>JAPFFP010000001.1:15287201-15326188 GCA_026153255.1 Solanum medicagineum
GTTTTCTCCTAAGCGGAAGATGGTGCCCTTAGGTACCAAGGTAGGTTGTGTGTGCCTTGGGTTGATGGTTTGAGGGAGAAAATCCTTGATGAAGACCATAACTCTTCTTATTCTATCCACCCCGGTTCCACTAAAATGTATAGAGATTTAAGGGAGGTGTATTGGTCGGGAGGCACGAAGAGGGAAATTGCCAAATTTGTTTCAAGTTGCCATAGTTGTCAACAATGCAAAGCTGAAAATCAAAGGCCGGATGGCCTAACCCAAGACATAGAGATTCCTACTTAGAAGTGGGAGGTGATTAATATTGATTTTGTGGGTTTGCCCAAGACTAGAAAAGTTTTTGATTCCATTTGGGTTTGTGGTTGATAGGATGACTAAATTGGCTCACTTTCTACCAGCTAAGACCAAATATGGGGCTGAAGATTATGCATGATTGTACATTCATGACTTGGTGAGGTTGCATGGGATTCCTTTTTCCATCATATCGGATCACAGTGCTTAATTCACATCACACTTCTGGAGGTCTTTCCAAATTGTTCTTGGTACCAGAGTTAAGCTTTCTATGGCCTTCCACCCTCAAACAGATAGCCAAGCTGAAACAACCATTCAAACACTTGAAGATATTCTTAGGGCTTGTGTATTGTAACTCAAGGGTAGTTGGGATGATCATCTTCCATTGATTGAGTTTCCATACAACAATAGTTATCATTATAGCACCGGTATGGCTCCTTTTAAGGCTCTCTATAGGAGGCGTTGTAGATCACCGATTGGTTAGTTCAAGGTTGGTGAGGTAGCTTTCCTAGGACTAGATCTAGTTATGGAGGATCTTGAGAAGGTTAGGATGATTATAGAAAGGTTGAAAATGGCCCAAAGTCGTCAAAAATCCACTGCTGATGTGAGAAGAAGAGACCTTTAATTCAAAGTTGGTGACTGGGTTTACCTAAAAGGTTTCGCTAATAAAGGGTGTGGTCTATTTATGTAATAAGGGTAAGTTGAGCCCAAGATATGTGGGTCCTTATAGGGAAATAAGGAGGGTTGGCAAGGTAGCTTATGTGTTGGAATTACCTAGTGAGATGGATTTGGTTCATCTGGTCTTTCATGTATCCATGTTGCGGAAATACATAGGAGATCCTAATGCCATTGTGCCTCTTGATGTTGTGGAGGTTGTTGAAGATAATTTGACATATGAAGAGTTTCTGGTTCAGATCTTGGATAGACAAGTTAAGAGGTTGAGAAACAAGTAAGTGGCTCCGTTAAGATCCTTTGGAGGAATCGACAAGTTGAGAGTGCAACTTGGGAGGCCGAAGCGGACATGCAAAAGAGATATCCTTACCTTTTTCACTCCACACAAACCTAAGGTATTGATCAAAGCCCTTTATATGATCTCAGCTCTTAAGTCCAACCCCATGTCATTGCATATGTTCACGTTTAAATTGACATGTTCATGATGATTTTTCATTTATGATGAGATTCTTAAAATGATGTTTAAGTACATTGTTGAATCTCTATGTGGGCTGAAATTATCATATTTTTGTCACTCATATACGTTTCTTTGACATTCAGGGATAATATCCCCAAGGGTAAGACATTGAAATGTCCCGAAAATGTGCCTCATAATTGCCTGGAATTGTAATTTCCATATATCTCAAAATCAGTGCGTGATATCGAAAATCCTACTTCATATTCTTGTTCAGGGAGTCAAAGTTAGGGGAGTAAGGGTCTCCAGAAAGCTTTTCGCACCCCTAGGGCGACGCACGAAGGGGACGCAGATGAAAAAACCCAACTTTCGCATCATGTCCATGACACGGACATGTACTTTTTCTTTCCAGTTATTTTTCTTTGTGATCCAAGACTTTTAAGTCTTGGGCCTAAGCGTTCCCAAACGTAAAAAATACCTATACTTAGCCATTTTTTACCCTCATATTATTATAATCATTCCCTAATACTCACCAGAACACTTAGCCTAATATTTTACTCCTAAATTCAAGTCCCAAACCCTCATTTGGATTTCAAGGTTCTCATTCAAGCTTCAAGTCTCTATCCTGAATCTTCAACAAGTTCATCCCCAAAGCTAAGGTATTTGAGTTCCTTTCATCCATGATGGCCAATATTCCTTTTCATCAAAGTTGCATAATTTAAAGTTGATTTACTCATGAGTCTTATCTATTATAAAAATCACTACACACTATGTTTAGGCTTATGAAACTGTGACTGTTTTACCATGTTTTGAGCTATGAATGTAAGATCTATTGAATGGTTTGATGAAAGGTTTAGATGTTTATTACTTGAGGGTGTCACCAAGTATCTATTGAAGCTTTTACATTGAACTTAGTAGCATGATTTCACTCTTGAATTGCATGGTTTTACACTAGCACTACACACTCTCTAAGTGTTTGATATAATGTCTAGTTATGATATCTTGAGCGATTGAAGGTCCAATGCATGTCTTATTAGAAGAATGACTATATCATGATTATATGATAATGAAATAATGATGAGCTGAATGTATATGTGTATGTATGATATTCTCCTATATAGTGTTGGAATGTGACCATGCCCTACTCGGGTGTTGCGCGCTAGGTAACCATGTCAAGGGGTTCATACTATGATAACTTATCAGGGAGTTAGTACTCCAGGCACCATGGGTGGTAGGGTGAGACGATCTAACAACCTATCGAGGGGTTAGTACTCCGACACAATGGGTGGTAGGGTGCAACGATGCACCAACCTACTAGGGGTTTAGTACTCCGGCACCAGGGGTGTAAGGTGCAACGATCCACCAACGTATTGACGGGGTTCATACCGCAATCACCAAGGGTGGTAGGGTGTGATGATCCACCAATAGATGGTAGTCACTTCTTACACATATGTTATGTTCTTTGTAAGCATGTTTTGAAGCATTGATCACACATATCATTTCACTATAAGTTACTCATTACCTATACTTGTGCATTATGATTACATCACTCACCACTTGTTGCATTGCATCCAACATATATAGTACATTAAAACATACTAACGCATACTCTAGCCTACGTGATGTCACCATGTAAGAACCAAAGCACTGCTTGATCATCCTCCTCCTCCACGTAGCTAGTACGATTGTCTTACAAGCTTGTTGGTTAGTCCTCCATTCCGGAGACGTTTCTTATGATCTCTTGCTATGTATTAAGACTATCTTTCTTTTGATTATGTATTAAATATGAGGGTGAGCCTGATAGCTTTTGTTGGCACCCGCTCTTATCTATTTAGTAGAGGTATTGTTGGACATGTTATGTATCTATGCTATCAGCCTTGACTCTATTAACTCTTGTTGCTTATAAGATGGAAGTTTCCCCTTAGTCCCTTTAACCTTGTTTCTAATGTTTTATTATCACTTATTTGTTTCCGCAACCAAGGACGTGCAATGATATGTTAAGAGGCTTTCTTGGGGTTACTTCGGGTTCCCATGCACCGTGTCACGTCTAGGCCCTAGTCTTGGATCGCGACAGGTTTTATATTTGACAACGACTGTTTTATCCTCCAAAAGAGAGGTGTAACTTGGGCATTATCATTTCTCTAGCATAGGCACATGGAAAACCATGTGAAGAGAACTCAAATCCAGAGGCAAATCCAACCTATAATCCACACTCCCAATCCGCTCAACAATCTCATAAAGACCTACATACCAGGGACATAGCTTGCCCTTCTTTCCAAAATGCATTACACCCTTCATAGGTGAGACTTTCATGTATATCCAATCACCAACATGAAATTCATGATCCCTCTTCCTAACATCCGGATAGGACTTTTTGCGACTTTGAGCCATCTTCAACCTCTCCCTAATCAACTTCACCTTTTCCAAATCCTGCAACACCAAATCCGAGCCAAATAAAGCCATCACCCAACTAAAACTATCCCACCATAGATCTACATTTCCTACCATACAAAGCCTCAAATTGTGCCATGACAATGCTAGCATGAAAACTATTATTATAACATAACACAATTAGTAGTAGATGATCATCCCAATTACCCTTGAATTTCAACATAAGCCCTTAATATGTCCTCCATAGTTTGATTGTCTTCTTGGCTTGCCCATAGATTAGAGGATGAAAGGTGGTACTTAACTTCACCTTAGTACCAATCTCTCTTTGAAACAACCTCCAAAAATGAGACGTAAATTAGGTGCCATGATCCGATATGATAAACCTAGGAACACCGTGCATCCTCACCAACTCTTAGATATACAACCTTGCATAGTATTTGGCAGTAAAGGCAGGCTTTACCGGTAGGAAATGATCCAACTTAGTCATATGGTCAATAATAACCCATGAACCAAATTGCTTTTGGGTCCAAACCAAAAAAACCACAAAGTCCATGTTCTCATCTTCCCACTTCCAGGTAGGAATCTCAATATCTTGAGCTAAACCAAAGGTCATTTGGTGTTTACCTTATCTTGTTTATAATTAGGACATTAAGATACAAACTTGGCTATATCCTTCTTCATAACATGCCACCAATATACTCTTCTCAAATCTTGATACATCTTAGTAGATCCCGAGTAAATAGAATAATGAGAATTATGGGTTTCACCCATGATCACCCTCCTAAGATCATCCTCATTCGGAACACACAACCAATCTTGATATTGAAGCACACCATCTCTCCCTCGGGAGAAAACTGCAATCTTCGTTTCGGTGAGCTAGATCATTCTTAGCCTTAACATCAACAACCACGGATGATTTAGCCCAATTTTGAACAGAAACACCACCATCATTAGAGTCGTCCAACCTAACACCCAACCTAGAAAAATGGTGAAAATCGTTTGCTAACTCCTTCCCTTCATCAACATGAGCCATACATCCTATAAATAGCCTACTAAGAGCACTATAATACTTGCCTTGCCGGGATGATATTGAATAGTCATGTCATAGTGCGTAAGAAGTTCCAACCACCTCCTCCGCCACAAGTTAAGATCCATTTGAGTGAACATATATTTCAAACTCTTGTGATTGGTGAAAATATCAACACGTACCCTATACAAATAATATCTCCAAAGCTTCAAGGCAAACACCACCACCACTACATCAAGATTATGAGTCGGGTAATTATGCTCATCATGCATCTTCAATTGCCTTGATGTATAAGCTATCACCTTACCATGTTATGTAAGCACACAACCCAACCCAATTCGACAAGTATCACATAAACCACAAACCCATCTAAACCATTTGGTAAAGTCAAAGTAGAAGCTGATGTAAGTCGATCCTTCAAAGTCCAAAAACTCTTCTTACATTCATCTGACCATACATACTTGGCATTGTTTTGGGTCAACTTGGTAAGTAGAGATGCAACAAATAAGAAACCTTCAACAAACCTCCTATAAAAACCATCCAACCCAAGAAAACTTTGAATATCAGAAGGAGTCAATGGTCTAGGCCAACTTTTCATGGCCTCATTCTTCTTCGAGTCAACCATAATACAATCACAGGACAACACATGACCAAGAAATGCTACCTCACCCAACCAAAGCTCACATTTGTTAAACTTAGCATACAATGTGTTCTCCCTCAATGTCTGAAGAACCAACCTTAAATGATTCAATGCTCCAACTCACTTCGAGAATAAATAATGATATCATCGATGAAGACAACCACAAAACTATAAAGGAATAGGTTGAACACCCAATTTATAAGATCCATAAACATAGACAGAGCATTAGTCAAACCAAACAACATCACCACAAATTCAAAATGCTCATACCTAGACAGAAAAGCTATTTTGGGAATGTCACAGTCCCTAACCTTTAATTGTTGACAGACGGAATGAAGGTTAATCTTCGAGAAATGGGTGGCCCCTTCAAGTTAATCAAGCAAGTCATTGATCCTTAGCAATGAATATTTATTTTTTATGGTCACCTTACTCGACTACCCATAATTAATGCACATCCAAAGAGAGTGATCTTTCTTTCTTACGAATGACACCGGAGAACCCAATGTAGATATACTTGGCCTAATAAAGCCTTTCTCCAACAAATCCTTCAAAAGATATTTCAACTCAGCCGGTTGCATATGATACAGAGGAATAGAGATTGGTTGCATATCCGGAAGAAAGTCTATGCAAAAGTTTACTTCTCTTTAAGGAGGTATATCAGGTAAATACTTGGGAAACACATCCCGAAACTCGTTCACCACCTAAATCAATTCAATAGTATGTGACTCAGATTCCATAACTTTAAACCTCATAATATGATAAATACATCCCTTGTAAACCATTATTAGGCCTTAAGGTAGGAAATAAGCTGACCTTTAATAGCGGAATCACTACCCCTCCATTCAAGAACGGGCTTATTCGGAAATTAGAACATAACTTTCTAGGTTCTACAATCTATAGAGGCATATGAACTATGCAACCAATTCATCCAGAAAATAACATCAAAATCACACATCTCAAGTTCCACAAGATCACAGAAAAGACTTTATGGAACACAGAAACAGGACAACCCCGATACACTAAAAAAAACAACAGACTCACCAACGGAAGTATAAACCAAAATGGGCTCCCTTAGAATTTTGGGGCTCAAACCAAACTTAACAA
The DNA here is from genome assembly GCA_026153255.1 of Solanum medicagineum. Lineage (NCBI taxonomy): Eukaryota > Viridiplantae > Streptophyta > Magnoliopsida > Solanales > Solanaceae > Solanum > Solanum medicagineum. The sequence continues at coordinate 15,293,781 of JAPFFP010000001.1, forward strand.
CCAAAAGAGGAGTCACAAAATATAAATTTGCACTTGTATCAAGCAAAACATAAGCATAAAATCAAAGACTTTTAACGTATCAATCACAACATTTGGAGTGTCCTGAACTTCCAGATGAGCATGCAAAGCATAGAACCTGTTATTTCTTAGGGCACCACTTTGTGACACTCTTTGCTAGCCTTGAGCACCTTTGACAACTTGACCCTAAACCTTCTGAGCTACTTTAGGACAATCAACAATCTTATGGTTCTTATCACCACAACCAAAGCATTCACCGTACTCCCTCCAAGAAGCACCGGTATGATTCCTTCTAATTTTGTCACACCAAGGAAATAATTCCTCACTACCAACTGGTGCATTAGCAAAAACAATCCTAGTATTAGAAACTTGAGCATTAAAACTTTGTCCCTATTGGAAAGGACCATAACCACTACCGTTGGAGTTGGAGAACCCACAATCATAACAAGCCCTTTTAGAATCACGCATCCTCTTCTCCTTGAGCTTTTCTCCATCAATATATTCAGCATATGTCATGAGCCTGGAGATGTCCATATCCCGAATAAGCATAGTTGTATGACATTCCTTCACATCCAAATCAGAGATCCCAGAAATAAACTTGTGCATTCTTCCATGGGGGCAAGCCATAAACATAGCGGTATATTTGGAGAGCTTTGTGAACTTGAGCGCATAGTCTCTCACACTCATGCCACCCTATTTGAGGTTGATGAATTTTGTCAGCTTATCTTCCTAAAGTTCAAGAGGGAATAAATGATCCAGAAATGCAAACTTGAACTCTTCCCGATTAACAGCATTACCATAAACTTCTTCCATCAACCATTGGGTGTACTACACTTGGGCCACATCTTTTAAATGATAAGCAGCTAACTCAGCTTTCTCCTCAGAAGTGACTCCTATAATAGTCAACACCTTTTTAAGCTCATCAATAAACTCTTAAGCATATTTATTAGCCTTTGACCTATACAACTTCGGAGAATTCATCAGAGTGAAATCTCTCACCCTAGAAGAGGAGTGGGATCACAGAGAGAAAGATTAGCCTACCAAGTCATAGTAGTAACCACTTGTGCAAGTATAGAAAAGGTCATATGGAATTCATCAGTAGTGATAGGCTCTGAAATGACCCCAAAAAGTGCCTGAAAATGTGCCTTAGAAGTGTCTGAATCATAATTTCCATATATCTCTAAACTCGTGCATGATATCAAAAATCCAACTTTATATTATAGATTAGGGGGTTAAATTAAGTGGGGAATAGGTCTAACCCCAATTTCGAAGAAAATGAATCGTAATATCTTTTTTTAAAAATCATTTTCTGGTGAGTACTGTGCCTTCAGCGCGACGCGGCTGGGCGAGCCAGTTTGTATTTTTGTGCAGTTTTTTTAAGTTCGGTCCAAGACTTTTGGGTCTTGGGCCTAAGTGTTCCCATACGTAGAAGTACCTATGCATAGCCATATTACAACCTCATATTATTCACGACATTCCCTAATACTCACTCAAACACTTAGACTCATATTTCACTCCATGTTTAAGTGTCCAAATCTCTTCTGGATCTTAAGGATTTCACTCAAGCTTCAAGTCTCTATTTCAATCATTACCAAAGAATTCTCCAAAGTCAATGTATGTATGTTTCATTCATGGGTTCCTTTCATTCATGATGCCCGAGATTCCTTTTTACTTAAATTGCATGATTCCAAGTTGCTTTACTTATGGGTCTTACTTATTATGAATTAAAGTATAAACTATGTTGGGGTTTCATGAAATTGTGACTGTTTTACCATGTTTTGAACCATGAATCTATTACCCATTGTGGGATTTGATGACGGGTTTTGATGTATATTGCTTGCGGGTGTTACCAAGTATTGATGGATGGTTTTACAATGAATTTTCTTGTATGATTTCATCCCTAAATTACATGGTTTTACAATAGCTCTACATACCCGCCAAGTATTTGATAAAATGTCCAGTTATAGTTTCTTGAGGAATGGAAGGTCCAATACATGTCTTATGATTTGAATGAATTTACGATGATGAAAGGAACATATGTATATGATATTCTTCTGTATAGTGTTGGAAAGTGACCATGCCCTACTCGGGGGGTTAAGAGCTTGGGTAACCATGTCGAGGGGTTTGTACCTTGATAATCAATCAACGGGTTTGTTCCTTGATAACCAGGTTGAGGGGTTATTACCTCAATCACCATGTGTGGTAGGGTGTGACTATCCACCAACAAATCAAAGGGTTCATATCCCGATAGCTGAGTTGAGGGATTAGTACCTCAATCACCAGGGGTGGTATGTGGCAATGATCTGCTAACCAACCAAGGGGTTTGTACCTTGGTAAACTATGAGTTCTATAATGATGGTCTATTCATACACTAGTATTATGTTCTATGTAAGCATGTTTTAGGCATTGATCATACATGGTATATTGTTATTGTGCTATCTATTTCTTACCACTATTCAGTTTGACTATGTTGCCTATCTCTTGTTGCATTGATCCTACGTACTTAGTACATTCAAATGTACTAACGCATACTCTATGCCTACATGATGTTACCATGTAGGGACCGGAACCCCACTTGATCATCCTCCTCTATATGGCTAGTACGATTTCTCTCGAGCTAGTTGGTGAGTGCTCCATTGCGGGGACAATGTCTATGTTCTTATACTATATATTAGAGGTGTTGTTGGACATATTATGCATAATGTTACGAGCTTTGAATTTCTCTTGACTCTTGATGTTTATGATATGAAAGATGTCCCTTAGCCCCGATTATCCATATTTACTATCTCTTGTTATTTTATTGCTTCTGCGACCATGGATGTATAGTGATGTGCTAAGAGGCTTGTTTGGGGTCCCTTCAAGTTCCTCATGCGTCGTGTCATGTCTAGCCCCTAGGCTTGGGTCATGACAGCTCTTCCATAGGCCCTTGAGGAACATGAGTAGGAGAGTTCTTCGTAAAGGCATCTTCTGAAACATAGAAATGATATCATCAAGAAAAGGAAACCATAATATACAAGACAAAGCACGACATAAGACATGAAAAAATGAGACAATTCCTAGGACATCATCATAGTCTCCCACTCATTTGCATGGTACACTTTACACCCATGAATAGGACTATTCGATGTGGCATGTTGGACCCCGAGGATCATTTACAAACCTAGTGCTCTGATACAAAGCTTGTTATGACTCAAACCTAGGGTCTAGGAGGGACATGGAGAATGGGAACTCGAGAGTCCCTAAACAATCCTTAAATTATCCATGTTAACATCATAGGTTTGTAAGCATATATGAATAGTAAACACATAGTTCTAAGGTACGAATATTTGGGCTCATCCTATGGAGATGTCATAGGAATAGGGGTTAACATGGATTCACATAACAAGTAGCATATAAACACTAAGGAGTGGGTAAGTATGACTCACTCTATGGGGCCAATTCGGGACTTAGGAGCTTCCACATTTCCACATCATGAAACCATATCATAATACTCATAAATAATCCACAATAATCATATCAGAAAGGTAGCAACAATGATAAACATAACCTCCGAATACAACACATATCATATATCCACACAAGTGTCTAGAAGATGTCCAATATTTCTCAAGTCATAAGATAGAACAGGGGCCTAAAAAGGTCCTAGGCTTACCCTCAAATTAAATAATATAAACATAGCACCATAGGTAGAAGGGGGGTGGTTTGTCCTTTGAAGGTAGAACTCACCACAGCAAGTATCTCATGATTTGATTTAGTCATCGAACAGTGGATGAAGGTAGTCCCCGATCCCTACATGGCTAGATCATGTAGGAAAAAAGTATGTGTTAGTCTGTTTGAATGTACTATGTATACGAACATGCAATGCATATGAGTTACCAAACACTGCATTCAATGATAGATGATAAAGGCCCATAATATAGGAAGAGATGTATATAACAAAGAGAAGTAGTATAACTATAAGCCATGAGATTCATGATGCATGAGATGTCATGATGCCTGAGATGCTATGTAGAGGGGATATGACCATAACCGTCATGTCAAACTCATGCGAACTATTACATGAATTTGTTTAATATAGACCTTCCACCGATAAGGGAAGATTACTTGCCGCGTAATCTATATCACACCGTACAACCTCGTCTTTTCAGTGTGATAGACACCTTCCTTATGACCTCATATTTTTCATAATGATTTCAATATCAAATAAAATTATATCATATAAAAATATGTACCCATTCCTTACGACCCCATTTTTCGATAATGGCTCCCAAATAACTATGCTGGCAGATAGTACAAGGAAAAGGAGAGAACCCTGGAGATAGCCCTGATGCCCCTAATCATCCGGTGCTAAATTAACATCACACAGGAATACTTATACATATTATGCTTTCAAAAGAGGCACAAATCATTCCAAATCATTTCAATTCATACTTGGGATGAAAAGCCAAACATATTTCATAAACAATCATACTTGGGCTCAAAAGCCAAATCATACTTTTCATGCATAGGAATAGCTTATTCATATATATATCTGAATGGTGTAAACACCCAAAATGCTCAAATATCCATATCATGGATATTTATGTTATCACTTTCTTGTCATAACCATATATGTGAGCTTAACTCACCGAAATCATTTTCATAAAACATATGTGAGCTTAAACCATTGATAATTTTATAAAATCAAATGTTCATGAATGCAAATGTCATGAATGATATGTGAATATGAATGGGAAATATAGATCCAATCTAAAACAAACAATTAAATATGGAATTCAAGTAAATCCATAAGTAAAATCCACATTCAAATTGATATTGATTAACCATGCTTAGATCTAAATTTAAAGGGACAATGCATATCCAAATCTTCATAATATGCATGCAATTCAACATATTAGGGCTTAATCACCTCAAAAACATCAATTAAACATAGCTCATACTTCAATAAACTCAAATAAACAATAATCTTAAAAAGCCCACATTTAAAGTAAGCTGAAATTCATGAAAATTCAAGTAAAAGAGTTTGGGTCATCATGGTTGAAAGGGCCTGTCATGACCCAAGCCGAGGGCATAGATGTGACACAGGGAATGGGAACTCGAAGGGACCCCAAACATGCCTCTTAGCATATCATATACACATCCTTGGTCAAAGAAATAAAATATATGACAAGAAGAAATATAAATAAGGGAAACGGGACTAATGGAAGTATTGATATTTATAAAGCATAAAAGTGTCAAAGCTTAGTGCATCAGTACATTAGCTATTCCAACAACACCTTTATCATAGATTGGAGCGGGAGCCAAGTCACTTTTCGGGCTCAGCCTCATAGTATAAAGTATTCAACATAAAGAAATATAAAAAGTAAGAGTAGCATAGCTAGTGTTCACGGACATGAGCACTCACCTAAGCTTATCTGCCAAAGCACCGAACTAGCCACGTGGAGGATGATCGGGAGGTGCTCTGGTTTCTACATGGTAACATCATATGGGCATAGAGTATGCATTATTGCGTTTGGATGTATTACGTATGTAGGATTAATGTTTGAGGTAAAACATGCTTGTAAATCATACAACTTGCAAATATAGGTTACCTGTGTAGGAAGAGACCATAATCATCATAGCCCAAGCAAACTATCACTTGAACTCCAAGGCATACCATCCCCTTGGAAGCTGATTGAGGTACCTACCCCTCAACATGCTAGTACAGGCATGGCACCCCCCATAAGGTGGTAGAGGTACATACCGGTCATAAAGGTAGTACGAGCAATCTACCCCCGACAAGGTGATTGAGGTACATACCCCTCAACAAGTAGTACGGGCATGCCACCCCCTAAAAAGGTGATTGAGGTACATACCCCTCAACTAGGTAGTACGGGCATGTAACCCCCCTCCCCCACGACAAGGTGATTGAGGCTTGACACCCCGTCAACAAGGTGATTAGATATGTCACCCCCCAACAAGGTGTGATCAACTGGAAACACTATAGATACATTCCATAAATTCAATAGATACATACAATCTCTTAATCATCATAATATCTCGTGACTTGTAAACCATGCAATAGATAATCAATAACTCAAGAACCATTGTCAAGACATTTTATCAAACACTTGGCTGGTGTATAATGCTAGTTCAAAATCATGCAATGCAAGAGTGAAATAATATGAGAAAACTCAATGTAAATCAATTCACCAACACATTGTAAAATCCTCATGTAAATACCTTGAAATCCGTCATCAAATCTCATAATAGATCATAGTTTCATAGCTCATAACATGCATAGTCTCGATAGGCAAAACCACTTCATAGTATAAGCTTAATATAGATAAACATGAATATTAAATGAACATTTCATAAGGCCCAAACATAATTAAAATCAAAATCTATAATAAGTGATACCCCTAAGCAATACAACTTGTAAACATGCAATTTTAATAAAATAGGAAGGTTAGGCACCATGGGTGAAAGTACCCAATGGTTGAAACCCACATACCTAAATTTGGGAATTCCTTGATGTAGATGTGAAGGAGACTTGAAGCTTGAATGGAGTTCTTGAGATCAAGAATTAAGCTTGAGAAACTTGAATTTTGATGAAATATTTGTTTAAGTGTTATAGAGGGTTTTGAGAGGGTCTTGAGTGACATAGAGTTGGAAAATGGCTAAGTATAGGTGTTTTCATGCATATGTGGGCATGAGGTTATGACCCCAAGGTCCTTGGGCATGAAACAAAATTTTCAGGAAAAATAAACACTTATCAACGCCCCAGGTGCCTCGCGGCTAGGGCGCGAATCGCCACTGGAATTCGTAATTTTGTGAAAATTATTTTTTGCTACAGGTCCTCTAAAATCGGGGTTTTACCTATTCCCCACTCAATTTTGCCACTTGATCAAGAATATGAAGTCAGATTATTGATATCACTCATGAATATTGAGATATATGAAAATTACGATTATGGGAATTTTCGAAGCACATTTTTTAGGCATTTCAATATCTCCCCTTTGGGAACATTCGTCCTCGAATGTCAAAGAAATGTACATAAGAGAAGTAATCGTGAAGATCTCAGCCCAACATGAATGCAACAAATGCATTTAAACATCATTTTCAAAAATCTCAACATGAATGTCAAAAATCACCATGAACTTGTCAACATAAACATGAATACATGCAAAATGACATAAGGGCTAAAACATAAGACTTGAAATCATATTGGGGGCTTAACTTAGTACCTTAGGCTTGAGTAGAATGGAAGAGGTATGGATATCGCTTTTTCATGTACATCTCGGCTTCCCATGTGGCACTTTCAACTTGATAGTTCCTCCAAAGAACCTTGACAGGAGCTACATCCTTGTTTTTCAAACTCTTCACTTGCCTATCAAAAATCTCCACCGGGACCACTTCATAAGTCAAATTATCTTCTACAACACCCATAACATCCAAGGGCACTATAACATTAGGGTCAACCACACACTTTATCAACATGGACACATGGAATACCAAATGAACCATAGTCGTCTCCCTAGGCAACTCCAACTCATATGCAACCTTACCAATCCTCCTCAAAACTCTATAATGACCCAAAAATATTGGGCTTAACTTTCCCTTCTTTCTAAATCAAACCACACCCTTCATGGGTTAGACTTTAAAGTAGACCCAATCAATAACCTTAAATTCAAGATCTCTTCTCCTCACATAGGAATAAGACTTTTGTCTACTTTGGGTTGTTTTCAATGTCTCTCTAATCAACCTCACCTTCTCCAAGGCTTCCATGACCAAATTCGGACCTAGCAAATCCCTTTCTCCCACTTCAAACAAGCCAATCAGGTATCTACAACGCCTACCATAAAGAGCTTCAACAGGAGCCATACCATTGCTTAAGTGGTAGCTATTGTTGTAAGCACATTCAATGAGTGAAAGAAGTTCATCCCAACTACCATTAAACTCCAAAATACAAGCTCTAAGCATATCCTCAAGGGTTTGGATAGTCCTCTCTGCTTGGCCATCCATTAGAGGGTGAAACGTCGTGCCAAACTTAACCATGGTACCAAGCCCTCTTTGGAAGGACCTCCAAAAGTGTGAAGTGAATTGAGCACTATGATCCAAAATGATAGACAAAGGAACCCCATGCAATCTAACCAACTTTTGTATATACAACTTAGTATAATCTCCAACACAATAAGTAGTTTTGACCAGTAGGAAGTGAGCCGACTTTGTCATTCTATCCACAACAACCTAAATAGAATCAAAATGCTTTCTAGTCTTAGGTAACCCAACCACAAAATCCGTGTTGATTTCCTCCCACTTCAAAGTAGGAACCTCTACATCTTGGGCTAGGCCACCCGGCCTTTGATTTTCGGCCTTTACTTGTTAGCAATTGTGACATCCAGATATGAACTTGGCAATGTCTCTCTTCATACCACCACACCAATATACTTCACTCAAATCTCTATACATCTTTGTGGAACTAGGGTGGAAACAATTGGAAGAATTATGTGCCTCATCTAAAATCTTCTTTCTCAAGTCATCGACACTAGGCACACATAATCTACCTTGGTACCTAAGTGCACCATCTCCCCCCGGGAGAAAACTTCCACTTTACCATTGTTCACCAGGCCTTCCACTCTAACAAGGTGGGGTCAAGATTTTGTTTTGCCTTTACCTCCACAAGCAATGAAGACCTAGAACCATCAACAACCACTACAACACCATTATCAAGTTCATCCAACCTAACCCCCAATCTACAAACCGGCGAACCTCTCTAGCCACCCCTTTGCCACTATCATTAACATGAGCTAGACTACCCATAGACACCTACTTAAAGCATCAACCACAATATTAGCTTTTCTAGGGTGATAATGCACACTCATATCATAATCCTTAAGGAGCTCTGACCACCTTCTTTATCTCAAGTTAAGTTCTTTTTGGGTGAACACATATTGGAGTCTCTTATTATCGGTGAACACATCTACATGAACCTCATACAAGTAGTGACGCAAAATTTCAAAGCAAATACCACGGCTGCCAAATTAAGATCATGGGTGGCATAATTCTTCTCATGCACCTTAACTATTCTAGAGGCCTACGCTATCACCTTACCATTTTTCATCAAAACACACCCAAACAAATTCTTGAGGCATCACAATACACAACAAATCCCTCCAACCTTTTTGGTAGAGAGAAGATAGGAGCAGAGACAAGCTTATCTTTCAAAGTGTGGAAACTCTTTTCACACTCATCAATCAACAAATATTTGCCTTCTTTTGTGTTAATTTAGTCATAAGGAAAAGCAATAGAAGAGAAACTATTTACAAACCTCCGGTAATAACCTGCCAAACCTAAGAAACTTCTAATGTCCGATAGAGTCAAAGGTCTATGGCAATTTCTAATCACCTCTATTTTCTTAGGATCCACTTTAATGCCATCACCCACCACATGCCCTAGAAAAGCAACCTCTTTCAGCAAAAACTCACATTTTTCATATTTTGCATACAACCTCTCCTCCCTCAAGATTTGCAAACACCTCCCTCAAGTAACCAACATGCTCCTCCTCACTATGGAAATAAATCAAGATATCATAAATAAAAACCACCACAAACAAGTCAAGGTAGGGTTTAAAGACCCTATTCATAAGATCCATAAATATAGCTGGTGCATTAGTCAACGAAAAGGCCTTAACCACAAACTCAAAGTGCCCATATCTAGTCCAGAAAGCCATCTTAGAAATGTCACACTCCCTCACTTTCACATGGTGATACCCGGACCGAAGATCAATCTTTGAAAAGTGACTAGACCCTTGAAGTTGATCAAAAAGGTCATCAATCATTGGTAAAGGGTAACTGTTCTTTATGGTAACTCTATTAAGTTTCCGATAATCAATGAACATTCTAAGTGAACCATCTTTTTTCTTCACAAACAACACCGATGCACTCAAGCTTACTTGCTAGGCCTTGTAAAATTCTTGTTCGACAAATCCCTCAATTGCTACTTCAACTCCTTCAACTCCGCCGGGGCCATATGGTAAGGGGAATAGAAATGGGTTGAGTGTCGGGAAAGAGGTCTATACCAAAGTCTATTTCTCTTTCAAGAGGAACACCGAGAAGATCATCGATAAAGACATCAAGAAACTCAATACCGGAACCGACTCTATCGGAAGCACTTTGGACTCAACATTGCTAAAGCTCACAAGATGATAGAGACACCTTTTAGTAATCAACTTTTGGGCTTTAAGACAAGAAATGAATCTATCCTTTACCACCACATCACGACTCTCCTACTCAAGGATGGGCTCATCAGGGAATTGGAATTTAACCCTATAGGTTCTAGAATCAATAGAAGCATAATATGCATGCAACCAATCCATCCAAAGAATGACATCAAAATCCACTATATCTAATTCAACAAAATCACAAGGCAAGATTTTATGTAAAATGAATACGGGACAATTTCTATGGACTATTTTAGCAATAATGAACTCACTAACGGGGGTAGACACTTCATAAGATTCACACAATAATTTGGTACTAACATGAAGCTTTTAGGCAACAAAAAGAGTAATAAACGAAAGAGTGGCACTCGATTCTATCAATGCATTCACATCAAAATCAAAAACCTCAACATACCGGTGACGACATCGGGCACCACATCTATCACTTGTCTCCCTTTATGAGCATAGAACCAATTTTTCCTTGGAGCACCCCCTTTGTTGGCCTCCTCTCCACTTTTGACCTGCATTTGCATCTTGGTCTTATGGACGATCATCTCTACCTTTGTTTCAAGCACGAAGATAATCAATCACCTTATAACCCACTTCACCACAACCATACCAAGCATTGGAGTCCTTCAAACATGGATTGTTATGGTTCCTACCACACCTTTAGTACATAGGGTTGTCATTACCAAACCTTCTATTAGAGCATTGGATGACCTTTGGCTTTAGAATTTGTTGCCTTGAGGAACCCGGCCACCCTTGGAATTTCAGAATCCACCTTCAAAACGAGCCTTCTTAGACTTACCACTCCTTCTCTTTCTAAGCTTCTCACACTCTAGTTGTTCAACGTATGTCATGAGTTTGGAGAAATCCATATCATCTATGAGCATGGTAGTATGACACTCCTCATTGACCAAATAGGATACACCAGACACAAAAGTTTTCATCCTTGATCTCAGCTTGGCAACCAATTGTGGGGCATACTTGGAATGTTGGTTGAACTTGAGGGCATACTCCCTCACATTCATGGACCTTGCTTAAGTTTCATAAATTCCATCATTATAGCCTCCCTTAGCATGATAAGAAAGAATTGGTTAAGAAATTACACTTTGAACTCTTCCCAAGGGATAGCATTTTCATTCCCCTTCTCCATTTTCCATTGAGTGAACAAAATTTGAGCCACCCCTTGAGTTGGTAGGCCGCCAACTCCGCTTTTTCCTCCGAACTAACCCCCATAGACAACACCTTATACACCTCATCAATGAGTTCTTGGTGATCCTCATCCACCCTTGACCCATGGAACTCCAATAAGTTTATTACGGTAAAATCTCTCATCCTTTAGACAGGAGTAGGAGCATGAGGGGCTTGGGCACCATGGTTAATTTGGTTGGTCATAGCATGAGCCAACATGGTGATAGCATCTCTGAACTCATCACAGGTCACTCCCCCATCTTGAAGAGCTTGAGGAGCGGGAGTGGCCGGTTGGTCCTCGGGTGAATGGGTTCTCCTTATTCTTCCTCTTAGAATAGGGATAATCTAGAATAGCAAAGAAAACTCGTTAGACAAAAAAACCTTACCTTAACTTCTATAGTATGACACATATCGTGAAGAAGGGAAACATTTCCTAAAATGCCTCACAACCTCTTACTCATGGTTGTGGTGCACTTCAAAACCTTTAATAAAACTCTAATCGACTCGGTGTACTGGATTCCGAGGAGCATTAACAACGTAGTGCATGATAACAAGTTTGTCACAATCCAAGCCTAGGGACTAGACATAACATGGCGAATGGGAACCTGAAGGGACCTGAAATAAGCCTTTTAGCATATCCTACACATATCTTTGGTCGTAAAAGCAAAATAAACTACAATAAGAGATATAAATAAGGGAAATGGAAATAAGGGAAGTTTTGATATTTATAAAGCGTAAAAGAGTCAAACCTCAACGTATAAGTATCTCAATTGTTCCAACAACACCTCTAACTTAGATTGGAGCGGGGGCCAAAACACTTTCGGGGCTCAACCTCAGAGTATCCAGTATTTAACATAAAGAGATATCAAAAGTAAGTGTAGCATAGGTAATGTCCCTGGACTTGAGGACTCACCAAAGGTTATCTTCCAAAAGCACCGAACTAGCAATGTGGAGGATGATCGGAAGGTGCTCCGGCTCCTACATGGTAAAATCATATAGGCATAGATTGTGCATTAGTACGTTTAAATGTACTAAAGTATTTAGAATGCAATGCAACAACATATAAGCCAACATAGTTAAAATGCATAGTCATAAGCAATGGACAATTATAATATCGATATGCCATGCTTGATCAATGCTTGAGGTAAAGCATGCTTGTAAATGATATAACTTTCAAATAAAGGTAACATATGTAGGAAGAGACCAAATTCATCATAGCCCAAGAAAACATCACTTGAACTCAAAGGCATGCCACCCCCTTGGAAGGTGATTGAGGTACCTACCCCTCAGAATGGTAGTACGGGCATGCCACCCCACGATAAGGTGATTGAGGTATATACCCCCCTCAACTCGGTAGTACGGGCATGCAAGCCCCCGACAGGGTGATTGAGGTACATACTAGTATGCGCATGCATCCCCCCAACAAGGTGATTGAGGTACATACCCCTCAATATGCTAGTATGGGCATGCCACCCCCTGACAAGGTAATAGAGGCTTGACACCCCCTCAACCAAGTGATTGGGCATGCCACCCCGCAACAAGGTGTGGTTAACTTTCAAATCCATAGATACTTTTCATAATTCAATGCATACATACAATCCTTTAATCATCACAATATCACTTGACTTGTAAACCATGCAATAGGTCATCAATAACTCAAGAATCCTTGTTAAGACATTTTATCAAACACTTTGCGTGTGTAATGCTAGTTCGAAATCATGCAATTGAAAAGTGAAATAATATGAGAAAACTCAATGCAAACCAACCAACCAACCCATTAGTAAAACCCTTATGTAAGATACCTTGAAATCCATCATCAATTCTCATTATAGATCATTGTTTCATAGCTTAAAACCTGTATAGTCTCGATAGGCAAGACCACTTAATAGAATAAGCTTGAAAAAGATATAGATGTGTATTTAATCAATATTTCATAAGACCCCATCATAATTTATAATCAACATCCATAATAAGTATTACCCATAAGTAATACAACTTGAAAACATGCAATTTTCATAAAAGCACCATGGGTTAAAGGACCAAATAGTTGAAACCCACATACCTAAATTTGGGCAGTCTGTGATGTAGACCTGAAGGAGGCTTAAAGCTTGAATGGAGTTCTTGAGATCCAAAAATTAATCTTGGACACTTGAATTTGGATGAAAGATTTGGTTAAGTATTAGAGAGGATCTTGACTGATATAGAGTCATTGGGCTATGGCTCTCATGACTCTTTGGCCGAAATAGAATTTTCAGAAAAAATTAACACTAATCTATGACCCCGGCGCGCTGCGGCTAACACACTGATCGCCACTAGAAATTGTAATTTTGCAAAATTTATTTTTCGCTATCGATCGTCTAAAATCGACGTTATACCCACATCCCACTTATTTTTCCCCCCTAATAAAGAATGTGAAGTTGAATTTTTGATATGACGCATAGATTTTAAGATATATGGAAATTACGATTGTGGGTATTTCTGAAGCACATTTTTGGGGTGATTTTTGGGCATTTCAGGGACATGAGTCAATCCCACATACCTAGGTTCACCAAGGAGAAATAAGAAGAATTTGATGAAGATTATAGTCCTTCATTGAATCGAAAGCTAATTCTCTACTAGAGTCTTTGAGAGGAATTCTTAAGAGAGTTATATATAATTCTAAGTGAAAGAGTGAATTTGAATGAAGGAGATAGAGTTTAGGTCATTTGAACGCCTTCAGATAGATCAAATGTCAGAAAAGACCCTTAGGAGAAATTATAATTATGAAAATTCCATTAAAGACATGAAAACAAATATGTTGCTAGGGTCCCGTGGGAGGGTATACGGCCCATACCAAGATAAACAATCCATGTCCCCTTCCATGATCTAATACTTAAAAAATTTCTACTAAAGTTTCGAGATAGTAATTCCATACTTTGAAAAATTACATGCCTATACCCATATGGAGGTCATCACGGCCCATGAGAGGTCAATGGACCATGTGGCCTCCCATGAAGCTTCACTTAGAAAAATTTATCCTTGACAAAATTTCGAGACGGTTATCCAATAGTTAGAAATTTTCACTCTGACACCCATACGGAAGGTCTCATAGACTGTGAAAGGCTATATATTCTGTGAGGGGTCTATGTGTGAAGTGCCTTGGCTGAAATGTGGATTTTCAAGGACAAGGACCTCCACATGGCCTACCTCACGGCCTGTGAAGCCTCACACGGACCATATGGGGTTCCTGTGAGGTGAACCTTGGCCTTAAACTACCCCTAAATACCAACACTCTAGTTCCAAGCTCATGGGGCACCTCTATACAGTTCGTATACCTTCACACAACCCGTGGAGGCTTCCCTAAAGTGTCACCTCGGTCAAAAACTTTTCATTACCAAATTTTCAAGCTCTACTAAGGTCATACAAAGTCTTGGCCCTTACAGCATAGAAGATCCCACCAACAAGCAAGCCAATTCCCAACCCAAGGTACCTATCTTGAATCACTAACATAATAATACTAGCAAGTACTAATAACATAACCATATCAAAACAGAAACATGGAAGTCATCTGGATAAAGCTACAATAGACTCAAGCACATACCATATAGATACCTAATAATAAGAATATATAAAAAATAGGAGGAACTGCTATATATACAAGTGAACCATAAGTTACAGGGCCAATGTCTGTATACAAAAGACGGCCACCAAAATAGAAGGTGTTTGCAGAATGTCGAAAACATTTGATGCATTCTAATGTTCCCTAAATCGTCTGTGAATCTCTAGCTCAGCTACTGCAACTAGTACCTAGACCTACATAATGGGAAGATACAAAAATGTAGGGCTGAGTATTGATAACAGACACCAAGTAGGCATCATCAGCTGACTAAGTGAAATACCATTAATATATAGAATTCTGAAATATATAGAACTGCAGTAAAAACTAACAAATTGGAACCTAACTAACAGTAAGTCTATCAATAACATCCTCATATCCCAACCTCTAGAATCTAGTAACATATCACAACCCAACTAACTGAACATAGTAAAAGCTAACTCTCAGTATTACATAGTTAAGGTGTCAGACTGTATATAGGTGTAACACCCTAATGTCTATGTCAGTATGCCCCCTAAGCCCACATAAGCCTAGAGTATTAACCTACACAAAAACATGTGTCAAATGGTGCTCAGGTGCAACCCGCACAGAACAATGTAACCCCTGTGATGGATTGGTCACCCGATCCCAAGTGCCGTACTGTGTCAGGACTAGACACTTGACTCAAAGTATCGTATCATTTCAAGATGTGACACTCAACCCTGAAACCTAAATGTATAATGGTGAGACAAATCCCTTGGGGGATAAAGAATCCACCTAATCGTTTTAGGCCATGACACTAACCCTAGACTATGTATTGTGTCAGGTCATGATAGCCATCCCTATAATCTATGTTGTGTCTGGTTGTGACACCTGTTCCTATAATATATGTCATTTCATGCCATGACCCCTATCCCTGTAATGTAACTGTGTGGCTTTATGCCTTGCAATTCTAGGGCAGTATAGGCGTAAACCTAAGCTAAGGCCCAAAAAGAGCAGATAATCAGAGATGTGTCACCTATCTAGAATCAGACAATAACCCAGCTAATACAAATGATACCTGCCAAGACAACTATGTGTCAGCCTAGTAGTAATATGTCAGTCTCCAAAACAAGGTACCAGCCCCTAGAGCTGACTCATATGGACAATATCTTAATCACAGATTAACTAGTAAATCTCATAGGATATAACATACATCACCCTAAAAGGGTCATATCATTGTCTCTAGCCCATCATAGCCTCAATGGTATCCGATCTCATATCAAGAGCCATAAGACCTAATTAGAAGCATAATCATAACATTTCCCAGAATATAGCTTGTCCCCCTCCCGAAGATACAAGTAGGTATGCACATGCACAATGGTTAACACCTATATATAGAAACATATATGTCACAGTTCAACATTGAATCATGTCTAACTAGGGGAATTTATACCATAATCCATCCATCCATAAGTACTAAGAATAAATATAAATAATCATAGCCATATCATAGTAATACACATAGCACAGCATATAGTCAACCGACAGTACCGCAAGCTATCATAACTCAGTAACATCTGGATACCTACACACAGAGAAAGAGTCATGCTCAGTACAATACCTATCACAAGTCACCAGCCCAATCTGGCCTCTACTAGATCCTCTTGTAGCCTAACAATGCAAGAACTCAACTAATACAACACCTACAACTATTACAGTCCTCAATACAACAATAATCATTGCTTATCATCATATAAAGCACATACGTATTACAACCAGCCATATATTACACATACATAGCAAAAAAAGCTCATATACATTACACTCGCACATTTAAGTGCAAACATCCACATATTTAGCTCAGTTTAACGGTTAAAGAAGCCTAGCCTACCTAGAAGGCTTTCCCTCGTCCTGGATCATTACACATGAGATTTTTCTTTGGTGATTGCCTCTTATATTGTTCAACTGTCAAAATATAACTCACAAGATTATTACGACTGATTTGACCCTGAAAACTCAAAAAAATAGGGAAAATCTTATCACTTACAAACAAAATATTGAAAAGTAGGGCCCATGCTTGAAATTTTAAACAAACCCCCATAAAATGATCCCCACTTCACCTGAAATCTATTGCCAGAAATTGAGCCCAAATTACAACCCAGAAGAAAGAGAAATGACTCAAAAACTATGTTATCTTTCTTATCAAAAAAATATTTGTATGTAAACTTGTTAGTCAATTTCACAAAAATACAATTAAATTATCAGAATCCAAAAATAACACAGCATTTCTCTCAAACAATAGCATAACTTACACCTAAATCCTACTTAATTCAAATTAGAATTAGCTGAGATATCACAATGTAATATTTTTACACATTTTTAATATTTAATTTGTGAAAATGGGAATTTTACCTCAAAATCTACATTGAAACTGAATTCCGACACCTCCATGACCTTTCTCATGAAAATCCATATAGTGTAGTCTTTTTAATTATGAAAAGTGGAGTTCTGAAATGAAAGTTATTCCTTGATGAAGTGATGGGTTGGAGGTTGTCCATGAGCAGCCTTAAATAGGCTGGATGGCCTCACAAAAAGGCCTCTGTAAACGTGGGCTTGGTGTTGCGAACGTGGGTCTTGGCATATAGCAGGCATCTCTGAACGTGCCCAAGGCCATACAAATATAAGGCATTATCTTCGCCTCCTCTGCATGCTCTTTTGGCCCTCCGCAAACATGGAGGGTTTGTATTCTTTAACGGGACTAGCTATTTCAAAAATTTTCGCAGGGCATTCTTGACCTGTTCAATGTATGTCTTACATAAGTTAATAGTGAAACGACATATATTTTGACATTTTCAGATCCAATGGTACAGTTAGAATTCCCAATAGAGCATCTTAATTTGGTCAATTCAAAATTGATGGAACTGTCAGAATTCCATTCCGAGGCTATTTACTAGGACTTTACCAGAAAAATCATTTTTATAGTTATAACTTTTGGTTAGCTAAGAAATCCACATAAATCACAACCAACTCAACCAATAACTATCCCAACAATCCAAACAAGTCACAAATGTCCTAAGGTCGCCATACACATACTCAAATCCAAAGAATAACTGTAGAAACATAGATATGACTTGAAAGGTCATTGCAATATTAACGAGGTTGCCTATAAGATGGATTTTTCTACGGAGAGGAGTATGGTTCATTCGTTATTTCATGTGTCTATGTTAAGGAAGTGTATAAGTTACCTAAGCTCTATTGTGCCTTTGGAGGTAGTAGATGCTGATGAGCACTTGATGTATGAAAAGGTTCTAATTGAGATATTGGGTTTGCAAGTGAAGAAATTAAGGAGTAAAGATGTAACATCTATTAAGGTCATTTTGAGGAACCAACAAGTCAAAAGTGCTACTTGAAAAGTGGAAGCTAATATGAAGAAATGTCATCCTTATCTTTTCAACTCTACTCAAGCCTAAGGTAATAAGTTAATCATGCGCAAGGTGTCAAGTCATGTATTTCAACCCTTTATGTCATTTTTCATGCATAAGTACTTGTGGTAACATGCATTAATTATTTTAATGCATAAGTTTGATATTTCATGAAAATGGTATTGAAATTGCAAAAATGGATTCATGTTGGGCTGAAAATTTGTCAAATAACTCCTCTCAAGCATATTTCGATCACATTTGTAGACAAATGTTCCCAAGAGGGAGACATTGTAACACCTCCCAAGTGTCTTAGGGTACCTTAGCAATAGGTTCGTTGCGTAAAACATCTTTCATACATTTTATTTTTAGATAATCCGAGGTCATAATTTGGTTAGAGGCAAAATTTTATGGGAAAATGGTGTTGTTTGATTTTTAACTCAACTATATCTAAAAAATATTTTTTTCACATTTTTTGGACTTTCAATAAGGGTTTGCGAACACTTCGTATTGCAGAGAGGGTTCATTTAAGTGTAAAATGACTCATACTCTTCAAGGGCCAAACCAGGGGAATATCGAACATCACGTGAAAATGATCTAACCAAAACAAGTCTGCATTATGGTTCTGTTTCACCACAACACAAAAATTTTTAAACATTTAATGATTTAAATAAGGGTAGTTGACACATATCCCTAAGCCCTTATGAACAGGGATACTCAAATATTCCACCATTTATAAGCTTATTTTCACTCTCTAGACCTCTTAAAATCCTCTCAAACCTCTCCAATATTCCTCTTCCAAATTCTCCTAGGTTTATATCGTTTCAAAACTCTCCCATTAAGTACCAAGCTACAAGGTGACTTCAATATTCTCTTTGAAATGACCCTAAAAAGTGCCAAAAAATATGCCTCGAAAGTGCCCGAAATCGTAATTTCTTTATATTTAAAAATTCGAGCGTGATATTGAAAATCTGACTTCTTATTTTTGTTCAGGGGGTCATTTAGAGTGGAAAATGGGACTAAACCCAAATTAAGAGCAAACGATTAGCAATTTCATTTTTCCAAGTGACGATTTCCAGTGGGCTTTTCGCACCCTAGCGCGACACGCCAAGGGCGGGCACTAATGTTAATTTTGGTCCAGTTTTGACTTCGGTCCAAGACGCGTAAGTGTTCCCAAACGTGAAAATACCTATACATAGCCATTTTTCATCCCCATATCATTCTAAAGTTTCCCCAATACTTACTCTAACACTTAACCAAATATTTTACTCCAAAACTCTAGTCTCAAAACCCTTTCCGGATCTTAAGGATTGCGCTCGAGCTTCAAGTCTCCATCTTCAATTTTCATCAAGTTCATCTCCAAAGTAAAGGTATGTGGGTTTCTTTCATGGGTTCGTTTCACCCGTGATGTCCAAACTTCCTTTTTCTCAAAATTGCATGATTTAAATTTGATTTACTCATGAGTCTTATCTATTATGAAAATCACTGCATACTATGTTGGGGTTTATAAAATTGTGACTGTTTTACAATATTTTGAGATGTGAATCTAAGAACTATTGAAAGATTTGATAAAGGGTTTTGATGTATATTGCTTGAAGGTGTTAGCAAGTATCTATTGAAAGTTTTACATTGAATTTTCTGACATGATTTTACTATTGAATTGCATGGTTTTACACTAGCACTACACACTCTCCAAGTGTTTGATAAAAAGTCCAGTTTTGGTTTTTTGAGAAATTGAAGGTCCAATGCATGTCTTATGAATTGAATGACTATATGATGATGAAATGATGATAAAATGATGATGTAAGCGATGTATGTATATGATGACTATATGAGGATGAAAGGAATGTGCGAATATGATGATGAGAAAAATGTATGACTATGATAACTATATGATGATTAGAGGAATGTCTTTGTGTGTGTATGTGTGTGTGTGTGTGTATATGGTATTATCTCTATAGTGTTGGGGATGATCAAGCCTAGCTTGGGGGGGTTGTAGGCTCGGTAACCTTGTTGAGAGGTTTATACCTCGATCACCTAGCTTGGGGGGTGGTAGGCCCGTGTAACCTTGTTGGCGGACGGTACCTACCAACCTTGTTTGGGGGTTAGTACTCCATCAACCTTGTTGGGGGGTTAGTGCTCCATCAACCTTGTTGGGATGTTTGTACTCCATCAACCTCATGAAGAGGTTTGTACCTCATGCGCCTCTCCAAGGAAATGGTAGTCTTTGGATTGTACTATGAATTGTCACTCCCTACACATGTGCTATGTTCTATAAAAGTATGATTTACTTCAAGCATCTTCCATTCATGTTATATTGTTATATGCTCATCTATTGCCTAATTATGCATTTCGATTATGATGTCTATCAATTGTTGCATTGCATCTTACATACTTAGTACATTGAAATTTACTAACGCATACTTTATGCCAACATGATGTCACCATGTAGGAACCAGAGCACCACTGATCATCCTCCTCCTCTATGTGGCTAGTACGGTTGTCTTAAAAACTTGTTCGTGAGTCCTCCATTCCAACTACATTTCTTATGATCTCTAGCTATGTATTAAGACTATCTTTCTTTTTATTATGTATTGACTATGAGGGTGAAACAGGTTGCTTTTCTTGGCCCCCGCTCTTGTCTATGTAGCAGATGTCTCTCTTGCAAGAATAAGAGAATCCATGTATAGAATACAGCAATCAATCATAAAACTCATAAGGCATACCACAATCAGAATAGGATAACACTCTTTTAAAGCCAAACAATCATAACAAACACCACATAAACAACCTCAATGCATCGTCTTATGCAGGATCACCAGCAGACTTTGAGTCATCTTTTGACTTCTGCGCAGCAGAAGGTGATGGTGAACCACCTTCTTGGCCCATTTCAATTCTCAAATCGTTGATGCTCTGCTCCAATTCATCAATTCGGTTCCCCATATCATCTAGTGCAGCATTGTCAAGGACTTAACATACATTACCAAGTTCATCTCACAAAACAAACACATACCGTGTAAATAGACTAGATAGAATGAAAAAGCAGGTGTATACAGACCAATAGGGCAGAGAGAAATCATCACATATGGAGATATGAACAAAAAAGGAAAAAGGTGACAGGAACTAAGTTCGAAGAAGTTAAAGAAGGCTAAATTCTGATTGAGTACCAGAAGAAATACAATCAAATCTGGTCGAGGTGTTCCAGGAGTCATACTCAATTGAAAAGTTCTACGAGAAAATGGAGCTGAAGTAGAAAATGATTTCATGAGAACCTTGAGCCTCAAAACTGTGGGCACATTTCTAGCTCTTGAAATCAGATCTTTATGACATGCTACACACAACCTACTTTACTTATTAGATGACACTCATGCACCAACTAATTAACCTAGATTAAGACCAACAATTTGTTACTTAGATAATAAGGAACGACAGATTAGAAAAGGATATTTTTTGAGATGATTGATTCAGACATAGTCTGAAACCTGGTTTGCTGCAAAGAGAGAACAAAGCAGTTTAGAAGGTATATCAAATAAAAACCAGTGAAGGACCCAAGTGATGCAGAGAGACAGACTCACCATTTGTTGAAGAAGATTCTGAATCTGCAAGAGCAGAAAGGAAGTAGTAAAAGTTAGCTAGCAAAATGGATGTGTTTATTTGTGATGTCACATAACATCGCACTAGTGAATAATACTAAGCTGTTTGTAAGGCCAATAAAAGAGAAACTAGCAGACAACCAATATATCGTGTCAGCCACCAAGAATTTCATCACAATTGGCTTAGATGTCATTGTCCTAACGTCATATAGCCACATTTAATTTCGATAGATTTTAAGTGGGTTGGCTAGCATGTTAAGAATACATTTACTGATGAAAATATCACAATGGAAAAACAAATGAATCCTTAGGATCCAACTTTTAAGACTCAAACTTCAGTATCTGAGAGGTTAGCGGACAGATGGATTAGAAACCTTTCAAGATTATCATTGAGTATTGACTGGAGTAAAAACTCAGTCTAACCTATAAGAACAACAACTGCAACACAACACCTTAATCCTGACCAAGTTGGGGTCGGCTATGTGAATCCTCACTGTCCATATCACTACATTTAAGCTTTCACAGACCAATATTATATAAAATAAATTTAAAAATAAGAATAAAGGCACCAGAGTTCTCTATATTTTCTACTTACATATAAATCCCTTTGACAGGAAAATTCAGTGCTTAACATCAGTCAAATAAATTCAAATAGTTAAAGAGCTTACAAATACAGTCATATCAGTGGTGCTTTGTTTTGTATTATCTGCATCATGCCCATCCTGCAAGAAGATCCAATTCTTATGGGTCAGAAAGAAGCTAAGTTAAGCAGCTTATGAAGCAGAAGAAAAGTAGAAAGGTATGAAACTCATTTTCCAACCTCCATACAAATTCTGTTTAAAATCCAGAAATTTGTTATCGTACTATTTATCTTATTTTCCAGAACAACTAGCTTTCAGCCAGAGGAACAGAATCAGAAGCTCCAAGAGCACAATAACCCTTAGCCTCTCCCCACTCTTAATCAATTATATTTCTAATCAATGTTTGACAGACGAAGATGTAAACTGAAGAATCTGTGACTATAATTTCCCACAGATAAATGCTGCTGAAGGCTTAGTCATTTTGTGATGCTAGGAAGTTTAATTGGAGTCCAGGTATTGTCTATCCTAACAAAAATGCGAAGGAGAAAACCAAGTTTCGAGATATATGTTTCTGCAACTGATTTTGCACAGACCTAGTACATTAGGTAGCTTTTATGATGTCAATGCAAAAAGTTACTGTGGACATCCTTCCATATGTAAATCAAAATTTGGCTATAGTGGCTCTTAACAAAGCATGTTGGTGATGCCAATTGAGGTGCTCAGACTATTTGAGTTCATCGCTGTCGCCACTTTCTATGCTAGTTCTTCAATTCAACTGATTGAAGATCAATTCAAACGACCAGAAAACTTCACCATGATAGTTATTTCAAAGTACACAAAGCTCGAGCTTATGAGTGAACTAATATAAATCCAAGTTTAATTAGCCAAGAACATGAAATAACACATTTTAGCCTCCAAATAATCAGCTACCACCACAACAAAGGTGCAGTTTTATGCAAATTTCTATATTGAAATAGAAGATATTCTTGTAATATCCTAGTCAAAAGATTTTGTTAAGTGCATAAGTGGAGTTTGTTTTCAAAGTTGTTAAGAGTCGTGTCAGTTAGCATTAAGATAACTGCTTCTTGTAATAGCTAAGGTTTTGCAGAAATGAAAAGCTCTCTGCCTCCTACTTCTCTCTTCCTCTTCTCATTTGTCACTGACTCTTCTTAGCTCAGCGAACATAGAGTAAATCCTACTGCATGCGTATGAATCTTCATTCATTGTGTTTATTCAGCTCTATTTTAGATTTAACAAGAACAAATGTCCATATTTTCAACTTCAAAAGAAGCTATTATATCCCTCCCCTCAATGTATTCTTATAAAGCTTCCTTTTGCACGAACTCCCACCTAACAAACATCCTCGCTTGTTGACATAACTGTATAATTGTTTGCCAGATAGTATAGAGCAGCATAAGAGTTTTTTATTTGCTTTAACAAAGCAATACATGTGCCACATTTAATACAATGTAACTAAAATGTTGTTCTAACTTATTTTACAACTATATAATCCAACAGAGTAAAGATATAGAACACTTAATAACCAAAAATACACTTCACTCCATCCCTCATGAACTCACAGTGAATTTCACAACAAAACAAGGCCAAACGCCCACTAAGAAACTCACTCTAATTCAATTTATCCACCATTACAACTAGTAAGAAAGTCAGAGATCTCTCAGCTATTTCAGTATGTTATACCAGTACTTGTTTTAGTTATACATGTCCAATTTGAGACAAAAATAGTTTCACAGTCGTACTCTATCCAGACCTCGTCCTCCTTTTCTAAATTTGCGAATAGATTACTGATTTTAACCACTTACCAAAAGAAGAAGAACCTAATTTTTCAAATTGAAAAAAAAATGCTCACAGGCACGATTGAATCTCAAACGTGCAAAGGTGAACGAATACATACAAATCAAGGAATAAAGGCGGCTAAATGGTGAAAACTTAACCTTATATTCTGTAACAAAGTATATATAGATCACAACGCAAAATCCAAACAATAAATCACGAATTCTAATCGAATATACAGTCTAAATCTGACCAAAAATGAGATATCAATTTATTTGATGTTCTGGTTCTGAACAAAATGAAGAGCTGCAAAATTGAGTGTTTACCATGAGTTCGTCGGAGGAGAGAAGCTTCAGGTTAATCCCTTTGGAGCAGAGAGAGGAGATTGTTAGCACAAAAATGGAGAAATGGTTTAGTGAGGAGAGGGACTCAAATTTGAAACGAATATGTTTGAAATTTGAAATGACCAAACTGGGCCCCCAACCCAATCATGCGCTCATGTGTAAGATCATCTTAGATTGAGAATCATTTGTGCTTTTCGACCCGATTTTAAAAATCAAACTTTTGTTTAATTTTGAACAGTAAATATTCCTCTACTTTTATCTTACGTAATACTTAATAACTTTATTATATAATATATAATTTCTTTTTATGTAAATTCATTAAGATTATATGTTGAATCTTTTTTATAAAACATAATGCTTTTAATATTACATGTATTAAGCATATGTGTGCATTTTGAATTTCACGTATCTTTTATTTTATATTATTTCTATAAATAGATGAATTTTGATTGTCACCAAAAAAAAATATTTTTTTCAATGATAAGTTAAAATTTTTGTGCAATATAAAAATATCATCTTATAAAATTTGTTACTATAAAATATACCTCGAAATTTTTTACTTATTTTTATATTACCTAGATTGAAATACCTAAAAGTGCTTTGAAAGAGTTGAATGAAAAATAAAATAGAATATATCAAATTTTTAGCGTTTACAATCATCAAATCAGAAATCAAAGGACAATATTGATAAAATATCACTCTCTATTATTTTCAATCGTGTAAATGAATAATAAAATAATTTTCATATTCTACTAGTTTCTTTGATTATATAACATCATTAGTGTATATACTTAATTAGTATTTTTCACTTTTTTCTTATAAAAAATAATATTTATTTTTTTCTTAAGGAATTTTTTGCACTGTTTAGATAATTTTTTAAAAAACCATAATTTTAAATAAGTAATTGAAAAAATAAAGATTGATAATATGTAAGGGTAAAATAAGTATTGAGAAACTACAATTAGGATAAGAAGGGAAGAATAGTTTATAGTTCAAAGTTGAGAGGAAAGTTTAGTTTTAAAGTAAATCCTCTATTAAAATGATTATGCGCAATTGTGTATTTTTATTTGGAGTACTAGTGAAGTTGTGTGGTAAAAAATGAAACATGTAAATATTAAAAGAAAATTTTATTTGTATAACAAATATAGTTTTTATATATAGAATTTGTTTTTATTTGGAGAACATAAATGTTAGTTGAGGTCAAGTTAAAGAGCAATTTTATGTATTATATCTTTTTAAAATTGTCATACATTTACTATTTTATTTTTTAATACTCATATTTAAGAAATGCTTTATTAGGAATATATCTTAGTGGGGGTGGGGGTCGGGGCAGGGGGTGTCTAGTGTTGGCACCCAATTTTGGTCCGAACACTTCGAAAAATATTGTACTTTTTATGTTGATATTTTTAATTAACTTAAAATAATTTTTGGGCTATTTTAGATTAATTTTTCATAATTATTTTTTTTAGAATATGATAATTTTAATTAGTTGAATTTTAAATTTTAACATAGTATGATAATTCTTTTTTCTTGTTCAGATATAATTATACGCGCATGTCCAATTGGACCATAATTTGGACCCATTATTTTTTTAGCCCATTAGGTTTTGACATAAAATGTGTATATAATTAGGTATAGATGAATAATATTTAGATTAATAATTTTAGATTTTTTTTGAGTTTCACCATTCATCTTTTCTCCGGCGAAGAGTTCGCCGAAGCTCCGGCAGCCCCTCTCCTTCTTTCCCTCATCTCGCCGGAAAACCCCCATCATCTTCTCCACCCCGTACGCACACCATTTTACAACCCCGAACCAGCAACTAAATGCACCTCAAAACACCATGAGAACACCATCAAACAACCTGCGAAACAAGCACAAAAATCCATCGAAATGCTACCCAAAAATCCGTCGAAAAACCCCTCAAAACCACCGCCATCGCAACCCCAAACCACCCCATTTTCAGCCACTAATACCACCACAAAACCACCCCAAACCACACCAAAAAGTCGCCCAAAAACAGCCCCTAAAGCATCCCCAAAACAGCCCATCGAAAACCCTTCAAAAACAATTAAAACAAACCGTCGAAACCGCCATTAACTCGCCGAAAAAATTTCATTCCAGCCCAAAACCACAAGCGGCCCCTCGTTGCTCCATTCCCGTTGTGGGCAGTAGCAAAACGACCCCTTCTCGCCGGTTTCCCGATCCAGCAAACCCGCTACAGGAGCGAACAAACCCCACCACAAATCGTGCTAAAACCTTCATTTCTGACCCCCATGGCAGCAAACAGAGCAAGAAAAAACTCAAACCCCGTTAATAGCAAGCTCCATAGCTCTTTTACGGAACAAAAGCAATGGCAGTAGTCATGGACTCCGGTGGCAACAACCATTGCACTCCACTTCTAGCAAAATTCGCTATTTGTCTCGTTCTATTATTCCTTTTTAATTAGTTATTCACATTATTATTTCTTTCATTATTATTGCTACTATTCCAGTACTATTACTGTTCCACGTGTTCCATTCCATATTACCTTGTTATGTTATTATTTCATTTTTGCTATTTTGCAAATTTGGTGATATGATTGTATTTGAAATTTTTTTCGGTGAGTTTTGCATTATTATACTTGTGGTTGTAGCACTAACTATTGATTCTTTGGTTTAACTTTTTCTCTTAGTGCTTTTGTAAATAATGTATTGGTGGTTAAGTATCTTATTCTACATTTTTACTTTATTATTAGTATTTATTTATTATTTTCACCTTGTTTTTTTTCCTTTGTTGGTGTTAATTTTATGTTTGATTTATTTATGGGCAATAGTCTGTTTTTGTTTAACATTGTGTTATTGATTCGCCATCATTTGTGTAAAACTTGGCCAATGACGAATCTATCCGTTGGATTTCGAGGCCTCCCCATTCAAAAAAGACGAAAAATTTCTAGTTTAACTTCATATTTGTTATATTTTAAAATTGGAAATTTTAGTTTAAGTTCATGTACACGTTATTTGTTAAATTTGGCCAATGACGAATCTATTTGTCGAATTTCGAAGCCTCCCCATTCAAAAAGACGAAAAAAATTTAGTTTAACTTCATATTTGTTACATTTTAAAAGCTAGAAATTTTAGTTAAGTTCACGTACACATTATTTGTTAAACTTGGCCGATGAAGGATCTATCCGTCGGATTTTGAGGCTTCTCCATTCAAAACGATGGAAAAAGTTAGTTTATATTCATGTTTGTTACATGTTAAAATTCAAGTTTTCTAGTTTATGTTCATTGTTTGTTAAACTTGGCCAATGGCGAATCTATTCGTCAGATTTCGAGGCCTCCCTATTCAAAAAGACGGAAAATTTTTAGTTTAACTTCATATTTGTTACATCTTAAAATTAAAAATTTTAGTGTAAGTTCACGTACACGTTATTTGTTAAACTTGGCCGATGAAGGATCTGTCCGTTGCATTTTTTAGGCTTCCCCATTCAAAAAGACGGAAAAAGTTAGTTTATATTTATATTTGTTACATTTAAAATTCAAGTTTTCTAGTTTATGTTCATTATTTATTAAACTTGGCCAATGACGAATCTATCCGTTGGATTTCGAGGTCTCTCCATTCAAAAAGACGGAGAAAATTTATTTTGTTTAAGTTCATGTTCATTGATTATTAAATATGGCCAATGACGAATCTATCCGTCGGATTTCGAGGCTTCCCCATTCAAAAAGATGAAATTGTTTTTAGTTTAACTTCATATTTGTTACATTTTAAAATTAGAAATTTTAGCGTAAGTTCACGTATACGTTATTTGTTAAACTTGGCCGACGAAGGATCTATTCATCGGATTTCGAGTCTTCCCCATTCAAAAAGACGGAAAAAGTTAGTTTATATTCATATTTGGTACATGTTAAAATTCAAGTTTTCTAGTTTATGTTCATTATTTGTTAAACTTGGCCAATGACGAATCTATCCGTCGGATTTCGAGGTCTCTCCTTTCAAAAATACGGAGAAAATTTATTTTGTTTAAGTTCATGTTTATTGTTTGTTAAATCTGGCCGATAACGAATCTATCCGTCGGATTTCGAGGCCTCCCCATAAAAAGACGGAAAAATTTAAGTTTATTCTTTATTTTTTTCATTATTGTGTATATTATTTTTGTGTGTTTATTTCATGATTATCTTACTTGTGTTATATTCTGTATCTCCTCCTCAATTTGTAAAAAATGAATTTAGCCGGGACCCATAATAGTGGATTCTGAAGGGTGCTAATACCTTTCCTTCGGAATAACTTGAACCCTTACCTGGATTTTTTTGGTTCGCTGACTATTTTTGTAAATAATTAATTGGTTTCCTAATTATCCTTAAAATTAGGTGGCGACTCTTAAATTAAATTATTTTTCCTTTTAAATATTTTTATCGAGTTGCCACGATGTTGCGCCTTCGGGATGTCAACATCTAGTATATGGATTAACAGTGTCTGATCTTAGAACATAAAGGATGTATTTAAAATTAAGTCATATTATATATACTGACCTGGAAGGTCATTTTAAAATTTTTAGAAAATATTATCATTTTATTCCTTACGATAGTTGCTCCAAGTCATGTTTCACCAGTTTATGAGGTTTGATTTTGAAATTTTATTTAAGAAGTTGGGAAATTTTAAAGTTATTGATTTTTGAGTGCTTAAGTTGTCCAAAATTGATTTTGGTATCAATTGAATCTATGAGTCTGGAACGAAATTCCATTAGTTCTATCAGCTCCGAATGTGAAATTTGGTCTAGAATGTTGTTTTCTATTTTGAGGTTGCTTTGTGGATTTGACGTTTTAAACTGAAAGTTTAAGTTAATTTGGATCAAGATTTGACTTGTGTCAACATTCGGATCTTGGATGCTCGAAATGGAATTCTGACAATTTCAATGAATTTAGGAGGTGATTTTAGATCTCAAAAGAACTTTGGTGTAATTTTTGAGAGTTTTGAGGGCGATTTGATCTATTTAGAGCCTTAATCTAGTCTAGTTGTGCCTAAAAAAGGTCTAGATCAAGGAAATCTCACATTTATGATTCGACTATTTCATTGAGTTTGAAACACTGAATTTAGTAAGATAGTATATATGTTTTATGTGTATGGAATTTCGAACGAATTTCGAGGGTTGATTTTGAGTTTTTGTGTTGATTGAATCAATTTGTTGTGATTTGGTGCTGCAGGTAACGCTTAAGCGGTGCCCGATCGCTTAAGCAGCCACCGCTTAAGTGGAACTTGGTTGCTTTTAGCAAAAGAATTCTTTTTTAGTGAAGTATGATGCATTTATGATAAAATTATCATTTACCCTCCCGACAGCTTTCCCAAGTCATATTTGATTGGTTTTGAAAGTTGGTTTTGAAAATCTTATAAAACAAATTGAGTTTTTGCTAAAGAAATGAGTTTTGGAGGCTTAAGTTGACAAATTTTAAATTTTTGAGTCATTTGGAGAATCAAGTCTCGGAGTGGAATTTCGCCAATTCCATCAGTTCTGAAATGTGGGAGTTGGTCTAGGAAAGTTGTTAGAATCAAATTTGGAATTGTTATGTGGATTTTAGGCTCCAAGTTGAAATTGAATTAAAGTTTGCCTTAAGTTTGACTTTGGTCAACATTTTGAGGTTTGATGCTCGGATTGGATTTTTTATGGTTCCATTGGTCCCGGAAGGTGATTGTAGTGCTAGAATGAGTTTTACCATAATTTTTAGGTGTTATAGTAGCATTTTAGTATTTCAAGTGGACTAAACTAGTTTAGTTGTGATGCATCAAATTTCAGGTTAAGGAGACCTCGAGTTCGAGTTCCGACAATTTTATTGAGTCTAAAATGTCGAATTTATTAGGATTGCATATATAGTTTGTGTGTAGCAAATTCCAATTGTATTTCTAGGGTCCATTGCTAATTTAATACATCAGTTCGTGCCTTGAGGATCTGAGATTTTGAAGAATTGCTAAAGAGATACCAGACAAAACCTCTTATGTGTCGTAAGTCAGAAGACGGTCCGTAGGAAGGGTTCGTATATTGAAGACAGATTATGAGGAGTGTAGTTTACGAAGCCAAGTCATGGGCCGTGATTCCATCTACGGCCCGTAACTATGTTCGTCAAAGCCCAATTCCTGTTTTCCTATTTCATTTAGGATTTGGTTTTCTCTTATTATAAATAGGTTTTTAGGGATTTTTTAGATAGAGGGAGCAGTTAGAACATCCAGAACTTGAAACTAGAGAGTAAATTTTTGTTCTTGGAGATTCCTTGTGAATCACTTATCTAGAACTTGAGACTAGAGAGTAACTTTTTGTTCTTGGAGATTCCTTGCGAATTACTTTTGACATTATCTTCGTATTATAATATTGTCAATTTCGTGAAGAATTTGAATTTCGTGTTCATTAATTCCTCACTGTAAGTGTTTAATTATGCAAATTCGTAACATGATTCTCTCATATGTAATGAACATGAGCAGCTAAATACACCATCAAAGTTGTGGGAAAAAATGAAGAACTAACAAAATAAACGCCGGATAATTCATAATCCTTGAAAAATGAACATGCATGTATTATTTATTCCTTCGTTGTGAATAATTTGTAATGGATGCAAACATTAGAAGCCGCCTAATTATTACTTACTGGATAAGGGGGTAATGAATGGGAAAAGGAATAAAATAACAGGATTTGACGTGATTACACTCGTCTAATCAACTTGAACGGATCGATCCACGGTTGTACTAGGACAAGGTAAGGGTTAGTTGTCACGACCTGGGCCAAGGGCCTAGATGTGACACGGTGTATGGGAACCCGAGAGTCCCCAAACAAGTCTCAAAATACCAAAACTCGCATCATCGGTTCAAAAGCATAGTCAACAGTCAACACATAGTTCTAAGGGACGAGAAAGTAGGACTCACACTATGAGGGCAATTCGGGTCTTAGGATCTTTCCATCAACATGAGAACAAGTGAGACATCGGTACTTAAAGATAACCATATACATAACATAGACTTAACCATAACACATAACATATAATGTGAAGAGGTTTACAAGATGTCCAACAACACCTCTACATAGATGGGTCGGGGGCCAAGACATACCCTGTGCTCACCCTCAAAACATAAGGAGAAGTAAGTACCATAGATAGATAGATGGTGGTGTGTTCTTGAAAAACAGGACTCACCACTACAAGTAAATTCGAAATCCGAGCTAAACATCGAATGGTGGTTGGTCAAAGTCCTCGGTCCCTACAAGGTAAAATCATGTAGGCAAGAGTATGCATTAGTATGTTTGATTGTATTTAGTATGCGAGGTGCGATGCATTTAACTTACCAAAACCTACATATCAACGTTAAATGACAACGCACATAATATCAAAAGAGTTGAATACCAAAGAATGTAATATAACAAGACGCTATGAAAGTCATGATACATGGAATGCAAATGATGCACTCGTTTATATATATATTGGGGATGTGACCTCAACCGACACAAGTAAGATCAAATGGCTATTACTTGGAATCCCGATGAAATCTCCTCATCAGTAAAGAGGTGATCTACTTGCCAAGGGTAGACCATACTTCACCTTACGGGACAACTCCCTTTTCGTATGAAGTAACCTTCTTTACGGGACAACTCCCTCTTCGGATAGGATTTTCACAAATCACAAATCAAATCATTTCTTCTCCTTACGGGACAACTCCCTCTTTGGATCGGAAACCTATGCTAGGCACATAG
>JAPFFP010000001.1:15335172-15347443 GCA_026153255.1 Solanum medicagineum
AAGAATTTAAATATTTATTTTTAAAAAATACTTTAAATTATGAAAATATTTTCATTGAAATTATTTTTCTACAAATTGTTATCTACTCTTTAGCTAAAAATAGAAGTTTTTTTCCAAAAAAAAATATTTTTATTCATTAACCAAACAATAAAAAATATTTTTCAAAAAATATTTTTTGCACCCACCAACTAAACATGAGAAAATGAGTCAGAAATCAACTGATTTTCCTGAAAAATATTTCGAAAAATATTATACTCGATACAAACACAACCTTAATCTTTCTAAATCTCCTATATAGTATCTATCTAGATATATTACTTAATTTTAATTATATTGACTTATTTTTTTTCAATCAAACAACGAAAAATAGTAAAAAAAGAAAAGAAGAAAAAACACAGAGAAAACTAATAGATACATTACTATTTTAGCAGATATATGTTTTGAAGCGTGAAATCTGGAAAAAAATATCGGCTCTCCCATTTTTTGTTAGTTATAGTTGAATATATAATTATACAATACTATTTTCTTGGGTCTCAATTACTAAATTTAAATTTTAGTCAAAGAAAAAAACTTTAAAAAAAAGTTATACTGATTGGGGATAAATATCCCAAAAAAGATCAAACCTACCCCTTAATTGTGATCGAAGCTTCATTAGGATTTGAAGAAAACCATTTTGCCTAAACTGTACACGCGTCCACCATCCCCACGACTTTTTTACAGCTGTTTCTCACACGCAGAATTTTTCTATATACAGCACTTGACATCCAGCTTATCAAGATTTTGGTTTTGCTTTGATTTGCCAAGAAAGTCCTAGAATCTTGTTCTTCTGACAAAAAAATCGAATCTTTAGACACCCCCATCAAAGAATAACAAAGTATTTTCACTTTCCATCGCCCATTTCAGATTTTTTGTTGTTATAATCTGCTAACAATGGGAGCTGAAGCTGAGGTTATGGTTCAACTTCAACATACCGTCATCCCTGTGTTGGATGTCCCCTGTTGTTCTGATTTGGTGAGTCTTTTCTTTCTGTAGCTTGTTATCCTTGTTGCCCTTCGTTGAAGAAAGAAAAGCTTGGGATTAAGATATGATTGATTGTTTGATTGAGTTGTATTGTCTTTGTGGGGTTGTGTTTGTTTTTATGGATCTTCCTATTTTGTTTTCTAGTATTTTCAGGTCCCTTCTTTGTCTTTGGAAGATTAGGGAATCGATGCATTTGTCAAATTGTGTCTGTGTAGATCTTGATTTCATTTCTGAGCTTAAAAGGAGAAAGGATGATACTCTTTAAAAGTTTAGTATATTAGCTCATGTAGTATGTTGTTATATCGTTTTCCCACAATCTAATCTATCAAACGTATGAATTTTAGGGTTTCAACAACTTAAATAAACTTATTTGCTGCATCAAAATGGATATTATAATGGAATGATGTTCTAAGCATGATCTGCATATGACATGTGCTTGTTTGAAGCTATTGGTGTTATCTAATTTTGAGTCTCGTCGATTATGATAAACCGTATGAGTTCACAAGTATCATTACATGAGCAGAAAAGGTTAAGGTAAGTCTGAAGAGAGAACTAGTCTGAAAAAGGAAACTTTCTTCTAGTGCTTTTAGTTAAGCTTGAGAGTTTTGCGGTTGCCAGCGTAGGTTCCATGATGGGCAACCATCTAAAGGAAGTGATGTAAGGTCCCTTTAGTTATCTCGTCTTTCCTTGATGAGCGGGTCCAAGAAAATGAGAAAACTTTGAGGGTTTCATAGTTGAAGGATATTGCTAAGTGTAGTTGATGATATTAATGTGGTGCTCAGGCAAAAATATTCCACAGAAAACTCTGGAGGATCCAAAATTTTCATAAACATTTAAAATCTTTCTTGGTGGTCGGAGAAAACGTATCCACTTTCACATTTACAGTGAATCTCTAGGTGCGTCAGGTTAGCCAGCCACATTGGAAGTGGTTATTGTATGTTGGAAAATGCGCACGGACGAACGTAGAGTGGAAATACAAAACTTAATTGGCTTCTTCAAAGTGCTGATTATAGCCTTAAGTTGCTAATGTGGATGGAATAATTGAAAACTAGTTAAATCGTCCGAACCAAATAAGCTAATTGTGCTTCTTGCCTTATGCCGGTTGGTGCTCAACTGATTATATCCTTCATTTGCTAATTGTTAAGGTTGAGGATTTGATAGTTAATGCCTGTCGATAAGTATAGTTAATAATGTAAGCATGATACTCGGGCAAAACTATTCCACATAAAATTCCGGAGGATCACAAACAGTGTAAAGTATCTCGTGGTGGTAAGAGGCGATGCATCCACTGTTATATTTAGAATGAATCTGTAGGTGCATCTGTGTAACCAGCCACATTGAAAGCGTTTGCTGATTGAAAATGGCCATTGACCAATTCATACTGGAAATGCAGAGTTTAATTGGCTTTTGCAATATACCATGTATAGCATTTGTTAAGGTAGTCTGAATAGTTGAGAACTAGTTGAGTCCTCCAAAGAGTCCCAACCAAATAAACTAAGTCTTCTGCTTGTCTGATCCTAGTTGTGGTAACTTAGTAGTTTGATTTGGCTGGCATGTGGCTATTTTTGAAGAAATAGGATGACAAAGAAGGGATTGAAAGGCGGGGGCGAGGAGGACAGATTCACTTTCTCCCCTTGTTTTGGGCCCCCGGGGGGGGATCATGAGTTACATTACCTCACCTAATAAGCTGTTAATAGTAAGTCATTAACCAACTTAACTGAGAGAAATGAGATTCCAATTATGTTTTCTTAGTAATTACACTACTTAATCCATTAAAATTATCTATAACTTAAGAAAAACTAAAAATTTAATCGAAGGTGCTTTAAGTATATAGATGGATGATCTTAATAAGTCTACCTCAGCAAATCATGAGTTACATTACCTCACCTGTCCTCCTTTGAAGAACATATCCAAATAAGCTGTTAATAGTAAGTCATTAACCAACTTAACTGAGAGAAATGAGATTCCAATTATGTTTTCTTAGTAATTACACTACTTAATCCATTAAAATTATCTATAACTTAAGAAAAACTAAAAATTTAATCGAAGGTGCTTTAAGTATATAGATGGATGATCTTAATAAGTCTACCTCAGCAAATGTAGTAGCATATCAAGCTGAGCAGGGAAATCCAAGTTTTTTCTGTTTCCACAAATTAAACTGGAAAGTTATCCATGATTAAGTAACACCACCTGGATAGTGGCAATTAGAGCAGATGGTTTGGAACAAAAACTAAATGAAAAATGAGGTGTTTTTCTTAAATTTGTAACCTTTTCAGTTCCTTTTTCATGTTTGGTTAATGCTCATGCTAAGATATTTTAAGCTTCTACCTAGATTTACAAACTGACAAAACACTTGAGAACTCAGATGTTTGGAATGAAGTCGTTTGATGTTCAAAAGCAGACGTATCACTGAAGTGTTATTATTAGTAGTAGTAACCTGATAAATCGTGTTAGGCAACTGCTCAGTCATCTGTCACTTGTGAAAGAGACATTGACCAGTTAAATGTCTTTCAGCTAATATACTAACTTAAAGACACAAGAAGAACTCATGTACAAACTCCTTCCATTTATTTGAGGATTTTGTTTTTCAAAATTGAGTTTATTCAGTGGATGTGCCTTTTGCTCAATGTTAATTCTCCCCTTCAAAATTATTAATTCTAATTGGTATCAGTTTTTCGTTTTCTTGGTGGTGTCTAAGGTTGATCTGACAAACCTTTCTTTCAGGATGTCAAATCCTCAGATACAACAATGTTGGAATTCATTCCTAGTATTCGCTCAGGTAGCTTTGCTGACACTGGCCCACGCAGGTTCATGGAAGACGAGCATATAAAGATAGATGATCTATCTGCACATTTTGGCTCACTCATGAGGTTTCCGAAGCCCAGTGCTTTCTATGGGGTAAGTTTTAGTTATTTGCATGTGTCTTGTTTGGCCCTGTGCATTTCCAAGGCAAAGCTTGCCTAACATTTAGTTTTATAGGTATTCGATGGTCATGGAGGATCAGAAGCTGCAGCTTATGTGAGAAAAAACGTACTCAGCTTATTCTTCAGAGACACCAATTTCCCTGAGACATCAGAAGTTGATGATGCATTTCTAGAAGGGGTGGAGAGCTCTATTAGGAAAGGGTTTCTTCTGGCTGATCTTGCTTTAGCTGATGACTGCAGTGTTAGCAGTTCTTCTGGAACCACTGCACTGACAGCTCTTGTGTTGGGAAGGTAAGTAAGTGATTCATTGTGATACACCTATCAACTCCTCCGTCCTGTAGAAAAATGGTCTTGGTGTACTCGCACACATAGTTGTGTTATTTTTTGTCTCTTCTTCAAGCCATTTATATCCTTGACGTTTATCTTTTGACACTGCTTTCACAGCTAATGATATTGAATTGTCCAACTACACTCTAGTACATGTCATGAGTTACTTATGCCTCTACTTAGGATGCTGCTTGATATATGAGAGCGAAATAATGGTCCGTGTATATGAATTTACTTTGCTTCACCATGTTTTATATGTAAACATTGATTTTACAACAAAGTTGCCAGGGGGAATGAGCGGCAGAGTTGACTTGGTTGTTCAGTGGAACAATTGCATAGCTTTGTGCATATATTTATAGTCTTGTTATCTAAATGATATTCTGTTGTGTTTTAGGCTATTGATGGTGGCAAATGCAGGAGACTGCCGAGCAGTCCTTTGCCGTAACGGAGAGGCAATTGACATGTCTCAAGACCATAGACCAAATTATCCATCAGAGAGGAGGCGTGTTGAAGAGTTAGGTGCATTTATTGATGATGGCTATCTGAATGGTATACTATCAGTGACCAGGGCCTTGGGGGACTGGGACATGAAGCTGCCTCGTGGGTCCGCCTCTCCTCTGATTGCAGAGCCAGAATTTCGACAGATAGTTCTGACAGAGGAGGATGAATTCCTTATTATTGCTTGTGATGGGATCTGGGATGTCATATCTAGTCAACAAGCAGTTAGTCTAGTGCGTCGGGGGTTAAGACGGCATGATGATCCTGAACAGTGCGCGAAGGACCTTGTGATGGAGGCCTTGCGGCGCAATACGTTTGACAATCTTACAGTAATTATTGTATGCTTCACTTCCCCTGATCATCAAGAGCTATCACCAATGCGTCAAAGGAGATTAAGGAATTGCAGCTTCACTGCCGAAGCCTTGTATAGCTTGCAGAGCTGGCTAGACAACAATGGGAGCCATTGATGGTGGTGCAAGCTGTTTGCAGCTGCCTCATTTGGGCAGAATAAAGAGCAGCTATAGTTTTGGTAGTACTATCTTCTTTTCTTACAGTTGTATTTGGGTGGATGTATGTACATGCAATTCGTTGGTGGGGAGCTACACTGACTTTTAGTTTATTATTATGGCTTTTAGCACAAGGCCGTGTTTATGTAACTAATTCCATTAGTTGTACATAATGAATACTTGGTAATTTTTGCTCCTTATAATGACTAGATTGTGTTGGGTATTTATTGAAGACAACCTCTATATTGCCCATCATAGTGGCCAATGGATGTTTATAGCGCCTTTGCCCTGGCATGTGTAATTCTCTCCCAGCATATCACTGAGCATGTTTCTGGACATATTTTCCAGCTTCAAATAGCCTAACTACTGCTTTGGCTCCTCAAAAACAGTTAAGTTCTTAATGGTTTTGCATCTGCTACAATATCTAAGAATTTAGAGTTCATCTTTTGCACCTTTAAAAGTCCGTCCCCCATAAATGTACAATTTTTTTCAAATTATTTTTGCTTCTTCCCGCAACATAAAGAGTGAGATGGTGTCATTGCTGGAATGAATTGCATTGATACATCATTTAGGTGTGTCAGCTGAGTAGGTCTTAGCGAATGTTGCAAAGCGTTCCAACCCTTGTGCCAGCAGGTTTTCAAGAAATGGTTTCAATGCCTGGACAAGAGATGAAATGAAAAAGTGAGAAAGCATGACGAAGTGAAACTTGAAAATCACTCTCTGCTATCATAATAAATCTGCAATCTCGTTATTTGAGATCATTTTATACCCTAGCAAAGTAGAGATGATTGAATACTTCTAAAACTAATGTGAATTACAACTTCCAATATAGAGGTTAGAGTGCTTACTGATGCCACTGGAACCAACAGTTGAGGCACTTCATATGAGACTGTTAACTGAAAAGAGAAGCACTAGTCAGTCTTGAGTCATCAAAAGACCAAAAGGATATAGCAATTTCTGTCAACACCTTCTCAATTGTGTGGTTGCCTATAACAAACTAGGAGAAGAAAAGGTGCAAAACACTTTTTTTTCCAGTCTTCCAAGATTATCCCATCAACATGTTAGAAATTAATGTTTAATAAAAGATAAGTTGAAGTCTAAAGGAAAATGACAGAGCTATGCTTTAAGTAAAATTCTCACTTCTATGATACAGGACGATGGACCTTTGGGAAAAAATCGCACAGCTCCCCTGCAATTTGAATAAGGAATTATCACAAAACTGATTAGTTTCAATATACTGAGAATAGATGATCATTTGTTCATAGAATTGATCATAAAACATTATATTCAAGTTATTTTGTTGTGGCCTACTGCCTCACTGAGATATTAGACCAGAAATATTCTGCCAGCAGTATCAAAGCAACATGGTTTTATTATGTACGGCCTATTAGTCTGATGAAGAAAAAACTCTATGACTTCCAGTATAATGATACAGTTCACAGTTACATGTTCTGTTTAGAATCAACCAAAAAGAAACTAGGATGCAGGCTACCTGTTAGGAAGGCCCTCCAGAGATCTCCAGTGGATCTTCTGGTTTGGGGTAGGCTGTAAACAGAATAAAAAACTGACTGGCTGAGGTTTAGAATCAAAGAACCATAATCAGGGAAGTGCTTATTGAGGGGAGATTTTACCTGCATATTTCGAGCAAGCCATGAATATTCAATATTCTGCCCAAAAGCTTTATACTTCAGTGACCATCTAGATAAGTCAGGCTTATCCTCCAAAATCTGGCAAGAGAGTCTAACATCAAGTTCCCTTAGAATGAGATTCAGAAGGTGAATGAGCTGTGTAATGAATTTCTGAAACAGTTAAGTACTAAAATGTAGGCCCCTAATTGTCTAAACATCTGGATTCAACTTCAGTTGTTTTTGGTGAGTGGTTTTTTCATATCCAAAGTGCAGATCAAAAATCCACCAATGATACTAACTAAGTGAAGCATGCAATGAGACAAGCACGCAATGAAACAGATGAAGAGAAGGTCGAGATGACAGAGAAGTAAACCAGGATGCAGGACACAAGCATACTACCCAGCAATATGGCAAAAATACAAAACAACATCCTGGGAAGAAATTGTAAAGAGAGACGGTAATATTTCCTCTGTTCAATTTATACGACAGCCTTCCCATTTTAAAAATTCCCAAAAATGTGTAACATCGTCATTCCCTTAACAATATTCAAGAATGTTCATTCATTTGAACTTAAGTTTAGACTTAAAAAGAGTTGTCACTAGCAGACTAATTTCAAACTGTATACTTCAACACTTCCGATCATTATTTTATCATTGTCTTTCCCGACTACTAGTTTACTTGTGATACAATAAAATGAGCAATGGAGTAATACTGAAATGCATCATTCCAACAAAACAGCCAATAAGATCATTCAATAGTTGTGCTGTCTTAACAGTTTAATTGCAAAGAGAAGGTAATATAATTGAGAAGATTTGGATGACTCTTCGGCTAAGCTCTAATGGCAGATAACATGGCATTGCGTACCTTTACAGTTGAAATAAAAGGCATCCATTCAGGAATGGCCTCACGATCAGAATAGCACTTATAAGCAACTGAAACGGGGACATCAGCTTCCATTTTGACCCTGAATTCATCAATAATCGAAAATTCTCAAAATTAGATTGCAAATAGCACTCAACAACCATATATTTGCCAAGTAGATCGAACAAAAATCTCAGCTCTAAACAAGTAATTGGATATAAAAGAAGATGCTAACGTACGTGCAATCCTGCCATTCCATGACAGTAGTGAGTGGTCTGATCCTGACGGGAGAAGAATAAGAGATCCTCCGGGAGGATCTAGAAATGCAGCAGTCGAATCGGCATGAGCTGAGGAAGGAGGAGGAGGATGCACTGATTGCCTTTCTTCTGCCATTAAGCGGAACAATTAGCTGATGATTGAGTATGTGAGCGGAGGAGGAGGAGGCGGAAGCAGAAGTTGCAGCGGCGGACATGGTAGTTGAAGCAGGTACGGCGGCGGTTGCAGACATTTGGCGGAGAGCGGAGGAGGAAAAGATAGGCATTGCCATTTGGCAACCACGCATTCAATGATTTATTATTATTATTATTACAGAGAAGGTCTAATATACTCTTTAACTGTATGAAATGGGTCAAATATATTCTCCGTTAATCTTTTGACCAAATGTACTCCTAACATTAATAAATGACTTGGATTTACCTTTTAACTTAACGGAGACATAATTGATTTTTTCATTAATGACGTGACACTTTTCTATTAGATAATTAAAAATTTAATAAATTTAATTAAAAAATACCTGACCCAACTAAAATAACCCATGACCCACCCATATAACAAAGCTCAACAAATTGGGTGGTCATGGATTATTTTAGTTGGGTTAGATATTTTTTAATTAAATTTGTTAAATTTTTAATTATCCAATGAAAAAGTGTCACATTACTAATGAAAAAATCAATTATGTCTCCGTTAAGTTGAAGGGTAAATTTAAGTCATTTATTAACATTAGGGGTATATTTGGCCCACAAGCTTAATGGAGGGTACATTTATATTTGGCCCACAAGCTTAACGGAGGGTACATTTAATCCATTTCATATAGTTTAAGGGTAAATTAGACCCTTTTCCATTATTATTACTACGATTACTAAAAATCATTTTGACTAATTTTGTGAATATTCTGAAACACTTTAATTATTTCACCCACATCTCATAGAAGAAGAAAAGAATCAGCAATAACTTTGAATTAGTGAATTTGTCGTTCATTATTTTGTCGAGTTGAGTTATACGTATTATTTTTTAAAGTTTTTTCATTATTCAAAATAATTGAATTATTTAAAGTTTAAGATAACACAACAACAACAACATACCCAGCGGAATCCCACAAGTGGGATATGGGGAGGGTAAAATGTACGCAGACCTTACCGCTACCTCGATGAAGTAGAGAGACTGTTTAAAGTTTAAGATAAATATTTTAAAAAAAAATTTAAATGCTCTTACTTTAATAAAGTTTAAAATTTTCTCAAGGATAAATTATACTGAAAATAAATAAAAAAGCAATAATAAAAAATATATTTTAAATTATGTCATTAAATAATTTTCTCAATAAATACATATTGTGTCACAAATTTAATTAAGAGCGGATAATTAATGCATGAGATGCAGTAACTCCTGATTTGGCATTTACATCAGTTCACGTAGATCTAAATAACCTCAGAATTAAAAATAAAACTTGACTCAATTAGAATGATTTTACTAATACTATATTGTGATTTATGCACCTTAAGCCAATAAAAAATCTTTCTCATTCACTTTTACTATAGGATCATTTGATACAAAGATGAATAATATAAAAAATAATAATATAGGAATTAGTGATGTAGAGATTAGTAATATATGAATTATTTTTTATCAAGTGTTTGGTTTATTATTTTCCAGTTCCCATCTAATCTTGCACTTGGTTTAAAACTTTACAAAAAACTTCTTACCAATTATATCCTTGATTTACTATGAAATTTTCTATTTTTATGTAATTGGATCAAAGTAAATTATTTTGTTGTGGCTTTTATCTAACTAGGAAAGTCATCATCATGTTTGCTACTTTATTATTTGAATTATTTGAGAATAAATAATTATGATCTTAATAAATTGATCACTCATAAAACTCAATTTTTAATTTAATGAAAATAGATCATCTACTTTTGGAATCAAAAAGATGATAAACAATTGTAAAAATAAATAAACCATCTATATTTACACGTAAAGATCTGCAAGTTGTAGTTTTAATATGGAGTTTATATCGTAAAAGGTCACTCAACTTTGAGAATTTATCTAACATCATTGAACTTAATTTGTATTAATAAATTAAAAACACTTAATTAAGCCTTTGTATAAATAAAATCACTTAACTAAATTAATTATTAAAATAAAAATTGACATGGCAAAATTTTTTTTGTCTATTATGTAAATATGAACCTACAAATAAATAAAATTTTTAAAATTTTGACATGGTAAATTTGTCAAACTTTTTATTATGCAAATATGAACCCGCAAATAAACAAAAATTGTAAGCTAATTTATTTAAATAAATTTACTAGTACAAAATTACAAATATAAAACATAAAATCAAGAAGAAAAAAAAGTGTAAAAAAACTTTGAAGGATATTTTTGTCATTATATATATAATCCGATCATATTAAATCCTATGCATTATAATACCATCAAATGGAAGATATTAGTTAATACCATGTAGGGCGTATTAATTGTTGACACCCAATTTTTACCCTCCGCGGCGTCAAATTAATCTTTGAGCGCTTATTTTTGTTTCAACAATTTTTGGACAATTATTTTCAAAAAAAAAAAAATTAATAATCCGACGCGTGGG
Source organism: Solanum medicagineum (assembly GCA_026153255.1). Taxonomy (NCBI): domain Eukaryota; kingdom Viridiplantae; phylum Streptophyta; class Magnoliopsida; order Solanales; family Solanaceae; genus Solanum; species Solanum medicagineum. The sequence goes on from JAPFFP010000001.1 coordinate 15,345,812, forward strand.
GGCCACACGCCCCCAAATCCCTATATCCGTTGCCTTCCTTTCCTTCTTCTTCTTCTTCCCTTTTCACTTTCCCCTTAATCCCAAAAACCCTAGCCGCCCTCTCTTCTTCCCCATTTCCCCATTCCCCGTTCCCAAAACCCTTTCCCTTTCCCCGACGTCGCCCCTTTGTCCCCTTCCCCGTGAGCTTTTCCCCTGCCCGCAAAGCTTTTCCCCATTTCCAAAAAACCCTTTCTCCATTTTCCCCAAAACCCTTAACGTTCTTGTCCCCTTCTCATTCACGCATGCCTCTTGTTTTTGAAAAATTGATCCGTCGCATTAATTTGGAGAGAGCTATTTGAAGCTCCTCTTCTTCGATTTCAAGGAGGCAGAGAGAGAAAAAACCTCGAAAAAAAAACTTAGCAGTAAGGACGGAAAAGGAAATCAAAAGAGCGATCGAAATCTGAGAAATCCCCATAGAAAAACTTACAGCTCTAAAGCAAAAACCCGAGAAAGATCTATCGATTTGAGGCGGCAGTCATCGATTTGGAACCCTAGAAACTCTATAGCCGTCATTATTCTCTAAAAGTTTCATCGATTCAAAGTCCAAAACTAGAGCATCTGTTCTCTTGAGTCGAGGAATCTGAAACGAGCTTTCGTGGTGGTGTCGAAATTCAATGTTTAAGCTCGTCGTCCCAGTTCCTGCTCCAAAAAAGGTAATACTCCGATTTGTTCTCCTTTATTCTGTTTGTGTTTGATTGTGAGGTGAAATTTAGCGTTACGCAGGAATCTTTGTTGGTGTTTGTTCTGTCGTAACTGAAATTCCTAAGATGTGGGATCGCTATGTTGCTGTGCTTTTTCCTATTAGTTGTGTAATGTCGTTTTGCTGTTAAGATGATTCCCAGAATCAGAAGTTGTGTTCCGGTTTTCAGATAAATGTCCTGTTCGGTCCCTGTTATTCCAATATTCTCTCTTGAGCTTTGCTTATTTAATGATATTTGAAGTAAACAGTAGCCACTGCGTTCTGTGTCACATATTAAGTGTTGGACTTGAAATGGTGCTAGGTAATCTGGTATTCAAATTGAAGTATTTCAGTCCCCTGCTTCCCCATCTGCTAGCTTTGTTGGTCTGGTTTCAAGCTTAGTTAACATTTACTTCTCTGTACTGTTTTAAACCGATAACTTGAGAATGCTGGTGACTTAACAATTTATAGTAGAGGTGCTGTTGTTGTATTGTTTAAATCATTGCTTCTGGTGTGTTTTGATCCTTAAAGTTTGACTGTTAACTCTTTTTATTTGAACACAGTTTATTAATACACTGCTTGAATTATATTGCTGTGGCTTGCTTCCCTCAGTTTCTTAGTTTTCTCTGGGTTTTCAAGTATGAATATACATGCTCCCCTCATTCTGCTAAAGTCTGTGTTGAAAAATAAAGAGAGTATGTTCCTGATCTTGGTTTTTCTTGAGTGATGTTCGAAGCACTGGTCTGTTGATCCTTAAAGTGATATCAATTTGTTTTCATGTACAAGTCCAGCCTGGTGATGAGTCGATAGATTTATTGCTTTTGTTTAAATCTGGTCTTCTATGGATATAATCTAACCAAGGTGCTGTCAAGGTCGTCATAATTCTGTTTCTACCTGCTTTGCATCCCCATCCG
>JAPFFP010000001.1:15355812-15408541 GCA_026153255.1 Solanum medicagineum
CAAGGGATAATCCATAACACTTAATAGGTAGAAACAGCAAGAACAAGTACACAACCATTCAACGATATCAATAACACACATGAGGACTCAGACCTCCATATCAAACTTCTTTTGGGAGATGGTTTTTTTGACATTGAATATATTAAGTTGTTTTTAATTTGTTTTCCTTCATTATTATCGTGACGGAACGTTGCACCTGATCCAAAATGTGTGTCGGAACATGACACCCGATCCAATATATGTGTCAGAACATGACACCCGATCCAATATATATGTGTCGGAACGTGACACCCGATCTAATATATATGTGTGTGTCGAAATGTGACACCCGATCCAATATATGTGTCAGAACGTGACACCCGATCCAATATATGTGTCGAAACGTGACACCCGATCCAATATATGTATAATTCATTATTCATTATCATTACTTCTCACTTCATTATCAATGTTTCATCAAGCTTTCTTTATTCAATGCATTACTTTGAGAGTTCAAGTTCAAGATTATAAATGGGTTTCATGGTCTTGGGGTTGCAGACCAATCACACAATATATCAGTTCACCAAATCATCACAAGTATTACTTCGATATCAATACAAATAATCACTTTTTCACATATAATAGACCTCCGTCATTAATTCACAAGTCAACTATCAGCATAGAATAACTACCCAATTCAAAATATTTCACTCAACGCCTACATAAATTATTTTCAATACCTCACACAAGAAGTACAAGATTCTATATACTTAACAAAGGTTAAGAAATTCACTTGCCTTAGTCAAATTACAGTCAACTTAACACTTGATCCTTCCCTTTCTGAGTGGAATCCGTAGCACCACAATCTAGTCAAATAAATTATTACTATTTTAAATTAATATACCAACAGTAGTGTAAAATAATTTTAGCATCACATAATTGTTTCCAACTTAATATATACATACTATTTTCATAATAAGGTACTTAAAAGGACACGAAAATAAACTCATTTATATAATATATCTTATTATAAAAAGTTTAAAAAATAAGAATAACTTATAATAAAATTGTCGAATCTCTCCGCAATAAACCACCTCCCTTCAACTTAATAAAACTCTCAAAATATTTATGATACAAACTTATTATTATTATTATTATTTTAAACAGAATGCTCTATTTCGTCTGATCTGTGAGTAGAGTTCTCTGCTCTATTTATAGGTAATTTATACGGCTCTTCACAGAATTAACGGTTAACACAATAAATAATTTTAAAAGAAAAAAGATAAGGACACTTAAAATATTTAAATAGGAAGGTGGGATTAAAGTGAGCATATTATGCCTGCCTAAGTGCTCCACCAATATATATTAAATTATTAAATTATTAGAATTTTAAAATATTAAGATTTATTATATATATATATATATATATATATATTTTAAAATCTCTTTGCACTATTTGAACTCATGTAAACAAAATTTCGAGGTCGTTACATGGATCATCCAATTATGATGTTGAAGCTTCACAGGAAATTGATGATTGGATCGTTAGGCTTGATAGTGATGAATCATCTTTGTATCTAGAGTCACATTGGAAGGAGAGAGTTCTAAACTATTGAACTCTGGAGTTTCAAACTTTTCTATCACAGGTATGTCTCTAGATAATGCAATTGTCGATGAGCTAAGAGAAAAGGGGATTCCAAGAACTCGACAAGGAGATATTTCACATGGATCGATTAGCGATGAAGAATCTTCATCACTTAAAGAAGCAAAAAGAATCCGCAAGAAACTGTTGAGAGTTTCACCAAGACATGATTCAAAAGTTTTGTTTGAGTTCTTGCACGACAAGTGAAGGGTAGCTTCCAAAAAATCACTTTAAGGGGGGGGTGTGAAAAAATAAAGATGATTTTTTGAAAGTAAAAATATCTTAGATATTTAGTAAGACTTTCTAGAATTTTGTATTGTAATATCTTGGATATGTTGTATTTAGGAAAAATCAAAAAAGAAAATTTGTGATGATTTTCTATTGAATCATTAATTTTTTTTAATCTATATTAAATTTCTCCTTGAAAATATGGCCAAACACGTAAGGCCCCTTAAACTTGTGATGATTTTTAATTGAGATAATTACGCCCATAAGTCATTTATATAAAAAATAATTCAGTTTTTTACTACATAAATTAGCCTATTTCAACTGCCTTGGGTATGTATTTTACAAATTGATTGCATTTGGGTATTGGCCATTTTGGCCTTCTGCATCTTCTGCCACATTTTTTTTCTTTTTTCTTATTTTATTGCATCTATTTTTTTTCTTTTTGTTCTTTGCTTTTTATTTAGATTGTGGGCAAATAATTTTTTTTAGTTTAAATTTATGGTGAAGTCCACCGTTTTATTAATAATTAAAAGTAAAACATAAATAAATCCTATACCTTGCTTTGTAAATAGAACTAAGTATTGTACTTAGTCAGAAAGAAAAGTGTAAAAGAAAGACTCTTCCATTTCCTCCGATTAAATTTTTTTTGTCCATTTATCTATTACATAATAATTTTGTAAAATATCAATGTTAAATGTTTTTATTTGTTCTTTTTAAGTTCTTTTTTAAATTTTTTGACTCTTTTGTGAATTTTTTTTCATTCTATTATTTTTTATTTATCTTTTTTATTTTATTAAGGTGTGAATGCATGATGATTAAATAAATATCAACATCGATATTTAACATAATTATTTATACAATATTGATACACGATCATGCACCATTTATATAATATCATTACATTTCATACATGTATAATATGAACAAACATTTGTATGCAATTTATACGATATCGATAAACGTTTACCTACTATTTATATAATGTTGATACTTGCTTATACATAACCTATATAACATTGATACATACATAACTATTTATAGAATATTGATACATATTTATAAACCTGTATACAGAATCGATAAATGAAATAAATAAATAAATAAATTATGTATGTAAGAGTCATAACAAAATAAATATAAAATTATCTTTTTTTAAAAAAAAAAATGCTACCCAAAAAATATATGAATTTTATTTTCTTGAAAAGAGATTTTTTTTTCTTTTTTATACAAAAAGCGACAACAAAATAAAAAAATAAAATAAGTTTATTTAAAAAAGATGTTGTAAAAAAAAATAATTTTTTTCGAATTTGGGCTGCTTTTGAGAAAAAAATGTCTAATGACCTTGGGCTAATTTGATTTGTGTTGAGCCCATGACCTTCTTGGGCTATTTTTGATGTAAATGAAAAGTAAATTATATTTTATGCAAATAAATATTTTTATGAAATCGCCCTTTTTTAATTTTGACACCTTAACTAGTGACTGTTCCAAGTAAATATTTTAACATTATTAAAAATGTACCATTTAAATGAAAGTAAATGATGGTCATGGTCAAAGTGCGTGGATCATACTTAATTTTTTTTAAAATTTAATTTTGTTTCTTTTATTTTTAGTCACTGTCAATACCATCATTCTTCACCTGTGAAGCTGGATCCATTTGATTAAAAAAAAATTCTTTTCTGATTGAAAGGTTTTAAAATTTTATTTAGGAATAAAAAATTTCACACAATGATTATTTAATTATGGTCAAACACTTACAACCCCTCTAATTTGTTCTTAATTTTCAATTCGCATTATTTATTGGCTTTGTTTTATTTTAACATTCAACTTTATTTTTTTTATGTATAATGATAAATTTTTATACATAACTGTAATTTTGCATTTTAAAAATTAATGTTCGCACATCAATTTTCATAAAAATAAAATAAAATTTGATGAACAACATGTTTTTTAGAAAAAAAAATTAAGAATTGCTCTACATTTTTACGTTAAAAATGACCAACGAATACGAATTTATGTTTTTTTCTTAAAAATCAATAGCTATGCAATGACGTCTGTCTAGTTTTAAAAATTTTTAGCGTTGTTATTAGCATGATGCTTATTTTTTTATTCGTATTGAAGAAGGATTCTTTTTACCTGTATTGAGTTGAATGAAATATTAGAAAGTTAGTATTTGAATTAAATTCACATAATTTGAATATGAAAAAAATAAAATATATAATGTTATTTAATTTAATTGATTGTTTAAAAGGAAAAAATCAACACACTTTCCTTTGTTATTTTTTTAGAAAAATATAGAGAGAGAAGCTCTAAGAATATATTACTATTGTTTTAAAAAAATACTAGTTAATGTTTAAATAAATCTTTTGTAAACTAACGAACAAACATCGATTATAAAATGAAAAAATAGAAATAAGAAACATGTATAAAAATAAAGAAATTATAAATTGTTTAAATGGTACTTAAAGAATAGAGTTGACATGGAAAAAAAAAATGTCAAAAAGTAAAATGAGGGCAAGTTGTGTATGTAACTTTAATTGGTTTTTGTGCCATATTATTACACATGAAGTACATTCTTTTCATTTTGTTGATTTTTTTTGGACAGAACTGTTAAAATGGACCATGAAAATTTAAGTAAAAAAGTTAAAATGAAACAAGATTATGTTGAACTACCAAAATAAAATGTAACGCCAAGTTTAAAGATTTATATATATGTTTGGCCTAAAAATACTTAAAACTTCCATTTTTTTAAAATTAATTTTTTATGTTTTCATTATCTTATATGGAGTAATAGATATAGATTATTGGGCTCTTAATCTTTTCAATTTATAATATTTTTGTTTATGCAATATTAAAAAAGGAATAGGTGACAAAATGCAAAGACTATAGTAATAATCATGTGCACATATTTCCTCAGCAAAAAGCACATGTAGGAAATATCCCTAGCTAATAATACAAGTTATTTCCACAAAAATGATAGCCAACGAAATTGTGCGTCCTCAAAAATTCATGTAAACTCCAGTATTATAAACCTGCGGAAAGTAAAAAGAAATTTCATTTACAAAAAATTGTAAATATCAATTAGACAATAATCCTTGTAATTGCTTTAACAATAAGTAATCACTGCTTAATTCTCTCAAAGCAATCCAGATTGACCGAAAGTGTGATGATATACACTTCAATGATAAATCAACAACTATTTTAGGTTTCAATTCTTATCCAATTCAATCAGTTTACTCACCTTTGCTCCTCTAAAATGTAAAGAAACACATATTAGTGCTGGATTAAACTAACAAGAGGAGAGAATTTTCCTTCCTATTAAACAGTTCGCACGCTTGTAGCAGACATATAGAACTAGTCTCTTCTTCTAACAATAGCTGCTTGATAGTAGTCTTAAATACATTAACATGTGTTAAATGCAAAATCAAATTACTGATGACATCATATTTTCATGTCCTATGGCGACGAGCATTTCAATAAGTTTCAGTACTATTATATACAAACACTCTAACAAGTTGTTACTTTATTAAAAAGAATTCTAAAGAAGAGCGAAAAATTCATGTTAATGATAATACCACCTTCCTGGCCAACCAACACATTTCATATTTGCCTCATTCTATTCTTTTTTTCTTGAATAAAGCTCCAATTTAAGCTATCAAATAGCCATGGTAAAAACAGAGTAAAATCACCCTGACAATGCTTGTATTAATCAAATTTTAAGTAAGGAACTAAATTTAAGCAGCTAGAATACCTGATTGTCAGGAACTAGTGACATTTGTGCATTAACCACATCAGACGTTACATTCGTCTGTAATCAAACACATGGAAATTGAATGCTAGATAACTGAATAAATATTAAAAAAATTCTACGGATAAACCTACACAAGCAAATATTATAACAAATCTGCTGCTAGGCCATTAGCGGAGATGGACAGTTCAATCTTTCAAGGACGATTACTTCATGTTATGCCAGCAAAACAGAAAATTTCTCCAGAGAAGACAGACAATTGCTAATACCAAGCAATCTTCAAAGACATTTAAGCAGCAGAGACAAGAGGAAAGGAAGGCATCTGAAGCTAGTGGAAATACACAATCTTGGAATACTCTTTTTATGTGGCCAGACACTATTATTGAAAATATTGCAAGAAAATTTGGTGCGAGTAAAAGTGATCTTTTGGATAGAGAAGCTGATAATCTTGTCGTACGTATAGTATTTGGGTGAGACTCAAGTGATAGAGGAAAGGAAAAAAGGCTCTTGCAAAAGCTGGAGTTAATATTGTTATATTGGAAGTTACGCTATTGGAAAAACTGATGGTGTAAAATGAAGCAATCACGTTATTCAAGTTAAGAACTTACCTTATGGTTCATCGAAGGTGAACTTGCAAATATGTTTGGGAAGTTTGGGAGCCTGGATAAGATTATTCTTCCTCCTACCAAAACCTTAGCTTTGGTTGTCTTCCTGGAATCAGCTGAAGCACGTGCAACTTTCCAGACGCTGATCCTAATAGAGTTGAGTCATGATCTCTGTATGTTAAGAACCTCAATTTCAAGACATTGGATGAGAGCTTAAAAAAGCAATTCACTGATCACATGAAGGATGGGCGGATATTAAGTGTGAGAATGCTCCCAATAGCGCAGTCAAGTAGCAGCAGCAAAAACAGAGAAAAGATGAAAAGACATGAAATAGATAAATGAGGAGAAGAGAAAACTTATCTTCAAGAAACTGTAGTAGTTGAAGAGCAGAGGAAAAGAAGTCATAACAGTCGATAAGGCCAAAATGTAGAAGTTTTCTCAACTTAAATTGGAAGTTAAATTGAATAAAAGCGAGAATCCATAATATGATTATAAACCAGAGAAAGCAGAAGATATTGATCCAATATCTGATGAATATACCTTTAAATTGAAGTAGAACTTTTAGAAGATAATTTTGTTGGATGTATTCTCATTGAAATATATCTTCTGTATCTTTTGGTATGGTACCACTAACGAGCTTCATACAAGCAAATCAAAGGGGACAACACCAATACAAGCAAATCCAACACACGAGCAGGTATGAAAGGAGTTCAAATGACTCCCAAATCCATCCATAAAATGAGAACCTTAACTGAGTTCCTGTAGAGATTTACTAACTTATTTCACCTTTTTCTTTCCATTTCCAAATGAACAAGTTTGAAAAGCTCTGTTATTGAATTGACATGATGTCAAATTTGTAATTCTACTCGTCTTAAGACCATCCTCAATCATTTCCCAGCTTTGATAACTTCAGCAAATGTTTTTCCACCCATTGCTACCATTCGTTCATAGTATTTTGAGTCTTGAGCTTGAATGAAATAGGTAATTATCTATGTTTCTTCCACGGGTAGATGCACCCTAGATGCCTCTTCTCTCCAACGTATGGCATACTCTCGAAAGCATTCTGTTGACTTTTGTTTTAGCTTTGTAATGGAGATTCTATTAGGAGAAATCTCAATATGAAACTTGTACTGATCTACAAAAGCATTTGCCAAGTCATCCGAAGTATGCCATCTAGTCACATCTTGCTTGGAGTACCATTCCAAAGATCTTCTAGTCAAACTTTGATTAAAAAGTTTGATTCTAATTCCTTCATTATTTTCAATGCCAACCAACTTTTCACAATAGAGTTTCAAATGGGAAAAAGGATTTTCTGATCCATCAAACTTCTCAAATTTTTGAATTTTGTAACTAGGAGGTAGCTCAACATCGGAAAATGTGCACAATACATCATATTTAACACTTTGCTTGCCCTTGAGCCCACGAAGATTTCTCATGAAATCCTATAAGATTTGCATTTTTCTATTCATCATTTCAACATCAACCACTTATTCATCATTTTCAGTTTCAACATAGTGACCACCATCTTGATAGTAAATTTCTAGAATTTGTGTAGTAGGTGAAGCAGTAATATAAATATACACTGGTGGAGCATAATGTGTCACAATTGCAGCTTTTGGAGGAGCAACAGTATATAGAATGGGAACCTCCTGGGTTGGATGAGTGAATGAAGCATTTTGAGTTTGTTGAGAAGTAGTAAAAGGATCTCCTTGGCCAAGCTCATTTGAGGTCGAAAATGAAAGTAATGCAGGACCCTTTTAGCGCATGTCAGGGGGTAGATTTTGAAAAACAGCTTGGTATTATGTCACTATGAGACTTAGTTTAGAGATTCGTTGCTCTAAACGAGCTATGACTTCCGGTTGTGATTCAGTTCCTGTCGAGGTACTAGGTTTGGCTATGATAGATATAGCAGAAAAAGATTCAGATGAAGTGACTGCGTTGATCGACCCAGAGTCCATTCTTGAACGAGTCTTTTTAGTAGCCCAAGTAATAAATGATGAGTTTGTGTCAACTTTCATGGCCTTAGATCGTGTGAAATACGAATGTTCTGCTAGTGGATATTTGAAAATTGGTTTACTTTGATAATGTGAGCAAGTTTGACCACCAACACAAATCAGTTTCTCCTCTGTAAAGGAAAGAAAAACTCAAAAGGTGAAAGAGTTAGTCTATTAATCATAATAAATAATCAAAGTATCAAATAACATTTGTTTTGCCTAAACAGATTAATCCAAAATTGGAAGAATAGGAGATTTTAGAAGAATGACCAAATGGACAAAATTTGATCATTTACTGGACTAAATGAATTTATGATTTGAATAAAATGTTCACAAACTGACTTTTTGAAAGGTTTGATTGAGAATAATGGTATTATAAAATTTGATTTGAAACTGGTAGAATACTTTGTAGTTCTGGCTATTTTGATATGAAAATTATTTTTCAAGAATAACAAAGTCAACATGAATTTGAGTGATGACCCAATTGAACATAAGGAGTGGTTTTAAGTGTTTTGAACAATAGGCTCAAAAGTGTTTTAGAAAGGTTCAAAATTAGATTTTACATGCCTAAAATGTTCTAAGGCTTTGTAATGGAATAATGGACCAATCATGTTCGAGTCAAAACAAATGTTTTTAAACACACAAGTCAAACAACATAAATAAGCAAGTTATATAACATTAGCATATAAACGAAATATAATGCGTCCTCATATACATGTGTGACCCTTTATGCCAAGGGTAGGCCTAACAATTTAAAGGATATATTACACCATTTGAAACGTTCCATTACCCCAAAAATGACAAATTTTATAAGTAATGAATCGGGATACATAATAGGGAAAAAAAATAATCAGTCTCACGCAAGGGCACAAACATCTATATATAGATCTTTCTTCTTGAACTTATCAGCATTTCCAAACGTCTTCGGATGAAATAGTACCGTGAAGATTCAACTTTGATTAAACTATTAAAATAAAACTCAACCCTAAGGGACGATGGTTCATCAAATAGCGTATACAACCTTCAAATTTTAAACACATAAACATGATCATCCAATTGGGCCGGGGGCCATTTTAGACTCAAGGTGGTCTGTCTAGTAGGCCCAATACCCCTCAGGTATTGAGTCGACCTAAGAAAATGCTTAGAAGTAGAGATTTGACTTCGCTCTAACCTAGGTAGATTAAGAGTGGGTTTCGAGAAGATTGGAACCTGAGTTGGACAAACTTCAGGGTGAAACAATAAATGACGTTGGATGACCACAAACCAACTATCCATTTGCTATTTTCAAAGAAATATTAAAGTTTTTTCTGAAAGGAAAGTCGCGAATAACCACGTAACTACCCTTATCCTAATGCAAACTAAATTGTCGATTGGCGGTATTATGCCATGAAATGGAAAAACAATTTAATATTCAAATTTAAATAAAAAGTGACTTAAAATATATATTTTTTTCAAAATAAAATTCGATAACTGATTTATATCGTGGAGGGTAAAAATTGGGTGTCAACAGTTGTCTCTTTCTTTGGATATGATCGATGAAAGAGATCATGGACAAAGAAACTTTGACTAACCAAATTTTTATCCGACCACAAAGTTCTCGGTAAATTTTATCCGACCACAAAGAAACTTTGACTAACTCAATTTTTATCCGACCTCAATTTTGCAAGTTTTCTAAATACATAAATGTAATTTAAAATTATAGGTTAGTGACAAATAGTAAATATACAAAATCTATATATTTACTTACTATTTTCTAAGCAGACATTAAATTATAATTATCCCATTAATTTGACATCTTTATTCTTTGTTGCCTTATTGGTGGATCATTCTATATATACCATCTTAAAGAATCATCAATGAAACTTCATTTTTCATTTTAAAGAAAGTATCAATAATCTAATGTCATAATTCTTGGATTAATTGTATTACCCGATTTTACTGCACCATGATGTATTTCTTTTTAAGAATTGACCATTTCTTTATCCCAAAGTTTGTTGTAGATAATCCACAAATCAAAAAACGTCCAAATTAAAATACGTAATTCTATCTGTAAGCTATTTTAATTCTATCTTGTGATAATATTTAAACCTTAAGCATATCAAGTATCATATTTAGAACAATAGTATAATAATACCTAAAACAATTTTTGTGTAGTAATTAAAAAGACTTACGGAAGTCATGTTAAGGATGTTTATATACAAAGAAATGTATATAAATGTATACCTTAATTTGAAAGAAATGTGATTAACCCTTAAGAGAAAGATAACCCCGATTTTAGGAAATCTCAGTTGGTTAGAGACTCATACTAATAACGTCTTATAAAATTTATGATGAGAATCTGAGAGCAACTAAATTAATTAAGAGAGTAAAAAATGAAATTACTTTGAACAAAAAAAAATTAGGAGAAAGACCAAATATTATTTTCACTTCACTTCTCTTTTTTTTCTTACACAACAAGTCTTGTGAACATCCCTATTTATAGAATCTTTGTGTCTACTATTTACCTTATTAAATATATATATATTGAATTTATTATTTACACCATTAATATGGTGGATCTACTATTTATCCTAATAATTCAACCTGATGTGTCATCCACCTAAAAAGATCTACCATTTGCCCTATTAATTTTTATATAATAGAACATCCACAAAAAATCATTTGCCCTATTAATTTATACATAATAGAACATCCACAAAAATAAATTACAAATTTCATAACAATAATTAACAATTTTTTATAATTAATTTTGATAGCGACGAGTAAATAATAAGTGTTAGCTTATTTTTATTTAAAAACATGATTTTTTTATGATATCTAAGTGAACTTTTTACCATGTTTTTTCATAAATATACATTAAATCTTGTGAGTACTTTAGACTGAAAAATAAAAATATCTTTTTATTATTTTTCAATTTTATGATCAAACATGATAAATACAATTTATATAATCAACAAATTAAATCATTATAAATGTGGAAAACATGATAAAAGAGAAAAAAAACGTTACGGTGATTAGACATTTTCTTTCACCGTTGGCAAAAGATGCATATTCGAATGTGTATTTACATTTAATAAATTTAATCGAGTTTAATATAGTTCAAAAGTTTTGCTAATATATATCCTCCGTTCCGGCGGCAGCAGGGTTTAAGCCGCTGAGCAGGGGCGGATATGGCGGCACGCTGCAACTTCTGGCTCCCCAAGAAGAAGAGATTTTGCGCAAACATCCCTCTCCCAGATTCACAGTGAGTCGGTCCCTTTCAGTTACTACTTCTACTTCCACCATTTTCCATCAAAACTTTCTTTTGATTTCAACTCTTCAGGTTCTGCGGAAACCATACTCAAAGATCTGACGGACAATGGGTTCCTTGCCCTATCCATCCTTCTCAGTAATTACCCTTTTTCCTCCTCATTGTGTCCATCAGTTTTTATTTTATTTTTCGGTGTCCGGTACTCATAGTGGGTTTTGAAACTCCGGTAAAGTGTTCTATTACAGATCATATTCACTTCGTTTTTGATTTATTTTTTGTTATTTGTCCATTTTATGATAGCTCTGTGCTGGAGGAGAATCTGCAGAGTCATCTTAAGCGATGTCCATTTTTCAAACAAGCTCAATCTTTATCACTTCAGCCTTTTTACCAAGAGGGTATTAATGCCGGCAAAGAAGAAGAAGAAGGGGAACAGAATTTTAGTTCAGAGATGAAGAGAAATGCTGTTCATGGGATGACCCTTTTGGAGTTTTCCCAATTGATTAACAAAATCAAGTCTGTTCATGCTTCCATTTATAGTGACATTCGTGATTCTTTCAAGACTCCACAAGCTTGTGACATTTGGACTAATCGACAAGTGGACCGGTGTTCTACTATTGTACTCTTTCGTATGTGTTGTATGCATTTTATGTTCCCCTTAATACACTCCTATCTCATTTTCAAACACCACTGTGTTTTTCTTATTTTTGCAGGGCTTTGCCATTTCAAGAGAAACATGTAATGCAGCAGGCCTCAATTCTAGGGAATCTAGAAGAATTTGGGGTTCTGAAAAGTTGTGGGGATGATGCTGTATCAGAAGCATCTGGAGACGACAATGATGTTCCTGCAGTTGTTGAATTTGGAGCAGGAAGAGGATACTTGACGCAAGTGCTGGCTGACTGTTACAGAATTAAGAAGATTTTATTAGTTGAACGCAAATCGTACAAGCTCAAGGTCAGGCTGAAATTAGAAACGCTAGAGAAGTATCAAGATCATGTCTTTTCCAGCTTTTATTTGTCTGTTTTGGTTTTTCCAGTTTGCGTTTTTATTAGAACATAATATCTTTCAAAAACACTGGTGTTTATGATTCATGTATTATGTATAGGCTGATCGGAGTCTGCGACAGAAAGAGAGTGTTACACTGGAGCGATTGAGAATTGACAGTAAGGCTTTATTAATCTTTCACTCTAACTAATAGATTAACTTTTTCTTAATATGAACAGTTCCTTTTTTTTTGGACATGAATAGTTTCTTTTCTGCTTCTTTTTATCCATTTTGATCTTTTCTTAGTTTTCTTCAGTTTTGCTGGCAATGATAACTCAACCTGCATTATCCTTTTGCAACGATTACATGTCAAGTTGACATGTGTTTTATTCCGTTCCTCTTTTGAAACTGAGCATCTATTGTTAGCCTTTTGATTTAGTATATTAGATTTTTTTTTTTTAATCTATAGATGTTTGTTTATGAAGCATTATGCTGGATGATTTTCAGAGGGAAAGATATGAATCTGGGTGTCTTGTTTTGGCATATAACATCATCTTGTACTTGTGTATGATTTGCTTGCAATAGCGAGGTCTTTTTAGCAAAGAGCAGTCATCAAGTTGTGATGATTATGTAGTATGATTGGTTCATCAAGTTGCAGCTTTTATTGTGTAGCTGTGTTGTATTTTCTTCAAATTGTTCGTTTTTTTTTAATCCCCTGTAGTTTTAGTTGTTTTGTTTAGAGTTGGGATGGTTTCCTAGGATACATATATTAATTGAATCATTTTCTTTATAAAATGACTTTTACTACAGTTTCATATGATAGCCAACTGAATAACTCTTGTGCTACTGGAATGAATTAAGCAATTTCCTGCCAATTTATTGACTGTAAGAGCTTGATATACCTGAGGGTGCATCAGGTCCATAGATAGATAAGTTATTGATAAATGGGTATCTATGGACCACTTATTAGTTATCACCCAGTGGAATTTAGTCTACTTGCCTATCACCCATTTACTCATCTTGCTACCTTCAGAGGATCCTTCGTATATGTCTATCCAGTGGCAATATATTGGTCCACAACAGTGATGGATATCAGAATCCCAAAACGAAAACCATGGATTTGACAAGATATTGAGAGTCTTTTCCATTAATGAGACATGTATACAGCATTATTTAACCCCACATGAAAACAAGAATTAGTATTTCAAGGATAACAAACATTGCTTTATCATTGTTAAGCACTAGCAAATAAAATGAGCATACAAGGATGTATAACAAACTTAAATTAGTCATGCTGCTTGACACATTTGATGAGGATATGTAGAAGGTTCTGACTTATGACCAAGTTACCTGATGTCGCTAAGTGTTGTGTCAAGCGGTTATTAACAAATTTAAAGAGAATAATTAATATTCCGTTCAGACTTAGGTAACAAGTCACATCTGTACAAAGCCTTGAAAATAGTTGAATGGCCTTGGGTCAAGAAGGAAATAATATATTGATGACGCTGTTAATGGTTACGAGAAGGATTTAATGGTAGAGATGTCTTGACAATAAAAATGCTGAAACATTTCAGGTGATTGTGAAAGTTTTAGCTGTTCTTTAGCTTTGAGTTGGAATATACGATAGCCTGCAATTCTAAGTTGATGCATTAAGTTAGCTATGGGAATTTGCTGCTGGATCCAGAATTAGAAAAAATTTGACATTGGATGCATTTTCTTTTGAATAGGACTATGTTCCAAGTTCTTAATATTTTGCCTAGTCAAATCGGATATCTAATTTGAGATGGCAGAAGTCGTGATGCCCTTTTTTTTTTTTTGAATTGCCATTCTAGCAGTTGTTGAACTTTTCGTCCAGAGCAAATTTGTTACTATTGTGTATTGTTTACTCATGTGAAGAATACATAACTTACACTTCAGACCAACAATAAAAATAGCAAGGAGTGTATAAGTTATAAAAAGGGGCACAATAACGTTAGAAACAACATTTCACCCAAATCACGGCTAGAGAGACTTTCTTCCAAGTGCTTCATACCACTATTTATTTACTTCCAAGTGTTGTTTAGACAGAATGACATTATAACAAGTGTTTTCTATGAAATAGACTGAAAACCTCTTGGAATATTGCTAGTAAATAGGGTTAAGGTGGAGAGACTGAAAAAGTGATTGATTAAGGAAAACTAGAAGGTCTTTTATGTTTTTGTTGTGTGTAATGCAGTTCTTTGAATATGCTTGATTCTAGTTTGAGCAAAAGATGTATATCTCTATTGAGACCCTATTCGCTTAAATGAATCAAGAAAAATGTTCGATTGTCCATCTTTTTGAATGGTTTGTCTACTTTTATTACTCATAATTAGCTGTTTAACAATTTGCAGTCGAGGACCTAAAATTGAATGCTGTCGAGAGTTTACAAGGAATTCCTTATCTAGCAATTGGCAAACATCTTTGTGGGCCTGCTACTGGTACTTATTTTCTTGCTTCTTTTAGAACAACACAGACAGTGTGTTCATCAGTAATTAAATTAT
The DNA here is from genome assembly GCA_026153255.1 of Solanum medicagineum. Lineage (NCBI taxonomy): Eukaryota > Viridiplantae > Streptophyta > Magnoliopsida > Solanales > Solanaceae > Solanum > Solanum medicagineum. Next base: position 15,370,759 of record JAPFFP010000001.1, read on the forward strand.
TCTGTCGGCCACTCTTAGTTTGCAAGATAATAATAGCAATTTGATACAGATATGACTCTAAGATGTATCAGCAATCAATGGGATCAACATGATGATGCTACTTCTGAATCGACTTGCCACCTGATTGGCCTAGCTATAGCTACTTGCTGCCATCATCTTTGTCAGTGGAAGCATTACATAAGTAATTCCACCTTCTGCTGCTCCCCTCATGCTACTTGCTAGTGCACATCAGTTTTCGAGTCTCATTTAGTTTTTGTTCGAAAAATGCTCTTTCATTTAGCATTACTTTTGACTTACTGAAATTCATGAATGATGCTTTCCTCAGATAAGCGGTATATGTTGGCGTTGGGAATCAACAAGGATGATTTCAATGCCATGACATGGTTTACCAGCTGGGCCATTGATGCAGATCATGGTTCAGATCTTTGTGGCACTGATTGGTCTTTTGATCTACAAATCAGGTATGATTTTTTATCTATATTATTTAGAGGTATGATCTTTCTATATATCGTCACTGGCCACATTGAACGAATGAAGACGTTTTTCTCCTTCCCATCTCAAAAAAGGAAAGAGAGGTTCTTCACTAGTTCAATGTGCTCATCGGCGCCTGACCTTGAGATATGGATCATCTCAGGTACATTAGCATGGTGCATACTTGTTCAAAATCGCCGTATTTGCTCTTTTCTTCCTTGTAAAATGATCCTCTTATGGTTCACAGGGAAAACGAGCATGTAGAATCAGATCTAAATACATATGATGACGTCAAAAACATGGTGAAGAAGATGAAGGCTGTGGATAGAGCCGTTGTAGGATTGATGTGCAAGGATATAATAGATGTTGGGAGGTTTATGTGGCTCAAGGAACACGGACTTGAATGTGAGCTTGTCAAGTATGTCCCGTCAAATATCTCCCCAGAAAACCGTTTGTTGGTTGCTAGGCAGAAAAGTTAAGAGTGCGCTAACGTGCTGCTGTACACCATATTTGTATTCTCAGATATTTAGCTTTCTCAGACCTGTAGCTCGAATTCATAATTTGATAATGTACTCTGGATGGTAGCTTCCCTTTCAATGGATGTATCTTAGATGCTCATATTGTTTTGGCCTAACATCATCTACTTACTTGTAACCTTTGTATTTTTTATTCTTCACAAGGGAGGTTTACAAGATTGTCATTTTACTATAACCTTGTCAGTCAAACAATCGCAAAGGTCAAGTCTGAAATCCAAGAGATCCAACATTTGAATTTCCTTCATGTGTTCAGTTGACAATATAGACATATTTCAGTGCAAGAATTTACAGGATGAACAACCAGGCATGCCAGACATGCAATCCAGATACCATATAAATATTTCAGTTTACAATGTACATATTCGAAGAATGACCAAAGGTTTTCTCACTGCTGTAGCACATGTAGAGGAACCCATCTTTATCCTTGGAAGATTCGTACACGGTCTCAATCAAGCTTGCTGCAGCAAAAGAAAATCCATACGATATCAGTGACTGAGCAAATAATTCTTGTCATGTCATAATAACAGGTGCGTCTTATGAACAAACTAGGGATTACTTATTTGAGGCAAGGTGTTATTCACAAACACGAAGAGAGCTTTTCCAGGAGCCAGATGCAGCCTGCCACTCAGAATGTGGATAAATTGTCCAACAGACATATCACGAGGTACCAGGTATCTGTGGCCAAGAAGGAAAAGAAGAATTTCAAAGAAAATAAAAGTGGAACATTATGGGACTACTATACGAGGACAATAATAGGACTGCATGTACCACAGGTCCGCACGAGTTCTTTTCTAGAGTCAGGGTGGGGGGAACCAGTGTTTTCCAAACCCTGTTTGCTCATATTTACAACTTTAAATCAAACTACAACCCCTCCAAGAAACTAAAATCAAATTCCAAAACAGGACTACAGAGAAGAGGCAAAAGCTTTCATTACACAATGAATAAATGTGAAGCCCTAAAATGCTACTTAAAGTAGGGGTTGGTAGAAGAATCATTTTTGTGCAGGATGCCTAGATAATACATTCTCCACTATAAGAGAAGTTCCTAGACTTGTTCAGGTGTGTTACTCGTAGTTGTTACCATAGCTCAAGGCAGATGGCAGAGTTCGTGTGACGCAGTTTTGAAGGACCCAGAAAATGTCTAGACATTGCAGAGGCTCCAGATTCTTCTTATATTGACATTTTAAGGAAATGATATATTTACTATGAAGTATCTATATCAAACGACAACAACATTAAGAAAAAAAAAATGAATCAGAAAAAAGACCTGTTTTTATTGAATTGAACATGTTCTCATTCTCCGGATAACTCAATTTAAATTATTCTGGTAGATTCTTTCCAATCTACTACTTTATGATTTCAAATGAAATCATATAAAGACAATTCCTATTTAATAAAGTTCATCTGTTACACGTGGCAATACTTCAAAATAGCCAATGAAATTAGTGAGGAAACTTGAGCTCCCTGTTAAGTAAAGAAATTTTATTAGGGGTACTGTCAAGGTAAGGAGTTTTACAAGAGAGATTCAGATTCTTACTCCGGGACTGGAGTTCCTGAAAGGTTGCATTCTACAGTTGAGGTATTGTTAATGAAGCTGTCTATATTCAAGAACACATACAGAGAAGAGGAATACAGATTCGCAGTATATGGTGCACACAGGAAGGAGATCGAAAATGATAATCACACTTTCTACATTAATGGGATGTGACCACTGTTGAATCTTGTTGCTGCATTTTTGGGTGAAAATGGTACTATCACAGACCATCAAGGAAATTTTTTTGGTGCTGGAAGGATTACAAGATGAAAAGGAATGTACCAAAAATTTGGAGAACCATTCCACCATGCATTTGTTGGGTGGAATGAGGGGAAGGAAGCAATACCATCATGCTTCAGTGGAAAAGTTACATCTGTTTGCACTATGAAAGGTTTTTTAGCTTGCTAGCTTTTAGGTTAATCTACAAAATGTGTATGAAGAGAATATTATGATAGATTTCAGTAGTTCAATACAAGAATAGATAACATAACTGCGAAAACACCCAATTTGTACTATCCAGCACTATTTTAGTGTTAGCTTGCTACTTATCAACCCAAAGGAAAGAAGAAATAATGGTAAAGGGGAGAAATTGGATGAGTCAAAGAATGAATAACAATTAATTGAACAAGCCTTTCAGTCTATGCTAGGTCATAATCTGGTTAAAATAAGCTTCACGGAATGCTAGCCATCCCTATTCAATCATCATATTTTGCTTCATGAGGGACAAAATGACCAAATTTTTCAAATTTCATTGGACATCCCTTAATTTACCGTTTATAAATAAATTTGAACATTTTGGAAACTGCATAAAATAAAATTGGTTTTTTTTTTTGTTCAAAAACTGCATGAATATTACTACCCCCAAGTTCCCTAGGATTGAGGTGTGGTATTTGTTGTTGTAGCATGAATATTACTGCAAGTTGTAAAGTTTCCTCATTTCAAGATATAAAAGCAACACTTGACCAAGAAATTAAGACAAGGTTCGCTATATTTTCAAATGTTCCGAAATAAAAATTGTCAATATTTTCATGATGGAAAACAAGATACTAAAAGAGTATCTTAGAACTAAATGCGAGAAGTTGTAAAAGGAAACAAATACTGAAGGGAAATGAACCTAACCAGAACTTGAACCAAATACTCAATAAGAGACGAATCAAAGTTTTCCATTTAAGTAAAGCAGAAACAAGACAGAAAAAGAAAGCAACAGAAAGAATGTGACTGATATAAAGCCACAAAACAATCAAAGAGGTCAATTTCTTTTATCAAGAAAATCGGTGTCCTAACAAAAGAGGTTTTTAAATCCAAGTTTAGTTTAACAACCAAGAGAAAATTACAGCATTTTTTATTTGTATGCCCATTAACCACTCCAATTTTCATAAAAAAAGAAAAAGAATTCAATCCAGAAATGATTGGACCAACCAACGCTAGGTACAATTAGAGGAACATAATTTTATAACAGCAACAGAAATCTTCTTTAACTAACGTGAGACATTCAGGGATCTTGCCTTAAGAATCTACGTGAAAACACAACTGCGCATGTGTGCAACTAGCAGTTCAAGCAGACCAAAGCTTAAGCTCAGTTAGAAGAATTCTTCATTAAGAAGATTATAGAAAATCTATGTGAGAAATAAGATCTACTCTTTAAGAGAGATTTTTATCATTCTGGAAAAAAACAATTTTTTTTTAAAAAAAAAAAAAGCAAAAGAAGAAAAGAGAGTCTAAGCATCATATTTTATATCACAAGTGGGACACCACAAACTCATATGTTGATAGACTAAAATGCCCTTAAAATGTTGATGGATGTTACTACCTCTTCATCACGCATTGCTCCTTCAACTCAACATACAAAAACGTAAAATGCATGCGCATCATAATGAATTATTAATTTTGATAATGTTGTTATGTCTTTTCTACTGTTATTTTAATTTGAGCAATGTATTTGGATTCGTGGAAACGTGTAATACTTTTTGTATTCCCATGTAATCCATTGAGTGTGTACATTGATAACATCACAGATCGTAAGTTGAATAGTTATGTTTGCTATATAAACATATTGTTTCATAAATAGATGGAGATCGAATTCAATTACTGACCCACCCTCTCCCTGTTTGTTGAAGAAGATAAAAATCATCAGAGTACCTAATAGACCACTTGCCAATACGGAAAATATCTACCATGCTCTTGGATATGTGATGTCTTTGGACACTCAGTCGTCTTATATCAAATAAGGAGGACTTGCATCAATGAGGGTCCAATAGTCGGCTAGAAGGATCGACCAGAGGAACCTATACATCCATTTTTTGGTTGGTGTTCAGTCAAATAATTTTCCGGTACAAAGAGTTTAATTACTTCCAGTCTTCCACGACAATGCGTCAGTTGATTATTCATACATGTGCAACTAATGCAACTATTGTCTTCCATATTTTCAATCATTGTTTGTGAAATGGAATTAGTTGCACTTACTCCCATCTATCCAGTTCAGATTCCCAAGGTAATCACATAATAAGTTCCCATGGAAAATATTTAGGTACTAAAATCGCATATCATATGGCATGGGCTGAAAAAAATGCCGTGGGAAGGATTTAAGTCTTCAGTTTACTAAAAGTGGAAAGGAGGCACGTAAACACAGCTCAACCTAGCCTGCCAGTTATGTTTTTGGTCTTGATTGAATATTCGCAAAGTGTAACTTTTCTATCTTAATTATTTATCTAATACTCTCCTCCTTTTCTTATGTTATGCAACATAGTTTTTAGCTTTTTCAAGTGCTATAGATAATGTCACCATGTAGCAAGTAGCTCATGACTCATTCATCAACACTAATCCTTTTGATTCATTCCTATGATTATTAAGCTGAAGAGTTGTAGTAACTAAAGTAATTAGAACTTATTTAAGGAAATAATTAGTGAAGAGAGTGCAATTTTAGTTGAAGACAAAATTTGTGTATGGGTCCAAAGTGTCTTTTAAGATTTATCTACCTAACACTATTGTATCTTCAACAAGCTAACTTAAATGTCACTATATATTAGTATAGTATCATTTTAGGCTTTTAGCTGTTGTTTAAACAAACTTTAATAACACCCTACAAAGGGTGAAAAGCTCATGTATCACTCTTATGTATTTTGTCTCAAGTAGCTGATTTACTTGGTCGTATATCTCTATGTATTTTGTCTCAAGTAGTTGATTTCCTTGATTGTATGTCTCTCTCTTAATTAGGCTCTTTAAAGTATTATAGTTACAAAATATTACAACTTTTTATTAGAAGAACGTATATGAATATTACCCTTTTACCCTCTGTTTGGATGGTGGTTTGCATGGTTATAATGTATAGTGCTATATGGTATGGTATTGTACAGTACATTACTGTACAATGTTTGGCTAGACTGTATGGGTTGCTACAGTTTAATGATACTTTTGTTGTTTGATTTGACTGCATGGTACTGAATCCTAACTGATAAATTTACAAAAATGTCTTTAATTATTATAATTATTAAATTTATCGAAAAAAATTAATAATTCTTTTTAATAAATACATAGAATCAAGTAGGGAAACATAAAAACTAATATATATCCAATCCATACAAACAACAGAAGAAAATAAAAAAGTAAGAACTATTTAAAAAACGAACCTCAAAAAATAGATTGAAACACGAAAAGAAAAGAAGGGAGGCAAAAGAGAAGCTTCAAAAGTTGATGCTGAAGAAAATGAATAATACACAAACAATACATATACTACGGTAAAGTTTAATAAAGAATAGAGAATAAATTAGAATTATTTAAATTTAAGTAAGGGTACAATTGGAAAAAAGTAAGAGAACCATGGGATATCACCAAATTGGTGATTTCAAAAAGTGAGTTTTCATGGTTACAAAACCATGAAATCAAACCATACCATATAATAATGAAATAATCAAAACAAACGTGAATCTCTTACTAACCATACCACGAAAAACTACCATCCAAACAAGTTGTTAAAGCTAAATTTATTTCTTAAATATTTAAGTACAAATATGTCAATTATAAATTTTGTCTTGAAATTTGAAATTTTTTTAAAGAATTTTCATTTTTTATAAAATTATGGTGCATGTATCCAAAATCTTCAAATTTTTTCAATATCAGTCTATTAAGATTTGCCATAACATGTATATCACTATAAAGATAGTTGTTCATAACAACTGTGATTAAGCTTCCATTTCTTTTATCTCTCTTGAAGAACAAATCACCAACACTTCACAACCATCTCACATACTATCCAATTTGTAAGTTGGGAAACATTAAAAGAAAAAACATCATTCTACTTTCTTAGAAACTACACAGGCTTGCGGCATAAGGACAGTTGCAAGTGATGTGAATACAAGTCAACACGTGGCACTATTCTATCTAAAGCAAAACATAACCCATCTATCGAAATCATAATAAGCCACTGGAGAATTTTTCTAGGACAGTTTCTTTCTTTATGAGTTAGCTAAATAGAATATGTACAAGACCCAATACTTCTTTTGCTCACTTTTATACAACTCAAACACAATTTTTAAACATAGTATTTAGGTCATTTTTAAAATTTGTACTCATACTGGGTACATGCACGTGCCTGAAGACTAGTTCTTTTGAATACCCTCTCCTTATAAACAAGATACTTCCCTCTTCTAATTTTACAGTAACATTAAATTTAGATATGAAATACTAAGCGCATCCAGAGCTAGGGAGCTGAGAGATTCACATTTGCTGAATCAGTTGTCTATAGTAATTAGATATTTCTCTGGGTAAGAATTCAAGAGGAGATTCAGAAACATCACATTTATGATAATACAAGAAAGCATATCACTTTAGATTTTTGGCAGGAAACGTGATGCCAAGATGGTAGTTGCTTACTTCTTCTTTTCCATCTCCGGGAGGTCAGTTTTTGAATATCTTTCAGCCACTACCTGCAAAAACATAAATATATGGGACGATTATAAATCTGCATTAGGCATGGAGGACCATCCAATAACAACCAAAGGGTGAAACATGATGGTAAGTCGCAACTATTTGTTGTTAGTATGGTTCTTTCTGAAAAAACAAACATCCAAATACTGAAGGATAGGAAAAGTAATAGGAAGTGTAAACAGCATTCTAAAAGGGTTAAGTTTTAAGCCTATGATAGCAACCAAACTTCAGGGTGTTCGTTACTCAACACAAGTTGTGACCAATAGGTAACTTCCGCTTAGACTCCTAATGCTTCATAAGATGGGATTTTGACCCTTGATTCAGGATGATAACACGGACTACATTAAAAAATATATTAAATTTTGGGGCAAGTCTTAAAGAAAACATCCGAGAGGGATGTTACTTACATAGAATTGACTATACCAAGACCCAAAACCTATAGGCTAAGCCCACAATCCCTCATAATAAAAGAGACACCCATCTTACATAGGATTACTGATAAAGGAATTATTATGCATTTCCATAGAAGGCAATATTTCATTTCCATGTCAATATCTTAATCATCTTCTTCCTTTAGTTCTCTCACAAGTATTCCCATAACTTCCGATGGATGTTATCAAGTCCTCATTCATCATCTGAACTTTCACAAGTATAAATTCTAGAAAAGACTTAAATTTCGGACATTTTGCATCCAGCACCCAACCTCCTTGTGTTCCATCTTCAACCACTCTACAATTTTATTTGGTATTAGATCTCTTTAACCTTCCTCCTTCCTCTGAACTTAAGGGAATTATCCTATCCAATATTTGTCCAATTTTGAGAAAGAGAACAAAGAAGTAAGAACCACATGATCAAGCATCAAGGTTGTCCTCAAAACTCAAGTAGACATAAATCATATCTCCTCTTAATGGTTGGATTTTGCTTTGGCAAAACCATCGAAGCTGATCAAAACAAAATCACGATCAGTTGTTAAGGACGGATGCTAGGTGGTAAGAGACTCTAACAAGCATCAACTACTAATGAGAATCATTCCAAAGAATACAATGAGTAAACTTTCTGACTAAGAATTTACTACAATGACAGAAAAACCACGTGAGCTATGAAACCAGTAGAGATACTAAAGCATAGTCAGGAGAGTAGGTTGGAACAACCAAGGTGAAGGAACATGTCATGCCCTTCAAAATATATATATATATATCAACAGTAATGCATTTGATATCAAAAATCATATTATGAGTAAAATTTTAAAGCTTTGTGGACTAAAAGTTGGAGATAGTGTGGATTACGCTAGGGAGCTGTTTGAATCAATTGAGATAGGAAAGCTAATTGTTGGAAAGAAATGAATTAAATCAAACCAGGAGCTTAACTGTTAGAGAGGATTAATATACCAATATACTAGTATAATTTTTGACAAACGAACTAACTTCAGGTCTTCCTATGCAACCTTAACCCAGTGATCATCTATTAAACCATAAGAAATCCATCCAACTAACTATTGCTTAACTTAATTGCAATGATCATCTAAAAAATTAGAGAAAAATACAGAACATACCGGCACTCGATCAGGATATTTGGCGATTATATCCTGTGATTCTGCGAGTCTTTCCTCTGCAGTTTCATCGAAGAAATTGTAAGGATAATCAGTTCATGATTAGCAAATTAAAGATTTTGATAGAGGATCGGATAGCATTACCAAATGAAAATTCATCTTTGAAGGTCTTCCCCATCTCTTTGTTTCACGATCGTGCCTGCCGATAATGGCTGATTTCCGTCTTTAAAGATAAGGGGAAGACGTGAAAAACACGGACTCAATTATTATTTATTATTTTTAATTCTAAAGAGATGGTGATCAACATGCGGGGATAGCTCAGTTGGGAGAGCGTCAGACTGAAGATCTGAAGGTCACGTGTTCGATCCACGTTCACCGCATTTTTCTCATCTTTTTTTTTTTGAACAAGTAGTGGTGGAAGTCTTAAAACTATTTGGTTTGATTTTCGTTTGTCAAACTCTGACTTTGACTAAACAAATTTATCCTAATGATTAATAAGTTAATTTGTTTTGTTGTTATTGAGATTTTTTTAAAATGTTTTGTAGTGTGTTTTTTTTTAAATTTTTCATCTGGTGCTTGAATGCGAAACCCCTAGTGAAGAGAGAAGTAACCCTATCCACTGCACTACATCCTTTAGTGGTGTTTTGTAGTGTTTTTTTAGTAGGAGTATTTGTTTTTGTCTTTCTTTTATATGTTCTTTGATATGTGTTAATTGAGTCGAAAATTTCACATAATTTTTCTTTTATGAGATATGAATAAAATCTATCTACATTCAATCCTCCCCACATGAGCAGCTAGCTTTAGCAAATTAAAGTAAGGTAATCGTCTAGGACCTCCGAATTTAAGGGACACTATTCATCCTTAAGTAGCTCTAAGTTACAAGTATTTTATTTTTAAAAAGATATTTTGTATTATTTGTAGAAAATATACATTTTTTATATAAGAGGAAATAATTTATAGAAGTTTAATAAATCTAGAATACTAAGTCTTGACAAAGATTAAATGGATGGTCACAATAATCTTTATAAGAAATAATTAAATTTAAAGCTTTCTTTCGGATTGAGTTTTAGGCCACTAATTTAATTGAGTCACTTCTGCCTCTCTAATCTTTATTTATGAAACTTTATTGATAGTGTTCTTATTATTATTGATTAATAAATTACTTTTGGTATAATTTGGTATACCTACTTTTGCTTTTGAATATATAATTCTTGTTCAACTTCATAAAATTAATTACTATGTGAACTATAATTTTTTAAAGTCAATTTTATGATAAATTCTCCCATTACATAATATATATTGGGAAGTGATGCCATAAATACTAATTATTTCAGCAATGGGATGTATGAACAATTAATGGGCACATATTTCATCACATTGTCACATGAATATAAAGAACAAAAAGTAATAATTCCTGACAGAAAAAGACGTTAGTTTTTTCATATTGACTTGATGTAGGGTAAGATAAGAAGAATGACCACATATAAATAGAGACTCAAAAATTAGTTTAAAAAAGTTGAATTGAGATAGATGATTGAAAATAGATTTTTGACCAAAAAAAAAAAAAAAGATTATAGCCAACTTAATGAATTTGTAACTAAATCAGTATTTTTTGTTACTATTGTTGGTTTGTTTAGCTTGGAAAAAATACTCATTATTTACTTAAAGATCTTCCTAACAATATAGTTATGTAAGATAATATTAGAATATTACCCCTAAATTTATCACGAAATAGTAATTTCACTATTTTGTGGAATTTTATTTGCAGTAATTTGACGTTTACAAGTTTTCAACTCCATAAAGGTATCTTAATTTCATTTGCTATTGTTTGAGCTCCAATTTTATTTTATTTTTTAAAATTTATATGACTACTTTACTCTATCACATTTTAAATGTATAAATATTTTTTAAAAAACTACGTATTTTACAGATGTTGACTATATTTCAATTTACTGCCCTAGGATCTACTTGATATCACCTTTACATGTACTTGGGTTTGTTATAAAAGGTGATAATGGGGTAAGTGCACAAATAGTCAACTTTAGAACTCATATTTAAAATATAATCAAAGTTCATAACTTTTTATAAGTATAGCTACTTTATACTTAAAACTTAAGTATTTGAATTAAATTTCAGATATTTTTAATCTAAATTTAACATAAAAATCTTAAGCTTTATGTTTATATATATGAAGTTTGACCGAACTATCAAATCTAACTTAGAAAGAAATATTTGAATACAAATAGAACTTTCTAAAACTTAACATCCAACATATCAATATTTAGATATATAACCCCTAAATCCAACTTCTCGCACCTTCTAATAGGAGCGTCAACTCTTTTTCTTCGCGCATGACCAAACCATCATAATCTCACTTCTCTCATCTTATCTGCCACTGAGACCAATGCTCTCATTCCTAATCTTGTAACTCTTGGTATGCCCACACATCCATCTTAACATCCTCATCTCCGCAACCTATATCTTTTGAACATATGAGTTTTTGATTGGTCAGCGCTCCACCCCATATAGCAAAGATGGTCTAGCTACCATTTGTATAACTTACCTTTAATTTTAGGTTGTATCTTCTTATCACAAAATGTTAGTCAAGCTCCATTTCATCCATGTTGCCCTAATACGATATGTGACATTATCATCAATATCACCACCACTCTGGATAATGGGCCTGAGATAAAGCTTTCTCTCTTGGTAATCTATTGAGTAACAAGCCTCACTTCAATATCTGTTTCGTCCTTTGTAACACTAAATTCACACACCAGGTATTCTGTCTTGATCTGCTCAATTTGAACCCTTTAGATTCCAAAGTATGTCTCTAGACCTCCAACCTATCATTAACTTTATCCCTAGTCTGATCAATCTATACTATGTCATCCCTAAATAGCATACACCATGGAACCTTCTTCTGGATAGACCCTGTTAGCTCATTCATCACTAAAGAAAAATGCTTAGTACATATCATTGATAAAGTCCCATCTTAACAAAAAAATACTCCGAGTTTCCTCTCATTGTCCTTACCTGAATTTTGGCTCTATCATACATTTCCTTATCACCCTAGTATATACCATTGGAACATCTTTCGCCTCTAGACACCTTCATAGGATATCTCTCGAAACATTGTCATAGACCTTCTCAAGATCAATGAATACCATATTAAGTTCCCTCTTTCTTTCCTTATATTTCTCCATCCTTATTCGTACTCTTTCAGAAAACCACCAAAATCGCATCGGGTCCAATCGTTCTCCCTGTGTTCATCCAACTAATAGCATGTCTAACTTCCTCAGCCTTGAAACGCCTGTAGTAACCAAAATCTCGATCACTATCAGAGTGCGCCAAATCACCCATCTCAATAGCTCTGTCTCCTTTTACATTTAAGAGTTTGTGAAAGTAAGGTTGCCACTTTTGCTTAACAGAAGTCTCATCCACCAACACCTCACCATTCTCATCCTTGATACACTTCACCACTTGATCAAAGTCCTCTCTCTCGTGCATGAGCCTACACAATCTCTTGTCGCTCCCCCCACCTTTCCCCCGCCCCCCCTCCCCCTTTTTTTTTCCCTAGCTCAACATACAAACGTTACTGTCTTAACAATAGTGACCATTGTCTTTGCTTCTGTCTTCGTCGTTTTATAGATACTCTTAAGTCCTCATTTTTCATCCTCATTCATACACTCCAATCAATTTGTATGGACAACCTTCTTTGCTTTCACTCTGATTTGAACTTCTCAATTCCACCACCAAACCTTAACATCCACCAAAGGATCCTTTGAATACCCTTAATACCTTGATAACTATCTTTTTTTTAATATAAGTATTCCATATGTTATTCACATTCCTACTACTGCCCCAAAACTTCAACTTTGGTCGAGGCTTAAAAAATTAGTAATTTGACTTATGTCTAAGTTAGAGTTTAAAATGACTAGTATTAATTTTTTGGTCGTAACCTAAATCGGACTCCCTAAAAGCGGCTATATGTGCCACTTTTCAAAAAACACCATACCAGGCCATTGACCATTAGCATTTGAACACAGCCGCCGGGAAGCATTGGCGGCGGCTAGTGAGACGGAGCTGTGACCATGGCGGAGCAAAGCCGTTGGCGCCTCCAAAGAGGGCAGTACCTTGGCGAAATCTCCGCCCTCTGCTTTCTACACCTTCCTCCGGACCTCTCTTCACTTCCTTTTCTTCTAGCTGGTTGCTTCTCTTTCCTTTTTTCCTTCTTCTGAAATTTATCTGCTTTTGTGATTGCCATTGCAAAATGCAGCACATTTTTATTCATTAACACTGTCTTTCTACTTAATTGTTTGTCAGCATATAATTAATGTCTCTGCAGGAACGGGTTCACAAATTCTGGTCTATGATTTGACGATTGGCAAATTGATAAGATCATTTGATGTATTCGATGGAATTCGCGTTCACGGAGTTTCGTTGGAGGCATTTAATGAACACTTATCGGATTCGCACGTTACTTTTAAGATTGCAGTCTATGGTGAGAGGCGAGTTAAACTTTTCTGCTTGCAAGTTATAAGGATTTCTAATCCTCAGATTGAGCAGCAAGCATGTTTCAATTTAACTTTAAGTCTCGTGCTCCGGCTGCCTAAGTTTACCCACTGGGTTTTGGATGTGAGCTTTTTGAAGGTAAACTTTTTTCTTGATTATGAAATAGGTGCCTCCGAGAAACTTTTCTGTGATTTATACTTATTATGATACTTAACATGTGGTGGTAGTGGGACAGCGCTACTTCGTCAAACAATGGTAGTGATTGTCTTGCTATAGGATGCAGTGACAATTCTGTACATATCTGGGATATGTTGAGGTGCTCTCTGCTTTCCACAGTAAGATGCTCAGGTTTGTTTGTCGATTCATCTTTCCAGTTTCATTTTTGTTTATTTTTCGAGTGCTAAATGGTTGTGCAGATAAAGCAATGTATACCAGAGATACTGCTAGCTGTTGTATTGTTAATTAGGAGACTTAATTTAACCATAGTTGCCATGGTTCATGCTTTTAACTTTTCCTCTTTATCTCATTTTTAGAAAAGTGTTTGTTGTACTCCATGAGGATTTGGGGCGATGAAGTTGGTTCTCTCCAAGTGGCATCTGGTACAATATTTAATGAGGTACCACTATTTGGTTATACCTTTTCCCTTCTCTCTATCTTATCGTATAGCCCTTATTCCACTATATCATGATACATTGCATATACGTTCGTCTGTGTCAGAGAAATTTTTCCAGCAACTTCCGATAATTTTTAACCCTAATTTTATCAATAAATAGATCAAATAACCAAACATTGTAGTGTCAAATGCTAAAGTAGTTGGGATGGGCAAGACGAATTATTTGTTCATTCTGTTCCATTTAGGCCTAATTTGTTCCAACTTCAAATTATGTCTTAAGGGCGAGTAGAAATTCTCTAAAACTAGATTTTCTCTAAATCAAACTTATTCCCACACAAACATACAAGTATAAAGTAACTCTTGACATATACCTGATATAATGTGGTGGTAACAATTACAACAAATTCTTATTTTGAACTAGTTAAGGCCTTCTGTTTAGATCCTTTACTTCTATTGTATAATATGTATTTTTTAAATATGCGCATTCAGGAGATTATAGGTCTTTTGAGATAATTTCCCCCAAGGTGATTTGAGGTTTACCTACTTGCACCTAATATAGCCTTCTGCAAACCTGGAGACTGATTGAATCTCAGTAGAGACAAACACCTTTCCTTGATTTTATTTTCATTTTGCCTGGCGTTACTGGACAAAGTTACTTGATATCCGACAGAGCATATCCGTTATCTCCATTATCGTGTTGATGGGAGGTTGCAAGTACTTGGTAGAATGGTCAAGGTGCATGCAAGCTTGTCCGAATACTGCCAATATTAAAAAAATAGAAAAAGTGATTAAGGTTTATCTCATCTCCTTTTGTTACTCATCTGACAACTGCACCTATAGACCAATGCATATGAAGGCCCTAAGTGGGATATGTCTAAATAATTTCAGGCAACCGCCTCCCATTTAATTCTTATGTGTGCTATTGCACACCCTTCTGTTTTTATCACCTAAAATAATCTTAATATCATACTTATGGGTCAGTTGGTGCATATGAAAGTTTCTGTAGAAATGGCCATAGCACTAATTGCACCTTTAGTTTGTTGTGATCATCTGCTAATCTTGTTAACCTTGTCTGACATGCTTCCATCTTTATATTTTTAATTCTATGACATTCATCTTGTGGATATATTGGGCCTTACCAATCAAACATTCTATCTTATATAACATGATTGATCTCATATCTATACTATGAAATTGCATTTTACTTTATTAGGTATCATTCTATGCCATATCAGTGCCATAACACTCCTTTATTTCTACAATTTTGTCCTAATTCTATTTATCACATTTTCATATATCATGCCATCCTCCTAGAAGAATAAGCCTAGATATATGAATTGTTTGCATTTAGGCACCACAGTTCTGTCTTCTTTCATTTGTGTTGTCTCCATTTGTTCACTTCACTTGAATGTATATTTTGTGTCTACATGTTTCATCCTAAAGTTTTTACTTCGTACATTTCCACGTTCCAATTTTTGACTTACTCCAGTACATTTCCACGTGCCAATTTTTGACTTACTCCCTCACTCATAAGACACATGAATAAAATTGTTCTGCTCTCAGAGAAGTTGAACAGACTATTTAGATATTTTATTTTTTTAATGATCAAGAAATCTGTCAGGGGCTAACCTTTATGACCAACTGCAACCTTCGAGACTCGGGCTAATGGGCCATGCCTCTAACTTTCTCCACTTAAATATTAGGCTTTTTAGTTTGCATGGTGTAGGGCTTGAGCCTGTGACTTAAGTCACAACTCCCTCAACCTTTGCCACTTGAACTAAGCCATGGGGTCCGCTCTGTAGGATTTTCTATTGCACTTCATAGACTCTTTCCCTGAAAAACTTTCCTCTTGGATAGTTTCGCATGCTATAGACAGATTTTATGGTTTCTTTCTACAGTTTTGGATGAACTTGGTTTAATAACTGAAGATATGCTCTATTTTAACTTCTGGTTCTGGTGAATGAATAATCAGCGAGTTGTCCTCTTTACGGGCAACACATAGAAAGAGACCATGTCTTGTATGAGTCTCTCTTTTAACTACGGTTGCTATCAGACCATTTTTTTGATAATCATGGTGTCTAGGACAACTTTTGTGCACCTCAACTAATTCCATGGGATACTTCCACCTCCCACCATCAATGAGTATCATGTAACTCTATCCGGATGGGAAGAGATTACCTAGTGTTTTTTGTCTCTTTCTTTTTTTTTTTATGACAAGGGGAATCCGCAACAACTACTCTTGGGTTCACACAGGATAAAATCCTGCTCCTATGCAATAGCTCGCAAACCATAGAGAAGAGGTAACCCACATTGGCAAGCCCTGTGTGACGAGCTTGACCTAGAAGGCAAACCCCTTGCTTTCGCTAGCAAGGGGTTTCGAACTTGAGACCTCCAATATGAAAGTCTCAAGCCCAAACGCCTGGGCCACCCCGAAGGGTCCTAGTCTGTTTTTCGTCTCTATTGGGATTTGAACCTTGAACTTGAGACCTCATAGTTCTCAATCGACATCATTGACCACTAGGCGACACCCTTGGGTGCTCTATCAGGACAAACATACCACCTAATCTTTTTGTAAAATGGATCTGTTCAATGTGGTAACACCTTTTTGTGCTCATTGATTTCTGCATATGTCTTCCAACAGACACTTATTTTTTTGATCTGGATTTGGCAGGTTCTTGTTTGGAAGGTGGGTTGTAAATCTGGTCCTGATGTTACAGGAAATTCTACCAAAGATCCTTTGAATTTGACCAGTTATGAAGGTCTCCAGCTTCCTCATCAGCAATATGAAGCCATAAATATATGTAAACTAACTGGACATGAAGGTTCAATTTTCCGCCTTGCATGGTTAGCTGATGGATGTAAACTAGTATCTGTATCTGATGATCGCAGGTTCATTTTTTTGTTATTGACACCTATATATTGAGCCATAGAAGCATTTATTCAGTAAATTAGGTGGTTTATTCTTCTTTTTTGTTAGTGCAGTGCTCGTATCTGGACGCTTAGTGCTGATGGTCCCAACCACTTGGTTGACGACTCAGTCTTATTTGGTCACAGTGCTAGAATTTGGGACTGCTGTATATTTGACTCTGTAAGTTCATGTTCATTAAGTACTTTGTAATTCACTTACACAGCATGTGGGATATGCTTTTGAGCATGCTAAAGTACTGCAGCTGCAGATGCTAAAAGTGACTCTGCAACCTTATAACAAAAGCTGTATATATGGCCTAAAGCATTGTTATGGCTGGGGTTGACAGCAGAATATTGCTAGTCAGCTCAAAAACATGTCTGATGCCCCAGTTCGTTCAGAACTGATGGACTTTTCTTGTCAAATGGGGGAATTTATGATGTGGATAGATGGATAAGCTTGTTAAAAGAGAAGAGGATAAGATTGTTCGTGTTTTGGTTAAACTTCTTCTCTACAAGGAAATCACATTTTATCTAACTTGACATATCCACAATGCTGTGATTGTTTTAGAGCTGCTGCATTTTCTGATCTCACAAAGAGTATCTATATGAACACGGATGCTTCTATATATCCGATATTTGACTTTATTTTACTTGGAGAACAATCTAACAAGCATGAAATAAACCGAAATCTATCTTTAATCATGTCTAGAGCCCTGTAATTGTAAGCCAAGAGAGCCCAACCACCGATGTTTTTTTGTTATTTTGTTGAATTCTAGTTTTCTTTTGTCAGACAGTTCTGGGCTCTTCATGAGGGGGATCTTTTATGTGTTGATGATTCTATGTGGTAACATTTTTTGTAGAACTGTAACTTGTGATAGTTCATTAAGAATTTGCGCATTCCTTTCCTTCAAATGCGGGACATGTGAGGATTGCTTCTAAGTATCTGGCATTGTCTCTATATTTGTGGGACTCTGCGTAGGTAATCATAACTGCTGGCGAGGATTGCACATGTCGTGTATGGGGAATGGATGGCACACAACTTGCAAGAATGAAAGAGCACGTGTAAGTGAAAGGAAAAGTTCAAAATGGAAGTGACTTTTTAATTATATTTGAGTACCACTTAAATCTTTATTTCTTATTTTTTATTTCATTAAAGTGACTTTATGTTAAATTGTTTTAATGATTTTCTTCCACTTTACCACTTGTAATATACTGGTTTTATGATTATAATACAGAGGAAGAGGGATCTGGCGCTGTCTCTATGATCCTGATGCCTCACTCCTTGTGACTGCGGGGTTTGATTCTTCAATAAAAGTACACCGGCTGCAAGCATCTTTTTCTAATGAAGGAGGAGGTATTATGGAAGTACAAGAGTCAACTGCCCAAAAGGAGGAATTTGCTCTTTATATTCCAAATTTTAGAGAGCATGTTGGCCTCATGAACAGGTATAGCTAATATTGCAATTTTTCTGTGATGATTTTCAAAGCTCATTTTGTCTTCCTGTATTTGTAGCAACTAGCCACTGAAATTCATCTTGTTTATCCCTAGAGTTGTTTATCTTGCATTAAAGGGGGGAAAATTAAGGATTATGTTTAATTAGTAAGCCTTGCATTTGTTAGGTTCAAATCCTATTAGAGAATAAAAAGTTAGGTGATTTTTTCCAATCTGCTTAAACTTGGTGGACAGGGTATCTGATTCTTGTCTTCGTGGAAGGATGCAAGTATCCATAGGTGAGTGCAAGTTGATTGGAAACCACTGTTATAGAAAAAGCCTTTGGCCTGATGTATTGTATTTTTTTCAGGGGTACTTATCAAAATGCAAGTTGTATTTTCAATTTTTAGGAAAATTCTCTTATATTGCTCATGCAACGCATTCTGTCTTAATTCTGGACAACTTACTTTGTTCACACTTATGCACGTGGTGCTCATTGACTGATTTGGCTCTATCAAATTTCATGCAGCAAAAGCGAATATGTAAGATGCTTGCATTTTTCTCGGGAAGATTCTCTTTATGTTGCTACAAACAATGGATATGTGTACCATGCTAAACTATATGATGCCGAGGATGTCAAATGGACTGAACTTCTTCATGTTGGGGAGGAAGGACCAATAGTTTGCATGGATTTGTTGTCACACTGTTCAAATGTTACTAAAGATGTTGAAAATTGGGTTGCTGTTGGCAATGGTAAAGGCACTATGATGATCGCCAAAGTTGTTGGTGATGTCTTGAATCCTAGAGTTGAACTCACCTCTACATGGTCAGCTGAACCAGAGAGGCAACTACTTGGAACTTATTGGTGCAAATCTTTGGGACCAATGTAAGTTATGATGATGCCAGAAGTCATAAGGATACAAGGAATTTCGTGACATTTAAATAGAAGATTGATGAACATTTTATAAGTCTGTGTTGTCCACTGCATGTTGACTTTCGACATATAAGATTTTTTTCCCTTTAAGTACAAGAGTATGGTATTGGCATGGACTTACAGACACACACACAAACACATATTTTTGATAAATCTGCATCTATTGGTTGAATAAATCAGGGACAATTTATCATTTACGTGTCTGATCTGGTCAAAGCCATATATTCTGATGACCTTATCCTGTAGGTTCCTCTTCACTTCTGATCCTAGAGGCACATTGAAATTATGGAGGCTGTTCAATCCTTTGCCCTCTGTTTCTCATGATATCATGAGAAAATGTTGTGTATCTTTAATAGCAGAATTCCACTCATGCTTTGGGATGCGAATAATGTGCTTGGATGCATCAGTAGAGAATGAGGTCAATACCCTTTTTAGTTTATGTATTATGAAATTTAGCCATTTGTTCCTTCTCTCTTCTGTCTCTATGGCTTCAAATTTGTTTTCTCTCTCTGTGTCTTCAAACTTGTTTTCTCTCTCTATGGCTTCCAACATTTTTTGGGTATTACTGCCTCTTTCGTGAATGCCCATCTTACTCCCCTTTTGGATTTTTCCAAAATATTGTTCATTTTCGTTAAATGGAATATGAAAAGCTTTAATGCATTCTAAATACCACAGAAGTTTTACAGGACTTCTTCTATTCTTAATACAAATTATCCTTTATTCTGTATTCTATGACATGAAGGTCAATGTTTGACCCATAGGTTTCTCAATAAAGATTAACAAATGATATTATCAAGTCTTATCTTAATATTTGTGCCAAGTAAAGAGAAGACTAGCAAATTGGGACAGAGTAAGCTAGGAATCGTGCCTATGGCTTCTTTACTGCATTATGTGTGTGTTCTACAGCAAATTTGTATCCAGAAAGCACTAATTCAGGAAAAAAAAAAAGAATTGTATCCAGAAAGTAGTATTTGTATTACACTGAACAAATTATTTTGTCCCTAATAATTCTTGAATTATTCTGCTATGTGATTCTAAAGATGAAGTTCCTCCATACATTTTGAGAGTCCCAGGTGTTCCCATACGTTACTTTAAGCGGAAGCTGCTTCAAATATGTTATATCCCCTTTTCTAGCTATGCAAGACAATAATATATCTCGACTTTGTCTGTTTCCAGTTTGAACAACCCATCTCTATGAAATATCTGTTACTTAAGTAAGTTTCTAAATTCTTAATCTGTTTCCATTTTGTAGGTTCTAGTGTGTGGTGACATTCGTGGTAATCTTTTGTTATTTCCATTGCAAAAAGACATTCTATTTAGCATGTCTACAGCTTCGGAAATAAATATAACTCCCCTCAACAACTTCAGAGGAGCTCATGGAATATCAACTGTGTGTAGCATCTCCGTTGCTAGTTTTAGTCCTACACAACTTGAAATTCATTCGGTAAGACCTTAGTGGATGCTTTTTCAGTTCTACTAGTTCTTTTTGCAATAACTATTCATTTGTACTAGTTATGACATTGAGCGAATTAATGCTTGGGTTGAGGTGATCTTTTTATTCTCTTTATGATTTGTTTGACTAAGGATCTGTTGATATTTCATTTTCTAGGCCTTTTTCTACTGTTTAATATGATAAGCTCTCAAAAACTAAGAAAGAACTTTGTGTAAGTAATGACAAAGAGCCATACTAAGTCAAAAATATGCAAATGGAGGTTGATTTATTTGGCCCTGTAGCTGTTAACCTCCAAAGATATCCTTCAGTCATTACTTTTAAGTGTTACAGAGAGAATTCCTTCTTTATGACATTGGCCAGATGTACACAGTACACTTGAAAGTCTATAACCACATATCAGAGAGTGTGTTTTCCTGATTAGCTCCTTACATGTTAGATCAAGAGATTAAAAGGTTAGCCTCAAGTGAGCTTTCTCCATGTGCTTCTCAAAGACTCTTTACATTGCATTTCTATTAAAATCTGAACTACTCCTGTTCTATGCAAAAGATAGATCAGAGAAAAGGCCATGATAAGAAATAACACTATAAAAATGGATAAACTATTGTCCTCATGGCTTTGGTCTAGTGGTAAGAGCTATATGTGATTAGGCACGCGTCACAGGTTCAACCCTCGCCACAGACAAAAGCCTTGTATTTTCGTGGAGAAGGGCAGTGGAAGGGGGCAGGCCCATCATGTACGGAGTTTAGAACTGGGAGCCACTGGCCTCGTGGAATTTTTAGTTATCAAGAAAAAAAGCATAAATTATCTTTTCAGATAGAAACTACAACCTGCAGATGCATTGCATTGTTAGTTTACTTTGAAAAAGTTAATTTGATTAGTCACTTGATCTTCAAAATGTTGTATAATTATTTCATGATTTAAAAAATTAATGATAATGGAATAGTCAAAGTGTGACTAGTTATTGAAGAGAACTGCCAAAATGCCTAGGACAATATCAGTAAGGTGTCCATAGAGTAACAAAGGCTTTTGGAAAACACCTAATAATAAACACCATGATATTTATCAAAAATTTATTGCATTTTTGTTGCACCTATGTTCCTTTTGTTCTTTATTTTATCTGAATGTGGAAAGCCAAAGCCAAAATATAGGCAATAATATATGATCTAAATTAACATTTAATTCGTTTTCTGTGATATTTTTATTCAGAGTGCGGTTCAAAGAAGAAATACCAGCTAAAAATGAAGAGAAAAATAGAAGTTGAAAATTATTCTGTATTAGGTGTCCTATCTCCCTATCATTAAACCCAAATAAAAGAAAGAAAGAAAGGATACTCATAGTTCCAAAGAAATATAAGAGTTCCCAAGAAATATAAGAGTTTTCTATGTTAATAAATTTTAAAAAGGTAATTTTTCTTCATTTTTGAAAATAGAAATACAAATTGTTACCGTCTCAAAAAAAAAAAAAGAAGGTGATTCTTCAAAAGTGCTGAGAAATTTTGTTGAAGTCAATTTTTATGGAGTTCAAAACATTTAGGAGTAGAGAAGCCTAAGTTTAATTTCTAAAGATAATAAACAGATAAAGGTTGAAAATAAATTTTACAAGTTTTACATCAGATGCATTTCCCATGGGAGTTTGTTTATGTATCCCTTAGAAACTATTTAACATAATGGATCGCAAAAATGATGAAAAGAACATATCAAGTTTCTCTTTCTCCAAAAAAAGGGAGGAAAAAAGAAAAATAATCACGTTATTCCTTGTGGTTGTTAATTACCTTATCATCTTTTTGTCCCTTATAAATGTTTAGAATTGCCATCATAGAAGTCTATATTAGAGCATAAAAATATACTTCAACGTAAAGTAAGGTAGAAAGTTATGTTGAATGGGGATATGCTCAAACAGAAATAAATAAACTCAGTATGTGGAAAAAAGCACATTTTCTGTTTCTTGTGATATATCTGTAATATTATGATTCAATATTTTCCGTGACTTATCTTTTGTCTACCAAAAGAGGAGGAAGAAGAAGAATCTTTTTTCAGTATCTATTATGTAAGAGAACATGCATTCAAATTCTTACATATAAATATGCCATTATATTAGCAATTTCTTGCATTCATGGCTTGAAAGTACTTGCGGCAAGAACACATGATTGTGTTGTCCAAGCTTTGTTCTCTAATTTCTTCAGACTGGAGGAGATGGGTGCATATGCTACTTTGAACATGATAGAAGTCGTCATAACTTGGAATTTATAGGGATCAAGCAAGTGAAAGAGTTAAGTACAATACGATCAGTCTGCACTAATGCTGACCAACAAGATGATTTTCCTGGCGGCAGCTGTGCGATAGGATTTTCTTCATCAGACTTTATCATATGGAATTTAATTTCTGAGACAAAGGTATTGTCTTTCTTGCCTACTTGGTCAATATCATGCTCCTTTTCTCTTTCTCTTCCACATCATAAAGATCTTACATACACTGGAATAGGTTTTGCAAGTAACTTGTGGTGGATGGAGGCGCCCTCATTCTTATTTTCTTGGTGATGTACCAGAGATGAAAAATTGCCTTGCATATGTCAAGGTATTATCTTTTCCAATCTATCAGTTTTCTGTTCTACGATGGAGTTAGAATATAGGAAGTAATCATACTGGTAAAAGCAGGTTGCAGAATGCTTAGGGAAGTAGAAATGCACGACTTGTATAAGTAGTTATTAGCTGTCCTCAAAATTATAACTCTTTTAATGACTGGCTTCCCTAGACCCCACTTGTGAGATTCCACTGGGTATGTTGTTGTTGTTGTTTCTAATGACTGGCTTAATATCCTCACCACTCTATAGCTCTCTCTCTGCAGGATGGAATCATTTATGTTCATAGACATTGGGTGACCACTAATGAGAGTGTGATGTATCCAAAAAATTTTCACCTGCAGTTCCATGGCAGGGAGATACATACCTTATGTTTCATCTCCCAAGATTCATCATGCAGTCTAAATGATACTTTTTCTGAGATGATTTGGGTTGCAACAGGTTGTGAAGATGGAACTGTGAGATTGACAAGGTATGATGTCATTTCTGATTTTGATAAATCTATTTAAACCTGGGCAGCAATTTTTTTTCTTTTTTGTTTAAACCATTTCCCGACCTAATTGGGCTTCCTTGTATTGATCTTGATATCTGCACATTTCTTTGCTTTTGACTTTTAGAAGTTCTATGGCAAATTAGTTATTTTTTGCTGATGTCTCAGGTATGGTCCAGAAATTGAAAATTGGTCAACTTCCAAGCTGCTTGGTGAACATGTTGGTGGATCAGCTGTGAGATCTATATTCTTTGTCTCAAGGTTACATAGAATGGTGGTGGATGCAAATGACATGCCTGAGAGCGTTAACAGTGAAAAATGTTTCTTAGATGACCCAGAGGATTGTTCTTTACTAATATCAGTAGGTGCAAAAAGGGTAGTAACTGCTTGGAAACAAAAACGTAAGATGAGAATAAGGGAAGGAACCCTTGACAAAGAGTGCAATATTAAAAATGATTTACATTTTCATGGTTCATTGACATCTGCATCTTTCCAGTGGCTTTCTACTGATATGCCAACCAGAGAAAGAAATCATGGAAAACAACAAAACAAAAAAGTTTGCGGAACAGTCAAAAATGGCAGATCATTTCCCTCAGAAGACAAGAGAAGCTATTCAGAACCATGCGTTCCAGTTGTATTTGAAAATGATTGGAGATATCTTGCAATTACGGCTTTTCTTGTTCAGGTTGCAGGCACCAGGTCAGTAAATCAACAGTGATCACTATCATTTTCTGTAAAATTAGGTGAATATGATCAAATTGCCTCCTGTTTATTTCATCTGCAGATGTTCAGTCTGTTTCATAGTTGTTGCATGTTCAGACGCCACAGTTACACTGCGAGCTCTTTTATTACCCTATCGACTCTGGTATCTACGTCCAATATCTCATCATGTCCTAATAGCGATACCATGTATTCCTGTTATGCAGAGAACATGCTTGTTCTCTTGTTTCTGACCTGGTTGCTTGTTTTCCAATAACTCTTCAGGTTTGATGTTGCTTTGTTGACTCCTTTGTCATCTCCGGTGCTTGCTTTGCAACATATCATTGTTCCTACATGTCCCCCAGTTCAAGGTTGGTTTAGGACTTAGTTTAGTTGATTAACAACTCTTTAAAACTTTGTCTCTGTAGGATCTATAGGTTAAGATTGCTTTTTGAGCACAGTAACGTTCCCAAAGGCATTTGAACAAAGATCCAGTAGTTACATTCAAATTCTCCATTGATTAATCAAACCAGGAATTTAAATAAAAATCTTAAAGCTGCTTATATAATCAAAGCTAGACATTAGCATAATGGCATCACGAGCGTTCTTAATCTTCTTTTTTGTTTTTGACAAAGGTAATAAAAGCCTTCTTAATTTTCTTTTCAGTGTCTTTTTGTAAATGAAGTAAATGGTATTAATAGAGAGGCATCAAGAAGATGCAAACATACAAGATGTGGCATTGTTGCTTAAAATCACTGGCAGACTGTACAAACTAAGTCAGAACCAGTGAGCTAATAATGTACTGAAATTGCTCCGCAATCGAAGCAGGGTCCAGATCGGACCGACTAAACAGATTGACAAAACACCTTGCCTTCAGAATACCAAAAGAAGTTGACTCCCCATCAAAACATCTTCTGTTCCTTCCTAACCAAATAAACCAAAGTATATCATCAAGGATCAGATCGAGATCTTCTTGATGGCTTTGTCAACTCTCCATAGATTCCAACTCTCAGAAGCATCAATAACTGAGAGGATATGGTCTAATTTAAGACCAAATAGACAAAAGAACATGTTCCAAATTTTAGATGACTTGGCCTTCACCACCACAGGCTGGGAGAGTGGCAAACACTCTTGCTCAAGATCTATTAAAGTAACTGAATTGGCTAATACTGATTAAATAAGCACTGTCCTCACTGCCAGCAGCCTTTTCCTTCACCTTTGATGGATGAGAGACCAGAGTTTTCTGTATTCTTGTTTTGGAGCTTGTGGAAGAAGTGTATGCCTACCTTTCTGAAGTAGCCCGAATGCCACTCGTCAAAGAGGACGCTTTTATGGTCTCCCTCCCTTTAATTCTATGTGAAGGTGACATTACCATTCTCAAAAAAAAAAAAAAAAAATCTATGTGAAGGTGTATGACTAAGCATGAGGTCAAGAGAAAAAGGTCTGAAACATGGCCACACATTTTTATGGTGATAAAATCATGTTGTTAAGTGTAAAATGAAGTCAAAAGTTAAATTGTTGCGAGGTATAGGATATTGTCATTTTCAAACAGACTAGAAAGACGTGTTACATAAAATGTCACAGAGGGAGTAATAAGATGGGCTCTGGTATTATTGATATAGCATAGCTACTATCCATACCATGATTAACAAACTATTTATACCCTCTGCATTTTTTTAAAAAAAAATTTATTTTCTATTTTTTATTTTTGTTTTTGTGATGTTTTATTTTGGTTTATTCTTCAAACCTTCAACTCATAAATCAGAGCTCTTTTTTCCTATATTTGATCTTTGACACATCACACATTGAAGATCTGAGGGAGGTGATGAAGCACTTATATGTAGTACCAGACAGATATTTGGTGTAAAAGAGATAATAACTACTACTTTGTGAGTGGGGTTCATCATATCCATTTGGTCAAGGTAGACAAGATAATAGAGCTTAAAAAGGGATTCGAGAAATAAGGTATATTTCGCATAATTAGTGTAGATGGGAGTAAAGACATGTATGGAGTATGGACGTAGATCCACATGTGAGACCTAGGAACATGTCAGAGGCACCAAGTAAGAAAGAGAGACACTCTCTATGCAAAATGGCTATGTAGAAGACATGCTTAGATTTTATGGCATTTTCTTCTTGAGTACTAGATAGAGTGATGAGCTTTTCTACCTTTTTCATAAAATAAAACAGAGAGACAGGTGCAAGCAGACGGCCTAGCAAGTAGGGCCAACAGAGGTTAAAGCACCAGGAAAAACAATTTAGCTTCCTTTAGCGCGATCATAACCACAGTTTCTGCAGAAACATGGTAACATATTACACTTGTGCATTTTAGTATCTATACAGGGTATATTCTCGATATGTTCTGCTTAAGGAGAAGAGAGAGGGATGGAAAATTTCTTATCTAGAAGTAGTATTTGAAAAATAAAAAATATTGGTTGTGTAATTTATGTCTATGAGAAAAATATGCAATTCAATGTACTCAAAACAAAGATATTTTCCTGAATCGTTAACATGAATAAACTTATGAAAAAAAATGTGCTAGGAATTACAGTTGCAATATTAAGTTAAACATTGTGGCTTACAGTAAAGCAAAATAACTGAATTGTTTTGTCTTTTCAGTTCTGCTTTAAAGAACTATATACATGATGCAGATCAATGGCAGAATTTTTTGGACTCCTTGTAAGAAACAAGGTTCCCTGTAATTTTACATGTTTTGGTTTTTGATTTGCCAGTGCCAATTTGATGCTGATGATACACTTTATCTATACTAAAAAGATAAATAAAAGCCAAAAGATCTTCCGATATGGAGTCTTCCCAAAGAATTGAATTTATAAGTTAGCAAAATGAGGAAATTCTGCAAGAGATCAGTAAGTTTTTATGTGATTCTGTGTTCTTTTGACATAGTGGTATTGACACTTCGAAGTTGTCAGCCTTCTGAGATTTTGAGATGTCTACTGGTATTTCCGGAGCAACTGCAACTAATATTACCTTTATGGATTCAAAAGGAACTGTTGGATGGATTCTTCTGTCTTTATAGGACCAAATTACTTTCTTCCTTCTTTATGGGCGACAAAACGAGCCTCTAGTTAGTTTTCTCAGGTTATGGTCTTTATGTTGCCACTTCCTTTGTCCTAATTCAAGTGTCTTACTTTCCTTTATGGTCTGTCCCAAAAGGGTAAATCTTGCTATACTTGGTAAAATGTTCAATTCCAATAGTAAAACTTTCAATTCCAATATTTTACATGGAAAATTTAAGACCACAAGATTTAAAGTACTACGCACATCTTTAATTTAAGATCATAAGATTCAAAAGTCTTCCTTTATTTCTTAAACTTGGACTTGAGCAAGCCGAGACACTTAAATTGGGGGGGAGGGAGTATTACTTAAGGAGTTACAGGTGTTTACTTGGTACTACTTAAGGAGTTACAGGTGTTTACTTGCATTAACATTCTAGTAGAGAAACTCAAACAGTTTTTTTTCCTTTTGTGTGATTAGAGGTTTGTAATAATTCCTCGGTTTCATATAGCTTTCATTCATGCCTTTAATCTGATTGAAATCTTGATTTTGCAGGCAATATTCGGTTTGGAAGTCGGTATATTATTGTTAGCGGATCTACTGATGGAAGTATTGCCTTTTGGGATCTTACTGATCATGTTGAAAATTTTATGCGGCAGTTATCAGCACTTCAAATTGGAAAAGGACTAGACCGTCAGAGAAGGCCACGCACAGGTAGAGGAAGCCAAGGTGGACGACAGTGGAGATTGTTGCGCAGTCAAGTGTCTAATAAAACAAGTGATGAACAATTGTCGGAAGTTCCTGTTTCAAAGGGAAAGCCAGATAATGGTTTTTGTGCGAAAATTGTTGCAGGAACCCACAAAAATTTGCAACATCATGCTTTGCAAGGGGTTTCCCATTCGGTAGAAAACACTCATGTAATTTCTCCAGGCACCTCCACTAGCATTAAGGAAGTATTAAAGAAAGCATGTCCCTTGCATGTCTTCAAAGATGTTCACCAATCAGGGGTTAACTGTCTTCATGTTTCAGACGTAGATGGTCCTGAAGTTTCTGATCGGAGGTTTACATTTTATGTTCTGAGTGGGGGTGATGACCAGTCACTTAACAGTCTTAGATTGGATTTCTCTCTGACATCAATGAGGCAGAGTTCTGAAAATTTGACTTTGGAACAAAATAGTACCGGCACATCACAAAATGTAGGTGTTCATAATTATCAAGTGGGAAATCTTGATATTAAATTTATGTTGCATGACAAAATCACCTCGGCTCACAGCTCTGCAGTCAAAGGTATACATTCTGATTTATTTTTTCATTAAAATGTGCATACTTGTCTTTCATTTTCTTTTTGTTTTGGGTCGTGAATTTTCATTGTCACTTATCTGCAACATGCTGGATTTTTACCTTGGTAGATACTCAGGTGCTATGGTAAAAAAGATTAAATAACTATTGGAGAGGGATAGTGTAAACCCAAATTTGTCCTTCACCCTGAAGGTTTGATAAACAAATCATCGCCTTAGTTATTGCTTCAATGCCCGGGTGTCCAACTTGTACACAAGCCTGGTTTTATTTTTCTATCATATCTTTACAAAGTAGAGTCTGCACCATGTCAAATCTGATCTTTTCTGTAGCTCAGTTTTTTCTCATTTCACATCCTGCTGCCTTTGTGTCAAGTTTAGACCATCCATTTCCTTCTCATTGATTCCTGCATCATGTTTTTTTAAAACCATTCAGATGTGCTCCTCAATTTGGCTTCATTCACCCATTTTGAATTAGTTAATGTTGTAGGCTTTTATTAATTTTTTTTTTTTTTTTTATAGTTTTGTAAGCTCATTTGGCTCTATGATGCCATTAGAAATACAGGAGTTTGTTATGCATTGCCTACAGTCATAACATACCAATCGTTACTGGGGGTTGCCCTACTACTATTTTATCCATCTATATGCTCATTGCCCGTTGATAGCTATCAGAGTTTCTTTTTTCTTCCCCTGTCAAATGACAAAGATATGATCATCATTTGCACATAATGGACCTGGAGCTGATGTTAGTCTTGTTCTCTGCAGGTGTTTGGACAGATGGTCGTTGGGTATTTTCTACTGGTCTTGATCAGCGCATCAGGTGTTGGCATCTCGAACAGCGAGGCAAATTAACTGAGCACAGACATATGGTTGTTAGTGTACCGGAGCCTGAGGCATTGGATGCTAGGGCCTGTGGAAGGTGGGTAATCCTTTCTTTCAAGCGTTACTGTTGTTTTTCTTATTTAGTCATCCATTTTTCACTTTCTGAATACCAATCTCCACCTAGCTTTCCCCTTTCTTTAGAATATTCTTTAATTAAACCGCTTGTTTGTCTTATTCAGGAACCATTATCAGATTGCAGTCGCTGGGAGGGGAATCCAAATGTTTGATTTCGTCGCACCTGATGACATGAAGGGTGGGAATTGAGGGTTTCCCTTTTTTCTTTTTTACCCATTTTGAGGAATGGAAGGTGTGCGAGTTTTCAACATTTTGAGTAAGAAGTATGAAATACTATAGCATATGTTATTATATACATACAAGAAATTCTTATTCCTTGTAGACCGTACCATTAATGCTTGGTACTTTCTGAGGAATTTATAAGGTAAGTTATATGATGTACCAACAATTACTGCAACACTAGTCACGAGAAAATAATCTTGTATGTTTTAGTTATTAGGGCGCTTTTGCAGGCTAATTGGTTAGTGAGATACCCAAGAATTTGTATAATATGTGAAACTTTTGATGTATCTTTCACCATAGCATTGTAATGGTCGTATTGTTGTTGCTATCCGTTGTATCTGTCATTTTCTTCTGCATGTCGTGTAATGGTTTTCTTGTCTATGCGCATCCAATTATTTTGATGTTATCATTGTAAAATTTTCTTTTCTTGTTCTTGTTGAATGCTATATCATGTTGTGAGGATATCATTACAACAACATACTCAGTGGAATTCCACAAGTAGGGTCTTGGGAGGGTAGAGTGTACATAGACTTTACCACTATCTCATAGATAGAGAGACGATTTCCGGAAAACCCTTGTCTCTGCGAGGATATCCTTAGAATTTTTTATTTCGTTCTATTGGTTCTCTTTTCCATCATTGATTTGATATGTAAGATTTTCTCACAGTGATAGATTTTGGTGTTGTAATTTTTGATTCAAAGTTTAGTTTTGGCGTTAAGAGTAATTAATGACAAATATTTACAAGTTACCTGAAACAAAACTTGGCCACTTCCCAAGAAAAAAAAAATTTGAACTTGCTCAATGCTACATGAAAGCCCAACTAAAAGAGCAGGTATGGAGATGCGAGAAGATTGAAGACATAAATTGAAAGTAACAGCTGAAAATTAATATTACACGTTATCCTCTTTATGCTTCAGTACACAAGGAGATTGTTGATTCTTTCAAAGAGAATAGACCGACAGCTCGAGAACAAAACCAAGAAAATAGAGACAGTGAATGATGGAAAAGTCCCTCATTTTGGTTCCTTCATGGACTGAATGTCATGTAGTATGCAATGCAGCCAAAATCCAGAGGGATAAAGACAGGTAGTAGATGAGATAGCTTGATAGAAGAATCCACCTCAATGGTCCTATTCCAAAATCAAGAAGAGCAGACCTCAGTTAAGATTAATCAAGAATCAAGTGTAAGTATAATGTCCGAATGGAGCCTAGACACTAACCTGTACAAGCTACAAAAGAAAGCAAGAATAGAAAGGCCACAGGAAGAACTGCTACTGTTATGGATTTTCTTACTCTGGTACCACTTTTCATTTCCATAAAGTATGAGATACAAGGAACTTGGATGTTGTATAAGTGGATAAATACTAGATTATTTGCACTATTGTAGTAGTTGCAACTCAAAGTGAGTTTGCTAGATGCCTAATGGAGAACAAGGTTTTCATTGCATTTATGTACACATGTAAAGAGAGAGGGAGAGAAAAAGGCCAAGAGCTCTTTAGAAAATGTTGTTGGGCGCTATATCTTTTAAAGGATCCAATACACGTATCAATATTTTTGAAGAGTCCAAAAGATATATACTTCGATTATTTTATGACAATGTTTAGTTTTTGACGATCGACCTAGCACAACATATCTTATTGGTTTCTCGATGTGCGTGAACGTTATGTCTTTATTTTAAGTAGTTTTCCACAATTCCCATTACTCGGCTAAGACAAAAGCAGCAGAAACAGTGATTTGGCCAGGACTATTATTAGTGGAATCAATGGTGAGACTGTATGGTTTTCTTGCCTGCTGACTTACTGGGCTTGATAGAGAATCCAAGAGTGTACGCCCATATAAAATTTATATAACACCAAGTTATTTAGTGGAGGAAAAGGGTAGGCTATTCTTTGTTTTTTTTGCAGAGTGACAGGCCAAGGATAATGGCATGGCCACATCAACAATTGCCACTCCATCTGCACTACAACAAATTTGGGCTTATTATTGATTTAAATAAGGGAAAACTAGTCTATGTCCCTTTGAAGTAAATTTGTTCGGGTAAATTACGTAATTAGGCAAACATATAATTTATATTACATTATACCATTATAGTTTAAAAACGATTTACAATTTATAACTATAGTTAGGGTGTTGTTGTTATTTCTCTCTCCTCTCTTCGTCTCTCTGGCCTTTCTCTCTCTGCAATCTCTTACCAGATATACAAATACATATGTACATCAGTTGCATATATATAATTTTTTGACAGATATACATATTCAATTTGACATATATACATTATCAACTCACCTCTCTCCTCCCTGCTCGATCTCGCTCCCCCCTCTTATAATGACCCATTAAGTCATTTTGAGATATAGAACTTCATATATTATAAAATATTAATCTTGTGAATGTTAGAGGGTTTTTTTGAATCTATTCATTAGTATTTATTATTTAGTTAAGGGATAATTTTTAATAACTAATTTAATTAGTGGGCTAAATGGCAATTTATATAACTTCCTATACTATTTATCCTATATTAATTAAAATGAATAGTAGGGTTATAAATTTTAGTATGTAATTACTTTTCCGTAAGAGTAGCCTGTGCGGCTAGATAGAAGCGAAGAGAACCAGGGAGAAATTCTGGTAAGATTTTTCCTCTTTAACTTCAATAGTTTCATAGGATTATGATTATTGTAGGGATAGTAATATTAGTTTTTGTTTTTAATTAATACATTGATGGATGTGAAATGAAAGGAGTTGCAGTCGGTGTCGGTTGAACATTGAGGTTAAATTCTATCATGTGATCATTGAGGAGATAAAAGGATATAATTAGGTATATAGTTACTGGATAGGTGGGTGGAGAGAAACTAGAATAGAGGTTTCAAGGTGTTGCCTCCTATTCCTTTTCTTTTCATATTAAATGTTATGTATGTATATATTTCCTTTTAAGATAATGATGGGTGACACTTGAGAAATTTATCCTAATGGAGTGGTAGGAAGCTAAGTTTTTGAATACTTTTTCTAAAATAAATCTACTGGGCTCTTTCTTGATTTTTAATTATAGAAATTCTTCCTATTATGTCTTTAAAATTCAAAGAGTTTAATATACTAAGATAAGAAATTAAAATCATAAGTATATTGTATTATATTTATATTATTAAAATCATGTCATTTGGAGGAATTAAGACTTGAACTTGAGATTTGAGAGTTTTAATTATAGAATGGGTGAGTTTTTGGGGTTTGGTCTAGACATATATAAATATGGGTATCTATGGACTTGTTTGCTTATGAATATTATATGTTTGATAGATTTGAAACGTTCGGATATATTGAAGAAAGGAAAAGCAGTGATGAACTAGCTTGCTTGACCTCGTTTCTTCAGTCAACGTAGGTTATGGTTTGTTCTATCTAATAGAGAGACTCTTAATAGTGATGGATAGTCATTGAGTAAAACTGTGATATTTTCTATGCTCTTAATTATTGTGGTTTGGTTGACTGATATATCGTTGTGATTGATCTGCAATCCCAAGACCATGAAACCCATAATAATCTTGAACTTGATCTCTCAAAGTGATGCCTTGAATAAAGAAGACTTGATGAAACATTAGTAGTGAAGTAAGAAGTAATGATAAAGAATAATGAATTATATATATTGGATCGGGTGTCACGTTCCGACACATATATTATATAGGATCGGATGTCACATTCCGACACATATATTATAGGATCGGGTGTCACGTTCCGACACATATATATTATAGGATCAGGTGTCACGTTCCGATATATATATTATAGGATCGGGTATCACGTTCCAACACATATACATTATAGGATCGGGTGTCACGTTCCGACACATATCTATATATATATTGGATCGGGTGCCACGTTCCGGTACAATAATAAAGAAGGAAAACATGTTAAAATAATTTAATATACTCAATTTTAAAGAACCTATCTCCCAAAAGAAGTGTGATATGGAGGCTTCCTCATGTGTGTTATTGATATCGTTGATTGGTTGTGTACTTGTTCTTGCTGTTGCTACCTGTTAAGTGTTATGGATTATCTCCTGCTATTATTTTATGCATATTATTTCTATTTGGAGTCGGCTGATGATACCTACTCAGTACATGTGGCTCGTACTGACTCCTACTTGTATTTTTCTTTGTTTTGCCTTTGTGGAGTGCAACGAGTGTTCCATCGACTTCAATTCATCCTCAACTCAAGCCTATCATCGGTATATCAGATTTCAGGGTGAACTAACTCTCTAGCTCGCGTTGGATCCTATTAGTCTTGTCATGGTGTCCTTAGCTTTCGGACATCAATCACTTATTTATTCATTTTGGTATTGATATCTTTAGACTTGATATTTTGAGATTAGCGTCCTTGATGTGATGACTTTAGATTTTGGGGAATATTAAGTAATAAATTTAGTAATTTTGAGTTATTTCTGGTTTATGAGTTTAACTTTTTGATTATTATCATATTTTATAAGTGAACTATTAGTATAAATTGAGATCTATATATTGGTTCGCCCACCTAGGAGGGTAAGTGTGGGTGTCACTCACGACCCGTTTTGGGTCGTGACATCTCTCCTCTATTCCAATCTCGCTTGCTAGATATACAAGTATATATGTATATTAGGTAAACATATATAATTATTTAGCTGATATACATGTTCAATTTGACAAATATACATATACAATTCGTCTCTCTCCACTCTTTGCCCTCTCTTGCTCGCCTCTATCCTCCATCTCTCGATCTCGCTCACCTCTCTCCTATAATACGTAGCTACAAATCCTAATTTTAGCAAACTATAACTATTTTTGCCTTACTATATTTCAAGTGTTTGCTCTTTTTGAAAAAATCCTCTTGTTTATATCCATATAGCCGCATATACTTATTATGTCCCTCTAATTTATTACATTTAATACTCCTCACTAATATCGATAAGGTATTAATATCCCGACGGAGTATCATAAATGATTAAGCTTAGTCCTATTGATACCGCGATGATATCAATACTACCGACATGAGTATACAAAAAATATATTTTATTTAGAGTTTAATAAGTAAGATTGTTTTTAATAATTTTCTCTTAATTGATTTCCATTTATTTCCTTAAAAAAGAGTTCAATCTTATATGATACCGATAGACTAGCAATATACTGATAGAGTATCACAGAGGATTAAGCTCAGTCCTATATGATACTGATATGGTATCAATATACCGATTGAGTATCACAAAGAATATATTTTCTAATACTGTAGAGTTTATTAAATAATTTTCTCTTAATTATTTTTTTATTTCTTAAAGCAAAAAAAAAAAACCCAATCCTATATGATACCAATAGGAAATCAATATATTGATGGAGTGTCACAGAGGATTAAGCTCAGTCCTATATGATACTGATATAGTATCAATATACTGACATAGTATTATAGAGAATTAAGTCATAGCAATGATAGGAGTTGGGCCACTGATCATGCCATGTTGGTGGAGGGGCACTCAGGTAAATACTTTGGGCCTAAGATCCAACTCGAATAAATAGATTAAGGTAAGTCTAATTTGGATAAATACGTTTTTTAATGGATCGAGTTTGTGTGATTTTTCCATTTAAGTATATGACACATTCATCCTTCCTGAAGTTCTTACTATTTAACTAATGGCGAATTCAAGAATTTCACAAAATGATGCGCAAACTTTAATAGATATGTATAAATAATAATATTTAGTCTAATATATAATTTGTCGTGTTCAGCTGGCCACCTTTCGACATGTATAGTCTGAGGAAATTACACCTAGTATTCATCTAAGTGTCCAGACTTCCATTTTGTTCTTCTTGATGCTTTTTCTTTTAATAAATGACCTTAACTTGAACGTCGGGAAAGCTTGCCTTGTGGATAAAAGTTAGAACTGTTTTATGGGCAATATTTTTAAGCGGGGCCAAAAGAAAATCAAGACCATCCTTTATAAAGTCATTTTTATAAGACTTTTTGTGTAGAATAAAGTAGGGATAATTACAGTAGATGATCATTCGGCTGAAATAATTATCAAAAAAATGGCCATTCCTATATAATTAGTGTATATTTCATGTAGAACTAGTTTAGTGTACGTGTTTTGCACGTAAGAATCACATCAATCTAAAAATTATATATAAATAGTACTTATCATTAAAGTAAATATAATATTCATATAAACAAAATTAAATAAATACTATTAATTTGATGCAATAGTTTAATATATTATGAACGGACAAAGATGAAAAAATCAATTTAATTACTTATAATATAAATATATTAATAGCTTATGAATACTTAAAGTAATAATTTGGAGTTGAATAATTATAAGTTAAATAATTAATTGATTAAAATTTAATTTTAAAAAAGACTCCTAAATATAAAAGGATTTTCTAATATTTTCAATGTAATTTTAATTACTCTTTTTTTAAATTTGCTATATTACATCCTTTTATTAACAAAATATGATAATCAAAGTTTTAGTTAATTTCAAAGTCTTAAATATTAGAACATAATAATATTTTTCCTTTTCCCTTTGTCGCCTAGGCAGTTATTTATATAGAATAGTCCTAATCAAGAGTAAATTCTAAATATATAGAAATTCTAATTCAAAAGTGAATCTTAAAACTAAATAAATAAAAGATAAAATAATAAATTAAGAAACATAATAAAACGACGATTTTGTCTAAAGCAGAATATTTTAACGAAGGGCAAAAAATTCAAACAATGTTTCCAAGAGTTTTCACGCTTTTAATATAGTGTAGATCAAGCTATAAAATTTATAAGTATGTCATAATGTATATTTGATGTATAACTCATATGTAATATATTGTAGGGATAACAATGGAGTGGAGGGTGCGGGATGAGTTGAAATAATTATTTTAAAACTAAAGTAGGGTGGGGGGTGGGGGGATTGCGGGTTTAAGGTACAAAATAGGATCTCGAGAAAAAAAATCTTTTGTAATTAGTAAAAATCAGAGATATAAATTTGTTATATTAAACATCGGCTTTAATTTTAACTTCTTTTCTAAAATTTAAACTAGAGATGTTGGGTAAATTTTTAGTTGTTGACTTGTTAATTAGAATTAATTAATTAGCAATTAAGAAATAATTATTGAAATGTTAATTAGTTAAAACTAAAAAAAAAAATTATGAATTTTAATTTTTCATATTGAACTCAATTTAAAAAAAAATCTTAAAAATTTATACGGGTTGGGTTTATGCAGGGTGCGGTAGGGTGGGGCAGTTTACAAGATTTGCGGGTTCAACTCAATCTTCCCTACATCCACCCCGCACCGCTCCATCGTCACCCCTACTATATATAGTCAGTGTATATTTTTTATGACATTTGTCAAACTGTATTGTATAGTCATTGTATCTTCTCTATCATTTCTACCTTTTCTTTTTATGTAAATAAAATAGGGAAAAGTAAACTTGTACCCCTTTGAAGCAAACTATTTATATCCATATACCCATTTACATTTTATGCCTCCGTACTATTAAAATTCGCACACTGACATCATGCTGACGTCAGCACTTACCTTATATGATATACCAATAGCGTATACATATATCGGCAAGGTATCACAAAGGATTAGACTCGGTCCTATATGATATCGATATGGTATCAATATACCGATAGCGTATCACAAATAATATATTACCTACTA
>JAPFFP010000001.1:15437223-15449552 GCA_026153255.1 Solanum medicagineum
GAACACCCTTAATATTCTAAAAGTATGTATACATTGACGAAAATATTAGCTCCGGCACGGGCAAACACCAACACTAGAGACAGAAGCAACCAAAAGTAACAAAAAAGATTTTTTTTTAGGGTTCACAAGACAAACCATCACTCAATTAATCAGTCAACTACACCTCAACGCCCCTAATCATTCTAAGTCAGTTTGTACTAATCTAGAGAAACGGAAAAAACAAAAACAAAATAGAACTTTTGATAAGACAATCTTACAGCAGAGAAGCACGTTAAAACATGAATAAAGCTGCTGAAAGTCATCGTGAAGAGACTGATAGGACAAGTAGTAAAAAAGCAAAGAAAAGAAAGAGGGAAGAAACCTGCTACACTGCTGGCAGAAACGCTGCATAACATTCCCAACGAGTGCCCTACTAGCCTTAGAGTGCATCTCACAAACCTTATGCCGTCTATGGTAGTCTTTAGCCTTACTGAGATCTGTTCCACAATCGTCTACCTGACATACGGCTCTGGTAGCAGCAGTTGAAGATAATTTTGTCCTTTTTCCGGCGACTCCATCCCAGTTACCCAGCTCCCTTCCGGCATCGGCAACTGGCTCACCTTGTCCACCAAGCTTCAGCGAAAGAGGCCCAGAATCATCTTCATCAACAACAACCACCCTCCTCCTTTTCTCCAATTCCCTTCTCTGTTGCTCCATCCCATGGTTTACTTCCTCTGAACAAGAAGATGAGCTGTTTGATGAAGCCAGATTTCCAGTTTCAACAGGGAAAAACTGCCTGCTCTGGTAGTTAGAAGTGTTCTGCTGAAGAGGGGTCGCAATAAAAAGATCTCCATCCCATTTCCAATCAGTCAGATCCCACTCCAAGCTCCTCTTCCCGAATCCCTGCAGATCCGTTCCTCCCATATGATAAAAACGCTCTCCAACACTCGCTTCCATCTAACTTTACTGGCGCGTGCTTATTGAGATCCAAATCCAGAGACTTAACAAGAAAGTGAAAAAAGATAAGGATCGGACAAGTGTTAGCTACAGATCACAAGTCAACAATTGAGTATACCGATGTGAAAACAGAAACAGAGATGAGCACTAATCAGCTTCTGTACGGCCCCAATAGTCGAGAAAGAGACAACCATGATACCAGTTAACAGGAAGCTACATACCCACCACTTAATCTGAGCGTTGACTCATGAATTACTTGAAAAAACGAAGCATCTATATTCTAGACCACGAATTTAGCTGAACAAGAAGAAGCAACAGTAGGAAAAAGTTTATCCAGAATCTTGAACAAGTGAGCAGATGAAGCAGCTAATATTTCAGAAAAGAAGATGAGCGGCGATTGACCGACGGTGGAGAAGAAAGCAGAAAGGACAAAGGTGGGTGGGTAGCGAAAGGTTGGGATGAATGATAAGATTAGAGAGGAATGGGAATGGGAATGTGAATGTAAAATGGAAATGGAAGCGTGTTGTATATTAGTGTTGCTCAGCTGTACTCATGCCATGGTCTTTTTCCCTTCTTTTCTTCCCCTTTACTATTTCGCTTTAATGGCCGAGTCAGAAATTTCGTTAAACAATAATAATAATATATCTCATAAGTGTAAAATATATATCGATCTTATCATTGCCTCATAAAAGTGAAGAAGCTATTTTCTGAAAATCATCAAAAATTTTGTTAGCTTTTTATATAAATTATTTTGTTCACCTTTTGTAATTACACTTACATTAAGAAAAAAAAATGATTTTACTATTTTGTTTTTATTTAATGTATTAATTACTTTAATAATTTTTTCAATTAGTCAAATATATTTTTTCAATACTCATTAACTATTAAAGGTAAAATATAAAAAATAATATTATTTATATATTATATTAAAAAACTATATATTTACGATAACAGTGACATATAAAAGGAACAGAAGAGAGTATCATCTTTTATCGTTACACAATATTTCACGTTAGTAATTTGAGGTATAACTTACAAGGAAAATAGTATATGAGGTAACTATAACAAAGGAAGATAAATAATAAAATAAAATTATTTAAATAATAAATAAAAATAAAATGAGGAAGAACAAACTAACGCGCTGTCACACTAAAAGTGATCATGACACAGAATGAAACTTTTTTATTATTAGTTTAAATAATAAAAATACTAATAAATAGTACATAATTTATATAATTACTTTTTTTTAGACAATTTAAAAACGAAAAAGAGTTACATATTATATGTTTTAAAAAAAAATTATTTTATTTTATATCAAATCAAAATTAATTCATATAAAATAGAAGGGAATGAGTACATTTAAACTAGCAAGGACATCCGAACAAGTTGAGTAGTGTATTGTACTATTTTTACTTTTCTTTCTTTCACATCAAATTTATCCAATCATAATTTAGGTCCACTCTAATACTAACTATTTTAATAAGGTTCAATTATTATTTTAAAATTAAATTATGTTGGATTATACAACATTAAGCACAAACCATGACAGTTATAACAAAAAATAAACAAAAAAATTATCCAAAAAAAAACAAACTATGATTTAAAATAAATTTTAGATAGTTATTTGGCTATAAATAATTTTATTAAAGATAATATTTTTTCACCTCAATTTATTTGACATTTTTCTAATTTCAAAATTAAAATAAAGTCCAACTTTAGCAGTAAATTTTTCATGTATTCTTTTTTCAATTTCTGAATACTCAATTTTATCCACTTATTATAATACTTTACTCAGAGTACAAATATATAAACTCATTTCAAAATTTTTAAGATTCAATATAGTAAATTTTCGATCAAATTTAAATGGTTTGTCTTTCGAAAAATTAAAAACGTCACATAAATTGAGATAGAGAAGTATAAAATTTTAAAGTTAATTTTTTTTTCTAATTACGTATAAAAAAGGGTATTCTTTATTAAATGAATTAAAAAGAAATACTTGCATTACATAAATTGTGATTGAGAAAATAGTAATAATGCTTACTTATGTGGCAATTCTAAGTAATTTGGAATGTTACATAAATCTGCCTCTAACACTCGATTTAAGCTAATATTAATCTAATTTTACTGAGATAATAATATTAATGAATTTATTTTCCAGAACTGAATTTTTCTGTATTTTGTATCAACATGTGAATTTCTGACAAGATTAAAACTATAGTACTTGATGTAAATTAAATATACAAACATGATTTAACTTAATTATATATAGATCTCTTTAGTTTATATGCCTCTTTTTTGTTGTTTGTTAGGTTGGCAAAAATGTAGTCTTTTAAAACAACTCTTTTTCATGAAATTTTAGGTACATCCCCCCTTTCAATATTTGTTATTATACTTTTCAATACGTTATATTTGAAGATCGATGTAGAATATAAATAAATCATCTCAAACAATAATTTTTTTTAGTTTGTTTTATCTTTTATTTTTTATTTTTTGCACATTTTAGTATACATGTCTTTTTAAAAAAAATTGTATAATAATTTTTCCATGTATATTCATTTGTATTTTTATGCGACCCTTATTTTGTCAATATACACTATATTTCACATGTATATTCATTTGTATTGTTCTATTATATAACATTTCAATAAGAAATTTTTTTAAAAAAATACAAGAATGCCACAAATTTGAACCATTTTGCATAACACGAAAAGTTGCTCTTACGTGGATTTTGACAAATCATATGTGGAATTTTTTTTATCTTTTTAATAATATAATTTTTCAATAAGAAATAATAATGGATCTTCCTTTACTAAAGGTAGCCCTGCCTACTTGTGGCACTTCCTAATTTCAGTTGGTATTTATCATACTTTGATTTTATATATAAGGTTTTCATTGATATTATTCTTGTAGGATAGGTGAATATACAATTTAAAGCTTGTATGTATTTATAATAATTTTAAATTTTGATATTGTAAGAATAATTCATATGTAAATCATTAATAAATTTGTGACGTGTAAGTGGATGGGAGATTTTCCTGTATGCAAGTCTCTAGACATGACACTATCAACATATATAATTTGTAAGAAAACATACATAATTTTTTTAATAAAAATGGACTTTTATTTAACATAATCAATCTCTTAAATTTGCTGGGATATCTCATTTAGATAATTGGACTAAACATATATCATTTGACCAATTTAATTTCTAATAAAGTGTTCCACTATATTTTTGGTTCAACTTTCGAAGAAAAAAAACTCAAATATATTTTTATTTGTCTATTGATATTAAGTTAATAATATAAAATATGTCATTTCATTTCATTATTCGCATCAACTCAAAGTAAATTATTCAGGGTTTTATAATTTACTTGGACGAATATATATAAGGTTGTTGATTGTGTTATTTATGGTTAGAATAGATGGTGGAGAGGAGCTTGGGTTGGGTTGGTTCTCAAGTTTTTGTTTGTCATCTTGAGTTCCCTTGTTGAGATAAATTGTTGATAACTTAAGAGCAGATGATGGTGTGTGTATTTTAAAATTATGTATTTATGCATGCCTACTGCTTTTGTAATATTACTTGTGTAACGTATGCAAAGACAACTAGGGGGGATAAATTAAAATGACACCATGTTGAGTGTAATTGTGATTGTGTATGTATGTGCGCGTCTTATGCGGATCGTTAAAACAGATCTTGATTGGTTACAGTTATGGAGTGTGTCTCGTGGAATATATCTGATGCTTGGAAAATCATGGTGTGGTGGTATGAAGGAAAGACTAAGTGGAATTTATCTCTTAGCAATGGAGTTGACAGTAGAAGGGATATAAATATGTCGCAAGATAAAAAAGTAAATGCATTGTGGTTAGTGTTAAAGGCGAGGCTTAAGGATTGAAATTATACTTTCAAACTTATGTTTCTTTCCAGTAATTTTACATGACATCATGGGGTCGATTGGAGTTGCCGACGATGACTATCAATATTCTACTTTTGTTGTGCCACTTCGCGTGGTCTAGTAATGTGTCATGGGTGAAGACGAAGATGATCCTCAACAACTCCTGCTCTTGATTTCTTTTGATCTTTTTCATAAATTATACGCTTAGTAGTTCTTGTATTCTTTTGGGAGAGTCCTATTAATGTTTTAAAAGAGTTCTATTTTTACTCTTTTCTTATGTACAAATTGGTGAAATATTGTATTTTTATTTATATATTCTGCATTATTTGTTTTAAAAATAGATGGTAAAGATTTTCCTATCTAGATGATAGAGTAGATGCGCGCACGATCCAGTAAATTATCTTTTGACGTTGTAGCAACCAATCAAAATATTTTAAGCATGTTGGCCCCATTTGAAGATACTAGTACTTGTAAACTTCATATAATCATGTTCAAATCTAAATTATAAATTTACTAAAATGTAGGAAAATTCATAGTAGAGTTGTAGAGTTGTTTGAAATATATGTCACCTAAATTAACTTCTAAAAGGTACGAGTTATTCCGAGACTATAATGACAAAATGACAGTACATGTTTGACTTAAATTAAGATAAATCGAAATTAACTTTTACTTCTAATTCTAACCTTATCTTTCTTCAAACCAAAAAAAAGTGATCCCCAAATCACATTAGAAAAATAAAACACACTAAATAAACTTCGTGCAATGATCTCAACCGAAAAACATGCAAAGAACTTTAAATCTAATCGATCGTTTGGTATGAAGGATAAATACAAATAATCTCGGGATAAAAATTATAGTAATCCTTAAATTATTATTTGGTTGATAAATTTTGGAATAACTTATCGCAGGACTAATAAACAGTATCGGGATGAGTTATCCCCCCTCTTCAATAGTATACAAATTTAAAAGTGGAAGTTTTATTTTTAAATTAAATAAGAAAATTTTATTTGAAATACATACGGTATTATCATGAAAATCCACATATAAAAATATTTAAACTAAATAAAATGAAAGATTTATTTTTTTAAAAATAAATATTGGATAATTAAAGTTCGAAAAAAAATACATTAAAAAGACTAATAAAGTGAAGAATATTTTTGTAAACATACAGTATATTCTTAAAATTTATACAATAATCAAATACTCAATAAAAAATAATCTCAATATAACTTATTCTACCGTTAC
Organism: Solanum medicagineum; assembly: GCA_026153255.1. Classification (NCBI taxonomy): domain Eukaryota; kingdom Viridiplantae; phylum Streptophyta; class Magnoliopsida; order Solanales; family Solanaceae; genus Solanum; species Solanum medicagineum. The sequence goes on from JAPFFP010000001.1 coordinate 15,443,298, forward strand.
TAGTCTTATAATAATTTATCTTATCATAATTTGCATTCAAAATTGAACAACCCCAAAATTATTATTAAGAATATCCACTTTTACGCGTATCTATAGTGATGTGAAATTTAGGGCATAGGAGGAAACCCGGAAGTAGCCCATTGGGCAGATAGGGTCACAAAACCCGTACTAAGCACCCATTTCAGGTGGGCCCAATCCAGCTCAAACAAATGATGGGTCGCTTTCTAATGTACGGATCCTTATTTTGCTTTTAAAAAAAGAATATCTGCAAGCAATTCATTGTTACTTTTTACTACAATTTTCAAAATAATTCATGTTACCGACTTAAACATTTTGCAAAAATCAAATTAATTGATAAATTAAATTGATAAAAATGCTATTAGTTTAATATTATTAGATTATTAGCTTATTGAATTTTTAATAATTTTAAAAAAATATTATTGAATATTAGTTCGATAGGTTATAACTATTGGGTTGTTAGGTAAATTGATAACTCAATAAGACTATAACAATTTATTATTTTATTCTATCGTAAATATTAAATATAATTAGTAATTTAATAGTAATAGGACACTATAACAATACTTTATATATTTTAATATTTACAATACTTAAGTGATTTGCTATCGACTTTAGTATTTTAATTTGTAATTAACCAATTATAGTTTTTGCAAACTAAACATAGTTTTCGGCAAAATCTCATTATCATTCTTATCCGGTGAATCAAAAATCAAACCGTTAAGAATTTAAAACTGATAAACTGAAAATCGATTAAAAATATTTTATTGATTTCTTATTGATTTAGCGTATTTAAAAATTGAAAATTAACAAACCAAACCGATAAGGCATAAAATCGAATCAAACCGACCGCATACCCCTAATTTTGCATACTCTAATTTGTTATACATGATTAAGTAACATTCTTGAATTTCAACTAGGTATATATTAACTAAAATACAACTTGAACTTAAAGTGTATTAAGTATTTAATTTGGAGATATTTTGATGATATTAGCTCAAATATAATCAAGATTGCACATGTAATGTTGTAAAAGTACCCTTCATTTTTTAATAGATTAAGCTTTTAAATTTAATTGAATATTGTGTTGATACATGTAATTGCATTAATTTGTTGCGACACTCAAGTTCAACTAGATCTTCCTGGATTTATAACCAAATAATTAAGTTAATTATTATTGTCAATAAGGTTTATGACTTTATTCTAGTTTCAAATTATCAAGCACCCTATTAAACAATAATTTCCACGTTAATTATTTAACTTACCAAAGCTAAACTGATCATTAGGGGCTTGTGCCATGTGCCTGGTTTTTTTCTAAAATGAAATTTAATCACCGAAATAAACTTCCCACAATTAAAATATTGTTTAGTTATTCCTTTAATTTTTTTTGCATAAAATAATATTTTCACAAACTATGCAGGTATTTATATATTATTTTATGGGAATAGATTGTGAAATTAGAAACTTGAATGAGTGAAAATTCCCTCATACTCCGATTTATTTCTTCTTGAAAATACTCAATAAGAAAGAAAAAAAAAAGCTTAAAAGGGGGAACATTTGCGCTACTAATTTATATTTTTTATTTCCTATATCTCTATTACTTAATTTTTACATACTTATCTTCAAACCGAATGATCCCTGAAATGGATTATGCACCTTAGATTGTAGCAGGTTGTTGTTGTTGCTACAAGAATCTGCCCCAAATTTTCTTTGGTTTGACTAGAAAATCAAGATTAACATTGACAAATTAAATGTCCTTTTGTGTGTTAATGAATCTAAAAAATTAGGATAAACTTCCTTTTCTGATTTTTGTTCTTTTTCTTTTCTTCTTTCTTTTTCCATGTAACTCTAAAAATGAAAGAATTCTTCTCTTTTTATTAGGAGAGGATAATGGTCCCTCTCATTTTCAAAAAGGATTTTGAATAGTAGTTGTTTCTCAAGGATAAGATTGAATAGCTCTAAATGTTACTTGTCTTTTTAAGGATGAAGTTAAACAATTATAACTTAATTGTTCCTACTTTATTTAAAATTCAAATTTATCCTTTATTTATTGATTGGGTAAAATTGAATCAGGTCGATTCACATGGATGACTCACGATTTGGAATAGATATATTCGAGTAGAAAGGAAAGATGATTAAACTGAAATAATTTGATATATGTACACAAGTTGTCCGTCACACTAATCATATAAATGTCGAGTATAATTGTATATTAAGTAAAATTGAACTCAAATTCACTTCTTAAAGAGGATGAGGGATCGAATGTGTAACTACAAAAGTAGTAACATCTGGGGTATTGTGAATAATGGTATCCTTGTTAAAAAGTAAATTCTTTCTGTACGTAATTAAATTAGTGTATAGAGCTCATAAGACCATGAAGGCAAGCCTTGGATCTCATTGGTTACGCAAACTATTTGATGTATGAATTTTGTGTCTAGTTTATGTAACATTGGCTTGGGGCTTGTCCATCATATGCTAAGTGGGAGATGTAAGATTTTTTTGGAAGTAGTGTGTCGCTCATGTGAATCGATCTGATCCAATCTTATCTGACCTATAAATAAAGGAAACTCTTGATTTTTTAAATGAAGGAAGAATAGTTAAGCTATAAGTGTTCAACCTCATTCTTAAAAAGAAAGAAAACAATTATAATTGTTCAACCTTATCCTTTTAGGAGAGGGAATAATTACTATTCAAAATTCTTTTTGAGAAGGAGATGGAACAATTATTCTCCTAAGGGTATTACTCCTCAAAAACACTTAAAAATTCTAGAGAGCATCGAGGAAAGGGAGAAAGCTAGGGTTCCAAGCACATGAGTAGAGATTCTCTGAGAGTTGACTATTTGAAACACCCAATGAAATTATCGAAATACCCCTAAAATGGAATCGTGCATATAACACATCTTTCCAAGCTAAAATAGAAAATTCGAGATCGAATTTGCGATCAGCACAAAAAATTGAGTAGGAAAATGACCTCGACCCGATTTTAGAGCAATTGAGTCGGAAAATAATTTTTCCTAATTAAACTCAAAACATTGAGAGTCCATGCTCAGGGCGCACACGCTTGGGGCACGGACTCACGCTTTTTCTAAGAAAAAATTTCGACGTGAAACTAGAAAGAACGAAACTCGCAAAATAACATATGTCTGCACCCCTGGCGCGATGCAGACATGTTGTTATGAAGTGAAAATTTTATTTTCTTTTACGGGAAAGGCCTGTTGGTCATTCTCCAGTCCATCCTAAGTACCAAAAATGTGTTTAAAGGTCGTTTATATGAAATTAAGGGTTTCAAAACTCATTTTTCTTAACTTCTAAATGAGAGTTCTTGAAGGAGGAAGAAGAGAGATCTTGAAGATTCCTAGGTTCTGGGCTAATTCCTTGAAGGAGCTTAAGTAATTTTTTATCCAGGTATGTAAGGCTACCTAAAACATGAGATTGTTCTCCCATGCGCCCCATTGAATGTAGTAGGTTGATAGTTGAAGGAGATGGGTTCTTCTGTGAAATTATTGAACAATTACTTGAAAATTATTCTTACATCCTATATTTTCTTAACTTGATGATCATCACTACTTGAATTTATTGTTTAAATGATTTATTTGATTTATTATATAAATCCCACATGATTATTTTGTCAAAGATTACAAGAATGAACTTAGAGGTTGATGTTTAGAGCCTTGATCATATGGGTGTGCTTGCTTATTGTGGTCCGGGTCTTGAGTTGAATGTGTTGATGATTGATGTTGATGAGATTGATATCCTTCGAGTCTCGAAGAGGTTGAATCTAATCTTGAAAGAATGTTCCTAATTCCTTGAGTTGATAGTAGAATCATCAATATGGCTAGGCCCAGGACAAACCCGTGATTTAGTAGGGTTGGGGTACGATTTTTGGAGCCCATTTAAAAAATGGGCTTTTTAGTCTGGCCTGAATAAGCATGCTGATTTGTGGGACTTTTGCAATATGAGTTGGGCCGACCCGTGGGCCGAATTAAAAAATAATTAAAAATAAAAATAAAATAGAGTATTAAAAATAATAAGAGTCCAAACTCAAAGTTCATTTAAAATTTTTAAATATTAAAATTTAGATACAATTTTTTTTTTATAATATGTACTCCCTCTATCGTCCTTTATTGATTTAGTATAGGGATTAAGAAATATTAAATAATATGAGCAATTTTACTAAATCACCTTTTGAATATAGCAATTACAATGTCTTGAAAACTGTAACAAGAAAATAACTACTATAATTAATGACAAGGGTAAACTAAAAATTAAGTTTGAAGTATCTTTTGATTTCATGAAGTGGACAAGTATTGTTGGACATCTCAAACTAGTATAGTAGACAAGTAAAGATGGACGGAGATAATAGTAACACTAATGCAACGTAATATTTTCCCGTTATTAATTTTTTTAATATGTTTAAATTATAATTTAATTTAAAAATTTATTTAAAAATATAAGAATAAAAATGTGGGGGCCCCGGCAAGGCCCACAACCCACGTACAAATGAGTTGGGCTAGCTATTATCTAGCCCACAAAAAATGGGGTCAGCCCGGGCTGGCCTGTCAAATTTCAAAGCTTGTAAGGGCTAGCCCGAAGGGGGTAGGCCAGCCTATATTAACAGCTCTAGTTGATAGATGATGAGATGAGTTGATGTTCCTTGTCCAAAAGAGACTAGGTGATGGGCACTCTTGATGTTTGATAGCTTATGAGCATGTTGAGTCCTGAGAGGAGTATTGAGCATCGAAATGAGTAAGAGTGAGTTCCACTCGTACTCATTAACTACATTGGCCAGCGTAGGACAGGATTGAACCGTGAAAATAAATATTTCTTTATGTCCTAAAAGAGGACTTGATAGATTTATGAATCCACCGATAGACATGTCTTCTACCCCGACAAGTTACTGGATGGATATGGTAACGATATCACTTCTTTGTATCATTACCGACTCATAGGTGATGGGTGTCAGTTAGAGAAACTCCCAGATAGGTTTCATTTTGATAGTACTCTGATGTTGATGTGATGGTATGAGTCTTGATTGATGTTGATGTGATACTGTCCTACTTCTTATCCTGAGTTGAGGTGAGTACCAAATGAGTTGATGTCATTCCATGTTATTCTGTCTATATTGTTTACTTTTAGCCCATTTTACATACCGTACATTTCACGTACTGATGCTATTTGGTGCTACATCATTTCATGATGCAGATTCAGTAGATAGAGGACTTCAGCAGACGATTCGTTGAGGTTCAGAGACTTCTAGCTTCAGAGTCTTGGTGAGTCATCCCCTACATTCGGAGGATGTCTTTTATTTCATTTTCTTATGTTTTGAGTTACTCTTTAAGCTTTTGATAGCAATGGTCTGTCATGGTACCTTCCTAGACTACAGAGATAGAAGCTTCATAGACATAGAAGTGATGGTTTGATGTTGGGATTTTTCCTTTTCTTTCTGAATTGAGGTTTCTTCATGGTTTATCTTGTCTTATGAATGTTGACGACTACTCTTGTGGCCTATGACCCATATTTTTTGCTGAAGATGTGATAGGATAGAGTTGCCCGTTGTTATGTATTTTGATATCTTCCGCTGATCCATTGATTGAACGAATAAAATAAGGTCAGGTGGTTCGCTTAGAGACTAGCGATAGTCTATGAGTATCAGTTACGCCCAGGGTACCCTCCCGGGGCATGACACTGTTCTTCAAAATTTTTAGGTATGTAACGCTAACCAAAACATGGATTTTGTCCCTCCATGTGCCCCATAACCCGAATTGATGGAGTCGTGAATGAGTTGAGTTTTCCATGGATGTCTTTAAGGTTTTTATTAAATTCTAAAGTATTCCTATATAGTATTGCATGAATCACAGTTTTTATGAATTAAAGACTTGAAAAAGATAACTTTTCTACGTGAACCCTAGAATGCATTCTTGTTATTTTTACTATTGCACTTAAATTGGTATGCATGAGTATAATTTATGCCTTCAGAGTGTAACACCCCACACCTTACAATACTAGTACAATTCAAATGAAGCATGATATGGTTTGCACAAATGGATGCTAATTCTCAAATGTGCTCGAATCTCGCGTTGATGGACCATATGTGTACGTAACCCTTAAGAGGGTTGAGTGTATATGTGTTGTGTGTCGAAATGAGGAGGTTATGACTTTAGAATGAAGTGAGAGAATTGAGGTGCTTGTAGGACTTATAAGCTAGTAGGTGACTCAGCAACTTGCTTAGCTTAAATTT
>JAPFFP010000001.1:15449652-15460693 GCA_026153255.1 Solanum medicagineum
GTATTTTGACCTATTATATAGGTTGGTTACTATAATTTCAACTAATTATGTTTGAATATTTTCACAATTAAGTTGGAAAGAGAGTAATTATACATGTGTCCCAATATGAATATATTAATTATAGATTTTGTACGTCATTTCTCCATCAGTTAGCAATTTTGTTGTTAATTTGATTTTAACACACAACATTTCTTCACCACTCATATAGTTACTGGTCATTCCATGATTTTAGAGGTTGATTGTTCCGAGATGTTCGTTTTGCCATGCAATTAAGGTTACTAATCTCATTCCTTAACACTATAAAAAGGTGTCCATAACATGAGAATTCAATCATCTATCGTTTTAGTAATAAAACAATAAACACCACCATCTTTCCTTTTTTTCTAGAATAAAAAAAAAAGAGAAAAATGGTGGGGAAAATAGTGGTTTCGTTGGTGTCGTTGATACTTCTAGTTGGTGTGATAGTTGGAGTAGTGGTGGTTGTGAATAAAAATGGAGAGAGCAAAGGTGATGAAAGCGCAAAAGTTCAAATGAAAAAAGTGCATGAGTTTTGTCAGAGCACGGGGTTCAAAGATAAATGTGCTTCCTCCCTTGAAGGGGTGGCTAAAAATGAGTCAGCTACAGTACAGGATTACCTTATTGCTGCCTTCAACGCGACACTTGAAGAAGTGAAAAAGGGTCTGGATGAGGCTGGAAAAACAGCTGTGAATAAAGACGAAGACCCTTACAATCATATGGCTATTGACGATTGCAAGATGATGTTGACATTAGCCATCGACAAGCTGGAGGACGCACTGAGCGTGTTTGGGGACACTGACGTGGAGTCACTCCATGAGTATACCCTTGATATATGGAGTTGGATTTCATCAGTTTCCACTTTCCAAGAGTCATGCATGGATGCTATCAACAAGCCTGAGATCAAATCCGTTATAGAAAAGGGATTGTCCAATGCTACTCAGCTCACCGTTAACGCTATAGACATCGCAGCCAAGCTCTCTGATGTGTTGAAATCATTCAATATTCAAATCCCACAAGGTCTTCTCAATGGTGACAGCAACAGCTCTCCTCACCGTCGTCTCTTGGATTTGCACAACGTCGAGGATGGTTACCCAGCCTGGTTCCCAGCTGCAGACCGTAAGCTCTTGGAGAAAATCTCCAAGAAAGCAAAAGCAAACGGAAAAGGGAGAGTTGGCCCTCCACTTCCCCCAGTGGGACCGGGACCATTAACTCCTCATGCAGTGGTTGCCAAGGATGGAAGCGGCAAGTTTAAGACCGTTACCGATGCTGTCAAGGCTTACCCACCAAACCATCAAGGCAGATACATCATCTACATCAAGGCTGGTGAGTACCACGAACAGGTCATTATTGACAAAGCTCAACGAAACATCTTCATGTATGGGGACGGTGCAAGGAAAACAATCATCACAAATGACAGAAATTTCGCAATCCATAAAATCACCACCATGAATACTGCTACAGTTGCTGTTAACTCCGACGGATTCATAGCTAAGGGAATTACATTCCGCAACACTGCTGGTCCTGATGGGCATCAAGCTGTTGCACTGAGGACTGCGGGAGACAGGGCAGCAGTATTCGACTGCAGCATAGAGGGGTACCAAGACACATTGTACTATCATGCAGGCACTAGTTTCTACAGGAACTGTGATATCTATGGTACCATTGATTTCATCTTCGGGATGGGAGCCAGTGTTATCCAGAACAGTCAGATCATTTTGAGAAAGCCTAAAGCCCCCGAGAACACTGTGACAGCTGATGGAAAGCAAATAGAAACCAAATTGACTGGGGTAGTCCTGCAGAACTGCAGGATCGTACCAGAAGACACATTCTACGCAGAGAGGTTGAATTTTAAAAACTACTTAACGCGGCCATGGAAGCGATACTCCACCAATGTTTTTATGGAGTGTGAGATCGGTGACCTCATTAGGCCAGAGGGATATCTGGTGTGGCCGGGGGAATCTTACCATGAGACATGTATTGTGTACGAATATGCAAACAGAGGACCTGGTGCTAACACTAGCCAAAGGAACAAAATGTTCAAGAAGTTTAAGGTTCTTAGCCCACAGGAAGCTGCTAAATACACTCTTGGCACATTCATTGGGGGCAACGAATGGGTGCCTGCAACCAGTGCACCTTACTACCTTGGTCTTGGGGGAAAATAGATTCACAACCACAACTAATTTCTCAACCACACCCTATCTTTTTCCATTTTTTGTTGGAGTTATAAATATATAATGTATTTATGATTTTTGTTAAAAAAACCAATTCTTTCATTAATAAACTCAAATTACAATTCAGGATGCCAATTCTTTTTGCCACCTTCCTGCACTATGTTACTCGCAATTCAGTTTTCTTAAATAAATAATATGCAAAAATTAAGCTGAAGAGGGAAATAACACACTCGCATAGTTTAGGTACGTAATTAAAAAATTTCAGGGGATTTCTTACCGTACCCCAATGATCTTATGGGCTCGTCCTGTGAGGCAAATGTGAGCTTAATGATTATTAGCCTTCTCAGTGGCAGAGCTAGAAATTTTACTAAGGGTGTGCAAAATTTAAAGAAGCAACTAATAAAAAATTTTAACTGTTTCCAACAAATACAAATCATCTAAAAAAAATCAGTGTGAAACACGTGTGTTTCGTTATAAGAGATACATAGTGAACTATATAAATTAAAAAAATAATTTTCTAATGAATGGATTGAAATTTTTACAAAATACACTAATTTATTAATTTCACTTAAATTTACTGTGGCTTTCAATCTATTGATTTTGCTAATTATAAATTTTAATAGATGTATGTCATAATTTTTGTGTTTGAAAAAAAAAAGGTGAAAACTTTGAAGAAAAAAAAAATTAGTTCGTTCTCTCAATTTACCTATATGAAATTAGGGATGAAATTAACCCCTTGTTTACTTCAATTCCTTACTTAAAAAAATGAACTCCTAATCTACTCACGAAGGAATGAAAAATACAACTGTACATGTATAATTGCATATTACATTTTCTTATAATTCTTTTGATAAAATATCAAAATATTATCTTATATTTAGTACAAAATAAACATCCAAATAAAAGTTTCGATTAAATTGGAGATTTACTGAAATGATGGACACGTTTTACCTTCAGTGTAAAGATTGTGGGTTCTAGTCATCAATGAAGCAAAAAAGATAAAAGTTCCTAGAAAGGATTAAAAGAAATAAATTAATAAGCAATACTCCTCCATATATTTTTGCTTGTCCAATTTATGATTAATAAATAATTATGATTACTTAATTTCTAATTTAATATTGTTATTGACTATAGTTATTTTTAAAAGAATTAATTTCATTATATATAAAAGTGAATTAGTAAAATTGTTATTATTTTCTTTTTTTAGAGGTATGTGGAATGGGTCCATAGCCCACAGGAGGCAGATAAAAGAAAATGAATATTAAAAAAGGAATTAAAACGAAATGACAAAAAGAATGAAGGAGGAAGGGCTCGAACTCCCGCCTGCATGGTCATTTAAAAGGCCTTTATCCACTTCAGCAAAGGCTAGGATAGTAAAGAAGGGTGTGCAATAATATTAGTTATCTTAATCTTTTGAAATTTTAACCAACGTCCACAGTGGAATTTCCCGAAGAAGGGTGTTCATTTGCACACCCTTCGTGTGTTGTAGCTCCGTTCCTGAACCTTCTGTAATGACCTATTCTGTCATTACTGAAAATATCGGCATTAAAAGTACAAGAATCTCATTCCTCGTAAGTTTAGGATCAATTCCTTGGTATAGGAGTGTATTAGTTGTGAATCAAGTTCGTACAATACCCCTATCACAAAGTTAAGTGGAAAGTGTCTTCCCAATTTAGTTTCGAACTTAAGTTTAAACTAAGGTCAACCTCAAATGACTATATCTCTCAGCCTATAATGAAGTAGGTGGTTCATGACCTATCAAATTAAAAATCTATGACTCTTCTTTCCAACGCCATCAAAGTTGCATCATTTCAACGCAGGAGTAAAATGTTATGGCCATTTTACTGAGCATTATCCGAGCTGAGGCGCCATGGCAAAATTCAACGAGACAGAAATAAAAAGAGGCAAATTTTATTATCTCCTTCTTTCTTAAGTGTCAAAATACATGAGGGCTACCCTAGAAATTCTTTCTTTTTTTTAAAAAAAAAAAGGTACTCTAAGCTTGGAGAGAAGGGAAGAAGAGAAATCTAGGGTGAAGGCTACAAACTCAGATTTTAGGCCCGTCTTCATTGTTTTTCCTTTTAGAAGTCAAGGATCGTGCTTTAATCCTTCTACAACTGCTTGGCGTCTAAATAGGCTAGGTTTTCCTTCTTGAGTAGTCGTAAACCTATCTCCGTCGCATAGTATAATGTAGATTGATGGGAGAGATCATGCTTAGGCCTTCAGACATGAACTCTGGATGGCTAAGTGTGTGGTTATTGTTGTTAGGGCAGGAATATACTATGTGGGTTGTGATTAGTCCGTGACTAGCGATACTAGTCTATTCCTTGATTGTTTGTCTTAGTACTTCTTGCTGAGATGTTTGTTGGCCTTTGAAAAGTTTATGTGTAAAAGAATTGTTGGGTTATTGTGAGATTCTGAGATTTGTGATAATCAAGAGTGTCCACTCATTTGTGTGATATATGCCTACCAACTACTTCATGGTACTTCGTGCATGTATGCGAAAGAGGGAATAATGATATAAAGCTAATTGATGATTCCCATAATCAAATTGCGTACAATGAACCTATTACTTGAACTTGCAAGCTGTGATATATTCATTGTGGTTGTCATTGGGATAGAACCTATTTGCTACTGCGTGTGCAGGTACTGCCAAAAGCCGAAGCGTTCAGTCCCTAGACCCCGGCACTGCCACTCGCTCCCTCACCAGGTTACCTCTTAGACACACACATGGCATACAACCTTCTGCAGGTTAAGACTTGATACCATAGATTCTAAATCCTAGATCCGCCTCTGCCAGCATCCACTGTTTACAAGAGATAGATGGCAGTAAGGACAACTCATATCATGGAGAAAAGATCATCATCTTCAAACACAAATTGATCAGAAGCATAATGTACTTGCACAATAGCTGATTTCTAGGCTTTCATTTAGATATCAGTCAATTTGTCATCTCAAGCACCTTGCAGATCCCTTATAAGGATTGCATTCAAAACCAAATGCAAACACAATAGTGTGTGACGCAACTGAATTAGTGCTTGTTTCTTTTTTTTGGAAATTTTGGAGATCTAATGGGATTCGGTGTGTTAAGGCTGGTACATTGGTGCTCATATGTGTTTCTTACTACTTCTGCAGACGAGAGCAGATTTCTTCATGAATGTTCCTAGAAGGAAACTGCGGCAGAGTAAACGCGTGAAGCCATGAATCAGTCTACTTAAGTATTTGGGAGTTGAGGCAATAAATGTCCGTTGCTCATCCACTTCATCATTCTTAGAAGGATGGACACGAGCATATTCTACATGCACTAGTTTAAGATATTGATTCCACATGTATAGATCCATAATTCCATTCAAGATGGTAGCCTGAAAGAGGCTACTTCTACAGAAACATTATGAAATGCATTTGTTTGCTTTACTTTTTAACTGTCAGAGGCAAAGAGTTCTTCTCACAGTAACCTTTAGTTTAAAAAATGCTACACAGATGTAACTCACAGTTTTTTCAGCATGAAAGAAGTATACACATTACATTGAAGGGCATGTTGGAATGACATTTCTGAAGGATTTTGAGCATGAATAAGCTTAACTTGTAATAAGATCAGAAAGTCAAACCTGTTACTATTTGAAGTTCCATTAGCACTTGCTACTGTCTTCCACCCTCTTCATCAATCACTTCTCACAGCTGAATATTTTTCAACCTACCACAAGCATTGAAAAAATGTTAAGCACACATCCTGTACCATTATGGGTTTGTGATGGTATATAGCATAGCCTTGAGCCCTTGACACAAAAGTAAACAACCACAGAACTAACATAATCTACAACGTCTTGGAATTGTTCCTTTTCTGATACTTATAGAAACAGTATGCTCTTTTTAACATTTCTTTGTTCATCAAAGCCAATGCTATCAAGGGAGAGTCAGCATTAAGAAAGGCCACAAAAATAAAGCAAAAAACAAAACATTTCTTTTTGTTCTGTTCCAGTCTTCTGAGTCAGGGAATAAAGAAACAAGAATTGCCCCGTCAATTGCAGATCTAGTATAGAAAGATGAAGCTTTGCACAGCAATAATGACAAAGCCTTGTTACAATGTTACAGTTACTTGGTGTAACATGATTTGGCGACAGTTACAATGTTACAGTTACTTGGTGTAACATGATTTGGCTACAGTTACAATATTGAATGGAATTGGTAACATAATTTCGGTTTTACGAGGTAAGTAAAACATCAAAATCGCTCAGAGTCCATTCTGCCACTTCATCTTTGTCGCTAACAAAAATTTCTGTTCCCACATCCAGAGATGTCCATATTCTTCTAGCAGGAGGTGTACCTGGATCCTGCAGCAAAAAGAGCAAGGATGGAATCATAGAGGTTGGTTTGGCCACTTGTTATTCAAGCTTTAGCATCTGCGCATTTGTGTCTGATTAAAAAACATGGATTTTGCACACATTTAATCCAAGAAAGTTAACGATCCCACTTACTTGATAGAAGTAAAGTCTGCTAGAAAGGCCACCGACATCAAGCTCCCAGGTTCTTCCATCCCCAACCCAGCCTTGTCCTTGTTTCGTTGGATATCCATAGTCTGCCCATATTGGATGAGGCAGCAACTGAAGCAGCTCCTGAGCCTGAGGATTACTGTAAGGATCACATGTGCTATATGGTTTTTCCAAGTGCTTGGCATTTCCAGGCGCACAATAATAGTGATAAGCTGAGTAAGGGAAGTGAGAGGTGTTATTCCGGTAGATTTTGGTATTGTTTGGTGTGATGTGGAAAGGTGGGCAGTTGCCAATATTTGTGGGGCTGCACCACGCTGCCGTTGCTGGATTAATGATCATTTCGCTGTATCTGGTAACATCAGTGAGCACATCTCCATCACATGGAGCACCATTGTTCTTCCAGCAACTGCCAATATCTATCAAGTAAAACTGACTCTTGGGTCCTCCTCCGACCTTGACATCCAAGGTCAACTTAACCTTAAAATTAGGTGACTCTGGCAGCTGAAAGAAAAATAATTGTTATGTTATCAGGAATAGCATTGAAAAATAATGAAATTAGAAGAGATATACCTTTTTCTTCTTTGTACTTTCATTGTGACATAAAGTTTAGAAAAATTCTCATTACCCTGACACCAGATTTCCTCAAAAGCCATATTAGTATCCTCAATTATTTGCGTACGCCAGATAAACCTCTTTATATAACTAACACCCACCCACCCCTGTCCCCTGCCTTCTACCCATCTCTTTAGTAACTAGAGTTCCCCTGAATCATGAGAAACTACTAGTACTGTCTAATGTACTCAAAGCCATCTTACTAATCAACTTCCAAAAGTGACAGCAAGCGTGACCCCGGGGTTTAACTGCTGAATACTCCTCAGGTGTCTGGTGATTTAAAATCAAATTACCTGTTGTGCTCAAAATCTAGTGGCACAATAAGACATAATAAAATGATAATGGTGTCAAACAATCATTCAGACAGGCCTATTTGCTCTAATGTGGATATCATGTGGATGACTTCTACTCATTCAACTTTTCCATCACTTATGTTTTCTCTTTGCTTTCATAATTCACCTTTCATGCAGGCCATCAGAGATGACTTCACACCAAATTAATACACAGTGAATAAACAATCATGTTTAATAATCCTAATCGCAAATGGAATTTTAATGCCAGGCACCAAACATCTCCCCCCGATGCATAAAGGAAGAATCTTGCTATGTAACAACTTGGAAGATATTTTACAAGTCCTTTAGTACAATTTGAATGGAGGGAATAAAGGCAAATTTTGAGTATAGAAACAGTGAGCTTACAATTTTTAACATCCCTCTGGTATCATAGTGGTAGCCTCCAGAGAATCCTTTAGTTGCATCGGCCCGAAGATACAACATCAGCCATGGATACAATTTAGATGTTCTGAGTTTATGTTTAAATACCCAACCCCCTTTGCCAACTTTCTTCTCCCAAACCACCTCAAAGAAGGAACCACTACTACTACTACTACCCAAATCATAGGTACCATTAAAACCACCCCTCATAGTTTCATCATCAAATAAATAAGTGGGCTGGTGAAACAGGATAGGTTGATTCATACATCCCTTCCCAAAACAAGGAAATCTTCCAGGCTTAAAAGGGGGCACTTTTTTTCCATTCTCTGGACAAAGACCAGATTTAGTATCATAGTTTCCATTCTTCAACATTATCATCCAAAATTGCCATGGCCTTGGGGTGTCATCAACTTCACACAATGAACCCAGATACAGTTCCTTCTCAACCGCGTACAAGTCAGGGTCATTCTTAGCCTTAATACTCAGTCCAGGAAATGACTTCCCAACCCCAAGCTTATTATCGGACTCAGTCACCTTGTGACTCAAAGAACTCTCTGCACATCACATAACAAAAATAGCTCAAATCCAAGAAATAGGAAAAGGGGGTTTCAAATTATTGTTGTTTTTTTTATGTACAAGTAATCAGAACGCAAAAGGGGCTAATGAGTTTTTACCAGAAAGATCAAAGCAATCAGCAGCTCTGGGACTGCCCATTCCAGGAGCTTCTTCACCAACTTCATTACAGAAATTCCAAGCTTCTAAAGCTACTCTGAGTCCATCTCTTCTCATTCCCGGATCTCCGACAGCGGAAGAATCGCCTCCATCACAAATTACAGGGACTACCCAAATCGTAGTGAACAAAAAAAAGACAAATAATTGGGAGAAAACTTCCATGAGGGCAGCCTGCAGTTGCATTTGCATGGACAAAAGCAAGAAAGTAGTAGCAGGAGTTAAGCCACTGTTTCTGCCACTCGAAAAAGTGCTCCTCTTTATAGAGAAAGAAAGAAAGAGAGCGCGGGAGAGAAAGAATGAAGGGAAGAAAACGCGTAAAGCTTTTTTGCATTTGGCAGCTGAAAATGACATTGACACCGACCGGCGTCTACCAGAGATGCCAATAGAGGGTCGGTTAGAGCTTTTACTTTGCCGCTTCTTAGGCCATTTTTACTTATTTTTGAAAAACAATGCATTTTGGGTTAAATAACTCAAAAAAGAAAAAACTTCCCATAAAATTTTTAGACATTCTTTTATTTTTTATCCGTCTAAAAAAATATTATTTTATTTTAATTTAGTTTTTGTATTTTTAATGAAATAATTTCTTGACTATATAAATACATAAAAATAATTTTAGATTAAAAGTTTCAAAAGTTTTTTTTCTTAAATATTTTTTTCTCAAGTCAAAGGATGTCATATAAAATGAGACGGATGAAGCAGTTGTTAGTAGTTTAGTTGATTATTAATTAAACAATTGGCACGCTATTTAGAAAAAAAATTAAAAATTGTGATCTATAATTCATAAATATCTGTGACTCAGAATCATTTCATTAAGGATTAATACCTTAAAAGAAAATTTATTTCTAATTAAAATAAAACAATATAAAAAGAGTAATTTTTTTATTTTGTTGTGAGGATTTGATTCCTCTCATTGTAATTTCACGACATGTATTGAGTTATTTAATTTATATAAATTTAAATATTATATATATAAACATCATAATTAAATAATATAAATATCAACCGAGTTCAAATTAAAAATTACATTTACCTATTATGCCTTTAAAAATGCATTTCCATTTAACAACTAAAATGGAAGTGATTTGGAATAACAGCGATTGTTATATTTATCAAAATTGTTTGAAAAGTATATATAGAACATTTCTGTTATTAGTAATATTATTATAGTTTATTTAATTAAAAATGTAAACACATAGTAATAATATTAAAATGGAGAGACACAATGTTTTTGAGATTTTGTCTGTGCAGTCAATTATACATGAGAGCAGTTTTTGTCGGTATTATGAGGATAATTTATATTTGCTAAAGATTTTTGTCCTAAAAAATAAAAAAATTAAATTTACTAATTTCTAGGAAAATTATATTTTTCAGTTTATTCCTTAAAACAAAAAATAGTTTTTATTAATTTTTTTATTTTAAATAATCATAATGTTCAGATAAGTTTTCGTGAAATTTAACTAATTTCACAAAATTTTATTCTTAGATAATTCGATCTATTAAGACTAAGATAAATAAAGAAATTGGCTAATATATCATTATTATCTGTTATACTAGTTTATAGCAGTTAATCTATCTAAAAATTCATGATTTCATATTAATACTATATTTCTTTTTAACTATAACCCTGGAAACAGCCTCTCTACTTTTGTAGTAGTGGTAAGGTCTGCGTACATTTCACCCTCCCCAGACTCCACTTGTGGAATTACACTGAGTATGTTGTTGTTGTTGTTGTATATTTTTTAACTATAACATATTTTTTTCCCTCCAATTTAAGTGTCTTACTTTATTTTTTAGTTTGGTGCAAAAAGAAACACTCTTTTTTAAGTATTTTTTCTATTTCTTTCTAGTTGTTTTTTTAAAGTTAAGATAATATGAATTTTTTATCGGCATTTTAGCATGTATTTTTTCATACAATTTATAATACTTTTCATATTATTTTTAAAATATTTAAATTTTATTTTAAAATGTTGAATTGATATAATCTAATTTAATTTTAAAAATTAGTGAAATGAACTCTCGAAAAATGTAACATGATAACCAAAAGGAACAAAAGAAGTACTTGTTAGACCCCGTAATTAACGTAATTAGGGCGAAGTGTCGTTTTGAAAATTTTTTTTTTGTCGATAAATTGTAATTAATGGAAATAAGTTCGGTGCCCAATTATAAGGTTTTGGAGCAGTGGAAAAGTGTAAATTTAAAAATTAGAGTCGGAAGTCCTTATAAGGATCTAATTGAAAAAGTTTGGGGACCTAAGTGTACAATGGGCCAACTTGGGGCCCTTATGTTGCAAATTGTTAAACTTGAG
>JAPFFP010000001.1:15466140-15489605 GCA_026153255.1 Solanum medicagineum
GCCCACCCCCACCATCCAAAAAAGAATTTAAATATTTATTTTTAAAATATACTTTAAATTATGAAAATATTTTCATGTCAGAAATTATTTTTCTATAATTTGTTATCTACTCTCTAGCTAAAAATAGAAGTTTTTTTCTAAAAAGTATTTTTATTCATTAACCAAACAATAAAAAATATTTTCCACTCACTAACCGAATATGAGAAAATGAGTTAGAAATCAACTCATTTTTCTGGAAAATATTTTTCAGGGAAAATATTTTCCTCCATACCAAACACATCCAAAGACTAAAGAAGTAATATAAAGTTTGACAAAAGTGTAAATATTTTTAGAGATTGACACATAGCGATAAAATTGGGTCTAAAAATGTATTATTCTTGCAATTTTCCCTATAAAAATAAATACAAATTCATGAATCTGAACCATTCAGAGCGAATTAGATAATTTTTTTCACCAGGAAAAAAAAACGAAGTTTTGTATTTTTGTTTCTCTATTTATGAAATAAAATGATTGAATCCAATTATTAATTGTATCATGGAAAATAAGAATGTTGTTTTTTGTAACGATAAAAAAAAATGGAGAATAATGTCTTAAACACCACTACTTACCATTTAAAAAACGGGAATACCAATAGAGTAAACAACACAAGAAAATGAAACTTTTTTGTTGGTGTCATGTATGTTGTACGGTTGGATCAAATTTTTTATCGAAGACGGTCTCATCATTTCAAATTTTCAGAGTGGCGAGTTCAAGTGAGTTCTAATATTTAGTTTTATATATGTTTAATGTTTGAAGATAAATTATTGAGTCAATCGAATTCATATCTGAACTTCTAACTCTGCCCGATTTTGACGTATTTATGTATGTCTGTGGTCTTCTTATCTCTAAGTTAGATGTATAATACTTGTCACCTAACTAGGAAATAAGCTTATAATATTAATGCCTCCATCCCCCCAATGTGAAGCCAAAGTTTCAAATAACATATAAAGAGAACATAAGTACAGTTTGCTATTCAATTGAGTTGATGCTTTGTTTTATTGTTGTTATTGATTTTCTTTATTTATTCTCTTCTTCTTCTTCTTTTTTTTTTTTTCTAAACCTTTATTTGTTTTCAAAAAAATTAAAAGATTGGCTTGCCTATTTTTGTTAATTCTAGGATTTCTCTGAATTTGTTAAAAAATGATTGATTCCCCCATTTCAAAATAAGTGAATTGTTGAGGTATTGCAGATCTTCTAAGAAAAGAATATTAAGACATTATTATTTTTCATTTTTATCCCTTTTTATTCTCAAGTTATTCTTTAAAGTGACTAAAATTGATTATGATAACTTCTACCAATACTAACTACCAATTAAAGTTTCTTGAAAATAAAGGGTAAAAATGGAATAAATTTCTAAGAATGAACAATTAAGTTCATTTGAACTATGAAAAATGTCCAAAATATTCACTTATTTTGAAATGAAGGAGTTCATTTTACAAATTTACCTATCAAGGTTCATTCCCATTTTTCTGAATCTTTATTTGTTTCTCCGAATTTCCTCCTTGTCTCAGTAACTCAATCAGTTGACTACTTGAACTTTCACCTTGTTGGTGAAGGATGGATTCCCACCTTGTAATCCCATCCCTTACCCCCAAAAAGACTTCGAATTCCCCAATTATATTAATTTCTAAATTTGGAAATGATTATTTTGTAACTGTTGAAAGACGGAAAAGTTTCACATTGAGATGAGGATCTCCTCATACGAATTTAGACAACCCTATCCTCGAGAGCTAGCTTTTGAGATTTAGGCCCAACATCCATTTATTTACCGATTTTCCTTAATTTCAGGGTTTATCTGCACTTATAGCAAGACTCAATCCTATTAAAGAAGCAATGGTCATGGACTTTTTGGTGACTACAAAGGGATCAGGAGGCAGTTTTTTAACACCATCAGAACAAACTCCAAATGGTGTGTCCTTCGATGCAATGCTCGTACACTACACGTCTTCCAAGGAGGAAACGCTACTGTCATTCGAGATGCATTTGGGAAAGCTTTGGTTCCTTACTACCCGCT
This sequence comes from Solanum medicagineum, assembly GCA_026153255.1. Lineage (NCBI taxonomy): Eukaryota > Viridiplantae > Streptophyta > Magnoliopsida > Solanales > Solanaceae > Solanum > Solanum medicagineum. Next base: position 15,468,194 of record JAPFFP010000001.1, read on the forward strand.
AGCAGGCCGTCTAAAACTCTCAGCACACGACAACCAGTTGCTTCAGATTGATTGTTCAGGTCAGGGAATTTGGTTTGTTGAGGCTTCTGCTGATTGTACTCTCCTTGATGTCAACTACTTGGATGAAGCTTCAGCTTTAGATGACACTACCTTTGATAAACTTCTACCTCAGCTAGTTCATTCTTCTACTCCGCCTACTGTTGGTCATGACTCTTTCATGGACCCATTGGTGCTTGTGCAGGTAAACAACTACCCAGCTGCTGTTTAAGAATACGTCTCTAGTAGTATACATGTTCAGAGAGAAGTAGCTAGGTGGTAAATTAGTTAACGATATGATTACCATCGTCATGATCATGTGCAGGTAACCGAATTTAAGTGCGGGGGATATTTATGGGACTTACTTTCTGCCACAGTATATGTGATGGACTGGGCGCTGCACAGTTTCTAAAAGCAGTGGGTGAGTTAGCTAGGGGTGTTGAGAAACTGAGTGTTGCACCAGTGTGGTGCAGGGAGCATCTCCTTCCAACCCCAACACAGAAAGATCATGAGATCAAAGACAACTCTGTCAATATTCCAGTCCCCACTCAGGGGCTGGAGCATGCTAGTTTCGACGTTCCCATGGATGAGATCAATCAGCTAAAACACCAAGTGATGCAAGAGTTAAAAATGGATCAAAATGTGTTCTATTCCTCCTTTGAAATTATAGCTGCTACTTTGTGGAAGAATCGAACCCGAGCAATTTTGAATCTAACAAAATCCATCCAACTCGTCAGATATAAACATTATTCGCTGATGATGCAGGTCAGGGGCTGAACTACAGCCAATGAAGGATGGTCAATTGATCTCCCTTCATCGGATGATTATACTCTCTCTATATACACACACAACACTGTGAGCACACAATTGAATGCTCTTAGTGAAATTCATGATTTTGCCAGGTGTTGAAGAAGCGAAACTGGTGTTTCGTGCCGCTGCGAGAAGGGTTCTACGGGAACTGTTTCTTCCCAGTGACCGTAACAGCTTCCAACAAATTTGTGGCGCAAGCCTCTCTTGCTGAGGTGGTGAAGCTGATCAAAGATGCCAAGGCTAAGCTACCAGCTGAATTTTCACAATGGCTCAATAACAAGACCAACAAATCTACAAACGACACATTGTTTATTTCAGAGTGGGGACGATTGGGTTTTAACGTGGTTGATTATGGATGGGGGAAGGCTGTGCATGTGATAACAGTACAAGGGTCTGCTGTCATACCTGTAGGCATTGTTAGCAAACAGCCTTTGCCTAAAAATGGCATTAGACTCGTGACTTGGTGCGTCCACAGCCACCATCTTCCTACATTTCTTAACATGATGAACAGAGGATCATGATCATGCTCTAACTAATTAATTTCTCTCCTGCCATCAAACATCAACTTGTGTGATTGTATTAATATATATATGTATTGTATGTCCGACATGATACATTCTTTACACATGTATATTCAACGTTACTGCTATATTTACCGTTGACACTGAAAGTATATTCACAAAAATAAAATGGAGGAGATTCAAATTCTATCCCCAGTATAGCCCCTCCGTAAAGCAACACAACTTTGGAAACCCCAAATTTCTTGATAACAACGGATACTTAAATTGTTTTGTTCTAGGGAGTAGACGAAGTCCTAACCGAACTCCTTGGCTTCAGCCTTGCTCCAGAAAAGCAAAAACCTGAGGATGCCTACGCTATTTAAACCATACTACAAGAAAAGATCATGTGATCTTCCACAGTAATTTAATATATTGTACGTGCTTGAAAAAATAGCTATGCGTGCTAGAACAAATAAAAAAGGCTGTGACAGTGAGTTTGTTTGGTTTTAGTTCCTCTCTGGACATGGTTAAACAAAGGCAGATTCTCATTGATATATGAACATGCAACAGTCAATCATCATCACTTTCATCACTATAGGAAACCAAACCACCTATTGTGACAGGTTCATGGTTGTCAGCATTGGCAATAGATTCTTTTACTAGTCTTTGGGATTCTTCTGTTTCAGATTTGGATACATTATCAAAATCTGATGAAGGCTGTTTTTTATCACCATTGGCTGTTTTGGCAGCAGTAAAAGAAGAGTCGGAAGTTGCTAGATCCATCTTAGCTTTCTTTGCTTGTGGCTTGACTTTGACAATCATTCCCAACGGATTAGCTGGAGGATTCTTCCTCTTAATTAATGTTGGCTCCTGCATCAACCAACAATGCAATTTGTTACATCTTGCCAAATGTTGTTTCGTAATGATACTAAATGTACACCACACACAAAATTCATCATTAATTATGTTGGTCATGTAACAAGTACTCCCCTTTCCTTTCCCTTGTATAATGGCACAGTTAAAGAGTAGAATGATTGAGAAGTCCATTTGTTTATTGCATAAGACAGGAACAACAAGCCCAAAGGGAACTGTGAAATACCATTCATCGAAAATTGGAAACTTAGTATTGGTAGCAAAGATGGAAGTTTTAGCTTCTAAATTTAATGAGCTGAAACTTGAAGAGTTGACAAGAGGGGGTTGCTCAGATGGTAAACACCCTCCAATTCCAACTCTAAGGTTGTGGGTTCAAGTCACCAAGGGGGCAAAGTGATAAAGCGGGAGCTCCTAGGCAGGGTAAAAAAATGTATATTGAATAGTACACAGGCTTTTCAGGTTCTCGCTAGTAAAGTAGTAGTTGTTGCGGCAAGTCAGTTTTTGCTTATCTCCTAGCTGCCACTTGCCAGCCAACAACTCTTCTTTTCATTGATTAATCAGCTTTATTACCTATATATTTTTTGATTCCTTTTAACTTTTCCTTGTTGGGGAATTTACTCTTTTTACACAATTGTTATTTTTGTCAGGGAATGTCCTCGTTTTCTCACTGATTAATCAGCTTATCAGCGGTAAATTTTGTGATCCCCTTATTTAAAAAAAAAATTGGTTGGGGGAATTTTTCTCCCTTGTGAACTCACATACCCCTTAAAGAAAATTTTTCTCTTGTTAGTCAATTTGTTGTATGGTGCAACTCTCACTTATCACTGGCACGAACGAACTAGTATAGTTACATTTCTTGATTAAAAAATGGATGTGTATACAAGATCAATTCCAAGTTATTGATGGAAAGACTTAAAAAAATGGTGTACAAGCACTTTATGGCATTCAGAGATTGATAGTGGTTGCATCTTTGATCACCAACAAATGTGCGGATACTAGTTTGATGGTCAAACACCAGGAGTTTTATGTAAATTGGAGAAGCATATGACCATGTCAATTGTAACTTTCTTAACTAAGTCTTGAAGGATATGGGTTTTAGGAGGAAATTGGTGCATCAGCATTGTTAGGTTCTCTATACTTATTAATGGCTCTCGTGAAGGTTCTTCCCTTCCAAAAGAGGAGTAAGACAAGGAAGCCTCTTTTCCCTTTCCTTTTTATTATTCTAGTGATGAAAAGTCCCAACAATATGATAAGATTGCAAACCAAAGTGGATGGCTCAAGGTATCTAACAGAGGAGGCAAAAACATGGAGATCAGACATCTTATGTTGATGACACACTTTCTCTTGTAATGCAAGTGTTGAACACCTGAGGCACCTAAACAGATCTCTCTTTTTGAAGTTGTGTTTGGTTTACATATGAATTGAGGAACAGCTTATGATTTCCAGTTAAGGAAGTGGCAGGAATTCAAGTGCAAGCTGGAACTCTAGGTTGTGAAGTCGGGTCTTTACCAACTGGCTATCTGGGACTTCCCCTTGGTATGAAGGATAAATTCCAGGGGGTATGACAAGGTGTCATCAACAGATGTTAAAAAGATTGGCAAGATGAAAAAGCCAACATTTATCTCTAAGGCGTAGAAATGATATTGGCGAATAGCATGTTGATTTCTGTACCTACTTATATCATGTATTTATTTCGCTTGTCTATTAAAGTGGAAACGAGAACTGATGCTTTGAGAAGGAACTTCATATGGAAAGGCAAAAAGATGATCGGTGCTTTCATCTTGTGATCGGAAAATTCCCATCACCAATTCTTTTTTAAAAAAAAGAAGAGCACTTGGCATCAGCCACAGACCACCAGCATTATGGAAGGATGTGGTTATTGCTAAATATGGAAGACATGACAACTAGTGCACTACGAAGACAAGAGCTCCACAAGGAGTGGGACCTTGGAAACACATTAACAACATGAAGGATGATTTCTTCCAACAGGTGCTCTTCAGGGTTGGGTTATGGTATTAATGTCAAATTCTAGAGAGAGAGGTGGTTAATCAATCTTCCTCTGAAAGAATCTCACCCCAGGCCCCTCATAATTGCTACATATCCAGATTCAACAGTTGCAAGAAATAGAGATGGCAAAATATGGGACCTTCACTTCAGAAGAAATCTGCAAGATTGGGAGTTGGATGAGCTCTTTTATTTATACAATCTTTTGGAGGTTTCTCAGAAAACCCCCAAGCCCCAGACAGTCTCAAATGGAATGGCTCAAGCAAAGGAGTTTACTCTGTCAATGCAGGCTACAATAGGCTCAACAGCCCAAATGCTTTAACTGACCACTGGCCTTGGAAACTGGTCTGGGAAACCAACCCCCCCCCCCCCCAAAAAAAAAATCTGGACAGCTCTCCTAAATGGAAGCCTCACTTATGAGACAATTTCAAGAAGGGCTTCCAGTTAGCAAACAGATGCTTCATGTGCCATCTTAAAGAAGAGACAGTGAACCATTTGTTTTTACACCGCCCTCTGGCAGCAGGCATTTGGTCCACGTATCTTGCAGTTTTTGGCATCAGCTGGTCAACACCATCCACCATGAAAGAAGCAGTTGAAAGTTGGAGCTTATGGAAAGTGGATAGATCCATCAAGAGAATCTGGCAAATGATACCAGCTAGTATATCTTGAGTATATGGATTGAGAGAAACAACAGATGTTTTGATGGGACTTCAACTTCTACTGCTTTTTTTGAAATCTAAAAGTCTGTTTATAGCTAGAGCAACTACTCCCCTCTAAATGATGTGATTTCCCTTGTAGACTTCGTTAGCTCTCTCTCATTAGATTAACTTTGAGTTTTTGCTATAAGTTGTAACTCTCAGATATCAATTTTTTTTGTGGCGACTTTGGAGTTATCACCTATTTTCTTTTGTAACTATCTTGTATCTCCTTGATGCCTTTTAATAGAACCTCTTACTTAATTTATTTTTTTTCAAAAAAAAAAAAAGAGGGCTTGGCATTAGGAATTGTATCTCGATTTGCTGCACTTGAGCCGAGGGTCTTTCGGAAACAACCTCTCTACCTCCACGAGGTAGTGCTGGGAGCTTACTAATGAAATGTATATGGATATTTTTCCATGAGGAATAAGCACTAGCGCGAAACATATCACTAACAACTGGCAAAGAAGGCCAACAGTGTTCTAAAATAGTGAAAACTTCATTTGGGGTGTGTGTATGAATATTAATTAGATCCCAGTGGCCTACTTTCGCTACATTATGGAGGCTACAAGATTGGGGATCGTAGAAACATATCATTATGGAGCGGAAATTGGCTTTGCCATGGCGCCTTGGAAGACATATATCCAGCCATCTATGATCTGGCAATATTCCATGAAGCATAGGTGAAGTACAGGGACACAAAATTGGAATTTTAACTTTAGGAGAATGTTGCATCATTGGGAGATTGAGAGAATTACTGATTTCCTCGGGACTCTGGAGCAGTTCCATGGAACTGGAGACAGTGAAGAATTCACTGTATGGAATGAGAACAGCAAACATACTTACAGTTGAGTCTTCTTTTGATAAAGTAAGATTTTATGAATGAAGGCACCAAGATGGTATATTACAAACCCAGTTGCAGATATAAGAAACTTCTTCATATCACCTAACGGCTAACTCCTAGAAAATCCATATTTACACCAAAAATACAAATTTAATAAACAACTATTTTTAATTCTCGATATATGAACCCTCAGGGGTTGGCCTGGTGGTAATAGACTTGAGCCTTGGGGTTTGCTTCCTTTCAAGGTCTCAAGATTGAAATCCACTAGGTGCAAACAATTCCTGAGGGCCATTGGACTGGGTAAAAACTGAATTAACCGTGATGCACTTGCGGAAAACTCCTTGCCGAGGGCTTGTGTACCCCCGAGATTAGTCGGGCTTCTAAGAGTCTCGGACACCCGGTGCAAATCAAAAAAAAAAATTTCTCGAGATATGCTGTCTATTCCCATCAAAGCAGACCTCATTCCTCTCTAGCCATATAATCCATAAACACATTAAGGGCTTGTTCTCCGCACAGACAACAAATTCTTTGCCATCTTCTGAAGTTGCCAAGTCTCCAACAAGCTCTTAACATTTGGGATTACGCTTTTGACGCCACATATATTTAAAATAGCTCTCAACACCATCTTGCCACTTTGCAATGAATAGATAGGTGATTGACAGTTTACAAATGTTATTCACACGTATTACAAAGAATAATTCCTCTCTTGTGCAAGCTCTTCTGAATTAAACAAGCTTCCTTTGTTGCCATCGATCAAGCGCTATTGACTTCCAGATTGCTTTCCAAGGCCAATTTGGCTCAATCATCCCCAATTGTTGCTGTAACAGAGTATAGCATTTGCTAACTGTGAATTTCCCATCTCTGCTTAATGGAACTTCCTGCTATCCAAAATGCCTTCCCGCAAGAATTTATTCCCTCATAACGTCCAATTTTTTCTCCACTGCTACTGCATTTCGAAGAGACATCAAATAAGTTGAAATACCATGCGATACTATTAACCAACTTAAGTCATCCCTAAATGAAAGGCATTTTCTTTGCATGGAACTAATTTACTGTTACACCTATCCAAGATTCCCTGCCATAATTTTATATTGTTCTTCTTAACCCTGGTAGGCTAGATAAGTCGTAGGAAATTGCACCACCTTACAACCAAGAATATTTGCTATATCATAAGTGCAATAATCTGCATTTCAAACACAGTGCGCTTTGTCAAGTTCACTTTCAATCCAAGAACAACTTCAAAAGCTAATAATACTCCTCTTAGATGCAAAAACTGATCTTCCCCAGCTTCTTATAAGATTAAAGTATCATTAACATAGATTATGCGTGAAATTGTCAACTTCTCTACCTGATTTCTTCTCCATCTCAGATCTTTAATTCACCTCAACCTTTTTTGCTCTTTGAGGTGTTCAGCTAAGGTTCCCATCATCAGCAAAAGTATATAAGAGGACAAGGGATTCCCTTTTATTCGACCCCTACGAGAGTTGAAATAACCCTTGGGAATTCCATCAATCAGAAGTAAGAAATTGACTATGGAGACACAATACTTTATCCACCCAATCCATCTATCACCAAAATTAATTTTTTTCACGAGTTTGATAAACACGGCCAATTAACATGGTCAAAATCCTTTTGCCAAATCAAGCTTGCAAGCCACACCTTTTATCTTTCTTTTGAGTAAGTATTCCAAGCACTCATTTGCTAGCATATAAGCATCAACAACTTTTGCCCGGCTATAACAAATTTATTTTGGTTATCTTATAGCAACTTCCCAATCACCTTTTTAGCCTTTCAACCATCAATTTTGCAAATCTTTCAGACACTGCTCAGTAAACTAATAGGCTTGAAGTCCTTAACCTCCTCTATCCCTTTCTTCTTAGGAATTAAAGCAATAAAAGTTGAATTAAGGCTTTTAGCAAAAGTGCCTTTTGATAGAACTAGTCAATTACCCTCCATTCATCCTCCCTGATTATATTTCAATATTTCTGCTAAAAGAACATGCTAAAGCCATATGGCCCTGGTGCCTTGTCACCACTTGAATTACTTAACAACTCTTCCACCTACTCCATGGAAAAGGTCTCGGGATCCATTCCTTTTCCTCTATAAATATTTCAATCCCCTCTTCCACCAACAATGGTCTCCAACTTTCAGATTCTGAAAACAGTTTCTCATAGAAGCTCACTATGTGATCTTTAATGAGATTTTCATCCTTGAGCGACTTCCCCCAATCAGCATTTCATCAAAGCTATTGAATCTCTTATGTCCATTTACCGGTCTGCGAAAGATTTTGTATTCCTGTCACCTTGTTCAACCCATAAATATCTAGATTTATGTCTCCAACTAATCTCTTCAGAAATAGCAATATCATCCAATTCTTTGATGAAAGAGACCTTCAAGAGTCATCATAATCACTAATCAAGGTATTTTTAGTGGTCCACTTTGTTGCCCAGTATTTGACAAAAAGTATTCTGGATTTCTTGTTGCCCAGTATTTGACAAAAGGTATTCTGAATTCCAATTATCTATCTTTTTGATAATTGATATATATCCGGGGAGCCTCAAAAGAATCGATGGATGATGAGACACATGCCTTGAGGCACTGGCTATGCGAAACGCCAGCCTGACTGCCCTGACTTGAACCTAGTCATTTTCAATGTTTATGAAGACCAAGACCATTGAGATCTCATTTAAGAGAGACCATAAAATCATTAAAAAGAAGTAACATAGTTGATAGTTCAGATAAAAGGCTAAAAACCATTTTGGTATTAGTTCCTTATAAATTTCACATCATTTGACCATTTATTACTATCTCATTGAAAAACTAAGGCCACACAGCAGAAATTGAAGGCAGAGAGTTTCCAAAATTGGGTGCAATGCTGATAAACCGGTAGCTAAGAAACAGTAAGACATGAGCATTAAAAATACAATGCTTTTCTCATGGCATAATCAACTTTAGAGACAAACCTGGACTTTAGGAACAGGAGGCATTTCCTTGATTTCCTGTACAATCATAGACTTTGCAGCAACAGCAGCCTAAAAACCCCAAGAATAAGATCAGCATTCTTCATAGACCCTACATCAAACTTACAGGCAATGAAGTTGAACAATGACACTAAATTACTTGAAAACTTCGCAGCTGCTCAGCTTCTTCATCAGCCACTTGCTTCTCATATTCTCTCCTTGACTGAATTAATCAAAGAGTTAATGGGAACTATCAAAGGTTTGATGCATATGCATAACTACATCCATCTAACGTTCAATGCACACAAAGATATTAACAAATGTACACAATGCATTAAGCAATGAAGAGATCAACAAGTTAGAGAGTACCAAATAGTTATATCTTAATTTTCTTCGAATGCAAATTAACTGAAAGCCTAATACCATTTTCTAAGGAACTGGTTTTTCCATTGCAAAACAACAGTGGAGTTCACCATCATTCAAGCGTTGTCACACACAAGGATATCAAGAACGTACTAAATAAGATTTCCTTGAACTAATAAGAAACATAAGGGATTGAAATAAACATATTCATATAAGTATGTAAAACCAAATTTCCAAGTATGTACTACAAAAGAATGTAATCATTTTCTGTTGTAAAAGGAAAACAATCATCTTGGTACATAGAATTGAATAACTTTAGAACTTGAACCAAATGGAAAGTGCCATATAAACCAACAAGATGAAGCTGAAGAAAATATTGGACTTTATGTATGTGTACCAACACAACTAAGCCTTAATACTAACAATTAGTATCACCTACAAGAACCTTTTGCTTCTATGGTGTTCTTTTCTTCAAAAAGTTCACATGGATTCCAAGAGATTTACGTCTTTTAAGACAATTTCCCACCATGTTATTTCAGGTCCTCGTCCCTTTTTACATATAGTGTCACAACTGAGGAGCAAGGACACGTGCTTTTGGTGCTCTAGGACATGGATGTGTAATTCTCACGAAGCTAGCTCACCCCCAGTCTACAAGCTTGAATGCTATACATCTCAATCAAACTTCTCGTATTTTACCCCCAAACAATATTTCTTGAATATTCTGTTGGATGAGACCGTTTCTAATTTTGTCTACTTCCGTTGATTGTACCTCCATCACAACCTCCACGTATATACTACAATCAAGAAATTTTAAGCAGTGAATCATTATGACATTATCCATAAATAACCATAAGGCTAAACTTCCGCATTTATGGGATCACATTGGGTATGTTGTTGTTGTTGTTGTAACCGTAAGTTTAAACTCCGTGATCAGAGGGAATCTCACTTGCAAAAGAACTATAATGAACCTTAAGATGAAATAAACTTTGAGATAGCTATTTACTAGTAGCCACTTCATGCAAACATTAAATTTCAACTTCGTCAAAGATGAGTGCTTAAAGTAAAAGAGAACTTTCCCCATCAAATGTGAAAGAAATGCATGGAAAGGACAAAACAATGTGTAGCTTATCTACTGTGCACAGGACAACATATCAATGCCTAAGCAACATATATTAGTGAATAACTATCTTAAAGCATGTGTCGCTCATCTATTAATGGAATCCCAAACAAATATAAAGAGCTTAAGCAACATCTAACCATTTCAAGCTTCTCAAGAAACTCGGTCTCATCCTCATCCAAGGCTTTGGGTGGTTCTGCGAGAACATTATTTTTAAGGAGATACATTTCCAACCAGTTGCAAGCAAGTAGTGTAAATAGAAAAATGAATAATCATAAGCCATTACAGAGGAAACCAAGAAGAATAAGGGACATCAATTACTCACGGTGTTTAAAGCGTTCATTAAACTCAGCATCTTTCTTGTCCTTGTTCTCCTTCAAGATCTGCAGTTTCAATGAAAATACAACTCAAGCTGGAGAGTTGAGAAAAATCAAATAGTGCACAAACACAACAGAGGGCAGAACCACGACCTAGAGCTACCTTCACATGAAAAACTGGAACTGTAAAGGGTAGTCAATGATAAAATAAAAACTAAACAAACAATGTCTTTATATTCAATTAGCTAAGCATGAGATACCAATTACTAAAAATATTTGCTTTGCTACCAAGTTACCAGTGATGTTGAAATATATGGATACAGTAAGCAAGCATCCCTGCACTTTGTTGCGAAATTTGAGTGTATTTTGATGACTACCTAAACACATTTAGCACGGAAAAAAATGAAGAGAACATGTGCGTAATAGAGATGGGAAGCAGATAGAGCAACAAATACGGCAAGGACGAGAAAGGAATTGTTGGACCTCATAAAGAGGGCGATCTCTCTGAGCAGTTCCGTCTTCAAGCCGAGCACCCCGAGTTCTCTTGGCTTCTGCCAACTACAAACAAACAGACACACGTTTAAGCAAAAAAACAACAATCCTTGTTGGAGAGAGGTAATGCGTTTTACCTGTTCTTCTGAGACAAAATTCATCAACCTCACGGGAGGTGGGAAATCTTCGTCCGCCATTGTTAAGCCAAGTTGGAGTTCCAAGTATGTAGCAAATTGCCGCTTCACCTTTGCAGGTAAACTCTGTTCGTTCCCCTTCCTTTTCCAAGTTCAATCCCTAAATCTCTTTTTCCCAATATATCCAATACGAAATAAATTATACTCCATTTACTATCATTTCAACATGTAATTTAGATTGTATGTAATTTAGATTGTTAAGTTATATTTTTTTCATAAATATAAAATAATAAATTATGAAAAATGTTAAAATTTTCTTAATATTTATTTCAATTTGACTAAATAAATAAATTATAGTTCATAATTAAGATATCGACATATTGAGTAAAATCTTTTTTTGAAAAATCAAATGATGTAATCTTTTTTTTTTTTTTTTGCATAATATAAATTTATGAGTCAAATTTTACATTTTAGAGAAGTTGAAATCATGATTTGAAATTCTAAATCATGCTCCCAAAACAGCATGTTCAAGCGTTTACTTAAAATCATGACTTCATATGCCCAAATACAAGCTTAGTAAAAATTTATCTTGTACTCAGTAATTATTGTTATTAAAAGTAAAATACATATATTATTTAATTATAATGAAATGACAAATTTGAGACTTAATGTTTCTTATTCGCAAGTGAATTCAAAATTAAATTTAATAGGTCCGATTTTGCATTAGATTTATTGCGTATGAATTCAGAAAATTTTAGTAAGTTTTTACACGTAAAATGTTATACCTCTGATTGCTTTTTATTTAACTAAAAATAACTTCAAGTATGACGATATACTTGAAAACAAGACTTTGAGCTACCTTATTGTCACTATTTTTGAAGATTAATAAATTCATTTGATTCTAAAAGCAATGCTCTTGGTGAGTCACTTCAGAAGGCAAATCCTCCTATTTTCTTTTTCGAGCGATTAATTTTTAATTAGAAAATTAGAAGGTTTGATTTATTTATTTCGCGAATTTGTACTCGGATATTAGTCTTCTTTGTATCACTTAGATTTGGCACTATACACACAAGATGGAAGGGTCTTAAGCACAAAATTTGAGTAGTAAATTGTGCAAGGAGGTAACTAATTAGGATAACTAGCACAACTAAGATCAAAAAAATCGAGGGGAAGTGATGAAATTCAAAGAAATAGAGCATTCCAATTGTTTGTCTGACTACTAAACTAATGTGATTATTTTGGAGATCATCTGTAGTCAAAGAAGAAAAGAAAGAGGAGAAGTGTTAGGATTTTGGCTGCCAGTAAAATGGGCATAACTTGCAGATTATCACAAGCAATGATGATTTTGTCTAAGAATTCCTCCCATTGGAAGAGTCCAAGTTCATTCACTTTGAATAAAGTGCAGACAAAAACGACAAGATAACAGTAACAACACGGCATATTCACAAGAAGAAGAGGAAATAAAAAAATGTACATGGACATGGGCATCTTCATCTAACATGAGAAACATTGAATTAACTGGAGCAAATAGGCTACTATCGCAACCAGAGATTATGGTCATGTAGCAAAACTCATCACCTCATGTTAGATTCAACAACATAACAAATATAACCAGAAATGCGTATTATTTGGAAAACCTTGTCCTTGCTTCAATGGAATCTCAAGTTACCTTGCACTCAACTTGATCTTACACTTGTAGTATCACATTATAAAAGGAATGGTGTATTTAATATGTTCAAGAAACGGGCAAATGTTACTTTTTGGACCTTGTCCTCTTAGAACTATGGTTTCTCAAATCATATTGCAGGTATATATGAGGTGTTTTTGGTAGCTTCTATGAAGATCAGTAACTTCCACTTGAGCTAAATGTTTGATGATTCAAAAGCACTAAAAGATACTTGAAACTTCCTCTTTTGAGTGTGATTCATGTATCAATTTTCATTTCCACCATCGTCTCATGCTCTAGATACTTTATTTTAGTCCTACTTAACATGTATCTGTTCAAAAACTGCCAGCCTATTATTAAGTCTGTCGTGAGTCTCAAAGATAAATATAAATATAAATCGCCCCTAATGCTTTGGGTTTTGGTATGGTATAAGAGGATAGTGCATGATGTGTGAGTTAAGACATACAGGTTTGAACCTTGGCGTGAATAAAAGCATGGTATTCAAATGGAAAAGGGTATTATCCACCGAGTTTATCAATGCACACAGACCTATAACTTGATTACCAACGCGCATTGAGTATTGCTCAACCTCAACACTGCTTCTGCTATGCCATCCGTGGCCTCCTCTTCACTAGCATCCTTTCATATGAGTAATATGTTAACTAACACTGGGTAAAGATGCCTCTGTTTAATTCAAGTAATTAATTCAGTAGCCATAACACTCTCAAGCTATCCCTGCAAAGGGGCTCACTACCACTTCAATGGAAAGATGAAGCCATAAAAAAGAGTATTTACATTTCAAAGACAAAATCAGCACGGGTGATAGAAACAAAGTGCTAAGCAACAAACAATAAAATGAATGGGAAATCAGAGAACAAAACTCAAGTTACGGCCAAAAGAAAACAACTGAGAGGAGCAGAAGCAGGTCAGCAGCAACACATAAGCTAGTAAGACACAAACATTGGAAGAAATTAACAGGAAAAAATGGAAAGATATTCTGTGTATCGTTCCAATTTCGTGCAGTATTTCACGGAGGGACAAAAAGAACTCTGATCTCTACCCACATCTTTAATGATCTAATCTGGCCATGCTTCATTTTTCCACCAGGAGAAAAATGTTTATTCTTGAAATCTGTTTGGCTTTCTCCAGCCAAAGGAACAATCTGTCTGCACTCTTCTACTTGATTATCTGAGATGGATGTTAACGTTAGATAGTTTAACATTAATCTAGGCTAAAGGGTGGCAAAATAGGTTGGCTGGATCAAACATAAACAAAACCCATTTCACTGGAGACATGAATCCATTAGCACTAGAATATTAGTCTTCACTTGCTCACTCAATCATTAAGACTACCTCAGCCCTCAATTATTAGAGGGTGTTCTAAGAACATGCTACAATTTCAGTTGAACGTACAGCGAGAGACTGGTTACATTTTAATAGGAAAATAGTAATTATTATTTGTCTCAGCACAGCAATTGGGTGGCCAGTTATGAAACATGTTTTTTTACTGAACAATGTCTAACACGGTCATGAAATGAAGGGTATTCTTTTTTCATATGGGAAACCACACCGTTGGCATGAAATGGCCAAATGGGGACACAATGAGAATTATTAGGGTCGACCCTCACTAGATTGGCAATTTGGATTGAAGTGTAATTTTTGTACAGGGAGCCCATTCCCTGCCAAGGAGTCGATAGTGGTTCTTTCCCACTTTGCTCAGTAGGAGACTCAAATCCCTAACCTCTAGGTTGGAAATCTATTCTCTTATCACTAAGAACCTCAATTTCATTGTAAAAGCTATGGGATTGAAGCTGAATAACGGAGAAAAGGATATACAACAGACTCTTTCAGCAAGGAGTTTGTGGGTTCTTGGGCTAGAACGAAAACATAGGATATTTGAAATAAAAACAGAAGCAATTAATGGACTACTACTAAGTCTATTTGTCTACTAATTTTCTGGAGTCTCGTGAAAATGTAAATGATATAAGCACCTAACTAGAATTCCTCAATTCCCTAAATGGCTAAAGAGAGAGTAATGCTTGTAATCTTCTATACATTCCCAGGAATCTTATCTGAACGGTGAGACTAACCGACTAAGCCATGCCACTAGGGATCATTCTTAAATGGGACGGGGCCAAGCCTTTAGGTTTTTTTTGTAGGTTGGGTGACAGATCAGCCATAGGAGTACTCCGAGCTTACATGGGCTTTTACAAAGATAAAATCTTACATCACATATCAAAAGGGAACATGTGTAGTAGAACAATACAGGAGAGATCTTCAGTTAGGAGCTCATTAAGGTTAGAAGAATGTTAAAGCTAAGGGAGCTCATTAAGGTTTAGAAGAATGTTAAAAGCTAAGAAGGAACGATGTGCCTAAAAGGAAGAATGTTTGTGTGCCACCAATTACAGGCCCCATGTATAGGGACTATTTAGGAGAGAAGAAAAAGTCTAGGAATTCTAGGCACCAAAAAGAAGCAACAAAGTCTTTGTAGCACCACAGAAATATAACCACAATTCTACTTCCAAATTGGAACAACAATAGGTATTTATTAGCCGCTTACAATGCTTCTTCTACAAGTATTATTCTTGATAACCAGAAAACATCTACAACTTCTTTTTCCAGAGTACAGAACTCCATACAAACTGGTGAAACAACCTATCAATAAACTCTCTGCAGAATTCCTGCAAAACAAAACAAAAAAAGAATAAATACAATAATCTACATGGCTTTCAATGTAGAAACTGATCAAATATCCAAATCCAATAAACTAAAAGCAGGTTATACAGCTGAAAATAAATATGAATTGAATCCTCATAACATACAACCATGCCCAGCTACATGACCTACAGAATGAGTCTTTTTTTCTCAAAATGGATTTTGCATGACTAGAGAATGTTCACAAAGTATTTTCTTGTTGTATCTAAATGAAAATATGTGCCAACAGTGTTAATGCGTATCAAGAGAACCTACTTGGGCAAGCTCAATATATGTACTTGTATATCGTTCTTGGGGACAAAACCACCCAAATGCAGATGTTTGCAAAGACTAAAAAGAGAAGACATTTGAATACGAAGGCATTAGCTTTCTGTATCATCTACTGTAGGCCAACAGAGGAAAAGAGAAACTTTGACAATAAAAAACACATATTAGGGGGAGAACGGGTTAAAGCACATAAATAGGAATGCCAGATTTTATGATAGCTTGATTTAATCCTATGTTATATTAGATTTTTTTTTTTTTAATAACAAGGGGGAACCAACAGCCACTCCCTTTGGGTGCACAGGATAACCCCTACTCCTATGCAATAGCTCACAAACCACACAGGAAAGTAAGCCACATTAAGCAAGCCCTGTGTGACAAGCTCGACCCACAAGGCAAACCCTTTGCTTTTGCTGGCAAGGGGTTTTGAACTTGAGACCTCCAACATAAAAGTCTCAAGCCCAAACCACTAGGCCACCCCGAAGGATTGTGGCGTATTAGATATGCAAAGGAGCTATTATTGTTTCTCTTTTCTTTTCTTAAATTGGTTTCCTACGTGCCACAGGCTACCCCACATCTCAGGGATATCCATTTAGTTGGTTCAATTTCTTATCGTTACTGGGTCCACTTCCCAAAGTATTTGGTTCTCCAGTTTCAAGAATTGACACTGACCAAATCAAGGTTGGGTTTGGATAGGCTTTTACTAATTTTAATTCCGAAATTCGAATTGGACCATTTCGGAAGTAGGCCCAAAGCTCTACCTTTCTCCAATTTGGCCCCCGACTCTACAAACCGTGTACTGGGTTTCCACTTGTTAATCTGGATCAGACAGAGATTTGCCCCTCTCCAATTCTACTAAGTGGATTCTTCTTGTCCTTCAGTTGTTTGCCTGCCGCCAATGTCCATGGATTTTAGAATCTAGGGACAAACCTTGGGGTATATCTCAAATATCAGGAGTTCAATACTCATCTAGAAAACAATTGTTTTATTTGTAAACAATGAAGACCACATTGTCAATTGATTTTTTAAAAAAAAGTCCAATAGAAAACATGTCTTCTTTAAAATATTCAAGGAACTCTGTTATCTTTGAAGCTTTACAAGTCAAAATATCTCATTGTCATCCTCTCTTTTTCCTCTACTGCAATTTAGTGAAAGTCATCTTGAGAAGCACTTATAACTCAGAGCAATGTACGTTATACATTTTGCCGCATTACAGTATATGCATCAAGGAGTAAGGAAGCACCTAATGCAAACGGATTGTTTGAAAAAATGCACATTGAGCCTAACTCAATCTTAAAAGCTAGTTAATATGTGAGAATTGTCAAAGATCATATAGGGACAACAATCATTCTCTCAACTAGTGTAAGGCATTCGAATCCCCATATGCTAAGGGCTAAACATCTGAAGTAGGGACATATGACCTGGGGGCCAACATTGAATAAACCTATAACATGAATGTGTTCGATTCCCTATGTTAAAAATATGAATGTACAATTCTGATACAATGACAAAAGTAGATTTTTATCTTAAATCAACCTAAAAGATAGTTCATAAGGTAAGGATTGACTGATACCATACAAGGAGAAAATAACATGCCCCAATGTATATGCTTGAGAGAGGATGTGGATCATCTCTTACTGCATTTTTAGATAGCATCACTCTTGCGGTGGAAGCTTTTAACAGATCATTCAAAAAAAAGGGAAGGGTGCACTATTACTTGGGCATTTAGAGGAGAAGAGAAAAATCAGATCGTGGATGTTGCTTTATGAGCACTTATATAGGTATTATGCAGATAGAGAAAAAGGAAGATCTTTGAAGGGGAAGAGCTTTTTCTGTGCACATAAGGCATAGCATCCTATCTCTAATGTCTTTTTGGTAAATATCCATCAGGTTCTTATTTGTATAAAAGATTGGGCGACTTCCCTAGAGACTTCTGTCTTTCTGTAAATTCTCTCTTTTCTGGGTATACTTCTTATATAAGGGAGTTTTCAGTGTTTTAAAAGTCCAAAGCAATAATGCAACAAAAACATGATAACTGAAGTATGAGCTTATAATTGACATGAAATTAAAAGATATCGAAAATCAACAAATCTATTACACCAAGAGAATTTAGTACAATTAAGTTTATTTGGAATTAAAATAACTAATTTCAGCATCCAGTAATGCCAATATCAATCCAACATACTTAATGTTGAGACTTCAATGAACTACCGATTCTTATTGGAATGACTTAGTGCACCTATTTTTGAAGCACAGACTTCTTTGAAGCACATCTCACTCAAGCAGCAGTAACCCCACCCCCCACCCCCACCCCCAACCGCGTGGTTTCGCAGCAGTTCAACTGACGAAGTTATGACTTCTGATAACACTGGGAGGTTTCCCATTCTCAATAAAATTTGCTCAACAAAGAATTTCTTTTTAAAAAAAAAAAAAAAAAAGAGACAACAGCTCATTACTCACCACCAACACAAGACTTAACGGAGCAACACTAGGGAAAAAACAGTAAGGTTCATTTACAATTGCAGTGAGATCACAACATTTCATATATAAGTTACAATTGAAATATAGGAACAAGAAGCTTGCTTACGGTATATTGCTCCAGCATTGTAAACATCATCTTGTTTAAGTGATTAGAAAGAAACATGACAATAAACATGAAGTACAGCACACAAACTTGTAAGATATCTAGTGTGCACTTAATGAACAATCATGTTGAAGAAAGAATTGTACAAGCATAATGATACCTCTTATTTTGGGTGAAGCATCTTACAAGTAACTCCATCTCGCACAAGCTGAAGAATTGCATCCTTCAACTTTATATAGTCCTCAACTTTATTGTAAACCTGATGAGAAATCCGAGCATATCCTGTCACATAGGCATCATCATCCTCTAATTCTTTTATTTCCTGGTAGTGAATTGGAACCTCTACCCCAAAATGGTCACGCAGATGATTTCTCAAATTTAAAGCATCCTGATCGCTGAGAATCCTAAGGTTAGCAGGCAAACCAACCATTGCCATACTTGGAGACATGTCAGGAGGGCAGCCAAGTGCTGTTTCCCAAGCATTGGCCAACATTTGTCCCATTTCAATCACAGCATTATGATTCCTCATCCTAATTCCCTCGATCCCACCTTCAAACCTATTTATAAATTCTAATGCCTCAGGTATAACTAGCTGAGAGCTGTAGTCTCGTGTCCCTATCCATGCACTTTCAATGGCTAGTCCATTACCATATTCATGAGACACCACAGGATGGTGTAGATCAGGGGATACAGGTGATTTCCGACAGTACAAAAAGGCAACTGATGGAGGACAGAAGAACCACTTGTGCAAGTTACTTACATAAAAATCAGCTCCAATTTCTTTAACATCAACGTGAACATTGCCAATGGCGTGGGCAGCATCTACAAACACCCGTTCAACACCTTCTTCCCTACAAATCTTAACCAAATCGCGCACAGGTATGACAACACACGGCATTGATGTAATGTGATCAATGATAGCCAAACGAACCTTCTTGCCATTCGCTTTGCCCTTAGCCAATGCTTTCCTGAACTCAGCAACAATCTCTTCCTCCGAACGAAGCGGAAACGGCAAATGAACAACGATCACAGAGCCACCAGCACGGGTCACGTAAGCCTCAATCGATTTCTTAACAGCCTGAAACGCGCAATGAAGCATGACCACAGCATCTCCTTTCTGGAAATGACCCTCCGCAAAAGCCCATCCAACATGTTGAAGAACGATAGCAGCGGCAGTAGTAGCGTTATCCACAAGAGACACCTCCTCCACATGTTCGGCATTAATAACATCCTTGATAATAGTCCGTGAATGGAGAATCTGCTTCTGAAGATGGTTAAGGAAGAAATCATCGGGTTGCTGTAGAAAACGGAGCTGCCAACGCTTCTGAGCTGCGATGATGGAGGCCGGACAGCTACCGAAGCTGCCGTTGTTGATACGAGCTATCCCCGGCTGGTGATGAGCGAACTCTTCTCGTATTTCGGAATCCGTAATGAATGATGATGAGCTGGTAGAGAGCTTGGGTTTCTTGGGCAAATGGCTGTAGTCGGAGCCATTAGCTCGGTGGTCATCGTCGTTAGCCGGTTCCATTTAGGATCAAGATTCAGATTAGGGTTAGGGTTTTGGCTCGCCGGAAGAGACGAGAGCTATAGGATATGGAGGTAACTGTCTCTGTTACACATTTCAAAAGAATTCTTTAATTATTTTTATTTTAGAGGATAGAGAGGTCGCATTTTGGCAACACAGAAATGCCGCAAAATTGAAAATCCTTCAAACAGTTCCGCTATTTCTTTTTTGTTATTGCTAGTAATGGTAATTTTACATTCTATTTATGACTTGTGATAATTGTAGGTGGCTGATAAGCCAAAGTTGGATTCACCAAAATCTGCATCATATCTTGAAAATTAAATTTCAACTAGATTGAAAAAGAGAGAGGGCATAAATAGACATTTGAAGGACCACCATTGAAACCATAGTTAATTTTACAAAATATTCAAATTTTAGCCGTCTTGAAATCAAAGTCCATAGGTGAAATCTAAGTAGCTTAATTGGTTGACTATTTGAACTTTCACCTTGTTGCCGAGGATTCGATTCTCCACATTGTGACCCCTACCCCTACCCCCAATTGTTTTTTTTTAAAAAAAAAAAAAAGAAATCAAAGTCCATATTTCAAGTTTGAAGTGTCAAACTCGAACTTGATGAGATGGATGTGTGGTCACACCAGGAGTGAGGAGACTAAGATTGAGATCATTCGGGAGAAGCTAAAGGTGGTCCTTGTGTGAGAGGTTGGTTTTGGGAGTTACACGGAGGGGTAGAGGTAGACCGAAGAAGTATTGAGGGGAGGTGATTAGAAAAGATATGGCGACACTTGATCTCACCGAGGACATGACCTTAGATCGAAATGAGTGGAAGTCGCGAATTATGGTAGGGTTAGATGGATGTTTGGTCATGGGGTATAGTAGGGTAGCAGAAGTAGTTGTGTTTTTTATCATGTGTTGTCAGTATATGTCATATATGTGTTAGTTTTATCGTATTTACATGTTGTCATATGTTTTCATTATTAATCGTTCTTTCTATTTCCTTTCCTTTCCTTTTCTTTTTGTCATATCTATTTTTTTTTTTTTTTTGCTCGTGGATTTTTGAGATAAGGGTTCTGAGGAAACAACCTCTCTACTTCTATGAGGTAGTGATAAGGTCTGCGTACATTTTACCCTCCCTAGACACTACTTGTGGGATTTTACTGGGTATGTTATTGTTGTTGAAGCGTCAAACTCGAGTCCATCACATCTAAATTGAAATTTATATCGAGAAAAACTTGTTAGTGCCACGTGGTCGTTAAAAGATGGAGGCATGGAGGTGAGGTCCAAAAGATGCACAAAGTCCCACCTCTCTGGAAGGCACCCTTGGAGAGGTACAGGGGAAGTGTTTGTGCCTTTGATGATATGGAGGAAAAGTTAGAGGTGGAAAGAGGTACAGGTGAGCAGACGTGCTCGTACGGGCTTGACATGGCACAATACTATTGATCTTAGTATTTTAGGGTTGCAGTGAAACTTTTTCATTGGCTAAGGCCTCACCATTATAACCTATAAATGGTTTACTCC
>JAPFFP010000001.1:15491575-15508028 GCA_026153255.1 Solanum medicagineum
TGCTACAAATAAGGCAGTCGGCACAAGGATACGCGACTTTCTTAATTTGGACCCTCCAACTTTCACTGGGTCAGATCTTAATGAAGACCCCCAGGACTTTATTGACCAAATTCAGCGTACCTTAGATGTTATGCATGTCAGTGGCACCGAAGCAGCTGAGTTAGCGACATATAGGCTGAAAGGTGTGGCGATATTGCGGTCCGCCCTACGGGACTTTCGGGCGTGACATTGCCATATCAATATGCCACCAGTACATGAATGTTATAGTGCATAAACATATGTGGGAAGGTCATCATAATCGATATATAAGACCATGAGAGCTATTACATGAAACCCTGATATTGCCTCTGCACTGAAGAAAGAGTAGTTACTTGCTAAGGTAGACTATACCCTACCTTATAAGTCTCGCCCATTTCAGTGAGTGCTTTACATATACCTTACGGGCCTTTCCCGTTTTGATGAGTTCTTTACATGTACCTTACGGACCTTGCTCATTTCTATGAGTCATGAAACATAATGCTATATGTGGATCCAATAGCTACATAAATGGCCAAGCCTCAACTAGCAGGTAGTCCATAAACCTACAATGGCACATAGCTATGAGATAAACAGGATTTATATAAGGACCCTTAGAGATAGTCCCCTACCTCAAGTTTCATTCAGTGCTAAGTCAATATCTCATAGAATACATAGTATATATATAGTCCTACTTATCATACATCATCATGAGTCATCATAAATCATCGTAAATCATCATACTTGAGCCCATAGGCAGAATTATAGTTCAAAACGTACTTACATACATAGGAATAATTTATTTCATAACCTGTATAAAGGAAGGTTGTACCTATCCATAGCAATACACAGTAACTTGTACATGATGATGTGAACACTCCCTTGTTTGCTTATAGCCATATCAAAATCATATTCATAATCTCATCGAAAAACCTTGTATATGCATGATCATGCGATGAAAGATAAGAATGTAACATAAGTACATACGCATTAAGTTCAAAATCATGAGAATTGAGTAAAAACATGTATGATCCTTGAATTGAAAACCATTTGAATCATAATTGAAGTTACTCATGCATAATTTCATAATCATCATGTCATAGTAAGAGAAATCTCATGAGATCCATGTAATTCAAATCATGAGAATTGAGTAAAAATATGTATGATCCTTGAACTGAAGACCATTTGAATCATAATTGAAGTTACTCGTGCATAATTTCATAATCATCATGTCATAATAAGAGCAATCTCATGAAATCTATGTAATCCAAGAGAATAGAACGTAATTCATGCATATTTTTATAGTTTGAACATATCCCACATCATAATAGCATTAATTGAAATCCAAATAATGAAAATCCTAATTTGATCATACTTGAAAAGATGAATTAATAGAAAAATAGATTGGACTTCATGATTGAAAGAAAATCATGGATGAGTCTTACATACCTTAGGGTGAATTGAAGGTTTGAAGGTGAATTTAGCTTGAAACTTGAAGAAAAATTCTTGACTTGAGCATGAATGAGAATTTGAGTATGTTTTGGTAGAGTAATCTTGTGAGGAGAAGTGTTATGAGTGCATGAAAATCAGTAGGATAGGTTAGAAACTCAATAGGAGGCAATTATAGTCTAAGACCGTTCATTAGAAGGTTCGAAATTAGGGAAAGACCAATATACCATTACAAAAACATGACTGAAAAATGAGAATAGTGCACAGTAGGAAACACACACCATGACCCATGGTGGGGTCCATGGTGTGCACCCTTTGGCAAAACAAGGAAGGCCAAGTGGAGGGTACCCTCCACGAGACACAACATAGCCCGTGGTGAGCATACCTTCCAAGGAAACCTAGAGACAAGGCCAAGGGCCCTTCCACGTGACCCTCCACGGTTAGTGGTGGGTACCCTGGGCCAAAAACCTCCGGAAACACAATTTAGAGCCTTAATTCGATCGTACGAACTTCGAATCCTTAAAAAATCTAACAGATAATTTTGCTCTATTTTAAGCAGTTTGAGGTTTTTTTTTTTTACTCTTTTCCTTTAAGAAATTAAAAAAAAAACAATCAAAAATATTTTTGACATCGAAAAATTAAATAAAAATTTGCAAGGTAAACTTCGCAAGGAATGAGTTATGCTTCACATGAAAAATAAAATTCACATGAAACGAATAATATCTTAAGGAGCATAAGTTAGGATTTCAGACTTTCAATATCTGTAAAATTATGTCCATTAGTTCTTTAAGCTTTTGTCGAACAAGATGAAAGTTCTCTAACCTAATGTCTTACGAATTAGATACTACTGTACATGGCTCTCTTATTTGAAATAAAATTTGATTAAATAAAAAATAAAATAATCGAAATTAAAAATCACCTGAAAATAGAAACAATCTGTACAAAAATTTACAATAAAAGTGGCTATGTGATAACACTTGCACTTTTTAGTTATGAAGAATCAAGACATTTATTATCCTTTTCATTTCTGTTAGAGAGGGGGGTATTTTTGAGTAAAAAACTTAACAGAGGGTATTTTAAGCCAAAACCTAATGGAAGAGTATTTTTACTCCATTTCAAATCACCCGAGAGTATTTTTGACCCATTTCCCCTTAAGAAATAAAAAAGCAATTAGAAATATTTCTGACATAGAAAAAACTTAACAAAAATTTGCAAGGTAAACTTCACATATAGAGTTATGCTTTACATGAAAAATAAAATTCACATGAAACAAATAATACCTTACAGAGCATAAGTTTAGGGTTTCAAACTTTTAGTATCTATAAAATTATGTCCATCAGTTCTGTAAGTGTTTGTCGGACAATATGAAAGTTCTCTAAACTTATATCTTATGAATTAGATACTACCGTACATGGCCCTCTGATTGTATCATAATTAAGGATATCTGAGACACAATTTGATTAAATAAAAAATAAAATTATCAAAATTAAAAACCACCAAAAATAGAAATAATATGTGCAAAAACTTACAATAAAAGTGGCTATAAGATGATGCTTGCACTTTTAGTCATGAAAAATCAAGACATCTTTTATCCTTTTCCATTTCCGTCTGAGAGAGGGACAATTTTGAATAAAAAATTTAAGAGAGGTATTTTTATGTCAGAATATGATGGAGGAGTATTTTTACTCCATTTCAAATCATTTGAGAGTATTTTTTTATCCTTTTCCTCTTACGAAATAAAAAAGCGATCAAAAATATTTTTGATATCAAAAAACTAAACAAAAATTTGCAAGGTAAACTTCGCATGACGCACGTTATGCTTTACAGGAAAAATAAAATTCACTTAAAACAAATAATACCTTACCGTGCATAAATTCAGTTTCAAACTTTCTGTATTCACAGAGTCATGTTTGTCAATTCTCTAAACTTTTATCGGAGAAGATGAAAGTTCTCTGAACTTATGTCTTACAAATTAGATACTACTGCACATAGCTCTTTGATTATATCATAATTGAAGATATTTCGAACAAATTTTCATTAAATAAAAAATAAAATCACCCAAAAATAGAAACAATATGTGCAAAAAACTTGCACTTGAAGTGGCTATGTGATGACACTTTCACTTTTTTGGTCATATAAAACCAGGCCTTGGTCCATTACTAGGCCATCATTTATCCAGTCGGTTTGGCGGCCCATTGATGACGTTGCATGTTCAATGTACTAGTTTAGTATTTTCCTACATTAATTGTGTGTGTTCAATGTATTGTACAGCAAAACAACTCCTCTCTTCTCTTCTTCCTTGTAATTATCACTAATAAAAAGCCCTAAATACTGATTATTTGCCGCTGAAAACAAGCTCTTGCTCTTGTTTTAGTTTTTGAGTTCTGAAAAATGGGGAATTGGAACAGAAGATGGATACCAAGGAAAAAGTACAAGTACAAAGAATTTTCGCCTTCTCCGCCCTACCGTTACAACCAATCTCATCCTCGTGGTAATCATCTGTATTCTTTTTCCTTTTTTTTTTGGGCTACTTTTTCATGTTTTAATTAGTGCCTGTGGTGTTTTCTTGATCTGCTATTTGGTGGAAATTTTTGGGTTTCATTTCATTTGTATGATTGGATAAAAGGATTGAATTTAAATTTTAGTGAGTGGTTGCCCTTGTATGTGGGGAGAGGATCCATTAAAGAGCCTGTTTTGATGTTTTCCTGATATGTTCTTTGACTAAACATTTGGGTTTCTGTTTCCTTTTTTCCTGGATACTCATCCTGTTGAAGCATGATGGGACCGTTTGGTTGGTCGGGGAACAAGTTATTCCGGGAGTAGCTATCTGCCGGTAGTTATCTCACCCTCAATGTGATATAAAAATAACACAACAATCTCATAATAACTAATCGCGTGATAAGTTATCCGCTGGTTTTATCCCAACCAAATATGGGATATACTCATTTTAAATTTAATCCCGATAATTATCCCTTATCCTCCATATGAAAGGAGTCCGCTAGATGTGTGACAAGTACATAGATTTTATGCTAAACAATAACTAGTTTATACATCCTGAGTTAATTTTCTAGCCCAGCACACCAACCAAGCATTGGAACAAATTGAGGAAATTCATGGTGCAGATTATATTGAAAAAATTAAACTCAATCTGATCATAAACTACTAGGCGGGGATTATTTTCCATATGAAGCAGTAAACACTCATAGATTAAACATGAAGACGTGGCTGGTTTTCATCATTCGTGGTATGCCATGTTGATATTGTTATGGTGCACATTTTTTCTTTCTTGTTCTGTTTGTTTTTTCTTGTTTTGGGTGGAGAATTAAACACGTTCTGGTTGAATATAATCGAATGATGTTTTGGAAAAGGAAAAAGAAGTTATTTTATGGTTATGCGTTGCTGTATGATTCGATTTTATTTCTTAGTTGGTGACAAAATATGTTGCTGTTAACGTGGACATGTTTTTATTATTTATCCAATAGAGAACACTTGATTGACTGTTTTTTCTCTTTTCCGTGATATTTGGCAGTCACAAGATTCTTTTAGATAATTCATCTGCTATTACTAAAAAAGACGGAACCCATCATGACTACCTAAAGTTGGCATCAACTTTCATTTAAGCACCTCAAGGAGCCCTTGTTCATATAAAACACCTCATGTCGAGGCCCATTGTGTCATTTTGACACTTTTTGCTGAGTTGGCACATTGTGTGTGTTGCACTGATTTTGAGCTCGTGAAAGGCTTACGTTTTTAACTTTTTTTATTTCCTCTTCCTTCTCCCCTTCCAACGCTTCCTCCACCATCCACCACTACAACGCGACCATAATCCTTCTCCTCTCTTGTCATTCCTTGATGTGGCAAATTAAATTAATAATATGTATATTAGCAAAACAAAACTTAAGAAAGGAGCAAGATATGTCTAGATTAGCCTACTATTCGAAGCCGGCAAAAGTCATTGGAACTGTTAAAACAAATTGATTTGTGAAGGCTTAAAATCACTGTGAACTAGCGTTGTGCATTCAGTTTAATTATTTATTTCCCCAAATCCAATTTCTGAAACACTACTTTTCCGATCTCAAAGCTTCTAGATTTTCTTTTCGATGAATCCATTTCAAGTAAATTCATAAGTGGCCCCGGTTTGACCATCGGTTAATTTTTTGGGGGGTATTTTGAAACTTTCAAAGAGAGTACCTCCTATGGCGGAGATGTGGAGATGGTCCGAGAAGAAAATAATGGTGGATTTGAAGAAGAAGGTCATGGTGATTAGAGGAGTAGGAGATGTGGAAATGTTGGAGAAGAAAAAGAAAGAGGTGCTGAAGATTTTTTTTTTCTTTTTTATTGACATGTAACTTTTTTTTTTTAAAAAAAGTAATTAATTAAATAGGTTTTTATTTACAATATACTTTTTAATAATTATTTTTGGTACATAAGCCACCTGTCTTCATTTAATTCGCTACTTTGGACGCATCATTGATGAGTGCATTGTACACACCTTACATATTTGGTTGATTGTCAAGAAAGTGTCAAAATGAAACCACGTGTCTGGACACAAGGTATTTAAAATGAACAAAGTCCAATTGAGGTGTCTAAGTGAAAGTTGGTGCCAACTTTAGATGGCTGCCAATGGATTCTTTCTAAAAAAACATTTTTTATAGTTGTGCTAAACTTCTGGTCTTTTCTTTTTAGAATAGCAAGTGATGTGAATGATTTCGCTGAAAGATAATGTGGCATAAGGATCACAAGTTACTCCCCATCACTGCTAGTAATCTGTAAAATCTACGAAAGATTTGATATCATTTACAAAAGTCAGGTTACATCAAGAATTTAATATTTGTAAGAATCTAGTTTTATGGTTAAAGTAGCTGAATATTTGACCATGATAGGGCCGTTCTATCAATCTGCCAATCAAATGTATTCCTTCTCATGTTCAAGTTCTGTCATCTATTGTTCTGCATTCAATTATTGAGATTTCCTGGTTTAGGAATAGGTGAATAAATCTGAAAAGAATGGAGTTATACCTTGATACCGTGGATTAACCCATTTGCTGGTTTTTCTGCTGTCATCAACTGCCATATAAATCTGGTGGTAGAATTCCTCCCAAAGCTTCCTTATATGCGTTAGTGGGGTTACTCAACGGAGCCACCTGCTGTTCCTGAAATCCAATTTCCATACATCTTGTATTTCCCCTAATCACTCAGTTCCCATTAGAGTGTGTTTTTATTGCTAAATCTGTAGTCATTTGCAAAGATTTTTTTTTTTTCCCTGACTCCTAAAACTACTCCTTTTGGAAGCTGTGACCACTGTACTTTTGACTAATACACTTCTAGTTTTAATGATGATGAGAACTATCAAATTTGACTAGTTAAATTTGTTGATTATACTGAGTATGTTGTTGTTGTAGAGTTATTGAAATGCAAGTGTAGGGAGATGGGGGAGTGAATAGTTATCACTTCCTTCTAGCTCTAATTCTTGATACCCTTTTCTGCCATTTACATATAAAGATCTTCCTATAATTTGGACTATCATGTTGAATTGCTTCTGTAAGAACTGTGACTTCATATTTTTTTAAAAGTTCTGAAAGTTATCACTTTCTTCTAGCTCTGATTCTTGATACCCTTTTCTGTCATTTACATATTATCATCTTCCTGTAATTTCAAATATCATGTTGAATCGCTTCTGTAAGAACTGTGACCATATATTTTTAAAAGTTTTGAATTTAGGAAAAAGATGAGTCCTATGTTGCTTTGCTTTGTGTTTGAGTTCTTAGAACAGATAATTTTGACTACTTAGACCTGGTACAATTGGTAGATAGTATGAGAAGTTCACATCAGATAGTGATGCCACAGAGTTAGTAATTTTTTGCTGTCCTTTTGAAGTATTTTTATAAAATAATAGTAATTTACATTCTATAAGATTAAGCTTATCTTTCACAAGTCCCTGAAGCTGTAACTAAGAATTTAAAATGATCCCCCCTTTATTTGGGACTTGAACATGTGTAATGATTAAACTGTTTCTACCAATTAACTTATGAGGAAAGACCTTTCTCTTTTAAACTTTTCATGTGCGAATTGCCTTTCAGAAATGTTTGCTTGTCATTCTTATCTTTTGAGACCATTATTGCTGCTAAGTCTGTCATGCACACTTTTGGACCCTGTAATTATGTTAGGAAGGTAAAATATTTTAATCAAAAGCATCTGAGGTGCTTGTCTGGGTTACCATAAATGATACGAGGGAGCTTATGGAAAGGGGAACTAGCTGAATCTGTAAATAGGGAGTCAATGTATACCCTCTCTGTTAAGTAAATTGGTTCATGTTTCAAATGTGTCATTGTTTTGACTTGGAAAATAACAAGCATTGAATAGCTGTCGTATACATTTATCTCTTGTACAAGGAATATTCCTGCCTCAGAGGTTTAGTTCTGGGGAAAAGGCAGTAGGGGTCGAGCCGTCAAGATTGTGGTAGGCACAAGTCACGATTCGAATCCTAACTGCTGAACCAAGTCTGGCATCTAAGTGGAGATGGTAGAAGGCTGGTCCATTAAGTACTGATTTTTGAAGTAGGAGTGTTGAAGGAGCTGTACTCGCTGGGTCAGTTCCAATCTTCCTCTGAAATTTTTGCTTAAAAGAAATTGATGGAAATGCTTGGAATTCTGATTGTTGTGGATATTTTGTCATTTTAAAAAGTACATCTCTTCAATCTTCATATATTTCCCTCAGTTTCTTCTTCTTTTTTTCTTTTAATAAGTAAAAGTTTGTTTTTGCATAAAATTTTTTCATCTTGTATCCTGTCATCTGCTTGGATGCTATCTACAAAATCTGATAACAACTTCTTTTTGGCCTTTTAAAGTCATCCAGGAAAACAGTGTACCATCATGGGAAATAGATTTCTGTGGAGCAGCCGGGATTCCTTGGGACAAGGTTGTAACTGCAAAAAAATATATGTACTGTTATGATAATGTGGTCAAGTGGGATGACTCTGCGGGTCAAGAAGCATTCAACGATGCAAAAAGGAGATACTGGGCGGAGGTAAGTGGTTTTCCTGGCGAGAGTCCTCCTCTCAGTCCAGATGAGTACATTGATAAAGTTGATTGGGACTCAGCTATTGATCCAGAGCTGATATTGGATTTGGATAGAGAATATCATAACCCAAACGAAGTTGGAAACTCTGTGAAGTCTGGCAACAATTTAGTTTCTGGATGCGTCCTGATATGGGAGAATAAAACTGCTGATAATGGTGAAAATCCTTGGGGAAGTAGTACTGTGCGGGGCTCTAAAACTGGGGGTGATAATGGTGAAAATCTGTGGGGAAGTGGCAATGTGCAGGGCTCTAAAACTGGTGATAATGGTGAAAATCCTTGGGAAAGTGGTAATGAGCCGGGCTCTAAAACTTTTGAGAATACGGAGCAGACTTGGAAAGAATGGGATAACCCTGAAAACATCAAAGACGATGATCCATGGGAAAGGAGTTGCCTTAAGACCCAGGGGACCTTGAAGGACACTGCCTGGGGAAGCTGTGGAAATGAGTCACAGGGTTGGAACACGGCAAAGAATTATGAGAATGGAGGATATGCTTGTGTTGATAACAGTTTCAGCAATTCGTGGCATCAAAGTGGTGAAAGAGTTTCTGGTGCTAAAGGGAACGAATGGGTTGATAATAGAACTGGTTCCTGGGGTCGAAATCGTTGGAATACTAGGGGACATGAGAAGTGGAATTCAGACTATGGCTCTCGCTGGAATAGGAACCTTAGTCGAGGTGGTGGAACAACCTCAAAAGACAGAAGATGGGGAGAATCTGAGGTCCCATCTTGGCATTGGCAGCGAGTACCAAGGCAGAGTACTGAGAGAAATGTGGATTTTGGAAGACCTAGCAGAGATGATAATCACTCTTATGCTGGTTCGCGCAAGAGGGAAGGTTCTTCACAACATGTGTCGAGGTATGAAAGCTCAAGGTTTCAAGGTAATGAACAGAGGACTGCGCATAATTGGAGAGAAGAAAAAACACAGAAGAGGGTTACTTTTGGCTTTAATGACTAGTTGACCAACTTGTCAAGTTATCTTTTCAGTGAAAAGTTGACCAACTTTTGGATCTTGTATAGAAGAATATCAAGTTGATAGGCAGCTCTCTCGTGCCTATGGAGCTAGAGGAATAGGAGAATGTGTTATGGCATTGGGCGGAAATTTG
The DNA here is from genome assembly GCA_026153255.1 of Solanum medicagineum. Lineage (NCBI taxonomy): Eukaryota > Viridiplantae > Streptophyta > Magnoliopsida > Solanales > Solanaceae > Solanum > Solanum medicagineum. The sequence continues at coordinate 15,501,221 of JAPFFP010000001.1, forward strand.
TAACATGAAAAAGCTCTTTCTGTTAATTTTTCCTAAGCTTAAAGAGAAAATATCCTGCTGGATGGATAGTTGAATAGGTTTAATAGATGAATGATAAATGCTTTTTGCTAAGTCATGTACCTTTCCTATAAGTGGTTCTGATGTCATGGTGTATTATAAAATGAAAGAAGTTTGATATAAGAAAAGCTGTAAGCTTGTAAATCATTTCACCCTTTTCAACAGGTATAAAATGCATTGAGGAATTTTGTGCTTTTAGCTTGGTTGGCTTATACTCTTGGTAACTGTCATTTTAGATGCATGTCAGCAGATCAGACATCCGATGTCATGGTGCTGGTGCAATCTTTTGGACTTTATTACAATGAAGTTCAAGCCGAATGGTGATGGTATTAACCTTCTGCCTATTAGATTGTTTTATGCTCAGATATCTCTCTCCCCCTTTTGGGAACGAAGTTCACTAAAGTTGCATCATCTCTTTTTACCTTTGTCTTCTAATCCTGAATTGTTTGTTGGGACTTCCGAGTAAGAAAGTCTCTTTTCAAGATATTATCAGAATGTATGTTCGTATGTGTTCTATTAAATGGTTATGTGCTGGAAAATTCTGCATCTCACACACTATTGTGCTTGTGATAGGTCTTAACAGATTAGCTGTGAACATCTCTGTATTCTCAACTGTGGTTAGTCAACCTCTGATGGGCTCAATTTTCAAATGGCAAGTTGGTATCACTGCCCTTACATGTCATACCACTATTTGAGCGTTTTTTTTTTCTTTTTTTCTTTTTAAATAATTGTGATGTTTGGCCAGCTTGCATGCACCTTGAATAATTTTACAGGATACCTGGCACTTCCTACCAGCAATAAGTATCAGGTTTCTTGTAATACTTCTCAACCCTGGTTATTGATTGCAAAATATCTGCTTTCTTTAGGCCCTCAAATAAGGTATCTGGTTTTGTAATATGTTAATTTCATTTCTCTTTCCGTCAGCAGGATAGAAGACCCTAAAACTTGTGTCTGATCTCCATAATAGTGTACTGTCAGGTGAAATCAGCGCCATAGGGGGAGCTGAGGATTATATGGTAGCCATGGGATGCCACCATAATTATTGTGTCGCAACTTTGTGCAATTATTAGGAAGATGGAAATTACTACCCAAGCCCTAATCCTTGTCTGAATTCAGGTGCGTTGTTTTTGCAGTTACCTCTATTACTGACATTTGAGCTAAGGAAGCCAACCTGTAGCATTATTTACCTGGGAAAATAAGACTTGTAACCCAAAACAGAAACTATTTATAAGCGGCTACCTTTTTACTTTCATGTCCCATATTTTTAATTATTTTGTCCGTTTGATACCATGATAGTGTATATATACACTCTGATGGTATCAAGATGGAAGAAGTAATGCTTCAGTGAAACTGGTTAATACCATCAAAGGATAATATATTCTGATGGTATCAAGAAGAAAATATTGTTTGATACAATCAGAGTACATAGATAACGCTAGAGTTTAGAGTTCAATAAATAAATAAGATTACTACTTAAATAAATAAGATTACAATTTAATAATATTCTCTTAGTATTTCTTTTTTATTTCTTTTAAAAAAGAGTTCAATCCTATATAATACCCATAGGATATCAATATACTAAAAGAGTATCACATAGGATTAAGTTTAGTCCTATATGATACCACTATGGTATCATATACTGACGGAGTCTTAATTATTTCTTAAATAAATAGTCCTATCCAATAGGATATCAATATACTAAAAGAGTATTACATAGGATTAAATTTAGTCATATAACGGACGGAGTCTTAATTATTTCTTAAATAAATAGTCCAATTCTATATGATACCGATAGGATTTCAATATACTAACGGTGTATCACACAGGGTTAAGCTCAATTCAATATGATAGCATAGATAACTACGGAATATCATAGAGTAGTGATGTTGACATCATGTGTGAAATAATAAAAGAGAAAGTAGTGGGGTTAGTGGATAAATAGTTTGAGTTCGAGAAAGTGGGGTTAGTGGATAAATAGTTTGGGTTGGATCCATTGTTGATGAACAATTTTACGGTCCATTTTGTGTAATTCTCCATAATTACATTAGGCTAGGGAGTGAATGGCAAAGTTCTCATTCTGACGCTATTTAAGCTATCATCTTCATATTGAACAACACTGAAAGTACTATAATATAATATGGAAGCAACAGTTAACTATAATTAGGGGTAAACAAAATCAAAGCAAAAACTGCATCAAACCACGATCAAGTCAATTCAAGAAAAAATCTGACTAGTGGTTTGGTTTGACTTGGTTTGGTTTTTAACTTTAAAAAGTCAACTTGATACCAAATTTACCCAACATCATTATATATATATATATATAGATAGATAGATAAATAGATAGATATAGATAGATAGATATGTAATTTTTAAAATTTATTTTATAGATAAAGTATTTACTTTGATATTATTTATAAATATTTCATATACTTTTTCATAGTTATTATTTTAATATATTATTTTAAGTTGACTTAGAATTTTGAATGGTCTAATAAAGATATTAGTCCATAAATACCATATTAATAACTCTAATAAAGCTCAAACAAAAAATTAAACCAATACAGAGCTAGGAAAAAATTAATTCAACACTAAGAATGACACAAATAATGATTAATGAATATTTGTTCTTTAGTTTCACATTCGTTTAAACATTAAAATACATTACCTAATTTTATTTTTTATTCAACGCTTACTCATTAATAAGTGCTTATTTTATAATTATTTTAATATGATTTAGTATTTTAAAATTATGATCATTATCAATATGGCTTACTTTAGCATGCTTTAGCACTTAAAATTACGGTCATTTCATTATGATTTATTTATTTGCAATATTTTTTTATGCGATCTCATTATAATTTTTTATTGAATATTTTTGCGTCATTACTCATATCATATTTTGTATTATTTTCTTAAGAAACATCCAAAATTCTTATATTTTAGTATGATTAAAGAAGTATTTGAAGCACAAGTAATTATATTTATGAATACTTTATCAAAAACAACAACATACCCAGTGAAGTCCCACAAGTGGGGTCTAGGGAGAGTAAAATGTATACCGTCTTTACCACTACCTCATAGAGATAAAGAGGTTATTTTCGGAAGACCCTCAACTCAAATATATCAGCCCCAAAAGTAGAAAATACTAGATATAAATGACTAGAGTAGAAAGCAATTGAAAACTCATAAACACAATAAAAGTACCAAAATAAATAACAGCCAATAATAACACAATATATAAAAACATGACTAATCCTACAATGTTACTATATCACAAGGCAAGACATTATCCTACTCCTACTAGCATACTAACCTTCTATCCTAATATGCGACTTCCACTCTTTCCTATCTAAGGTTATGTCCTCGGTGATATGAAGTTGGGTCATATTGTGTCTAATCACCTCCCCCCAATATTTTTTCGGTCTACCTCTACCTCTTCGCATGAGCGTCAACACTTCTTCTCTGCACATGCCCAAACCATCGTAGTTTTACTTCTCTCATCTTGTCTGCCACAAAGGCCACCTCGAACTTCTCCTGAATGATCTCATTCCTAATCTTGTCACTTCTGGTATGCCCACACATATATCTGAACATCTTCATCTCCGTAACCTGCATCTTCTAAAAATATGAGTTTTTGACTGGCCATACTCCACCCCATATAGCAAAGATGGTCTAACCACTATTCTGTACAACTTACTTTTAAGTTTAAGTGTTATCTTCTTATCACATAATGCTCTAAAAGGCAAGCCTTTATTTCATGCATGCTGTCTTAATACGATGTGTGACATCATCATCGATATCACCACTACTTTGGATGATGGACTCGAGATATTTAAAGTTTTCTCTTTTAGGAGTAGATTGAGTGGCAAGCCTCACTTCAATGTCCGTTTTATCCCTCACAACATTGAAGTTGCAGTCGAGGTATTCTGTTGTAGTCCTGCTCAATTTGAACCCTTTGGATTCCAATGTATGTCTCCAAACCTCTAACCTATCATTAACTTTATCTCAAGTCTCATCAATCTGTCCTATGTCATCTGCAAATAGCACAGACCATGGAATCTCCTCCTGGATAGACCGTGTTAGCTTATTCACCGCTAGGGCAAAAAGAAAAGGGCTCAGCACAGATGCTTGATGAAGTCTCATCTCAACAGGAAAATACTCCAAGTCTCCCTTCACCGTCTTTACCCGAGTTTTGGCTCCGTCATACATATCCTTTGTCACCTTAATATACACCATTGGAATACTTTTCGCCTTTAGACACCTCCGTAGGACATCTCTCGGAACTTTGTCATAGGCCTTCTCAAGATGAATGAATATCATATGAAGGTCCCTCTTTCTTGTCTGAACAAGATGCCTTGCTTCAGTAGTCGATCTCCTCGGCATGAATGCGAACCGACTTTTTGAAATAGACGACGCTTCTCTTCTCACCCTCATCTCCACCACTCCCTCCAGGCTTTCATAGCGTGGCTTAGCAACTTGTAACTGTTACAGTTTTGAATATCACCCTTGCTTGATACCCCTTAATTAGTTTGATTTACAACAACATAATCAATGAAATTCCACAAAATATTACTTTGGTTTGATTGGTATATTTAAAAAACTCGACACAAATGATTTTATTTGATATTTGAATGATGTACACTCTAACCATAACGTTGTGGTCTCATAGCTGCTTTGAAGGATGAAAAAAACAGGCACCTGAAAATGCCTAGTGTATAGCAGTTGCTGAGCAGAACGGCACAGTTGCCTTTCTTGAAGTTCATGGATTAGCTGTGTTGTACTTGGTTTGGGGAAGTTGTAAGTTTGCATGAATGGAGAGGACGTCCTAATTCCATATACTTTAATATAGTGTATGGCACATTACAATGTGTGCCCATTGAGACTTATTGAACTTGTCTCGGTTTCTCCATTCAATGATACATTTGTTCTTTTGGGGGAAGCAAATTTAAGGAATTTGAATCAATTTGTGTATGGACGTATGTTTCATTTTTCTATTTGTCAGAGCTTAAGCTTTGATTTTTATTCAGGAATCATCGTCTATATGGGAGATACAAATTGTAACCAATCCATTGGCTTAGTCAATGGATTAGTGTTTTGTATATTTATTTTCTTAAATCTTGCGTTCCTTGGTCCAAACAACAGTTTATACTTCTTTTCCTCGAAAATTGTGTTATCCTGTTGTCGTTTTATACACTCTCTGTTCACTTTTGCTTGTCGGTATTTCACTTATTAAGGTTAAATTACATTGATCAACATTTTAAGATATATTTTTCCATCATATTAATATGGAGAGGTTAACGACTTGTAGCATTTTTCATATAGTTTTTAACCATTTAAATTTTAGATTTTAAATATTAGATTTAGCTTCGAAGTTTAATCAAGTTGACTTGAAATACAATACAGTGGAAAGTAAAAGTGAACTGAGGGAGTGTTATTTTTCTGCTTTGAAGGTCTGAAATCTGATTTTGGTGAAAAGCTGTTTGGTATGTCAGTGAAATATTGTTGTTCCATTGCCAAATTCCTTTGGGTCTGCTGGAAATAGGGTTTCTGCAACTTGGGTGGAGGAAAAGAATGTCGAGTTGAGCCAAAGAAGATACATTCATATCTCCTCTCTCTTCCCACTCAAGTTGTTTCAGATAAATTTTTTTTACAATATTATTGACAAATTGTGATGTCTAAGCTAAACTAGCACGCATTTCAACTAATTCCACAAGGTACCCACTACCTTCTAGCATCAACAAATATCAAGTAGCTCTGTCTATCAAGACTATAGATGGGGAAAAATCGTTTAGTACTTTGTTGTGTTTGCTGGGATTTAAGACCTCATATGGATCTGTTAACTCATTTCGTTCTTGACTAGGTCACATCCTTGACGCAAAAAGATTACATGTATCAAAAATAAAGGAAACAAACATATTTCTTTTTCTTCTGATTGTTTGAATAAAACTGAAAACACATCCATTAATTTTGTATTAAATACAAAGAAAGGGAAAATTTGTACTAAAAATTCAGATGCTTCAGAAAAGAGTCTCTTGACTAGATTTTTATGTTTTATTTTGTGTATGGTTGATGTTTGTATGTCTTATATTGTTCTTTGTGGGGATCAAGCTTATCACAGTGTCTTTCACCAAATTAGCGAAAATTTATTGCTAACGTACTTTTACTCTTTTAAAAAGAAAAATCAAAGATTCTTCTTCTTATATAATTCTTATGTATATGAATACGAATTCACTTTCATCTTGCTATATAAATAATCTTCTCACAAGCAACTGAAATTGATTCGCGGATTTAATCGTTTTTATATTGTTTCGTAAATAATATGCTTTGTTATAAATATCTGTTATTTCTTGGATCATAAAGACATACAATATCAATTTAGTTCTATTCCAAATAGAACAAAATGTATACAGTGGCGGATCTAGAATTTTAGTTTAGAAAGTTCGAAATATAAATAAATATATACGAACAAATTGTAAGACGAAAAGCAAAGTGAAGCGTATCTAAATTTTACCTACCTTATCATACTTTTTTAATATTTCTTTTCATTTATATTTTACACTCAAATTCTTTTTAAAAAATATTGTTTCTCCTTTTTTTTTACTATCACTTAATTTACAACTTTCTACTTTATTTTAAAACATGCAAAGATTGAATTATTAATATTAAGTAATATATATTTAGTACTTGTTGACACCCAATTTTTACCCTCCACGGTGTCAATTTAATCACTGAGTCAAATATTTATTTTTAC
>JAPFFP010000001.1:15521581-15543512 GCA_026153255.1 Solanum medicagineum
TTCCAATAAGATTTCATTCTTGAACAAAAATCCATTTTTTGATTTATTTCATCTATTCCATGACCGGAACAGGGGAGGATAAGATCTTCTTGGCTGTTATTCAAAAGTTCCAATTGGTGGGACTAAAAATGTCACTGTCTCTTCCTTCTTCCAGGTCAAAATGATGAATTTTGAAACTTTATTCACAGTAAATTTAGTGATTGAAAGTTCTATGATACCAGTCATTCTAATTATTTTTCATTTTGAATGGATTGTTGTCACTTTTTCCCCGTTTTGAATGTATCATCGCTTTTATTTTGTGTATGCTTAATAACCGAACCAAACCAAACCGAAATCAATAACAACCAAACTGATAAATATATATTATAATTGGTTTGATTTGGTTTGAGAATTTAAAACCGATTCAGTTGATTTGGTTTTGATTTTGACCAACAATCAACCCAAAACGACCCGTGAACACCCCTAGGTCTAAACATTATATGTCAGTAACTCTTATCTACCACTAGATCAGAGTATGCACTAAGGACCTCCAATGCAGTGGTCGATTTTTCTAGGGAGATACAAGCATAAATGTATTACTCTTTCGAGGAGAAACAAGTTATTCAACTCATGAACACTCCCCATAATAACTTATCGACATTAGCCTCCTTCCTACTCCTTGTGTATAGCAGTGCCGGATATATGAAGTGACTGCAGTGTAAAATAATGGAACCTGGATTGATCTATTCTATCCGAAGCATCCGTAAGGTGGATTATGTTGTTGGAATCCTAGCTTACCCTAGTATGGCACAGTTCATTCCTAATAATGATCATTCCTATTAAGTATACACATATTGGCTACTCTGTGAAGAGTTTGAAAAATCAAATGTTATAAGAGCAAATTGCATGAAGCTATGCAATATATAGTTCTAGTTTTCTTATGCAGTTAATATATGTCCAACCTAAATTAACTTAGCAGGCCCAAACTATTCTCAGTTTCCTCCTAGCAAACATTCTACGAAAAGTTAAAGACAACATCAAGTTATGCTCACTTGGCTCATATTCATTTGCTTAGCATGATCACTTGATATAATGGCCTTGCTAATCATCCAGGAACATCTTATGCCTGTCGGTTTTCCTTGACAAGGAATTACTGATGTCTTGCTACTTCATGCCTCACAGAACTATCCTACAAAGGTACTGTTCCAATTCAGGGGAAAATCTATAATGCTATTCCCATAGAAATCAAGTAGCACGATCCACGCTAGAAAACAAACAGTTTGACAATGAAAAAATCACAAAAAACAGAAGATAGCCCATGTCAGATGTCAACCAAGAACAGCTTGTCTGAAGGTGGTGTTTGTTTTACATTTTGCAATAACTGAGTTTGTAAACTCTAAAAGAGAACTCATCTAAGCTTTTCCAGTAGCATTTGCATTGTTATACCAAAAATAACCCTGCTTAGCTTAATCAGAGTTGATATAGCCTCGAGTGTTAGCATCTTTTCTGGCTATATATTCATAAGTTCCCTCCCTCGTCCTAGCTCTCCTATCCACTTTCCCTCCATTACTAACACCCCCCCTTCCTCACTTTACAGACCAATCCTATCTCACCAGTCACCAGCAATGCAAAAGAAAACGAAGTACACTTTTCTCTACCATACTATAGTATTCCAGTTTTTGAATAAAACCTCCAACCTGTCCCATGAAACTTTAACTTGATGAATGTCCTAAATGTGAGCAAATACTAAAAATCTAACAGAACAAATCAGCAGTAAAATTTTCTTTGCCTAGAACAGATAATATAAGAATAGTCCGATAGAGAAATTTTCACCTAGACCTCCAAATTTCATCAATTCCCTCCCTCCAACCAAGAAATAATCCAAAACCTATCAAAATGTTGATGTGAGTAACAAAATTAAAACAGCAGGATCGAGTGTAGCATGAGTATCTTTTTCATAACCATGGTGCCCAGGCCAGATTTCGCACGTCTTGACTAATTCCTATGTGATTAGTCAATTTTGACGGAGCTACATTCATCCAAGGGTCAAATGAACACCCTTCATCAGAAACTTTTTCAAATATACAGGTTAAATATAGATCAATTTTTGAACATCCTTAGTACAAAAATTGGCTGTACAACACCCTTGACAAAAATGCTAGTTCCGCTCGTCGAGGTGACCTACACACATGGTCATCCAAAAAAACTCATGCCCTCACAGTCGTCCAGTTTATACTTTTCACTTCGTTTCGTCAATGAACATCCAAATATTCTACTTTCTTGGAAAAGGATGAACTAATTCATGTAAAATTGTTTTGGGTGAATTGGATACTGTAGTTTACCTCTTCGATGAATTTCTGGTCGAGGTTATCAGCAATGCGGGCAGAAGTGAATATGGTGATAGCAAGGAGAGAAAGTGGGAATACCAAAGCAAATATATAGCTTCCCGAGCTTGCTCCTCCTGCACGAGTCACCACCGATAAGCCTAAGCCTCTGCTCTTCTTCTTCAATTGAAGAATTCGCGAACAAGGATTCAGAAATAGCTGCTGTTGTTGTTGGGGGTCATTGAATCGGAGGAAAGTAGAAGAGGAAAGGGAGTTGGACAATATCATTACTGCTTGGCTCAAATTTCACTTCCTCTATCGTTTAATACAACTCAATCGACTATTATTTTTATTTTGCTTTTTCAAAAAAACAAATAAATAAATAAATAAATGTAGACTCTGCTTAAATTCTTTAGAATTTACATGTTTCTTAACTTTTGAATTTTGATTTTGTATATTTAGAATTTGCATTGCATGTTATTTCATCGTATTTCACTATTTTGACATAATAGGTCATTTGAATTTAATTTGTCAACTTAGATTTTACCTTTGACGAAAACAAAGGTGGAATAACCTAATTTGCTCTTATACTTGGTCTTGTTTGTCACGTAAGCCCTTATACTTCGACATTTGCCAAGCAAACTCTTGTACGCGCTCAAAAGCTATATTTTAAATACCTTTTTTTTGACCATGCGTGTCATTCACTCCCTTTAGGAGCGTGAAGAGTTTCTTAAAAAATCCTTTAATGATCATCTTCTTCCCAAAATTCCTAAATATTATTACTCCTCATTTTTTCTTCTCAAAATTCTTCAATTTTCTTTTCGTTTTTGTCTCTCCAAATTTCTTTTCTTGAAATGTCATCTTGTTAGCCATAGTCATTCAAATCCCGTTGATTTTTGTATTTGAATATTTTTTTATTACCTGAATTTTTTTTTATTAGAGTTTCTTTTCTTCAAAGTAGAAAGATATAAAGTACTAGTATTGTACTTTAACTCAAAAGACTCTTTCTATCCTCAAAAGAATACTCGTTCCCTTTCACTTGCTACTCCCCTTCTCCCAAATCATAATTTTCAGAAGTATTACATTTAATTGAATAATTGCTCCATAATTAAGAAAAACAAATGGAGGGATGTTTATATTTGATTTCTAAATTATTACGCAATCCAAAAAAGAAAAACTAAAACAAAAGCCTCATTAATTTTGTAGTTGAATTTTTTTATTATCTGAATTTTTTTTATTCATTAAAGTCTCTTCTTCTTCAAGCTTTTTACAAAAATCAAACACAAGATTTTCACAAAGGAGCACCAGGGGTCGTTTGCACAAAAAAGGGAAGAAAGCTTTGGAAGAGAAAAATATTGTTCTTTCTGTGTGGAAAATATATTTTGACACATTATTCATACGTGGAATTTTTAAATGATGTGAAAATTACGGTTTAGTCGGTTGAAACTCACGCACCAATCCAAGGTCAAAAAAGGTGTTTAAAATGTAGCTTTTGAGTGTATACAAGAGTTTACTTGGCAAATGTGAAGTTATAAGGGCTTTAGATGACAAACGGGACCAAGTATAAAGGCAAATTAGGTCATTCTAAAAAAAAAAAGGTATTTGATTTTGCCATTTCTTATCTACTCATTTACACACTTCCTCATCTTTTTCTCTTGTCCAAGTACTGAGGGTGGCATATTAACTTATCGATTTCGATTCGATTTTGAAAGGTCCTAATGCTAAACATGTATTTATGATCATTTGGTTATGTGCTAGTTTTGGAAACTAGATGGAGCTCTTTTACATTTCTCTTCTCCACATTTTTCCCAAATTTTTATTTGGATGAAAGACATGTGTCATGATCACATATGAATCATTGAGATTTAATTAATTAAAGTAAGATCTAACCATGCATGGTTAAATAAATATTTTCTTAGCAATATTGAACCAGATAATTCTTTTTTTTCAATTTTTAGTTTTTTTTTAATCAAAATTAGGTTTTATATTTCAAGTTAATTTATTTGTTGCATGCTCATTTTTTATTTTAATTTTTTTTATCTTTAACAATTGATAAAATAATGACCAAAGAAGTATTATTTGACGATTTTTTAAATTATAATTTAATTATTTTATATTGTACAATATCATAGATTGATTCAATTAGCTTTTTCTAAATTTACTCCAATAAACATTAGATATATATTATTTTCTCACTTCACATGTTTTTCGAAAAAATAAAAATTGTCCAAATTAAAAAAAAAAAAAATTGATATATCTAAGTTGCAAAAGGAGAAAAGTATAAAATATTTATATGAAATAATATTTTAATAAAATTATGAAATTTACCTTTTTGAAAGAAAAGTACATAGAAAATCGACTATCTTAACCATGATTAAAATTTTAATCGATTAAAACTTTAGTTTAATCAATTCAATCTTAATCATTCATATTTAACCATGACACATGTTTTTCATCCAAGTAAGAACTTCGAAAAAATAGATAGAAGAGAAATGGAAAGGAGCTCCATTCAGAGGAATCTAAAAAGGTAAGATACATGCGAACTGCGAACCTTACCCCTACCTCTGCAGGGCAGAGAGGCTGCTTCCAATACACAATTTTCTCAACACATGCCTCAGTAATTTCCTCATTTAGGCTTTACAGTGATCCAAAACACTCCATTCAACTCAAGAAATGATCTCAGTAAATAGCAATTCTGCAGCATGTGATTCACAGAAGATAAGAGCCTCGAAAATAATCAACTTGTTAAGACGACAAATTACTATACATTAAGAATAACCCCTCATCTCCATATCATATAGTTGGAGCTCTGGGAAAAATGTCCTTCCAGTTCTCCAACCTCCCCCACAACTCCAACATCTGTATGTTCCTTCTCTGTATGTCCACCGACATAAATCTACACCTCCGCTTGGGTAATGATCGGGAATAACCATAAAACCGAAGCAAGAACGAGCCCCCACCCCATGAATCTGCTAGCTTACATCTTTACCTATAGTACACACTGATACAAATGAAGACGTTGCATGTTCGTCATTCATCCAGCCCGTCAAGTTGACTGAAGAAAGCAGCAGAAGCCATGAAAGGAGAACAATTATGCTTCAGTTATGACATCTGCATCTATGCCTGGGGGCGACCGTGGGGGAACGGCTTCTTCATGAAATTCCAATTGTGAATCACTTTCCTCTAAAACTCTCCTGGCAGTTTGAGAATGTTCATGTCTACCAATCTTTCTTGAAGGAAGTGACTCCGACGCAGCAGCCTTTGATGAATTGTTACTTTCAAAGGATGCTAAGAATTTGTCCTTTGATAGAGATTCTTGAGCAGATGAAATAACCGAAGTGAAAACACCACTCTCCCTCAAACCTTGGACAATAACCTGCACATGCAAAATAGTAAAGAATGAACAAACACGCCTATCATAGGAACGAGTTGTAAAGATGTTTCTGATGTTTTAACACACACAGATAAGGACCATCTCAAGAGAACAAAGTGTGGGCATGGTCTTACTGGAATACAGACTAACAGATAACTCGAGCAGATGATGGAAGGATCTACTCCTCCCAAACACTAACTCTTACTCCATATTCAAGGACTCCAAGTTTTTTTTTTAAAAAAAATTCAAGGGGACTCCAAAGTTGTCATTTCATAGCTGCATTTGACTTACCATGGCCATAAACCTTTTCTTTTTCCATTGTTGCACACACTGATTTTCTACTTCATCCTTAATTTTTTATAGCCTAAATATCACATGCAAGTTGGTCCAATCCAAATTGTCCTCACAGGTCCAAAACTTGATGGAGCATAGGTCCACCGAGTAGTCCCACTTAAATACCACGGTTTGTGTCAGACACTAGATTTGAACTGTGACATATGCCAAACCCAGACATACGTGCTGCATCTTTACTCCTAAATCAAAGCCCTGGAGCACTTCATCCATGTTGTTTCTTTACTCCTAAATCAAAGCGATCCCTGGGAGCACCTCATCCCTAATTTCTCTCTCTCTCTCCCCCCCCCCCCTCTCTCTCTCTCTCTCTCTCTCTCTGAGCAATCTCCTATTTTTGCATTCCATGAGGTCAAAAAAATACAACCACGAAGTTTTCATGCTGGTCTTCTGTATTTTCCAATTTGTGGCTACTTGACAATATGCATGAAATATCAAACGAGGAACGCAAATGAGCATGTCAGTGGTGTTAATTGACCAGGCGAGGTGATCCGCATCTCTCCCAACTTTTCATAGTAGAAGATGGCCTGCTCTGGAAATTCTCTTCCATGTTTTTGCATTTGTCGTTTCAGATCTTTCTAGAATTGAACTTTATCTTTATTAGAGGGGAAAGGCATAAAAACACCCCAAATTGTCGGATTTTCAGTTACACACTTACTCGTTGTGGTAGTTCGATTAACCCCCCTTGACTCTTTCAAATGGAACAAATACACCCCCTTGTATACCAATTTTAGATCTGTGTTGGACAGTGAAGTGCCTAAGCTGAATATGTACACTTGGTAAAAACGAACTATTAATTCTTTTCTTAATTCTTATTCTTTCCTCATTTTCTTATTGCACTGTATTCGTCAACTTAGTTGGCGATTGGATAAGGACCTTATTCAATCAATGCATTATGTGATTCAAATCTACGCAGAGTCGCACCAAAAGGTATTTCTCTTCGTCGAAGTCACCCTCTCTACTTTCTCCTATTCTTAGCAAGACAAGGAGTTCTAATACATGCATAAACAAACAACTTTTTTTTAGAAATTATGCAATACATATTATTTTTAACACACCAAACCAAACAATGGATAAGAAATAATGGTAGCATAACTAAGGCAGTTGTGATGATCAAAAGAAAAAATGCTAGCATAACCAATCTCCGCAATAATACACCCCTATTCAGCACTATTCGTATACACACTACCAAATGACCCCTAATAGTTAACCGTGAAAGATTTAGCCCCCACCCCATCATCCTATCCTCTAACTCTCCTACTCCTATCATATATGTCCACAGAAAATCATCAATTTCATCCCAACCCAGCCGTGGAAACTCCCCTGAAATGTATATCCTGTGTACTCTGACATGCCAACTCAAGTAATCAGATGCCTAAGCTTCCCTTTTACTGACTAGACCTTCCTGCGAGAGTTAGTTCTCCAAAGATGTCCTCCCACACCCTAAATTCTTCCCAAACAATATCCCTATCTAGAGACAGACAGACAGTTAATAATATATAGAACACTTCTTTAGTCATGGTATAAATGATATCCAGGACATATTTTTCTGATCGAAATTGTTGCTAACACATGTACTCATTTCAAAGGCTACGCTATCTTGTATTCTAAGGACTTGTAATATGACAGGAAGATGTTTTTGTTCTAAGGTGACAGTTCTTGTTCAAACTTTTTCCCTAGCTTAACAACCTCTTCTTTTTTCTTATTCAGAAAATTGCACTTCTGGACTCAAAGAAAAAAGATAAACATAGTCAGGCTGTCCAGACTTACCATGGGAGCATAAATACGAGTTAAAATGCCTTTCCTCAACAGTTTCAGGTTCACTGTTTTGTCAGTCCATACCACATGTTCACGATACCTGACCAAGGAAAAGAAATATCTTCAGAGCTGCAGAGTAACTAACTTGATGAATAACTCAAGCACATAACTAGTCCAATTAAGCCAATTCAGTAGTACAAAAAGGGAGCTGAGCAAGATTAAATTGGATTTAGCTGCTATTCAGATTAGAAATTACCAGTTTAACATCTCATCCTCTGTAGCAGTTGAAGCAATAATAAATGCCTGGAGAAGATAAAACATATTATCACACCTTTGAACACACTAGCTCACAAACTATCAAACTCCAGAAAATAAAACACAATAGTCCACTCTAGATCAATAAACTGTCAACTGATAGGAAAAGCTAATCCCCTAGAAGCAGCAGCAGGAAGACTTCATTTCATTAGAACAATTATTATAAAATTTAACTTTAGAAGGGGCTGAACAGAATTATTTGCACAAAACCAATATATGAATGTTCCCAGAGATTGATTTTCCAACAACCAGAGCACCAAAAGTTTACGACAACAACATGCCCAGTGTAGACTCACAAAAAGGGGTCTGGGGAGGGCAGAGTCATAAAGCGTACGCAAACTTTACTGCTATCTCACGATAGAGGGACTACTTTGGATAGCCCCTCAGCTCAAGAAAACAGTCCACAGCAGAGTACCAAAGTTTTAAAAAGCAAAACTCACATCCTAAATTAAGTACAATAACGAGTCTCTCCCTTTACCCACAAGGAACCAAAATAGAGTAAATACCAGTAGTCTAATACTCTAATCTATTGGAAACAGTCTCTATTGGACCTTAAAGTACGCATCCAAATGCTGAAGACATTAAGCATTATTAATGTGATAAACACAAGTTGGCAGCTTCCCCATGCCTATTGTTCCATCCACCCACACATTTTCCTGAAACCCAGTAGCACAACTAGCAACTTGAATAAAATACTTGGAAGATCCAAATACGAATTACAGATAAAAACAAGTCCTCTCCAGCAACAACCATGAAACAGTAAAAATTATGGAACTAGAGTATCCAGTAGTACACTTGTAAAAACAAAGCAAAAGGAAAAAGCATTGTCTTATATCCACCAATAAACGAAGAATAGAAAAAGGCGCATACTCACAGATCTATCAAATTCCAACATGAAGCATCTTTTAACATCCTCCTTTGTGGGCTTGCAACCACATCTATCTCGTCTTGAAGTCAAGTCAGAAAACTTGGAATATGTGTAATGAAGAACAGCAGCCTCCTCCAGTTTGATCTCCCTGTCATATGTTGAATAAAATTTAATATGATGGGTTCTTCTAGAATACCAGCGCTACAGGGAAAGAGGTTGTAACATCATAGAATTCCAGAGAGCACGAGAATGAGGACAATATATATATATATCCAATAAGTTTGCACGAGCATAGGGCCAAAACCATAATAGACAGGTTTGTATGTGAAAGACTATAGAGGGCAAACATACTTTGGAGTTTTCATGTAATTATGCCATCGATGAGCTCCATTGGGACGAAGATGGTCCTGAATACGAGCAGCTGCTTTACCATTGCCATATGTCAAAAAATAATTTGGATTTCCACGAGTTGCTTCTTTATACATGCCAAAATATGTGTCCTTCGTTAGATGGTCATAATTCTTCTTGAACATTGACACCTATTATGATGGGTACATAGGAAAAGACAGCAAAAGAAAAGAACAGTTTCAGGTCATACACCAAGCACAATTCACATAGCTTTGTTGAGCAGCAGAATATGACAAAAACACTTCAAAAGATTCTGATCATGGGGTAAATAACATAAATTCCTTATTTGCCTCAATGATAGTTGTTATAGTCAAACCGATGAAAGACATTTAAACATAGGAAGATGCAACATTTACAGAATTAGACATATAATCACATCTACAGAATTACACATATTATCACTCAAATGCTCACTATACTTAAATAGCTTTTTTTTTAGAATACTGTACTTAAATAGCTGAATCACCAGAAACATATTAATGTATCTCATCATATCATTAAAGTAGTCTTTCCCATCAATGAAAATGTGCAGCAGTTCAGTAAGAAATAATGAATAGCAAGTCCAGCTTACCTCTGTAAAAGGATCCTTGATGTCATCTCGTTCAACACTGCTCTCCTGAATTTAGAAAAAAATCATTAAGATACTTGATGACAGTTCCAATGGTAAACAACATGTTCTGAGAACTAATCAGATATGCACTATTCATAAATAGCTGTTTCCTAGAATTAACTTACATAGTTAGGAAAGATAACCATGTCAACGCTTGAAGGCACATCAAGCAACAACTGCCTCAAAGAGTACTCTCGAGCACCAGCTGGGTGTATTAACTCATCAGTGTCTAGATGAATTATCCAATCCATACCAGCGTCCTGACATTTCAACATGTACATAAATCATCAACTATAATTTAGAATGACAGACAATGCAAAATGGAAGAGTTCATACCCTTGCCATCACTATGGCCATCTCCATATTAAGAGATTGTTTCACAAAGAGCTCGTAATTGCAAGGTTTATAAAAGAAACTAGACAGCCACGTTTCATTCCAAATCCGGCTAGAACAAAATGAGAAAAAAAGGATATCAGTGAAACATAGGTAATCAGATGTGCAAATGTGAAAAATACAAGCATTAACAGAACTTGAAGGTGACATGTCATTCCCATCAAACCAGATCAAGATTAGAAAATGCGTGCTAGTGAGTACAAGCATTAAAAAAATTTGATGGACACATTTCATTCAAATCAAGCCAGACCAGAATTAGAAAAAATGCATCTCAGTGTAACATATGAAAAGAAAATGGCATGCTAATGCTAAAAGGAGAAAATGTTTAGCCAATCTTAACAACTCAATGTGAAGTAATTATTACAGTTACAGAAACAATGAAAATATGCACATAAGAGGAAACAAAGTCAAGCAGCAAAACATATCTTTTGATATTTTGTAGCCTTTAGTAATTTTTCCTATAATTTCAGCCTCACCAAAACCAATCAATAAATTCTTATATTAGAAATATTCCATGGTCAAAATAAATTGCAAAGTCTAATTAATTCTAACTGTTTCTCACACAATTATAGCTAGGAAAGAAACAATTTACAACATTTAACTGTGTCTCACAAATTTGGCTTGAGCCTGAACAAACTAAATACAAGAAATTATAGCCAGTCCTTAGAACAATCATAAAATGTCAATGGACAAACCTTTTGGCTTGTTGCTCCTCTAGCTTTCTAGTTCTGTAAATTACTGTTACTCCCTGCAGATCAAACAAAACCCATGTTTGAGAATAGAAAAATGCCACTTGAGCCTTAATAAGTGGGTAAAATGGATTTGAACTATTACAGTTCAGCTCTAACTTAAAAGAGAAAGGTCATAAAAATTGCATGAGAAGTAATACTTTTCATAAAAGCACTCAAATGAATTACTATTCCTGAAAACATCTAGATAGAGCTAATTGAAGGTAAGGTAGAGGCAGGGGCTAAATTGCAATACCACACACAATTTCAAGATCGTGCTGATGAAATCCTAGAATTCATTGAGAAGGTGAATACAGGTTGGGGGACTTACAGGAATGGATTCAAGGACTTTAGAAACATCAGGAGATGCAGCCTTTCCTTCCACAAAAAGCAAAAATGATGTTACCCCAATTACTTTATGATAGAACATCCACGGTAAAATCTGCTCTAGGCCAGCAGATGTACTGGTTGTAATACATATCTGCATATGAAGAAACATGACAGAGTAAAATGATAGTGTAAACAGAGCTGAATAGACTTGTTTCGGTATCAAATAATCCTGGTTCTGTTAGCACTGAGTATAGAGGGGAATGTTATCAACTCTTAAGCAGGAACAACTGCACTACAATATCTCAGGAGATATCCTCTGGTTAAAGAAGTTCAAAAAGGAAACGGTTGTAGCAACCATTTCCCTGATGCTTATTTTTTACGTATTTACAACAAACACCACTCGATCCAAGCTAGTTGGGGTCAGCATATGAATCCTCACCATCCATTTAGCTCTACTCGGCACCCTTTCATTCCAATGTTCAATAATTTGGAGATTTCTAATACCAGAAGTTTTCAACATTTTTTATTGGGCACATTAATCTCTAATTACACTCAACTACTAGAACAATAGTAAGCATCCCATCATGACCAAGCATCTAAATCTTGGATTTATTTTGTTGTATTTCGGCGGAAAGGAAAGAAGGAAAAAAAAATGTAGAAAAGCAGGGACGATCAACCTGCAACTGATCTACATAAAATTTTGGATTAATAATACATATCCTAGGTCCTTTTAATGTTTCTCGTTTATCCAAACTATCACTCCTTGGGTCTACAATTAACAAATCTTCTGTGAGTAATGTTCCATTTAATTGGTAATATACTTAACTTTATAAATAAATTAAATAGAAGAACACAGTTATGCAGTAGAAGAAATTTAGTTAAGAGCTACTCAGTTGCTTGAAGGTGGTAGAAGATGGAAAAATGAAAGAAAAATCTGCAAGAATTCCCCCAATCAGCTAAATAACGAACTCCAGCAAAACCCATTTGAGATCGACCAAATTCAGAAACCCCACAAGCTAATAAACCAAAAACAACGAAAAAAAAGCGAACCTTGGGTTTGAGATCTGGATGAATTTTGAATTTCCAGTCTTTATAGTAAGGAAACGACGGCGTATTGGCGTGGGCGAGAACAGAACAGTCTGATGACTGATAAGAGTGAGAAACAGTGGCTAGAGGCGAACTGTCCATGCCAGGAAACTTGTGAGATTCTTCAGGAGACCATCGAGATATTGGATCATCAACTCCACCCCCACGCCATTGAAGAAAGAAAGCAAAGACGGCCAAAGATAGAGGAAGGATTGTAAGGAGGAGAAGAACCTTGGATAAGAAAGACTGCTGTGAAGAGGAAGAAGAAGATGGTGGTTGGGGTCTGAGGGAGGTGTAGAGACCCGCCATTAGAGAGGAATTTGGGAAGATTTGGAAATATTAGAACAAAGTTTTTGTTGAAAGTACTTTTATTTCTTATTTGGTGCTTTGAAGTTAAACCCTCTTATTACATTATAATATTACCTTAACAATTACTCCACTTATTTTTATTTATTTTTTTACTTTTTCATGTAATAAGTAATATAATAATTTTTTTTTTGGTTATAGAATTTGAAGTAGAAATTTTAAAATTTGAGTTTTTAAAATTGTTATTTTTAGAGCGTCGAATTTATTTAATAAAAATTAATTATTTATTAGTAAAAGTAATTTTTTTCAATTTTTAAAAATTTGAAGATATTTGGAAAAACAGTAGCATGACATTGAAAGAACTTTTCTTTTAAAAGTCAGAAACAGGCACAAAGCCTTATATTTCTCAAAAAAGAGTTCAGGTTCTAAAAAGAAGCCCAAAAATATACCCAAAATAAAGAACAAAAATGGCCCAAGAACCATAGAGTTTGGAAATAGCCTAGATCTAGAATCTTCTCCTCTTCAAAAATTGCACCCTTTCTAATTCCTTTTCCGATGATCGCACTGTGAGTCTCTTGTCGTTCATCCTTCTTGGAACTTCAAGCATGTGCAAATGATGAGATTTGAAATAAACAGAGGTCCCTCACATCAATTTTGGGCTTGGATTGATTTTACTACCGCGTCACAAATCTCACGACGCCATGAAATCAATTCCGGTGAAGACTTCTTCAACCTATTCTGTGCGAATAACCAGTGAGCTTCCATCCGACGTCTGGTAACTAACTTTGCCAGCCCATTCTGATGTACATGCACTACCTTCAAGGTCGTTGCTTCATCGATAGAGCATTTCTTCCTTTTTAATGTGCTAAATTTACCACCACAACCTAGCCTAATCTTTTCTTATCAACAGGTTGAGCTCCAAGAGGAACTAATACCACTCTTAAACAATCAAACATTAGGTTCAGTTCGTGTATGTTCAGGTATCCCTTAATTTTCGTAGAGCTCATATCTATTAATGTGCCTGTTATTCTCTTTGCTGCCTGGAATAACTGATGTTCTGTACCTTTGTTAGCCGTATATTTGGTACTTGTTGTGCATCCAATGTTAATAAAGTTTGTCCTTTTTTTGAAACCCGATGAATGTTAAGAAACTTAATTTGTGATGTCCTTGCAAAAAGGGAAACATGGTTAGAAAAAAAATCACAACTTTGTTCCCTTCCCTGCGGATATGTTGAATTTTCACTTCTCTGTGACCCCTCAGAGTGTTGATCTTCTTAACCATCCCACTGATACTCCAAGGCAGCTCTCTTATTCCTGATAAACAATTAGACACAATTAATGAATCTGTCTCCACTATGACTGGCATCTAGTTCATGTTGAAATAAGCTTCTAATCCTTTTTCAAACGCCTTGATTTCAGCTTCTAGACTGGTTTTAATCCCTATGTCCAGAGATGCTGCAAAAACAAACTCTCTCTTCCAATTTCTAATGCAATAACCAGTAGCACTAGGACCTAGATTACCCTTAGAGGCTCCATCAGAGTTACATTTAAACTAGACCTCTTTAGGTAGCTTCCAGTAGAGTATATTTGGCACAATGATTGATCAATATCCACCCAAAAATTATACTAATCAGCCCATTGTTCTAGAATCTTCTTAAGCCAGGGCAATTTACCAACCTGTTTCTACTCACCTCCAATACCATGTTCTGTCTGGTGAAAGTATCTCTATGTTTAATTATGTTTCTCCTTTTCCAAATCACCCATAATATAAGATAAAGAACAACATTAAATAGTGGTTTTAGTTTATTTAACTATACTCCACCATTTATGAACTTTGTCTTTTAGAAACCCACAAGGTTAGTTTTCCTTGCTTTCTTTGAGAAACTGAACCATAAAGAATTAACGGCAGACAGGCTAAGAAAAGATGATGATATGATTCTTCAGCTAGCTGATCACAACAACAACATATAACACCATCCACCCCACCAAGTCTAATCCAGAACTCTCATATATCTTTTTAAACAACCTCCACACAAAGAAAGACATTTTAAAAGGTAGTCCCTTTTTCTATAGTTTCAACCAATACTCATGTGAGGTCCCAGAGGATATTATCAGTTCTCAAGACGATTCCAGTGAATTTTTCATTCAAAGATGACATCTAATAAGGAGTGTCTGAGATATCCTCTACTATATTAGCTTCTAGTTCTCTGTTAACATACTCCATAATATCCTCAAGAAAATATCTCTCAATATACTCTCATTCCGACCACCATTAACCCGTAACTTTTTCACATCTTTTTCCATCACCTCATTTGAGTAAGACACATGAAGATGATAACATAGAGCTTCAAATTGTGTCTAGTTATCATACATGATGCTGTAGTGATCATAATTTATTTGCCACCATATTCCTTATTAAAGAAATCCCAAGCCTTCATCATATGTTTCCATGTTTGTGAGCCCTCATTACACTTCACAACCTGTGGTCTATATCTCATACAATACTTATTCCATATAAAATTAGATCTCATAGTTTTTTGGTTCTAAAACACCACCAAACCTTAGCAAATAAGGCTCTGAACACGTCAAATAGGGATATGAAGCTAAGATCTCCCACTTTCTTAGATAAGCAGAGACATCATCCCATGAAACCCAGTGTTTATTTTTGCTTCTTCTTTAAAGTTTCATAGAAATCTAGTAAAGATTCTATGAATATCATACAGTACACACTTTAGAGGGATAATTAGAGATAATTGATAAAAAGAAGTACTCTGCAGAGCACTAGTAATCGGAACCACCTTATCACTAAAAGAAAGTAATTTTCCTTTTCAAGCTTATCGCTTAGATCAAAATTTTTCTTAGTGAAATCTGCAAAATGAGACTTCTTTTTCTTTGCATAGCCAACTGCACACCCCAAGTATGTTAAAGGGAACTTACCTCTGTGAAAGTCATATATTCTTCGACTCTATTAATATCAGACTGAGCAGCTTTATGATAAACATAGAAAACACTCTTCTCCTTATTGATTTTCTGCCCTGATTGTTCTTTATATTCCTTCAATGTTTGCATTGATAACTCCAGAATGGTGTTATATGCCTTTACAAAAATAATGGTGTCACCAGCATAAACCAGATGATTAATTTGCTTACTCCATTATGGTAATTCATATCCCTGAAAACCTACACAAGTAAAAAGGTTATTCAAGGCCCTAGAGAGGACCTCAACCATCATAATGAATAAAGTTGGAGACAGAGAATCTCATTTCAATTAGTAAACGCCACAAATAGATATCAAGTCAATATTTATTTACTCTAATTTTGAATAAGATAATTAATACTATGTAAGATGAAATATGATGATGTGTGATCTTTATTAAATAAAATTATATTATTTGATGAGACAAGTAAATATATTAATTAAAGGATTAAACTGTGAAGAAATATTAATTTAAAGAAGACAATTTAGCGCACTAAGACCCTCAATATGTGCAAGGTCCGGAGAAAGGCTCGACCACAAGGATCTGTTGTATATAGCCGTATATTGCAACTCTGTCAAACGTTATTTTCAAAGCTTAAACTTGTGCCTCCAAGTCACGTGACAACAACTTTGTCAGTGAAGAAATACTACAAAAAACGTAAAAGAATTTATGATATTAACTATATGTTTAGTTAGTAAAAAAAATTATGACGAAATTTAAACATGAATACGCAGTATCTCGAAAATGCAAATAATGCACTAATATTTAAGCTTAATGCCCTAAGATGACTGATATATGATTATGTTAAATACTATGTACAAATAAAATATATAGGATGATTAAAATTGAGTAAGATTATCGAATTTACTTATCAAAATGAAAGTAAATAAAATATATGGTGTTAAATGAAAGTCAATGTTAGGACTTAGGGTACTAAAGTGCAATATGTCTACAGGATGAATATAGTAGAGATGTGTATTTACTATTACTATGCGTTCATATGTATTATTCTGTGTCTTTTTATAATTGGGTTATATAATGAAACATTTTTTATTACTATAAGGAATAATTATTATGCATCTAAATAGCCTTTCATTTAGATCCTATTGATTGTTTAGATTAAAATTACTATAAAAGTCATTTTTTACTTCAAAAAACAATATCATAAAAGAAAACAAAATCTCGAAAGACATTCATATTATATTAATTATCTTTTCGAAAGTCAGTAGGAAGTTTAAAAATCAAACTTCCTCTTCAACTTTGAAAATAACCATTACCCCCACCCCAATTTAATGCAAAGCCTATTTTGTCCAAGCCATTTTTAG
The DNA here is from genome assembly GCA_026153255.1 of Solanum medicagineum. Taxonomy (NCBI): domain Eukaryota; kingdom Viridiplantae; phylum Streptophyta; class Magnoliopsida; order Solanales; family Solanaceae; genus Solanum; species Solanum medicagineum. The sequence continues at coordinate 15,538,709 of JAPFFP010000001.1, forward strand.
TCCTTCATTTATATAACCTCTTTGTATATTATACTATATTAATTTTTTAAATTTTTAAACCTATGTATTTTTTATTGATTGTACGCGCATGCCTTTTTTCTCTCTCTCTCTGCGGACAACTCATCACTTTCTTGAATTTCTCATCCCTCTTGTTCATCATTTTTTGCTGAAACTATACTTGCACCATTTCCGACGACCCCATTTTCGGCAAACCCATTGCGACCCCTTTTCTGAACCCTCTCTCTTTCTCTCACCACTCCGGCTAGCAACCCACTTTAAGCCATCATCGTGACCCCTTTTCTCCCTCTTCTCTCCATTTTTGGCGAAATCTTGCCAGAATACGGTCCCATAAATATCTCGCTTTTTTCTCCTCCTCCAGCGAAACGAACCCCGTCGAAAAAATCCAAAAAACAACCCCAAAAATCTGGCTACCGCCAACAGATTTCGGTGAAATAATTTCTGGGTGAAAGAATAAAAAATTTCTTGCGATTCTGCTCAGTGGCAAGAATTTTCGGCGACCCTCTACCATTTTTGACGATTTTCAGTCAGTTTCTTGGTGACTTTCGGAAACTTCCGGCGACATCACAGTATCTTCTAGGTGATATCTTCCAAATTCCTCTTTATCTACTATTATTTGAATATATTGTTTGCTTGTTACTCTCTCTTTTTTTTTTGCAATACTTGCCTACTACATACTTCTTGTAGTAATTCTCTTTCTTCCAATATTTCTTGCCTATTACTATTTCTTGCAATACTTCGTGCTTGTTACATACTGTGGTTGTTACACATATTCTTTGCATCTTTGTGGTTGTGGGTTGTTACAAGTATTTTTATAGGATTATAATTTTTCATCTTGATTTTTTATATTTTATAGGATCATGGGTTTGGTTAGTTGATTATTATAAATTATACTTTAGATTTTACTATTCTATATTGTTAGGCTGTTATTTTCGTGAGATTATGTAACAACCCATCATCGGCAAAACACAAGAGAGATGTTGATATATAAGTAAAGGACTGGTTTATATATTACGGGGTGCATTTTGGGGTGACCCCAAAGGGACAAATCCGTGATGGACTACGCCCAAGAGCAGACAATACTTCACAGTGTTGGACTAGGTCATTACAGGTGGTATCAGAGCCACTCTTGTGTCAGTCTTGTCGATGTGGTCAAGTTCACCTGAGTTTAGGCGAATCCCGGTAAGACGGGCCAAACCTCAGCGAGGACTTTGAGTCCATAGATAGAGGCATATGTAACAACCCATCTTCAGATGAGAAGTCCCACAGTGGCAAAACACAAGAGAGATGTTGGGTATATAAGTAAAGAGCTGGTCTATATACTGTGAAGCGCCTTTTAGGGTGAGCCAAAAGGATAAATTCGTGATGGGCTACGCCCTAGAGCGAACAATACTTCACAGTATTGGGCCAGGTCTTTACAGATCATATCTTCTTTATCTTTTACACTTTGTTGAGTTAGTAGTTCTTGGTATAGTTTACTGGCGTTGGGTCCTGATGGTGGATTAGGGTCATGTCATCAGTTGGGGTCTGAGGCTAGGTGTAGTAGTGGTAAAAAAGGCAAGCGCTTACTTAAGTTGAGTAAAGACGTAGAACATAAGATCACAGGGAAGTCCATAGAGCTAGTGAAGAGTTTTAAAAGGGGACAAATTAATAAAGCGTGTGTTCAAGAGACCTAATGGGCAGGTACTTAAGCTCGAGATATAGACTGGTTTAAATTATGATACTCGAGTGGCTCTAGGGATAGAAATAGAGTAGGTATCCTAGTAGATGAGGACCTTAAAGAGTATATGGTTGAGGTCAAGAGGATTAATGATCAGATGATGTTTATTAAACTTGTGGTCGGTAGTCATATTGTGAATGTAGCTAGTGCATATGTGCCCCAAGTGGTTCTAGATGAGGAATTCAAAAAAACTCTTTTGGAAAGATCTAGATGAGGTTGTGAAAGGTATACTAGACACAGAAAAATCCTTCATTAGGGGAGATTTTAATGGGCATATCAGTGCAACTTTTAGTGGTTTGGGCATATCGGTGCAACTTTTAGTGGTTTTGACGATGTCCATGGAGGCTTTGGTTTTGGCAAGAGGAATGGAGGTGAGACGTCTCTCTTGGACTTTGCTAAAGCCTTTGAGTTGGTTATTGCTAACTCATATTTCTCGAAGAGGGAAAATTACTTGGTTATCTTCTGCAATACAATAGCTAAGACCCAAATTGATTACTTACTCCTTTGGAAGAATTGCACGGTTATTTCGAGCGAAATATTTCCACTCAACATAGGTTTTTAATGATAGACTTAGAGATTAAGAGAGGTAAGAGGAAGAAGGCCATTTATGCCCAACTGAAGAGTAGATAGGGTGGCCTGACTACTGCTCTTTTTCAGGAGACAGGGGAAATGTTGAGTAGTTTGGGGGCTTGAAGTAGTAGCAAAGATGTGAACACTATGTGGGACACCACTGCGGGTTACATTAGAAAAGTAGTCACTGAAGTACTAAGGATTTCAAGAGGGACCATTGGTGGATGTAAAGTGATTGGTGGTGGAGTAGAGAACTTCAAAGCAAAGTGACAGTTAAGAAGATTGCCTATACGAAGTGGTTAGAATGTAGGAATAAGGATGAAAAATGAAAACTTAAGGATATCTATAAGACAACGAAGACAAAAGCGAAGATGGCAGTGATGAGTACAAAGACAATAGTGTTTGAGAGCTTGTATATGGAGTTAGGTGAAAAAGACAGGAACAAGAGATTGTATGGGCTCGCGAAAGAGAGAGAAAAGCTCGCGACTTGTTCCAAGTGAAGTGAATTAAGGATAAGGAGAGTGAGGTGTTGGCCTATAAGACTTCCATTAAGCTAAAGTGGCGAGCTTACTTTCATAAACTCTTAAGTAAAAAACGAGACAGAGATATTGAGTTGGGTGATTTGGTGCACTCTGATAATCATCAAGATTGTGGTTATTACAGGAGTTTCAGAGCTGAGGAAGTTAGATGTGCTATTAGTAGGATGAACAAAGGGAGAGTGATCAAACTCAATGAGATTCTAGCGGATTTTTAAAGAGCATGGTCAAGGATGGTATTGAGTGGTTATCTAGGTTGTTTAATGCTATTATGATGACTGCTAAGGTGCTCGATAAGTGGAGGAAGAGGACAACAGTTCCATTGTACAAGAACAAAGGTAATATTCAAAACTGTAACAAGTACAGGGGTATCAAGTTGTTAAACCACACTATGAAGGTTTGGGAAAGAGTGGTGGAGATGAGAGTGATAAAAGGAGTGTCTATTTCAGAGAATCAGTTTGAAATTATGTCGGGGCGGTCGACTACTGAAGCAATCCATCTTGTTTAGAGATTAATGAAGAAATATAGGGAGAGAAAGAGGGATCTTCATATGGTACTCATTGACCTTGAGAAGTCTTATGAAAAAGTTCCGAGGGATGTGCTATGAAGATATCTAGAGATAAAAAGGTATTCCAATGATGTATATTAGTGTGATAAAGAACAAGTATGATGGAGCAAAAACTCGGATAAGAATGGTGGGAGGAGATTCAAAATTATCAGAAATGGTGATTAAAACGTCACCACAACCTCTGATCTTAAGTGTTTGAAACTTGTTTGAACCTTTGATTGAAATATCACAAATAATCCCTTAATGCTAAGGACACAATTTGTAAATACCCATTCGTCAAGTGAAAAAGCAAACGAATTCATATTTTTTTCATCACCTGAACTTAGGGCTTTGATTTCTCTGGCCAATCGCATCTTTTTCGACTTCATCGTCACCGCCAAAGACGTCATCGTCGTCTTCTCCGACTAGGAAGTTTGCTGTTTTACCGGTTGGGGTTTTAAAGAGTAAAATCATGAGAAAATTCAAGAAAACTGAGTAACTCTCATCATTGGTGAAACTAGTTGCGGGAAAAAGCTCGCAAGTCCTCAAGAAAACATGAAACCCATACTTTGTACACAACCAAGGAGATTTGTTGTTGTTGCAATAGCTAGATTTATGGTAAAGGCTAAAAAATGTGAAGTAGGTGGAGAAGTTTGTTACTATATAGGGCACTTTAGGTATACATAGAAAAATCTAAGATTGTGTTTAAAACTGTTGGAAGAAATGCTAGAGAAGGACTTAAATGCACTAAAATACAAAATTATCATTCTTGATGAAATGCATAAAAGATTTGTAGAGTCAAATCTTGTTCTTGTTTGCAACAAGCAATATTTGCTTAAAAAGAGTGACCTGAGGATAGTCTTAATGTCTGTTACTGCTCATATAGCAAGATGCCGTGAATACTTCAAGAGTAGAGCTGTTGACAAAACACCATATATTAGCGAAAAGTTTCATATATTGATCAGTTGGCTGCACAGATGTCTCACCCATGAGTATCTTAGATCCATCATCTTGAGTACTAGAAGGGAAAAATAATTATGTTTGGCATAAATATCTAGTTTCCTCTGGATGATGGATCCAAGATATTTAAGGGTGAAACATCTGTGCTCAATATATGAAACTTTTTGATGATATATAGTGTCTTGTCAACAAATCTACTATAGGAGTATTCATGATATCTTACTGTATCAGTGGTAGCAAACACTAAAACCATCCTCACATCACTCTTTTTAAGCAAATATTGCTTGACGCAAACAAGAACGAGATCAGACTTTACAAATCCTTTATGCACTTCATCAGGAATGATAACTTTGTATTTTAGTGTATTTAAGCCCTTCTCTTGCATTTCTTCCAGCATTTTTGAACACAATCTTAGATCTTTCTGAGTATACTTGAAGTGCCTTATAAGGTAAC
>JAPFFP010000001.1:15543612-15580085 GCA_026153255.1 Solanum medicagineum
TTACCATTCTGATGAAATACAAGAAAGATGTGTAGAGTCAGATCTCATTCTTGTTTTCATCAAGCAATATTTACTTAAAAAGAGTGACCTAAGGATGGTCTTAATGTCTGCTACTGCTGATAATATCGTGGATTACTTCAAAAGTAGAGTTATTGACAAAACACCATATATCAGTGAAAAGTTTGCATAGATGTCTCACCCATAAGTATTTTGGATCCAACATTCAGAGTACTAGGATGAAAAAATAATTATATTGGGCATAAATATCTAGTTTTCTTTGGATGATGGATCCAAAATATTTAAAGGTGAGACATCTGTGTAGCCAGCTGCTCAATATATGAAACTTTTCATTGATATAGGGTGTTTTTTCAATAGCTCTAGTCATGAAGTATTCATGGTATCTTGCTATATTAGTAGTAGCATAAGACCATCCTCAGGTCACTCTTTTTAAGCAAATATTGCTTGATGCAAACAAGAACGAGAAAACTGACTCTACAAATCTTTCATGCACTTAATCAAAAGAATGATAACTTGTATTTTAGTACATTCAAACCCTTCTCTAGTATTTCTTCTAGCAGTTTTGAAGATAATCTTAGATTTTTTTTAGTGTACCTAGATTTTCTATGTGGTAAAAAATTTCTCCAACAACTTCACATTTTCAAGCTTCCACCACCATTCTAGCAACTGCAACCACAAAAAATATCCTTGGTTTTGTACAATGTATGGGCTCCATGTATTCTTGAGGGACTTGCGAGCTTTTTCCGCAACTAGTTTCACCAATGATTAGAGTGACACAATTCTCCTGAATTTTCTCAATGATTCTACTCTTCACAACCCCAACTAGTAAAATAGTAAATTTTCAAGTTGGAGAAGACGATGATGATGTCTTCGACGGTGATGATGAAGTTGGAGAAGACGTCATTGGTTGGAAAAATCAAAGCCCTAAGTTCAAGTGATGAAAAAATGTGAATTCATCTACTCTTTACTTGACGAGTGGATATTTACAAATTGTGTCTTTAGAATTGAGGGATTGTTTGTAATCTTACAATCAAAGTTTCAAACACTTAGATCAGAGGTTGTGGTGACATTATTTTGATCACCATTATTAATAATTCAAGTATCAACACATTTCTCTATGATGGTGAGATTGACAAAATCAAAATTGTTGATCCAATATATTAGAAGGCGTGATATTAAGTCATGGTACTACTACTTGGCCTCAACATATAATTAGTGAAAGATATGATTTGATTGAAGTCCTAAATTATGTACAAAATCCCTCAGTTAACAGGGTTTTTTTGAGGTAATCTAATAATTCACATTTTTATTTTTATTTTTGAATATATTTTTATAAAATGACAATGTAAATATTTTTTAAAATTTTGATTTAGTGAATTTTGAGTATATGATGTGGAGTACTATCTTCTAAATTTGAAGGAGCTTCAATTATGAGACATGAAAATTTTTATAAAATACAGAACTTTTGTTCCGTATCTCACCAGTTGAAGTTCCTTCAAATTTGGAAGATAGTCGTGTACTCAAAATCCATATATTTAGGAGAAAACCGCTAAATCAAAATTAAAAAAATAATTTTGTTGTCTGTATATATATAAAATAATTTCAAAAATAAACATAAAATATGAACCATTAGATTACCTTACAAAAATATTATTAATTGATAGAGTTTGCACATTTCTTAAGATTTCAATCAGATTATGTCTTTCACTAATTATATGTTAAGACCAAGTAGTAGTAGTACCAAGATTTAATATCACGTCCTTTGATATTATTGGATCAAGAATTATGATTTTGTCAATCTCACCATCATAGTGAAATGTATTGATACTTGAATTATCAATAATGGTGATGAAAATAATGTCACCACAACCTCTGATCTTAAGTGTTTGAACCTTTAATTGTAAGATGAGAAACAATCCTCATTGCCAAAGACAGAAATGTAAATATCCACTCGTCACCCACTCGTAAAGTGAAAAAACAGATGAATCCATATTTTTTTCATTGCCTGAACTTAAGGCTTTGATTTCTCAGGCCAATTGTATCTTCTTCGACTTCATCATCACCACCGGAGGCATCGTCATCGTCTTCTCCACTTGGGAGTTTGCTATTTACCAGTTGCGGTTTCGTAGAGTAAAATTATTGTGAAATCCGAGAAAGTCGTGTCACTCTCATCATTGGTGAAACTGGTTGCGAAAAAAGCTCGCAAGTCCCTCAAGAAAACATGGAACCCAAACTTTGTACAACACCAAGGAGATTTATTATGGTTGCAGTTGTTAAAATTGTGGTGAAGGATCGAAAATGTGAAGTAGGTGGAGAAGTTTGTTACCATATAGGGCACTCTAGGTATTCTCAGAATAATCTAAAATTATGTTCAAAATTGCTGGAAGAAATGCTAGAGAAGTGCTTGAATGCACTAAAATACAAATTGATGGAGAGCATGAAAGATTTGTAGAGTTAGATGTCATTTTTGTTTGCATTAAGCAATAATTGCTTAAAAAAAGTGACCGAAGGATGGTCTTAATATCTGCTACTACTAATATAGCAAGTTATAAAGTAGAGCTATTGACAAAACACCATATATTATCGCAAAATTCCGCATGTTGTGCAGTTGGCTGTACAGATGTGTCACCCTTAATTATTTTGGATCCATCATCCAGAGTACTAGGAGGGAAACATAATTATGTTGGGCTTAAATATCTAGTTTTCTCTGGATGATGGATACAAGATACTTAAGGGTGAGACATGTCCAGTCAACTGCTCAATATACAGAACTTTTTGCTGATATATGGTGTCTTGTCAACAGCTCTTCTCTATCTTGCTATATAAGTAGTAGCAGATATTCAGACCATCCTCAGGTCACTCGTTTTAAGCAAATATTGCTTGACGCAAACAAGAGCGAGATTTGACTCTATAAATCTTTCATGCACTTCATCAAGTGTGATAACTTTATATTTTAGTGCATTCAAACCCTTCTCTAAATTTCTTCCAACAGTTTTGAACACAGTCTTAGATCTTTCTGAATATACCTGAAGTGCCTTATATGGTAATCAACTTCTCCAACTACTTCACACTTCTTAGCCTTCACCACTATTCTAGCAACTGCAACCACAAAAAATCTCCTTAGTTGTGTACAAAGTATGGTTTCCATGTTTTCTTGAGGGGACTTGCGAGCTTTTTCCACAACTAGTTTTACCAATGATGAGAGTGACGCGATTCTCCTGAATTTTTTCAATAGTTTTACTCTTCAAGTCACAACTGGTAAAACAGGAAACTCCCAAGTTGGAGAAGCCGACGCGGATGTCTCCAGCGGTAATGATGAAGTTGGAGAAGATGTTGTTGACTTGAAAAATCAAAGTCCTAAGTTTTAGTGATGAAAAAATGTGAATTCATCTGCTTTTTTGCTTAACGAGAGACTATTTACAAATTGTGTCTTTAGTATTGAGGGATTGTTCGTTGTCTTACGATCAAAGGTTCAAACAAGTTTTAAACACTTAAGACCAAATGTTGTGGTAATATTATTTTAATCACCATTATTTATAGTTCAAGTATCAACACATTTCACTATGATGGTGAGATTAACAAAATCAAAGTTGTTGATCCATTAATATCGGAAGAGGTGATGTTAATTCATGGTGCTACTACTTGGCCACAACATATAATTAGTGAAAAGCCATGATTTGATTGAAGTGCTAAGAAATGTACATACTCTCTCAATTAACCATATTTTTCTGAGGTAATTTAATAGTTCACATTTTTATTTTTATTTTTGTATACTGACAACGGAAATATTTTTTAAATTTTGATTTAATAGATTTTGAGTACACGATGTGGAGTTATCTTTCAAATTTCGAAGGAGCTTCAACTGGGAGACATGAAAATTTTTACAAAACATAAAACTTTTATTCATGTCTCACCAATTGAAGTTCCTTCAAATTTGGAAGATAGTCGTGTACTCAAAATCCAAATATTTAGGAGAAAATCGCTAAATCGAAATTAAAAAAATAAATTCTGTTGTCTGCATATACATTAAAATAATTTCAAAAACAAAAATAAAAATATGAACCATTAGATTACCTCACAAAAATATTTTTAATTGATAGAGTTTGCACATTTCTTAAGACTTCAATCAGATTATGTCTTTCACTAATTATATGTTAAGGCCAAGTAGTAGTAACAAGATTTAATATCACGTCCTTTGATATTATTGGATCAAGAATTAGAATCACTTTCCCTCTAGGTTTAGGAATTCGTAATTCTTTGAAAAGACGAGATTAACCTGGATCAAAAGAAAGCTTCTTATCAAGAGACAGATTACAGCAAAATGATTAATGAGGATAGCGAGAAGCAAGGAACATTCTTTTGCGGCTTACCCGTTCTATAATTTTGTCAATCTCACCATCATAGTGAAATGTGTTGATACTTGAATTAGCAATAATGCTAATCAAATTTATATCACCACAACCTCTGGTATTAGGTGTTTGAAACATGTTTGAACCTTTGATTGTAAGATCACGAATAATCCCTCATTGCTAAAGATAAAATTTGCAAATACCTACTTGTCAAGTAAAAAAACAAACAAATTCACATTTTTTTCATTGCCTGAACTTAGGGCTTTGAATTCTCCAACAAATTGCATATTCTCCGACTTCATCATCATCGTCGTATTCTCCGTCTTGGGAGTTTGTTGTTTTACTAGTTGTGACTTTGAAGAGTAAAATCATTGAGAAAATCTTGGAAAACCGCTTCACTTTTACCATTGGTCAAATTGATTGCGGAAAAGCTTGCAAGTCCCTCAAGAAAACGTGGAAACCCAAACTTTGTACATAATCAAGGAGATTTGTTGTGGTTGCAGTTGTTAAAATTACAGTGAAGGCTCGAAAATGTAAAGTAGGTGGAGAAGTTTGTCCCCATACAGGGGACTCTAGGTGTACTCAGAAAAATCTAAGATTTTGTTCAAAACTGCTAGAAGAAATGCTAGAAAAGGGCTTGAATGCACTAAAATACAATGTTATTATTCTTGATGAAGTGCATGAAAGATTTGTAGAGTCAGATCTCGTTTTTTTTTTTGCATCAAGCAATATTTGCTTAAACAGAGTGACCTGAGGATGATTTTAATATCTGCTACTACTAATATAGCAAGATACTGTGAATACTTCAAGAGTAGATCTGTTGACAAAACACCATATATTAGCAAAAAGTTCCATATATTGAGTAGTTGGTTGTACAGATGTGTCAACCTTAATTATTTTGTATCCATCATCCAGAGTATAAGGAGGGAAAAATATTTATGTGGGGCTTAAATATCTAGTTTTCTCTAGATGATAGATCAAAGATACTTAAGGGTGAGACATATGTCCAGCCAACAGCTCAATATGCGGAACTTTTCGATGGATTATGGTGTTCTGTCAACAGTTCTACTTTTGAAGTTTTCACAGTATCTTGCTATATCAGTAGTAACAGATATTAAGACCATCCTCAGGTCACACTTTTTAAGCAAATATTGCTTGACACAAACAAGAACGATGTCTGACTCTACAAATCTTTCGTGCACTTCAGCAAGTATGGTAACTTTATATTTTAATGCATTCAAACCCTTCTCTAGCATTTCTTACAGCAGTTTTTAACACAGTCTTAGATCTTTCTGAGTATACTTGAAGTGCCTTATATGGCAATCAACTTCTCCACCGACTTCACATTTTCGAGTCTTCGCCACCGTTCTAGCAACTGCAACCCCAAAAAATCTCCTTAGTATTGTACAAAGTATCGATTCCATGTTTCTTGTGGGACTTGCGAGATTTTTCCGCAACTAGCTTCACCTATGATGAGAGTGAAACGATTCTCCTGAATTTTATCAATGATTTTACTCTTTAAGTCGCAACTGGTAAAACAGGAAACTCCCAAGTTGGAGAAGATGACGCAGATGTCTCCAGCGGTGATGATGAAGTTGGAGAAGATGTCATTGGACTGAAAAATCAAAGCCCTAAGTTTAGGCGATGAAAAAAATGTGAATTCATTTGCTTTTTTGCTTCATGAATGGCTATTTACAAATTGTGTCTTTAGCATTGAAAGATTGTTCGTTCTCTTACAATTAAAGGTTTAAACACTTAAGACCAGAGATTGTGGTGACATTATTTTGATCACCATTATTGATAATTCAAGTATGATGGCGAGATTAACATTGTTGATCCATTAATATTGAAAGACGTGACGTAAATTCATGGTACCCCTACTTGGCCACAACATATAATTAGTGAAAAGACATGATTTGATTGAAGTGCTAAGAAATGTACTTACTCTCTCGATTAAGAATATTTTTTTAAGCTAATTTAATAGTTTACATTTTTATTTTTATTTTTGAATTTATTTTTATATACTGACAACGGAAATATTTTTAGAATTTTCATTTAGTGGATTTTGAGTACACGATGTGGAGTACTATCTTTCAAATTTTAAAGGAGCTTCAACTGGGAGACATGAAATATTTTACAAAATACAAAACTTTTGTTTCGTGTCTCACCAATTGAAGTTCCTTCAAATTTGGAAGATAGTCGTGTACTCAAAACCATATATTTAAGAGAGAACCCCTAAATCAAAATAAAAAAATTAATATTGTTGTCTGTATATATATAAAAATAATTTCAAAAATAAAAATAAAAATATGAACCATTAAATTAGCTCAAAAACATATTGTTAATTGATAGAGTTCGCACATTTCTTGAGACTTCAATCAAATCATGTCTTTCGCTAATTATATGTTAAGGCGAGATAGTAGTACCAAGAATTAATATCATGTCCTTTGATATTATTAGATCAAGAATTATGATTTTGCATATCTTACCATCATAGTGAAATGCGTTGATACTTGAAATATCAATAGTGTTGATCAAAATTATGTCACCACAACTTTGATCTTAAGAGTTTGAAACTTGTTAAAATATTTGATTGTAAGATCATGAATAATCCGTCATTGCTAAAGACAAGATTTTCAAATACCCACTCGTCAAGTTAAAAAATAGACGAATTCACATTTTTTTCATCGCCTGAACTTAGGGCTTTGAATTCTCCAACAAATTGCATCTTCTTCGACTTCTTCATTTTCGCCGGAGACATCATTATTGTATTGTCCATCTTGGGAGTTTTCTATTTTACTAGTTGCGGCTTTGAAGAGTAAAATCATTGAGAAAATATTGAAAAACGACATCACTTTCACCATTGTAATGACCCAGATATTGTACGACTTTATCGGAACTTGAGAATTTCATTTTGGATAAAATTTGGACCAAGTGTCGTCTCAAGAGAGACCACACGGCCAGTGTGAGGTCACACGAGCCATGTGGCCTCCGGTGAAATGATACTTGGCCTTAATTTTGGGTGTGTGGCCTTGGTGTGGAGTTTCGGGCTAAGGCACATCACACTTGGACCCCACACGCATCGTATGACACTTCATGGACTGTGTGGAGGGTTGTGTGATGGTCTTAAGCTTAGAACACCAATGTTTGGAGCTAAGTAATGGGACACAGCCACTTCACATGGACCGTGTGAAGGCACACGGGCAGTGGTACAGACCATGTGAAATCACACGGCCCGTGTGGCCCAATCGTGTGACTCAGTTTTTGCTAAAAAATATTCTAAGTATGGGATATTCAAGCTTAAGCTAATTCGCTTTCAAGCCTTCAATTCAAGCTTATTTATGTTGTTTAAGTCCATCATGGGCCTCTTACATCAAACCAAGTTCAAAGGAATTCCATTGGTTAAGTTTTTCACAAGTAGTAATAGTAGGGTCAACTTTAAAGGGCCATATCTCTTAAGCTCAAAAGGAACTGGGTGGCCCACGACCTATCAAATTAAAGCTCCTTGAATTAGCTTCCCAATACACTTGGTTTCACCTCATTTCTGAAGAAGTTATGCCCATTCTTGTAAAGCCCATCTGTGCAGAGTTTCTAAAAATTTGCCTAACTGTTGCTATACGGGTGGGTTTCACGGTCCGTGAAACCTTGTACGGACCGTGAGACCTCTTCACCGACCCCTGGAAGGAATATAATTTTTGCTTCATTGATGGTACTTTTGTAATTGTGGCTTCTCCGAAGGGTCTTTTATGACTTCCTAAGCTATCGTAAGACCTCTTAATGACCTAACCCCTATTCCTTAACATTCAAAATTCACTCCTCACATTTTAAACTCTCTCAAATTTCCTCTTAAGAACTTTTGTGGAATTCAAGCTTGGGGATCAAGGCAAACATCATTCTTCTTCAAATTTCTCTTGGGAATTCTTCATTGGGTCTAGGTATGTGGATTTGATCCTTAATTACTTCCAATCAAGGAGACTCAAATATTTTCAATTAGATTTCATAAATTTAAGTTCTTTTTGAATATGGGTTTTGATTATTTGGATTAATAAATTAAATTGATATATGAGTTGTACATATTTGATGATTTTAAGTTACTTAAGTCCTATTACGATGATTTACATTGAGTTTATGAAATTATGAGTATGCATGTCACTTTTTAAGACTTGTTTATGCATGAGTGATTATATTATTATTTTAAATGTGGATTTAATTATGTTTTCACTTGAATTTCATATTATATTATTGATTTTAGATTGAATCTTGATTATCCATGCTTTCCTCATATAATTCATGACATTTGCATTCATGACATTGGATTATTATGGAAATTATGAAGTTCGTTAAGCCCAATTAGGTATTATGATATGATTTTGGTAAGATATTAATTATGACAAGAATATGATCATATACATGTCTATGATCATGGCTCTTTGAGCATTTCGGGTGCTTGCACCATTATGAATGTATGAATGAGTTATTCTTATGCATGAGTATTATGACTATGAGTTACGATTTGGCATTTGAGCCTAAATATGAATTATTATGAATAATATAAGAATGCATTGAAATGTTTTGATGATACTTACTCCTCTTTGAAAGCATGTATATGTATACTATAAGTACTCTTGTGTGATGACGACTTAGTACCGATGGATTGAGGGGGTGCTCTCTTTCCTAGAACTATATGGCTAACATAGGTTATGTGAAATCCTATCCGAAATGGGATACGTTCCTGTAAGCAAGGTTGCTTCATACGAAATTGGATAGGTTCCCAAAAGGTGAAGTATAATGTGATATGATATGTTATATGTGGAAATCCTATCCAAAATGGGATATGTTCCCGTAAGGAAGGTTGCTTCATACGAAACGGGATGTGTTTCCCTGAGGTGAAGTATGGTTTACCTTTGGCAAGTAGACCACCTCTTTACCGATGAGAGGATTTCATCGGGATTCAAGTAATAGCTCACTTGGTCTTACTCATGTCGGTTGAGGTCACATCCCCACTATATATATGAGTATCCTTTGCATTCCAAATGTATCATGAATTTCATAGCATTTTGTCATATTCCATTCCTTGCTATATATCTCTTTCTATATTATGTGCCCTTGCCATCTAACATCATATGCAGGTTTTGGTAAGTTATATGCATTGCACCCCGCATACTTAGGACATTCAAACGTATTAACGCATATTTTTGCTCACATGATCTCACCATATAGGGATCGGAGATTACTTTCATTCACCGTTTGATGCTAGATCGGAATTGAGACATTTAATGTGGTGAGTCCTATCTTCCAAGGACAAGCCACCATTCCTCTACCTATATTGCTTCTTTTTGTGTTATTTACTTTGAGGGTGAGCCCGAGACATGTCTTGGCCCCCATCCTATCTTATGACTAGAGGCATTGTTGGACATCTTGTAGACTCTTGTCGGATTTATATGTTATGTGTTGTATTTGAAGCTTATGAATATGGTTACCTATTGGATTTGGCTATCATGGATTGATTATGAGAATTATGATATGTATGTATGTTTGATGTGGAAATGTGGGAAATTCTATGTCCTGAATTGTCCCCATAGAGTGAGTCATACTTACCTGCCCCTTAGTCTTTATGTGCTACGTGTTATGTGAATCCATGTTAATCTCTTTCCCTATGATATTCCCATTGCATGAGTTCTACTTTCCCGTCCCTTAAAGCTATGTGTTTACTATTTGTACACGCTTCCGAACCGATATGTGAATATGGATACATTGAGGCTTGTTTGGGGACTCTTAAGTTCCCATTCGGCATGTCACTCCTAGACCCCAGGTCTGGGTCGTGACAACTATTGGTGAAACTGATTGCGGAAAAAGCTCGCAAGTCTCTCAAGAAAACATGGAACCTAAACTTTGTACACAACTAAAGAGATTTGTTGTGGTTGCAATTGCTAGAATTGTGGCGAAGGCTCGAAAATGTGAAGTAGGTGGAGAAGTTTGTTACCATATAGGGGACTCTAGGTATACTTAGAAAAATCTAAGATTGTGTTCGAAACTACTGGAAGGAATGCTAGAAAAGGGTTTGAATGCACTAAAATATAATGTTATCATTCTTGATGAAGTGCATAAAAGATTTGTAGAGTCAGATCTCATTTTTGCTTGCATCAAGCAATATTTGCTTAAAAAGAGTGACCTAAGGATGGTTTTAATATCTACTACTACTAATATAGCAAGATACTGTGAGTACTTTACGAGTAGAGATGTTGACAAAATACCATATATCAGCAAAAAGTTCTGTATATTGAGCAGTTAGCTGTACAGATGTGTCACCCTTAACTATTTTCGATTCATCATCCAGAGTACTAGGAGGGAAAAATGTGTCACCCTTAACTATTTTCGATCCATCATCCAGAGTACTAGGAGGGAAAAATAAGTATGTTGGGCTTAAATATCTAGTTTTCTCTGGATGATGGACCCAAGATACTTAAGAGTGAGACATATGTCTAGCCAACTGCTCAATATACGAAACTTTTTGTTGATATATGGTATTTTTTCAACAACTCTACTCTTGAAGTATTCATAGTATTTTGCTATATCAGTAGTAGCAGATATTAAGACCATCCTCAGGTTACTCTTTTTAAGCAAATATTGCTTGATGCAAACAAAAATGAGATCTGACTCTACAAATCTTTCATGCACTTCAAGAATGATAACTTTGTATTTTAGTGCATTTAAGCCCTTTACCGTGCATTTCTTCTACATTTTTTAACACAATCTTAGATTTTTCTAAGTATACCTAGAATGTCCTATATGGTAACAAACTTTTCTACCTACTTCACATTTTCGAGCCTTCGCCACAATTCTAGCAACTGCAACCACAACAAATATCTTTGGTTGTGTACAAAGTTTGGGTTTCATGTTTTCTTGAGGGACTTGCGAGCTTTTTTTGCAATCAGTTTCACCAATGGTGAAAGTGTATGCGATTTTCCTAGATCTTCTCAATGATTTTACTCTTCAGAGCTGCAACTAGTAAAATACCACCTCCTAAGACAACGATGATGTCTTCGGCGGTGATGATAAAGTTAGAGAAGACGTCATTGGTCGAAAAAATTAAATCCCTAAGCTATGGCGTTGAAAAAACTTGTGAATTCATCTCCTGTTTTACTTGATGGTTGGCTATTTACAAATTGTGTCTTTAGCATTGAGGGATTGTTTGTGATTTTACAACAAAAGGTTCAAACAAGTTTCAAACACCTAAGATCAGAGGTTGTGGTGACATTATTTTGATCACCGTTATTGATAATTCAAGTATCAATACATTTCACGTTGATGATGAGATTGACAATCAAAATTGTTGATCCAATAATATCATAAGGCAAGGTATTAAATCATGGTACTATTACTTGGCCACAACATATAATTAGTAAATGCATGATTTGATTGAAGTCCTAAGAAATGTACAAACTCTCTCAATTACATTATTTTTTTGAGGTAATCTAATAGTTCGTATTTTTATTTTTATTTTTGAATATATTTTTATATATTGACAATGTAAATATTTTTTTAATTTTGATTTAATGGATTTTGAGTAGCCGATATGGAGTACTATCTTCTAAATTTGAAAGAGCTTCTATTGGGAGACACGAAAAATTTTATAAAATACAAAACTTTTATTCCATGTCTCACCAATTGAAGTGCTTTCAAATTTGAAAGATAGTATTCCACATTGTGTACTCAAAAATCATATATTTAGGAGAAAATCCTTAAATCAAAATTAAAAAAAGATTATGTTGTCAGCATATATATATATATATAAATTCAAAAATAAAAATAAAAATATGAACCATTAGATTACCTCAAAAAAATATCGGTAATTGATAGAGTTTGCACATGTCTTAAGACTTCAATCAAATCATGTCTTTCACTAATTATATGTTGATGCCAAGTAGTAGTACCAATATTTAATATCACATCCTTTGATATTATTTGATCAAGAATTATAATTTTATCAATTTCACCATTAACGTGAAATGTGTTGATACTTGAATTAGTAATAATGGTGATCAAAATTATGTCACCACAACCTTTGATCTTAAGTGTTTGAACCTTTGATTGTAAGATCATGAACAATCCCTCAATGCTAAAAACACAATTTGTAAATATCCACTCATCAAGTAAAAAAGCAGACGAAGTCACATTTTTTCATCGCATGAACTTAGGGCTTTGATTTCTCCTATCGCATTTTCTCTGACTTCATCATTACCACCGGAGAAGTCATCATCGTCTTCTTCAACTTGGGAGTTTGCTGTTTTACCAATTGCAATTTTGAAGAGTAAAATCATTAGGAAAATCCAGAAAAATTGCGTCACTCTTATCATTGGTGAAACTGGTTGCGAGAAAAGCTCACAAGTCCCTCAAGAAAATATAAACCCATACTTTGTACACAACCAAGGACATTTGTTGTGGTTGCAGTTGCTAGAATTGTGGCGAAGGCTCGAAAACGTGAAGTAGGTGGAGAAGTTTGTTACCATATGGTCAAAACTGCTGGAAGAAATTCTAGAGAAGGGCTTGAATGCACTAAAAGACATTGTTATCATTCTTGATGAAGTGTATGAAAGATTTGTAGAATTAGATCTCGTTCTTGTTTGCATCAAGCGATGTTTGCTTAAAAAATGTGACCTGAGGATGGTCTTAATGTCTGCTATTGTTGATATAGCAAGATGCTGTCAATACTTCAAGAGTAGAGCTTTTGACAAAACATCATATATCCGTGAAAAGTTTCATATTTGAGCAGTTGGCTGCACAGATGTCTGCTGAAGCACTGACATTGAATTCCATTACTTTTATTGTCTTTTGTGAGTTGTGCTTTTAAGCATAAGCTTGAAACTTGCTCTAAGGAAGCCATTTTGTGGAACATAACAACTTTTGTTAGTTTACTTTCATGTAAGACCAATATAAGGAATAAGAATCTTTGATTTCTAAAATAATATTGTGATGAAAGGTCATCTTTTTTTATTCTTATTTCATAAAAGAAGAAGAAGAAGAATTCACAATTTATGAATAAATTTTTAATTAAAAGAGGTACAACTTCAAATTTAGTTAAACTAAGAGATTTCAATAATCATAAACTTTTTAAATATGGAGATGGATATGAGGGGCAGTAGATCAATTTAACAAAAGAATATATATTTTTTAAAATCATATAAAAACCTAAGTAGATAGCATGGGCACATATGGTGTGTTAAAGAGACTTGATCCTCAACCCACTTGTACCCTAACCTGAAACTCAATCACCAACACCAAGCATGACCTAAGACCTAACGTTGACTGATGAGTCCGTATTTTGGATTCATATGGAGCTTAAAAAAAGTAAGAAAATATTGTCATGTACTATTGTGCCTCATATGCTTACTAATTTGTGTGTTTATTGTTAGGATTGAGGATGAAAGTGCATGGAAGGATAAAACACGACGACGCAGAACAAAGCAACAAAAGTGCCTAAAAGACTGTGAAAATTGGTGTTGTCAACGGATTTAGCGAATAGCCAAGAGGTGACAATGATTGCCTACTGTTGCAGAGTCTGACCCCTTAAGTGCTGAACAAAAAGGCAATACTGGTGATGGTTCGGTGGATCTCCGAACAGAATTGATGATGCACAATTACGTCGCCTAAAGTTGTAGAGACCAAGGCTTTCATCAGTTGAATTAAAAGGTGGTCAAGTACACATGTGGCGTACCGTTGAAGTGTTCGGCGATGGTCAACCTTGACCATTTAATGGTTAAACATGCACAAAATTAGCAAAATTTGTGTGCAATATAAATTGGATTTGAAAAGGACTAATTGGGACATTGAGAAGAACATTCCATTGAGAGTACACTAAACTTTCTCAGGAGAAAAAGTACACTATCTTTGAGAAGAAGGGATTTTGAGGAATTAAAGCTTAGGCGAGAGGAATTGAGGAGGAGAAGAAGAGATTCTTTTTAATTCTTTGTATTTTCTCATTACCCACTGACATGGAAGCAAACATTGCTATTGAATTCTTTCTTTTAATCATGTCTAGCTAAAACCTCTAATGTTGGGTGTGTGTAATTGACCATCACACTTGATTTATAGTTTGAGTGTTATCTATTTTGAATAATTTATTGTTAATTTGCGTGAGTTTATACGCATCACTATGTTAACTGAAAATCTTGAGGTTGTAAACTCATGGTTATGTTTAGATCTTCAATTGTTACATTAATTATGAATGATTGGAATGGGCAATGAGTGTGATAACTTAAATCTCTTGAAGTTTTGGCTGAATGCTAGATTTGGGTTCAATGGCTAAGATATTAGAAGGTTTGTTTATAAATTGCTTAGGCCAAGCGAGTTCTAGTGCAATTTTTTATGTGAAGCTATAATAAGTTCATATGATACACCATTTTTTGTCAGATTAGAAGTAGTGGTTACAGGCAATTCTAGCTTACCAACACCTAATTAATACACTCATTCAAGTGGTGAAACCCATTTGTTTAACTCTTGTCTCACGTTGACACATCCCTGACATCTCTCTCAACCGTTTGTTTAATTCAAACTTAGCACTCATTTATTATATATTTTAGTTACAAAACTCTTATTAACACTACAATCCTTTAGTGCAAATTAATACTTTCAAATTTAAACAACCGTTCCATGTGGATTTGACCCTGACTCCTGGTTAGATAAATATGTGATGACATTGCAATACCTTCTTAAAAGTTTGAAGTATGTTGAGACGGACATCAAAATGACCACATTGCCTGGGAATGGTGTTGTGTTCGTGTTAGACATGTTTCATTGAACTAATTTATTGTAGTTGAACTTTCTTACTTGTTTTCCTTGTCTTTTGTGTTAAATTTTTTTTTTGGTGGAGATATGAGTACCAACAGAAGTGTAAATGGTGATGATGTGAGAAACCTCAATGATGTTGATTAGGACTAAGTGGGTAGCACCAGAGTAATTAGTTTCCCCAGCGCTCACAGGCAATGTTGTGTTCCACGTAACAAGTATTATGCTCCAACTACTCCAATTGAAAGGATTATTCGGTGGCTTAGCACATAAGGATCAACATGAGCATATACGCAATTTCGTGAATGTATGATCACCATTTACATTCATAGGAGTAACTCAAGAAGCTATCCACTTGAGATTATTTATATTTTGTTATTCGGAGAAGCTGTAAGGTGGTTAGCGGAGCTACCACGAGATTCTATCACATTATGGGAGAAGTTACTTGATGCATTTCTTGAAAGATTCTTTCTTTCCTAAAAGATGGTGAAACTTAGAAAAAGCATTGGAAATTTTAAGAGAATTGATGGGGAACCATTGCATGAAAGGTGGTTGAAGTTCCAAAAGTTCTTGCTCTAATGTTCGAATCACAGTGTGCCAGACCATTTTTTCCTTCAATATCCTTATTTTAGCCTTGATGCGATTACTAAAGATATTGTTGATCAAATGGTAAGAGGTGGGATAATGAAACAATCTTTCGCTATAGCTTTGGCTTTTGTCACGACCCCAACCCAAGGTCTAGGAGTGAAATGGCGAATAGGAACCCGAGAGCTCCCAAACAAGCCTTAAAGTACTCAAATCCATATCATCAGTTCAGAGGTGTATTCGAATAGTAAACACATAGTTCTAAGGGATGAAAAGGTAAGACTCATGCTATGGGGATGTCATAGGGAAAGGGAATAACATGAATTCACATAGAACATAGCACCTAAGACTAAGGGGCGGGCAAGTATGACTCTCTCTATGGGGGGAAATTTAGGATTTAGGATCTTTCGCTTCATGTCATGTAGTCATATCATAAGCTCATAACCAAATCACTTAACGATACCCAATAGGTAACCAAGCTATAACATAATCTCCAATCATAGCACTTAGCATATAAACGTAAAGGAATTTACATGATGTCCAATAATACCTTTAAACATAAGATAGGTCAGGGGCTAAGACATACCCCGAGCTCACCCTCAAGGTAAATTAAAATAGATAAAACATCATAGGTAGAGGAAGTGGTGGCTTTTCCTTGGAAGATAGGACTTACCACAACAAGCAAAACTTGAGATTCAAGCTAGACACATAATGTGGATGGATATATTCCTCAGTCCTTACACGGTTATATCATGTAAGCAAAAGAATTTTTTAGTACATTTGAATGTACTAAGTAAGCGGGCGTGCAATGTATATGATTTATCAAACCTGTATTCAACGTTAGATGATAAGGGCACACAATATAGGAAGAATCATATATCTGAAGAAGAGTATATACAATATGCCATGAAATTCATGATGCATGATGTGCAAAATACTCATATATATAGTGGGGATGTGACCTCAACCGACATGAGTAGGACCAAGCGAGCTATTACTTGGAATTCTGATGAAATCCCCTCACCGGTAAAGAAGTGGTCTACTTACCAAAGGTAAACCATACTCCAGCTTACGAGCAACCTCATTTCGTATGAAGCAACCTTCCTTACGGGCAACCCCATTTCGGATAGAATTTTCACAATATTTCATATCATACTTCACCTTACGGGCAACCCCAATTCGTATGAAGCAACCTTCCTTACAGACAATTTCACATAGCTATGCTAGGGACAGAGTTTAAAGAAAGAGAGGGAGCCCTCAATCCATCGGAGCTAAGTCGTCATCCCACAAGAATACATACACGTATATATCTACATGCTTTCAAAAGAGGCAATAGTCATTTTCAATTCTTTCAATGCACATTTAGCTCTAAAGCCAAATCATAGTTCATAACCATAATGCTTATGCATAGAAATGGCTCACTTACATATACAAAATG
Organism: Solanum medicagineum; assembly: GCA_026153255.1. Taxonomy (NCBI): domain Eukaryota; kingdom Viridiplantae; phylum Streptophyta; class Magnoliopsida; order Solanales; family Solanaceae; genus Solanum; species Solanum medicagineum. Next base: position 15,560,788 of record JAPFFP010000001.1, read on the forward strand.
GTGCAAGCACCCAAAATGCTCAAAAAGCCATAACAATAGACATTTATATGATCATATTCTTTTCATAACCAGTATCTTATCAAAATCATATACATAAACATCATTAGGCTTAACCCATTTCATAGTTTTCATAAAATCAGATGTTCATGAATGCATATGCTATGACTGATGTGAGAATAGCATGGTTAATATAGATTCAAACTTAATTGAATAATACATTATAAGATTTAAGTAAAACATAAGTAGAATTCACATTTAAATCACAATATAGATCACCCATGCACAAAATAAGCTTTAAAGGGGACATGCACATTCATAACTTCAATGTAATTCGTCATATTATAACTTAAATCAACTTAAAATCATTAAATAAACATAACTTATACATTAATCAAATTTAATAAATCATAAAATTGGAAACCGACATTTTGATGTAAACTAAATTCATGAAAATTACTTGAAAAGAGCTTAGGTCTCTTTGATTGAAAGGAACCAAGGATCAAAACCCACATACCTTGGTTAACGGTTGAAGATTTAAGGAGAAATTTGAAGAAGAATGAGTCCTTCCTTGATCCCCAAGCTAACAACCCACAAGAGTTATTTGAGAGAAACTTAAGAGAGTTCTCAAATGTGAGGAATGAATTTGAATGTTAGGAATAGAGTTTAGGTCATTAAGAAGTTTTTAGGTAGCATAGAAAGTCCCAAAAGACCATTAGAATAAATCATGTTTATGAAAACACTATTAATGAAACGAGTTGAAAAATTGAATGTCACCACTTCAACAGAGGGTATAAGGTCCGTGTGGCACTACATGGACCGTGTACGTGCTTGTGAACCCACACTTAGCAAAATTTCACTATGAAGTTATAAGACGGTGATTCTATAATTAGAAATATTTTTACTCCGGAAGTCGTACAGGGGGCTTCACGGCCTATGTCACACCACACGAGTTGTGTGAGGGGCTGTGTCACCATATTTGGTCCCAAACAATGGGATTCCAAGCTCAAGGCTACCACACGTCCCTCCACACGGTCCGTGAAGTGTCACACGGCCCTTGTGGGGTCCAACTATGGCTTGCCTTAGCTTGAAACTCCATGCCAAGGGATAAACAACCTCCTATAGGCCAAGTCCACTTCACGAGACCCCGTTACACGGCTCGTGAGGTCTCCCTTGCGGTGTCACTTTGGTCCAAAGTTGGTCCAAAACAAATTTTTCAAGCTCCGACAAGATCGTACGATATCTGGGTCCTTACAACTTTGTTGGATGACATGACAAAGATCAATCGAGTTTGGTATACTCATGACGACTACATTTCCTCTATGCCAAAGAGAGCATCCAAATAGAAAATGGCTAAGAATCAAGAAAGATATGAGAATGTGGCTAAGATGATGACTCAACTTGATCTATTTACAAAGCATGTGATGGATGGTGGTCGTAAGAGTGTAAATATGGGTGTGCAAGTGGTTTGCCTCTAGATAAAGTGCCTTATGATGTTGGTTATAATGAGGAGGTATACTATATTGGGAACCAAATGATGGATTCTCGGCCAGGTTTTCCAAGGCCACCTGGGAATCAAGGTTGGAACAATGGCAATTGTTACAAAGAAAGAGAGTGGAAAAATATATCGGGAGGGTGAAGAGAGAGAGAAGGTTAAAGAGATTCTTATATACCTCGGATGGTAAGTCCAACATATCCCATAGAAAAGTGATATCCATAGACTTCAATGCAATCACCTCTTTCTTCAACTCAATAATATCGGCCTTTATAGTTGTCGTATCATCAGTAACACCACCCTTAGACTCCACAATAGTCACCCCATCAGAAAAGGCTTTTATCTTCGCTATATGATCCTCTAAAGTCACTTCTAACCTATACATCCTTACTTTTTGTGCCTCAATCAACTCCATCTGCTTCATTTCTTTCTTTATTCTTGGGGCTAATCAAGTGGCTATGGCTCTCTCAATCAATGTGGTAGGTAATACTCAACCCGTATGGACCTAATGTCATCCAACTTGGCTAATCGGACTATACCAAAAATGGTAGCTTTTGTGACATAGGGTTAGTCTTTTGAAGCCTAAGGCTCAATCTCAAGTGCCGGCTCTGCAACATCAGACTCAAGAGTCTCAACATCAACAATTGATGTGGTGTCCACTGGCTTCTTCCTTGTCCTGTCCTTCTCATCTCTTTGGAACTCGGCCTCAATGCATAAAATATCACCAAATATTGATGGAGTAATATCAACATCAGTCTTACGGACAAATAGGACTATGGCTCTTCGGCATAGGGCTAGGATGAGGGTCGGAAATGGGAGAGAGTTCTAAAGTTACTTTGCTCAGGTGAGAATCTCGAAAGCAATAACCGATCCAAGATTTAACCGTTTGCGATTCATAATACAGCCAACCAATATCGCTTTTGGATGTCAAAGAATCGACACATTTTGGGACAACATGAGGTTGCTACTTATAAACCCAAACCAAAACCGTGCAAGAATGTTTAACTCTTTCTTTTTAATCACTATCCCTTCACCTAACCACAAAGGGGTTGGACTACCGATCATTGGGAGCAACCATGCTTTTAGATCATTAAGGGTCTGCTTCTCAACCATGTCAGCCAAGTCGTGTCGGATCCAGAAGGTACACCCCAAGAAGTCATTTATATCTATCTCATTACATGGGACGGGCACACTTCTCACTTCAACAATATCGACCACTTTAGAGCAATTTTAATCTGGCATTACTCTTTGGGATGACCTTGGTATATCCCTCATAGAACTCCCGGATCTAGCTTGGGATATAAGGATTTTGAGGTGTGGTGAAGTGTTGAAACTGATGGAACTTTGAAGTGTCCACACCTTGGGGTACCTGTCAACTACCCCATTAGTAGACAATCTTCTCTCCTCCAAAATAGTTCTCAGCCCCGCTGCTTTCAATATATTTAAATGACGGGGGGCCAATTGTCTCTTAAATGATTTAGGAGGTTTAGAGGAGTGGTTCATGCATGGATTTGGACCGGGCCTCCATCCTACATGATTTCTGGCTTGATTCGGAAGCCGGAGGCTCATGTATGGGGGCTATGGACCCCACTTGATTATCATTCAAGTTGGTCCAATCTAAACTGAGGAATCCTTCCTCATCACTTTGTGGATCCTATTGCTCTACCATTTCTCTTTTACCTTTGCCCCGTTCTTACCTACAGGGTCTTTGTGATCTTTGCTCTGCTCAATTCACAGCTATGGAGGTTACCTGACCTGAATTGGATACTCTATGAGTCGCAACATGTTTTTATCAAGCCATATTTGCAAAACAGGCTAATCATGTGAGAATCAATTATGTGAAAGAAAGGATAAAAAAATAAGCATCAGAAAAGTAACTTGTGCTAAAAGGTCGAACACGTTTGGCGGTCAAAAAGAACGTTGCCCTTTTTTAATAGTTTTCTGATTTCCAAATCTCTATTACATTTGGCGATAGATATATGCATTCAACGATCCGCCCAATTAATTCGACGGTGAATATAACCATCGTCGAAAGTGACAGAACGAACAATAAAAAACTTGTCACAAAAAATGATGTGTGTGGCAATTCAGCGCACCACCGAGTCCATTTCGGCAGTCAAAATAACCATCGCCGAAAATGACTGGCAAGACCAACTCCCCAAAGTTAAAAGTTAAGCACATTACATAATAATGAGAGAAATTTCACACACTACACCACCAGCACAATATCTTATATTGGCATAAGAATATTTCATCCGACAATTTCCAACATGAGTATTAATTCGACCAAATAATGACTTTAAGAAAGAGGTCACCCACTCTATCATCGAGCAAGTTGAAGTCATTGAACAAAACTTGTGGGTTACTCAGACTTCACCCACAACTCACAAGGTAAACAAACCCAATCAATCATGCTTTACATTTATAATATCAAACATTCGAGTTCATTATCCTAATAAAAGCTCCACAACAACACATTATGATCAAATTGGAACAAAACAAAATCACATTCAATGATTAGGCACCACGCTTATCAAAGATAACTTAGACCCATGACCAATACTCCATCAATCAACAATTGAATCAGGAACCCAAATAAGCAAGTACAACTTGGAATATAGGGTTCTAAAGGCATCATGACAACATGACACACACAATTCTTAATGGCTTTCCAAATTCACAAAATGATTATCATGCTTTAATAACCACATTCAAGCTCTACCAACTAAATAACATCATCACAGGTGAAGAAAAGTGTTAAAAAATCCTACCTCTAGTCAATGCACAGACAATGAGATGAACAAAGTTTGATTTGTTGATGCTTTGCAATCACAATACAAAAGAAAATAGAGAATTTAGATGCTACGAGGGTATTTAATCTCTTAGGAAGTGAGAAGAAGAAAGTGAAAAGTTAAAGGGTGCAAGAATTTGAAAAGCTCAAATAGGTCAGTCAAGCGCAAGATTCGGTAATGTTGACTTACCCCGCCAAACATATTCAATGCTATTCTGAATGCGTTCTTGACCACATTTTCTTACAGTGTTTCAAACCTTTTCATCCATATCGAAAGGCGGTGGAACTTTACATCACCTAACCATTTCGATGATGTATCGAATTGCGACTTTAACTACCTAATTTGGCAACACCTAAAGAGTCAGAAACTAACTCAAAAGGTGGTCAAAAGAGATGTTGTCGTTCTAACTTGGCGATCTGCCGATTGGCCAATCTTTTTGCCTTTTTCACATTCAAAATTTTCACCTCACGTACCTGCACAAGTAACAACTATTATCTAAAAAATTACCAACACCTTGGTTGCTTCCTGTCATGACCCAAGCCTAGGGCCTAGTTGTGACACGGCGAATGGAGAACCCGAAGGAACCGCAAACAAGCCTCTTAGCATATCTCACACACATCATAGGTCGCGAAAGCAAATTAAGATAACAACAAGTAATAATATATCATAAGGGGAGCGGGACTAAATGAGTCTTTCATAATAACATAGGCATAAAAAGAGTCAAGCTCAATACATGAGGTTCACATCCAACAACACCTCTACTAATAGATGCAGCGGGAGCCAAGACATCTCCCAGGCTCACCCTCATAGATAAGTATCCAAAAATATAGATAAAATATTAACATAAACATAAAGGAAGATAGATATTGTCCCTGGATATTAGGACTCACCAAAAGCTAACTTCAACGATCCGGCTAGTCACGTGGAGGAGGAGGATCAATAGGAGCTCTGGTTCCTATATGGTGATATCATATAGGCATAGAGTATGCGTTAGTACTTGGAATGTATTAAGTATGCCGGGTCCAATGCTACAAGAATCATAAGCATAATAATCAAGATGCATAATCATGATCGATAGAAATGAGCTCAATATGACATGTATAATCAATACTTGGGTGTAAATATGCTTGAGAATAATCATACTTACATATCTTGTTCAACACAATAAAGCGACATGATAGCTCATCCAAATACCTTGTACTAGAGGGTGAGGAATATAGCATGGGTGGTGACCCCTTCTAGTATGTAGCGGATAGTACAAGGTATTAGTCGTACATGAGGGTGATGTATACAATATGGTTCATGACCACTTTATGTATATATTAGGTAATACATATTAATAAGTCGTACATGAGGGTGAGGCATACAACATGGTTCATGACCCCTTCATATAGACATTAGGTAATGTATATTAATAAGTCGTACATGAGGGTGAGGCATACAACATGGTTCATGACTCCTTCACGTAGACATTTGCCTTGTACTAGAGGGTGAGGTGTACATCATGGTTCATGACCCCTTCCAGTAGGCTTCACAATTCAGATGAGAAAATACATTAAATGAGAGCTCAACGATTCACTTATAGATCATGGAATTTTTTCACGAGTTTAATACATGCTTGAAAAATCATAAATTATCATAACATGCTTGTCATATAAATTCATACAATAATCTCTCATCAATATCAAGAATCCTTGTCAAATAATTTAGTCAAACATGGTGGGTATGCATACACGTGCAAAAAATCATGCAATTTCGGAGTGTAAGACAAGAAAAAGTAAAATCAAGCCATTTTAACGTCATTCAAATCAACCCACCAATATAGTAGTAAAACCATCATTTGGGTGTCATGAAATTCATTTTAGAAATTCATCGTCATTTATAGTCTCATAATTCATGTCATGTGTAGCCTCAATAAGTATAAATCAACTCATGGAAATAGATTCAATAGATATTCATGCATACTTCATCAATACTTGAAGAATCCAATCTCAAATCATGTTTATACTACATAGTAGAATTTACCCATAAAATATCCAATATTAAAATCATGAAATTTGATAAAGAGGGCAGGTTTGGCTTCATGGGTGAAAGAAACCCATGAATGAAATCCACATACCTTAAACCTTGAATTTCTTGAAATTGAATTGGGGAAGACTTGAGAATTGACATGGGTTCTTGAAATCCAATGCTTGTTCTTGAAATCCTTGAATTTGAATGGGGGATTTGATGATGTTTTTTGGAGGGGTTTAGAGAGGGTTTGTGAGTTCTAGAGTTAAAAAATGGTTGAGGATGGAGGATTTCACGTTTAAATGGGCATTGAGTTATTATCCAAATGTCCTTGGAAGAAGTAGGAAAAACAGGGGAAAATTACACTGGTCTGCGCCCTAGGCGCGACGCGGACCAGGCGCGCACATAAAATAACACTGTGCCTCGCCCTAGGCGCGTTACACCTTGGGCGCGCACGCACACTGTTTCTGGTGCCTGTTGTGAAATTATTTTTCGCTATGGGTTTTCTAAAATCCGAGGGTTATCTTTTCCACACAATTTTTCCCCCTGAACAAGAATATGAAGTTGGATTTTCGAAATCATGCACGATTTTTGAGATATTTAAAAAATACAATTATGGGGCATTCTGAAGTAGATGAGGGTTGTTTCACCTCCCAAGTAACACCTTATTTAATGTTATGGCATGACAAAATCCTTCTCAAATCACGTTTTCTTAATATGGTCGATGACCGACACTACCCAAAAGTCCTTAGGTTGCTTCAACGCCTTACAAATATTGAACACAACCTCCTTCTCGTTCACTCCAAACTTCAAGTCTCCTCTCTCTACATCAACTAATGCTCTCCCGGTAGCCAAGAATAAACTACTAAGGATGATAGGCACCTTAACATTCACTTCACAGTCAAGAATCACAAAATCAATCGGTATGATAAACTTTTCGACCTTAACCAACACATCATACAAAATAACAACTGGTCATTTGATGGACTGATCAATCATAAGCAATCTCATCATCGTAGGTGAAGGAGTGTCCAAGCCCAATTCTTCAAAAATGGCCAAAAGGCATAAGGTTGATGCTGGCCCCAAGGCCGCACAAAGCTTTACCAAACTTACAAGCCCCAGTCGTGCATGGGATAGTAAAAGCACCTGGGTCATCCTTCTTCACTACAGAATTGGTGGTCATAATCACACTACATTGGTGTGATACCTCGGTTGTCTCACACTCCAAGTTCCTTTTCTTGGTCACGAGTTCTTTTATAAACTTAGCATAACCCGACATCTCCACAAGGGCTTCTACCAATGGGATATTAATAGAGAGGGAGAGTTTAATATGGATAAAAACTTCTGAAGTTTGTGTCATCATTCTTTCCCTCTAGCCTTTGGGGAAAAGGAGGATCAATCTTCACTTGGGGAGCCTTTAACTTTGAAGATGAAGCAAAATTTTTTAGGGGTCTATTTTTCTTAATCGAATCACCCCCAACTTTCACATTGCCATCACTCCCGGGATTGCCAAAAGAGTTACCTTCCTCATCAACCACTATATCGCCCTTCACTTCTGGGTCATTAGCACCCTCAAATAAAGAGGCCTTGGTTCCATTTCCTAGCTCAACATCCGATGAAGGTGCAACTCCTTCAATAACCTTGCCACTACGCGTGGTAATGGCCATGCACTGCTGGTTGTCACTTTTCAGTTGGCTACCGTGCCACTAGTTAAGCCTCATTTTGGTCATTGGTTGAGATGAGTTGAAATAGTCCCTAGTTGTGTTTCCAAGTGCTTGATTGAAGCCAAATGTGACATACGTTTGACTCAAGTGGGAAAAATTTGACTTTATTTATTTTAACACTTTATCCGATGTCTCCACTTTATTAAGAATTCTTGTGAGCATATCTTTAGTACGAAAGCTTTCTGAATTCACCATAGGCTCCTTAGGATTCATCCTATCATGACCTCATTGAAACTCTTACATGCAATAGTTATGTGAACAGTTAAAACTTGCAACTCAGGGTTCAAACCATTAACAAACAACTAAATCCTCTCCTCATCTATAGTCATTAACTTAGTAGCATATCTGGACAAAGCATAGAACTTAAGCCCAAAAAATGCAGCTACTGTCATACTACCCTACTCAGGTGCCACAAATTTATCTTTTTGGCGATCCCTCAAAGTCCAAGGCACATACTTCTCCAAAAATATTATATAAAACTAGGCCCAAATAAGTGGTGGTAAGGCTGGCGATCGACATTCTACAAAATCTCTCACTACTATTTGGCCTCGACCTGAGGTTGGAAAGACATAAACTCCACTCCATGCTGGTGTATGACACTCAACTTATGCAGCCTCTCAAGCAATTCAAAATGAACTCATAAGCATCTTTCATTTTTTTGACCATTGGAATATTAGTGGCTTCAGCTTCTAAACCTTCATTAATATCTCATGCTCCATAATAGTCATCATAAAGCCCATACAAGGGTAAAGGAATGCATCATCACCCAAAGTTCCCTCCCATATTAGGGATTGCAGCTCCAATGGGGTCGTAGACAGAAGCTTGGGTGAAACTCTAGAACCACACCCAACTCCAAAAAGTCAGTATCTATTGTGCAATTATTGGGTCCAAGGGAGGAAGTATAGTATCATCCTGATCATTCTCTTTTGCATCTGCATTCTCCTTTACCTCAATCTCCATATTCTCTTTTATCTCTAACTGAGGTGCAAGTTGGGTCTCTCTTACTAGTACCTTCTCAGCTTAGGCCACACCCTGGCGGGTGCTACCCTTCCTCTTCTTTTCTGTTGGCCTCTAACCCTTATTGCAAGCTAATTGGCACAGTCTGGCACCATTGTAATGTGTGTTGACCATATGTGGAAGAAGAGCCAAAGAGGTTAAATATCAATTTGGATTTCCAGATACCAATTGAAATCTAGACATAACATAAAAAAGAGAAAGGAATACATAAGAGAAATTTCCTAAAATCTTATACCCTCTCAAAGAAAAGTGCAGATGCCTTTGTATTGTTCCAAAAGACTTTACTAGGCTCATTTTCGAAACAACCTCTGTATCTCTAGGAGGTAATGGTAAGGTTTGCAGGTTTGCGTACATTTTACCCTCTCTAGACACCACTTGTGGGATTTCACTGGGTATTATGTTGTTATTGAGATCAACAAATCAATGTTCCAATACCAACTTTGCCATAACTTTGAATGAGATGTGAGTGACATCCACACTGGGAGAACCAATAATCTAACCCAGCTAACTGAACTAGCATAATTTAGGAAATTTAAAGTTACAAAAGTAATTTTAAATACGCAAGCAAGTTGAGTTCCTATAAACTCAACAGAAATCTAATCAAATAACAAATAATCCCCATAAACTGGAAATTATTCTGCCAAAATACTAACTACAAGTCTAACACAATTGGGTGCAATCTCAAAAACTAAATAATTACATAAATAAATGTTTGAGTTGAAAAAATTAAAGATTGAGATAAAGTATCTATGGTAGCCCAAAAGATGTTGTCTCACCCTTGAATTCTAAAATCAATGATCTCTATCCGCAACCACCTAAAGATGCTCCGTACTAAATAAAAAAAGATCAAGTGCGGTATCAATACACATAATAACAGTGTACTGGTAGAATCACACTGTTATTTCAATTAGTAAGATATATTACCAAAAAAAAACATTAGATCATACATATATGGAGAACACAAATTCAAGTTCCAATTTGATATACCAACCCATGATTATGAATCTCAATGCAAATTCAACAATAGTCCTCTCAAGGGACCCACACCCAAACAACTTATGTATCAGAATGTGACGCCCATTCTAAAGATGTGTCAGAACATGATACTCAATCTAATAATATGTCGAAATGTGACAACTGATTCAAAGATATGTCAAAACATGACACCCAATTCAATAATGTGTCAAAACATGACACCCACTCCAAAGATGTATCAAAATGTGATACTTGATCCAATAATGTATCGAAATATAATATTCAATCCAAATATATGTCGAAACATGACACATGATCCAATAATGTATCGAACATGACACCTAATCCACAAGCATAGTCACAATCACAATAACAACCACAATGAATAATTTACAACTTGAAAAGTTCAAATAATAGGTTCATTGTATGTAATTTGATTATGAGAAATCATCATTTAGCATTATTTTGTTATTCTCTTTTTAACATACAAGCAAAAAGTACCATGAAGTAGTTAACAGACATATGTCACATAAATAGGAATATTAAATCATCACAAATCTCGAATTAAGCCTTGACCCTATAGAGCCAAAGTTTTTTCCTTTTCCAAAGTCTTAGCTTGTTCTTGGTATATAGACAACTAAGAAAAATATATAACTAAAAGCAATGGCCTAATCTGCCGAATTATATCAAAATCCTAACTCTTGGCCAATTTCATGATCATCTCTCTCGACTAGGGATTCTACCCTAATAATTAAAGGTCTAGATCCTTTCATATAATAATTTCTCATAGAATTAAGATTTACTAATCAAATTATAAGTTAGAAAAATGATTAACTAACCTTTAATAATGACTAGTAGAAAATTAAAGAGAAATAACCCTAGGTTGTTTTTTGTCTCTCAAGGATGAAATGAGAGAAATAAGAATGAATTTGAGACTTTTTGACTTAAAATTAATGACTATCCTACCATGACAACCACTTATCTTATCGTGGTGGGTTGCACGGAGATAGAAACTTCATGAATCGCATCCCAACCTCTATTTTATAACACCCTCTCAAACCATGATGTTCTAGAATATACCTTTTGTGCCAATATCAATTTGGGGGGTTCTACTCGCACAAATTTAATTTCGTAAAGTTATACATACTTCTTATCATCTTCTCTATTAACTTGAATAATATGTAATGACCCGACCCGTCGCTATGGGTAGATCAATGTAAAAGGAAATTGATCCAAAAAAAATTTCTGTAGTAAGTTGAAAATTTTGAGCCAAGGCCAGTTTCAGATGAAATTTAAGTGTTGTGGGATCTAGGACAATCTGGTAATGGATTGGGAGTTAGATTTTAAGTTTGATCATTCAAGTTGATTTAGTATGTGTATGATTTACTGTATTATGTTTGCTTGACATATATTTCAGTTATTAGAGTAGCCGCGCAATCTTACTGGTACATTATTGTTATGTATATTGATAGTGCACTTGTTTTTTCTTTATTGAGTAAAGAGTATCTTCAGAAGGCCGCAGAGAGACCTCAGTTGGTTGATCGTGAAGTTTAGAATCCAAGGGTGAGCTAGAACTTTCCGAACTACTATGGATTCTTCCACTATCTTGGTCCACTTATTTCTAGATTTGGACTCCATTTATTTTCTTGTTGGGATTTCGGGTTTGCATCTCTGTGTGTTAGGCTTGTAGTTAGAGTTTTGCTACAATGCCTTCCAGTTTCAGGGGATTGTTTGTTATTAGATTATTTTTGTTAAATTTATGGGAACTCAACTACTTGCTTAATTGAACTTACTTCTATAACTTTAAATTGCTTGAATCGTGCTAGTTGGTTAGTTGGGTTAGAGTATCAATTCTCCCATTGGAGGGTTAGTATGGTTGCCACTCACAGTCCATTCAAGATTATGAGATGATCAAACTCACAATTTAATCCTCAACCCATTACTGGATTGCCCTAGACTCCCATGACTCATAGTTCATCCAAAGCTAGTCTAGGTTCAAATTTTCAACTCACTACTCGTAATTTTCTGGTTGATTTTGTTCCCCATTAATCCACCCATAATGACGGGGTTAAATCATTATATTCAAAATGTTTAATTTGCGCGAATTATTAATTGTTCATTTCTATTTAGCTAAAAAAAGTAACCAAATTTCATAAGAACATTAATTGTCCATATCATAAACAAGGGTATCATATTCAACCTTCCAATAAGTCAACTTATGAAAAATGTTATTAGTACCTTTTGACTGCTTATAATAAATGAATTTGAGTTGTTGGAGCTTTTTTAATATTTTTATAAAAATTCTCGTTCTTTTTGATGACTCAAACCTACAATTTTGGAATTAAAGATGGAGGATTTACTATATGAATCCCTCTTATCATTATTTAAGCTTATTTATATGGGCTTTTTTTAAAACAAAAATAAGTAAATAAATATTTGACATTTTATTATTGAACAAGTTGAGCTTTTTTTTTTTTTTTTAAAGAATTTCAAAATCAAATGATAGTAATATTATTATTTATATATAGCAATTAAATAAAAAAGTACTAAAAAACTTGCCTAACTAGTAGATAAAATTCAAGATTTGATTCCTAACTTCATCTCCAAACCTCAATTAACATTTATTTATTCAGGTGCTTTAGTATTTGGTATCTCACCCGTTGTCAAATGTATATTGTTGGACACTTTTCAGTAAACATTCATATTTTTTTTTATAGAAATACCCAAATGAGAATGCGTTGTGGCTTTGGAATCTAGCCACAAAGTACTTTAACTACGTATATCCAAAATCTTATCAGTATGTCTTGTGATTTTCAAATTGGCCTAGCTCTAAATCCATCATTAGATCCTGTATTACTTTCAATGCACTTTACATACTTATTATCATGTCTAAGTGATATTATAATAATATTAGTCCTTAGTTACATTCACAATGAATAATAATATTCCAAATATTCGTTATCATATTTTAATGTGTTTTCAATTGATCAAATTTTAAATTGATGCACATATATAATTTGTAAGGTAAAAGTTATAATTATATGAAGTATAATGAAATTATAAAGAAGGTAATATCGTATAAAATACAAGTAAATTTTATTTTTTTAAAATAATTAAGTACTATCTTTTTTATCACCAAAATAATATTTGCATCACATCTAAATTATCACAATCTGCTAGATTTCTGCAATATATTAATATCTATACAAAGAAATAATCCAAAAAACTACCTACTTGACTTCATCTAAAACTTTAAATGCCTTTTCATTAATATGGTTAGGGTGGTTTGAATAAAAATTAATTCAATTGAATCGATCGATTATATAAATTAATTTTTATTTGATCTAATTTTACAATTTTAATAATTCATGATATTTGATTTGATTTTGTTTGAAATAATAAAAAAAAAATTGAATCAAAGCGATTATATACATATTTCTTATAATCATTTATGTATAACATATTATTTTTATGAACAATTTTTATGCGGAAAAAACTATAGCACTCGAAAGAGTAATGTATGATGCGTATTTTATTTGTACAACAATTGTTGTAGCTTGTGAATTATTCATTAAGTTTATGTCGTTTAGTACATTGAATTAGCTAACAATATAATTAGGAAGTTAATATAATTGGAGTTTTGATAATTACAAGATCTAAAATGACGCAGAGCCGATTTAATTTCTTTTGAATAAATTGTTATCTTTTTCTCTCTTTTTTGTATAAATTATTGATTTTATTTTCACGTATATAATCGAACAATCGAACCAAAGTGAATCGAAATCGATAATAATCAAACTGATAAATATAAATTATATTTATTTTTATTTGATTTTAAATATTTAAAATTAATTAAATAAATTTAATTATAATTTTATTATATAATCAACATAAATCAACCCGCGAATACCCCATAATTTTGCATGTTATTGATAAAAATAGATATAAAATTTTTATTTTATGAAAGTGGACCCAAATAATACTAAGTCCAAGGAGTAGTATAACAAGCTTTTAAGGCATATAAAGCCTCTATTTGACTATAGATTGTGAAAGAATTTTTTTTTTAAAATTTATAGTTATGTTTGAACATATAATTAATTAAAAAAAATTAAAATTTCATAAGTGAAAGTTTTAAAAGTTTCAAAATTGATCTAATTTAATTTCTGAAAATTTAAAAATATAATTAATTTCACATTCAAAAAAAATAAATAATATATATATATAATTTTTTACTAGTTTAAAATTTAATCTTACCTGTGAATTTAGATATTTAAAATGATTTGGTAAGATAATAATAATAATAATTAAAAAAGAAAGTTAGAGGAAAAAAAAAAAAAAAGGAGAATTGATCCAAATTTATCAAATTAGTCCCTCTTTTCATTCTTCACCCCCTTTCTTCCCTCAAAAAATCCCCAATTGCAGAGCGCGAGTCACTGGACTCGCCAAATTGACAACTTCATAGCAAATTCAATTGCCTCTGTACTGCTATCTCCTTGGCTCTCTATCAGAAAATTCAGCTTCTAGCAGCATTCTACAGTTGGAATTACCCTTTAGCCAGTAGCAGCTTGGGAGGCACCTTGCTGGCGAATTGGACCCATATGGGAAAACAGCTCTTGTAGAAGAGGAAGACTTGAGGAGTTACATTTCAGAAAGCTTGAAACAAGAATCTGATCAAACCAATTTGAGCGTGGTTCTTGATAAGTAAGTCTTTTTAGAACTTTTGCTCATAAAAGACTTTAATGTCTGAAATTCCCAACATTCTGTTCTAATTCAATTGTTTCCATTTTTGTTTGTGGGTACTGCATTTTGTAAATTTATTTGCTTGGTAGATGTTGATATTTGAGAAAAACATGAGAAGTTTTCATTTGTGTTTGGTGATGGTGGCTGAAAAATTAGCTCCTTTGAAGGCATCACAACACTCTGTAATAGAAAATTGAGTTGAATTGATGAGTAGAAAGCTTAAAATAGCTCAATGTAGGGGCTAGAATTTTTATAATCTGATGTATATATCCATGAAGTTGGAAGTTTTAGGTCCAAGTTTACATAGGGTGAAGTATGCACCTCGAATTGCCTAGAAGTTAAGTTATTGGTTTCTTTGATTAAGTAAGTGATATTATTAAAAGAAGCATCAAGAAGATGCAGTAGTTACAAGATATGACATTGAAGCTTGCAGAAACATCTGGCTCCTATACAAAAACAGTCTATGCTAGAGCTAGGGAACTAATGAAGTCTAATAGTTGATCCGATCTATTAGGTGGGCACAAAATGGAGAACAAAATAGACTAGCTATATATTTAGCCTTTATAGAGCCTACATGAGTTAAGATCTCTTCAAAACATCTCTGTCCTTTCTGTTCAAATACTCGAAAAAAATGGAAAGCAGGTATCATTCTCCATTCATGCTTGATGGCTTTATCAACTCTCCACCAGCACCAGGTCAAGTATGCTTCGCTTAGTGACTGAGAACTGATCCGTTTGAGGCCATTAATACACAATAACATGCTCCATAGATCTGAAGCAAAAAGATGGCCGGGGCTTTCAACTTCCTTTTTAAAGATATAGCATATGTTAGGGAATTGAATTTTCCTTTTTACTGACTGAGGCATTCCTCATTCAGGGCTGTCCAGGCGAAACAAATGACCTTGGGAGGAATTTTGTTTTCCATATGAGCTTCCAAGGCCAGTTATCAAGCATGGGATTACAAGAGCACATTTACTGGTAGTTAAACTTAAAAGATAAGATGCCACCTGCTTGATTGCTGCATTTAAATCTGTCTGCTAGCGATGGATTCAGGTTGTTTTGTTGTAGACTAGTTTAGAGGTCTAGAAGCTCACAGTATCCCCAGTCATACAAATCCCTTCTGAGTTGGAGGTTCCACAGAATCCCCAGTCATACAAATCCCTTCTAAGTTGGAGGTTCCAGTAAGCCCCTTCTCTATATGATGCTATGACAACATCAGGATCTTGGGCAAGAGTGAAAAGGTTTGGAAATGCTTCCTGGATGGTGGAGTTTCCTAATAATTTGTTCTTCCAAAATCTGATAAGAGAGCCGTTCCCTGCCTCACAATGAGTGTTATGAGCAAAGGTGCTCCAAATTTTCCTGATGCCTTTTCATAGCCCAACTCCGTATGGTTTCCTTCAATGCTTTGCGGATAATGATCTAGTTCAGTTTTGCTTTGATAACACCTTCCAAATCCCAATATCCTCAAGGCAGTAACTACATAACCATTTCATCATCGTGCTCTTAAAAAGTGAGCTCACTCATCTGAAAGGAGACAGATGAGAGTAGTCTTTTTCCACTAGGCTAGCTGCCTATTGCAGGAGTTCCTGAACTGAAAGGACACCACCAAGCTGCTACTGAATGTGAACAAAGTCGAGGAGATGGAATCAACTCAATATAATTCGTTTTTCTTTTTTTTTTTTTTTTTGGGTGACTGCTGAACTGACCGAATAAAATGTTGGATTGATTCGGAAAGAAAGATAGTGGCAAAAGGATGTTGATCAAGTATTGGCGTCTCATGCTGACCCTGTCTGCAGTTGCTACTACACTATTACATCCGGATAAAATGACCCATAGTGGTTTGTTATGTGCTTTGAGGTCCTTGATTCCCAATCCTCCCTGCGATTTTGGTTGACTTTATCCCTTTTGATTAGGTGAAACTTATGGGTTCTGGCCGTTTCCTTCTCAAAGAAAATTCCTTCTTAGCTTGTCCACCTGCTCTAGGTGCTGGATGGGATCTGGAATAAAGACATATAGCATGTAGGAATGCTGTCCAAAACACTATTAATTAGTGAAACACTATTAATTAGGGTTTGTCTTCCTCCACAGGATAGGTATTGCATATGCCAGGTGGGCAACCTCTTCTCAGATTTCTCAGATTGGCAACTTCATTTACGGGAAATATGTTACTCTTTTGCATGTTCATGTGTAGCCCCAAAATAGCTTTGAAATTAGACAAAGTTAGATTTAGGTAGATCAGTTGGGATCTCTCAGCTCCACAGAAGACCAGGTTGTCATCTGCATAAAGCAAACGTGATACTGTAGCTTGGGACCCAAATTCCTTTTTATTTTGAAGCCCTCTCCAGTGAAGCCTTGCTTTTTGAGCATTTTACTAAGCCATTCCATGACAAGAATGAAGAGGAAAGGTGAAATAGGGTCACCTTGCCTGATGCTACTTTGAGGAGAGAAGAACCGCACAATCCCCCTATTCACTGAAACATAGTAATTGGTCATTGATGTACAAAATTTAATCCATCTTAACCATCTCTTCTCAAACCCCATGTGTCTCAATATATTGATCAAATAGGTACAACTCACTTTGTCAATATCCAATTTAACAGCACCCCTGGCTTTCCTCTTTTGAGTCTCCAGTTCACTGCCTTGTTAGCAATGAAGATTGCATCAGTGATATGCCTTCCTTTGACAAAGGATTCTGGCTACCAGAGACTTGCTTCAAATAACAGGTTTAAGTCTTTTTGCCAAAAGCTTAGAAGCAGTCTTGTAAACACTGCTAATAAGGCTGATTGGTCTGTAATCCTTGAGCTCCACTGCCCCTTTCTTTTTAGGAATCAATGCAATGGATGAGTCATTAACATATGTAACCATATGACAGTTGTGGTGAAGATGAATCATAGCCTCCTCCTTTTTCATTATTTCCGAAGCCTCTTGAAATAAGGCCATAGTGAATCCATCAGGTCCAGGGTCTTTGTCGGCAGTGCACATTTTGATGGTCATAGATTTCCTACTTTTCAAACTCCCTTCCCTGTCATATTTTATCTGCATCTGTGATTCTAGCAAGATTCTCAAAACAGGTTGTCGGTCTCCAAGGTTCATTCTTTGTATACAACTGCTGGTAGAAGCTCAAAATCTCCTTGTCAATTTCCTCCTTGTCTTTCGGAATTTCTTACCCAAACTGAAGTGTATCAATGCAATTGTGCATTCTATGTGCATTGGCCACCTTCTGCAAGTATTTCGTATTCCTGTCTCCATCTTTGAGCCACAAGCACCTGGACTTTTGTCTTTAAGAGGGCTCCTCCATCTTTGTCAGCTGTTGATACTGTCTGCAAGTTGAAAATGTGAGATTGTTCTGCCTGGGTTTGAACACAGCCCTCTGTGAATTACTCCAGTATTGTGAGTTCTTTGATTCTCATGATTGCCGAACACTTTCTTGTTCCAAACAAGAGATGTCTTTCTTCAGATTTCTTAATTTCTGAACTAGTATGCATTGGGACTGCAATCGACCTGTCAACCACATATTTTCGAATTAGAAGTATGAGAAGTTAGAATCCCCATATGTTTAAAATATTATGTTGAGCTGCGTGTGTCTTTTCGGTGACTCCCCAGATTTGATTTGCATAGTTTCATTCGTCTTTCCAGTGACTCCTCAAATTTGATTTGCGATGGGTCGTGCCATCATTCTGATCCTATCCATATAATTCTCTTTCTCAATAGGGTCGTGCCATCATTGACCCTACCCATACAATTTTATTTCTCAGTAGGGTTGTGCCATCATTTTGACCTTACCCATATAATTTTATTTTCTTAAATTGTGACCAATTTCAGCCATCAAATCTAATAATCTGACACATGAGCATGTTTCGGCCAGTTTTAGAGTGACTTTCTTGTTTAAGATCTAGTCATCTCTTGATTCCGAGTTGATCCATGTACTTCATATTAGATTTTGAGTACTTTTCAATGACCATTGCATTGTTTCCGACAGTTTGAGTTTTCTTTCTATTTCAGATCTACTGTTGCCAAAAAATTGATGTACTCAGATGTTTGGGCTGGATTACAACGATATTTTCTCTTTCGTGGTTAAAATAGCATATGTCCATCTTTTTCTATCTATAATTGTCGACTTGTTGTTCTTCATTGGCCTTTTAATCCATTGGACATTAAGAATGCTTTTCTCCACGGTGATCTCAAGGAAGAAGTCTATATAGAGCAATCACCTGATTTTGTTGCTTAGGGGGAGCTTGGTAGCCTTTGTATATTGATCGTGTAAGTCCCTCTATGGTCTAAAACAGTCTTCTCAAGCTTGGTTTGGAAAGTTCTCTGTGTTTTACCACATACTGCATCAAATCCAGTATGATAAGACTAAACACATTGAGATTAACTATTAGTTTTATGAAGTCGGGTGATCAACTTGCAGATATCTCACTAAGCCCTTCATTGGTCCTCGTATTAACTATATTTATAACAAGCTAGGTACATATTGACAAAATAAAAGAGAATTTCTGAAAATGTTTTTCTTTTATGCTCAAATAAGAAAGGTATATCTCTTTCATAT
>JAPFFP010000001.1:15585461-15636506 GCA_026153255.1 Solanum medicagineum
GATTCTTAAATCCCTATAATTAAGGAATCTAACAGATCCCTATAATTAAGGAATCCCTATAATTAAGGATTCTAACAAGTAACCACTAGATGTAAGGGGGATATTGGGCCATACTTGATCAATGAAGGAAGATTAAATTTAGTATTAAACTGTATATAGAAGAGAGGATTTGACAAGAATCGGGCTACTTGCATAAACAAGAAGATTATATGAAAGCGGAAATAAGAAGATTAAGGACAAGAATTTAAAGACAGGCAAAATTTTGTGAGAAAAATCCCAAATTTCAGAATCAAGTGCTAAGAACCCTAATTGATCTTAGTATTAAAAGAAAAGGATTAAAGCTAATTGTGATACTAGTATAGTAAAGAACTGATCAAAAGTGATCTAGATCCATATTTCAAAGAAACTAGAGACAATAATTAGTATAAGGCTAGTTATTCTCCAAAAAAATTAGGATAAGGCTAGTTACCTTCTTTAATTTACTATTATAGAAACCAGAGATATCTAATTAAGATTAATCTTACCTCTTAAAGAATCGTTGTTATAAGGTTATAAGGCAAATCCAAAGGTTTAAAGAAGAGAAACCTCTCAAATAATATTAATAAAATAACAAAATCAATCCCTCTCTATATAAGAAGAACCTATCCCAAATAGCATGAGATCCGAATCCTACTAAAACCTAACTAGGAAACTTTTAAATTAGGAATCTTTAAACTAGGAAAGCAGTAAAAATTACTTCTAAAATGAGCTAACAAAAATAGGGAAAGAATTCACTTTGTTTGCTCCAAAATCACACGTCCTATATGAGCAACTTTTTGGGCGTGAGAATCAGTCTTTATGGGCTTGATTCTTCAGCACTTTGACACTTAAATCAGCCCCTTGTTGCGCATGCACAAAACAGCTTTTTTGGACTCTTTTCGCCGCCATGTGGCAGTTCCTTTGGGCCTCAATGTGGCATGCAAAATCAGCTCTTTTGGGGCTCCATGTTGCCCCAGTCTTCTTCCACTTGGGCTTGATTTTGTGTTGCTTGGACTCTTCAAAAATGTCAATGGGTGCGTGTCGGATTCTCCAAAAGTAGTGTATTTTTGGAGAATCCAACATGGGTGCGGCATTGAAAGTGAAGAGTCCGCTCAACTTAGGCTTGAATTTAGACACTTATTCCGTGATAAACATCTTTTTGATTTTCCATTTAAACCCATCAACTTCAATGGAAGTATGCCACCGTGGATGCTATCAGGATTGGTCAAAATTCTGATTCTTTCTTGGGAAGCAGATGTGTATGTTTACAGGAAACTAAAATGGAGGGGCATATTAGGGAGATAGTAAAAGAATGGTGAAGAAACAGATGGGTTAGATTTACTCAATTGTATGCAAGTGGAACTAGGGAAGGGATTATCTTAATGTGGGATGACGAAGACTGGGAAGGGGAAATCAACAGTCTTGGCTCTTACCCTGTATCCTGCAAATTTACTGGTAAGAATTAGGACTTCTCCTTGCACTTGATTGGTCTATATGCACTTAATTATAGGAAGGAAGGAAAGGAAGGAGACATGGTGGGAAATGTGGAGCAACCAGGGATTTATTCACAGGACCGTGGGTTGTGTATGGAGATTCTAACACAGTTAAGACATCCATCGGAGAAATTGCAGCAGAATTAGCAAATCAACGACTGATTGCTCTAAATTTATTGAGGATATGGAAATGGTGGACTTGGACTTAACAGGTGGTCTTCACCTGGAAACAAGGTGACAGACAAGCAATAGCTGCTAGACTGGACAAATAGTTAGTATCAGCAGAATGGGATACAAACTACTGAAATAGAAGGCAGTCTATTCCTCATAGGGTGACTTCAAAACACTCATCAATGTTGCTACAATATGGAGACTTGAAATACACTAAATCCTATTTCAAATTTGAGAACTTGTGGCTCCAAACATAAGAGTTTGCTGACGTAATTAAGCATTGGTGTCCTATTGTACATGAAGGCCTGATTACATTTTGGCTTTCAAATTGAAAGCTTTGAAGGGGGAGGTGAAGGAATGGAGTAAAACAGGTAACGGCAATCTTGACTTACAGAGGTTGAATATACTCAATCCGTTAGCTAAACAGGAGGAAATTCAAGAACAGAAGATTTTGACTTGAGATGAGATAACTAAAAGACTGGCCTTATCAATGGAATTTGAAGATGTTGCAAGACTTGAGGAGACTGCTCGGAGACAAAGATCTAGGGCACTATGGCTGAAATAAGGAGATAGGAATACCAAATTCTTCCACACAACAACTTATGCACACGGGTGACTGAAACCCCATTAATAAGCTAATAGTGAGAGGAGAAACTGACAGATTCAGCTGACATCAAGAAAAAAGTACTCTTAATATGAAGATCTATATTCAGAGACAGGAGTGGACGCCACATTTCAATATGAGGGATAGCCCTATGATCAATGCAAATGATTATGTGATGTTGATGGCTCTCTTTGAGCCACAGGAA
Source organism: Solanum medicagineum (assembly GCA_026153255.1). Lineage (NCBI taxonomy): Eukaryota > Viridiplantae > Streptophyta > Magnoliopsida > Solanales > Solanaceae > Solanum > Solanum medicagineum. Next base: position 15,587,953 of record JAPFFP010000001.1, read on the forward strand.
ATTCTGGACTGTGTCAATGCATGTGCAAGGATAAAGCTCCAGGACCAGATGGATATACCATGGATTTCTACTGTCAATGCTTGGAAGTGATCAACTCAAACATAGTAGTGCAGTGCAAAACTTCATGATGAAGGTTTTTCTGGAGGAGTTATGATGCAACATTTGTAGCTCTAATTCCTAGAAACTGGTGGCTACTGAACTGACTTCCTTCAGGAAAATCAGACTAATTGGGAGTGTGAACAAGATCATATCTAAAATGTTAGCTGAAAGGTTGAAGAAAGTGATTCACAAATTAGTGGATAGCCAACAGATGACATTCATCAAAAGAAGCCATATCATCGATGCTATACTGATAGCAAATGAATGTGTTGAAGGTAGTCAGAGGTGTAATCTTCTAGGAATCTAAACTGGATCTTTTTGAGCTTCTATAGAAAATGGGTTTTGGTACTAGGTGGAGGAGGTGAATCAAGCAATATTAGTATAGACCGTACAGTCAAGTTTTTAGTCTTGATTAACGGATCTCCTACTGGTTTCTTTTCCTATCACAGAGGTTTGAGACAGGGAGAACCCCTTATCTCCTTTCCTATTCATCCCAGCTATGGAAGACATGAGCAATATGATACAAACTGCTAGGATAAATGGGTGGGTCAGGGGTTTGCAGGCAAATCCTAGAACAATGAGCAACTTGGAAATCACTCATCAGATAACGCCCTGGTTTTTTGTGAGGCTTCTAAAGAACAAGTTATCATGAGGGTTATCTTCACTCTCTTAGAATCCATATCATGACTACATATTAACTGGATGAAGAGTTATATATACCCTGTCAATGAGGTGGCTGACATTTAGGTTTTGGCTGCTACTTTGTGGGCAGGGGTAGGTGCTTACCTGTACTAACCATTTGGCATGCCTCCTCTGAGGGCAAAAAGTAGGTCAAAAGGGGTATGGTATGACGTTCTAGCAAAGTGAGAGAAGACTGTCAAATTGGAAGAGTCAATACATGTCTATGGTGGGAGATTGACTTTGATTGACAGTGTGCTTGATGTTCTACCCATATATATGATGTCTATATTTCATGCTCTTGTCAATGTGATAAAAAAGATTGATGCTTTAAGGAGTAACTTCTTCTGGCGTGGCAATGGGGACTAGAAGAAAATCCATCTAGTTAAATGGGAACATCTTCTGGCATGACATGGAAGCCTTAAATGTTGTTCTGGGCAGGGCAATTGGAACATTGCCTACATCATATCTTGGGATGCCTTTGGGGGCTACATCTTGGTCATATGAAATCTGGAACAATGTGATTGAGAAATGTGAAACGAAGCCTGCTATATGGAAATCCCAATCTCTCTCTAGGGTGGCAGGTTGACCTTGATTAATTCTGTTCTTGATTCACTACCTACCTATGTGATGTCAGTGTTCCCAATTCCAAAGAGGGTAATCAATAGGTTGGATAAATCCGTAAGAAAATTCCTCTGGCAAGGAATCAGTGAGAAAAAAATGCTACAATTTGATTAAATGACAGTGGGAAAGAAGCGTGGGTCGTGGAGGTATGGGAATAAAAGAACCTGATGAATCAGACAAAGCACTTGGGATGAAATGTATGTGGAAGTTCAATAATGAAGAATTGACCTAATAGAAGGAAGTCATTAAGGCAAAATATGTAGAGGAAGACAACTGGATGACCAAAGAATTGATCACACCATATGGGGTCAGTGTATGGAGATCCATCAGATCTCTGTGGCTAAGTTTAATGCTAACATAAAGATCAAAGTACGGAATGGAGAGAAAACAGAATTCTGGAAGGATGCTTGGCATGAGACAGGTAGGCTAGAGGTTTTGTTTCCTAACATATACTTTCTAGTATCCCAGCAACAAAGACCATAGTAGATCACTGAACTCCTTAAGGGTGGAACTTTATCTTTGGAAGACAATTAAATGACTGGGAGATTCAGAGGGTAGTAGATTTTTTCATCATCATTGCGCAATTTAACGGACCCGGGGTGGTGGTTTGGGGGTCAATGCATTTTGTGGCGAAAAGGCAATCAGTAGGACAATGGACCATCCCAATCAGCCCCTGGCCATGGAGAGGAATCTGGAGGGATACCATTATATAGATGTTCCTTTTATGGGAAAACTGCTGAGACAATTAACCATCTTTTTTTACACTTAAGATCACTGGCCAACTATGGAGGTTATTCCTGAATCTTAAGGATATGTCATTCACCATCTCTGCCAAGATCACAGAAGCAATCCAGAGTTGGGAGGAAGCAAGCAGGAAAGTAGTCCAAGAACAGAGACAAATGGAGACTTGTCCCTGCTAGTTATGGCGGGCAATATGGAAGGAGAGGAAGGCTAGAGCTTTTGATAATAGAGAATAGTATGCAAAAAGTCAAACTAAATTGTCTTATGCTACTATCTGTAAGTTATCCTCAAATGATACTATCTCCTTTATTGATGTATTGGACTCAATTTAGGAAAAGATAGTAGGATTTGAAGTACATATCATAAATATTGACCAGTACAGTTTAAGTACCGGCTTTTGAGGAATATACAAAGTTATCAGTTACCCCAAAAAAAGGGAACATATGACAAATAGCAAGATAGGGGGAATGGGAAATATGAGGATACATAACAAAAGCTTGATGATGAAGTGGTTGTGGAAGTTCAGTACAGAAGATAGTCATCTATGGAAAGAAGTCATCAGAGTAATATAATGGAAAGAGGGCAACTGGACAATAAAAAGGTGACCATTCCATATTGATGTAATAGCTGGAATCTATAAGAAGCCTGTGGCCGTTATTTGAGTCAAGAGTGGATTTCAAAGTTGGAAATGGTATTAAAGTGTCCTTTTGGAATGACAATTAGATTGGTCAAGCTACACTGAAACAATTCTTTCCAGAACTGTGCAACTTATGCCAGCAACAAGAAGCATCAGGGGCTGACATGTGGACAGGACAAGGATGGAATCTCAATTTTAGAAGATTTTTAAATAACTGGGAGCTGGAGAGAATAGCTAAATTCTACTACACTTCCTAGTTCAATGGTATTGGTATTTCAGAAGAGGAGGACAAGTTGGTATGGCAGAGTGACAGTCAAGGAAATTTCTGCCTGTCAATTCTGCTTACAGGGACCTCAACTCATCCAACAATCAGGTGGGTTGTTGGCCATGGAAGATGATTTAGAAAGGTAAAATCCCGTACAAGGTAGTCTGCTGTACTTGAGTTTTGGCCAAAGAATTGGTTCTGATTTTTGAAAAACTTGATCAAGAGGACTTCAACTATGCTCCAGATGCTACCTTTGTGGTGAACAAGCTGAGACAACTTTCCATCTTTTTTGCATTGTAAAATGGAGAGATCAATTATGAAAGATTTTTATCAATCTGATGAAATTATGTGGGTGATGGACAGAAGCATAACGGAGGTTTTAAAATGCTGGAATAGTGATAGCAATGAAGCTAACAAGGAAAAGAGATGGAAGATTGTCCCAACATGGATTTGGTGGTTGTGTTTGTGCTGAAAGGGATCAGAGTGTTTTGAGGACTAGCAATGCAACATTCAGAAGTACAAGATGAATTGCATAGCCCTCTGTTACTTTTAGTAAACAGATATGGTTAGTACTCAGTACAAACTGAAGATATCTGTGATGTTCTAGACAGTTGGTAAGTATCCAAGTAGATAGGATCCCAACTTGTAATTGGCCTTACTTTTGAGGGGGACTACACAGTTTTGGTGTGGTATACCTATTAAAATTAGTTAAACTATTATCTTCCCCAAAAAGAAAAAACACAGATTACCTGGAAATGCAGCAACATACCCCCCCCCCCCCCCCCGGGGCATCCAAAGAAAGCTCTCTTAACTGGATTACAAAGTCTTCTATTATCTTATGATCTCATTGGGTTGAAGGACTAACAGTTCATGGAAAGGCGCTGATACTTTTCAACAAAAAACCACTAATTATTGTTTGGTTTGCTGTTTATCTGATGAGGAATATCTAATCAGCTCGTCAATTGACAATTCTAATGTGCATGCATTTCCCTACTGAGTCCACTCGGCACTTGGTGGTCTCCTTTTTGAACTGCTTCAATAGCTTGGCGAGTTACAGAAAGTTGTTAAGCAACTTTTTCTATTTTATAGCTTTAGTGCTCCATTTACACTTGGAAAATGAATTATTTCTCCGGTTGTTGCTTCTTGGCCCCCCCCCCCCTGTGTGGGAGTACACTGGGTATGCTTTTGTTGTTGTTGTTGCTGATTCTTGTGATTCACTTAATGTTGGACTCACTTACAAGTTACAACGATAATGATTCACATCTGCTAAGAATTTTAAAGCAATGATGTGGCGCTTTATTATCTGTAAACAGGTAGATCTAGCTTATTATCCTTGATCAAACCATGTCACATTACATATTGGTTTAGTATGTCTGTAGAAGTTGTTTGGTTGTCCTTGTAATAAGTAAAGATACAGGTAACAATTATGCAGCGGTCTTAGTCCTTTCCTTTAGGGGTTCTAACTCTTCTAGTTAACGCATTTCCATATGAATAGTGTTACTTTTTTCATTTTCTTGTTTGTTTTGTTCTATACACGTCTCTAATTGACTATACGGTCATGGTAACGCCTGTTAACAGCTGTGCCAATCATATGGATGAAGCATAGTCCTGAAGCATTTGATGTTGCTGAGATATTAAGACTAGATAATCAACATTTCTTTATGAGTCCATTGAGAAGATCAAAATGGACTGTTTACATTTGTTTTATTTTTTGGTGTAAACAGAATTATGTTAATGATGCTGAAATAGTCGTGGAACTTATAGAATCACTTTAGGAATAGAAAGGGATACTTTGTAAGTACTTTTGACAGCACCTTCTTAGTGCGATATTTATTATACACTCGCCTTTTCTCGATAAACGTTTCTTCATGCCTGAACCACCAGATTTGGTTGCTTTGAATAAGTTTACTTTAGACCTTTTTCCTTTGACTGAATATTGTGTATCATCCAAATGATTATAAACATTCTCCTTCCCTTTCTCCTCTCTTTCTACTTTTCAGTTATATGAATTATTTAATTGCTACACATTACTTGCTATGCAGGGAAGTTTTACTGGACCTAGAGTAAATTGGTCAGGCTCCAGTCTTCGAACTGAGGCTACTGGCTACGGATTGGTGAAGTCTCTTTTTTTCTCCGTTTGTTTTGCATTGTTGAATACTTGTCTCATTCCTGCCAACTAATTTGACTTGCAACTTTCAGGTTTTCTTTGCACAGCTTATACTTGCGGACATGAACAAAGAACTAAAAGGATTAAGGTACCATCCTTTCCAAATGGCAGATTTCCTTGTGTGTGAAATCAGAAATATAAGGGAAAAATAGCGTAATATTTGGGGCTTATTACTGATCTTCATTAATGGCAATATCAGTGGATCTATTTGCTATTATAAGTTTACCTACATTATGAGTTGTAGCTGAAAAATGGTAAGCCTGCTGGAAGATCATGGAGATCTTTGTCAGAACACATGATTGGGCATCATGTAGATATTTAAACTGTTCCACTCAATTTGTCATACTTACAGCCTTCAGCTTGACTTCATGTATGAATCTTCCAGTCTGAAAGCTGATTGTTTCACGATCACTTGAACATTCATCAAATGGATATTAAAAGCCAGCATTTTGTCAAATCTTATGCTTACTTTGAGAAATTATCATCTTAACAGCCTTATTAATAGTTTAAGTATACACACCATAGGTAGTACTTTATTAGGTCATTTTAACCTGGCCCCTCCAAGACATATATAGTATGGGCTTCGAAACTATTTGCAATTTTGCATAGGCAAGTGTCAAGTAGAAAAGCAAAAGCTGTTTGCTCTTGATATTTGCTGATATATGAGAATTATTTTGTGTGGCTGATTCTATTGCACCTTGGTGTCAAAATACTGTAATGTCCATTAGCAGTTTCCTCCCATCCTATTGCCTTTAATTCTGAGTTTCTTTCTTATGATATCATTGATAAATATTTATTTTAAGCTTCATAGCTACAGATGATATGGCACACGGTGTTATTACTGGTTATCCTGACTCCAGTTTTTCCATCTGTGATTTCGGTGATGAAGTTGACATAATTCCTAGGGTTTATGTGTTTTACTGTGCTGAGGCAAAAGGTTTTGTGGATTGAGTAGGATGAAGTCAATAGTTGAAAGCAGAGTCCTTGGAACAATTTCAATTTAACCAATGAAAAATCTGTTTGGCCACTTCGTTTTGGAATGAAATGATTAAAAAGAGATTGAACATGACGGGAAGAACACCCACAGTAGCCTAAAAATTGAGATTGTTCGCAAAACTTTCTCTTTGACTTTGCCCCTTCTTTCTTCGAGAAATGTGTGGCTTTGTAATAAATTTCCTCTGGTTTACCCTTTCATGTTCAGGTGTGCAGTTAGCGGTTCTGGAAAGATTGCAATGCATGTCCTAGAGAAGCTTATTGCCTATGGGGCAATTCCCATCACCGTATCTGGTAAACTTTCTGAATTCTTTTGGAATATTTTCAGTTTGCATCGACTACTGAGCGCAGAGGCAGATCCAGTATTTGAAGTTAATGTCTTTCTATAACAATCTTAACTTAATATACAATAATAATTGGGTTCACAGTTAAATATGTATAGGTATTTGGTGAATTTCTAAATACAAATGCAATGTTTTAGTAAAAGCTACTAGGTTTACATGCTTTAAGGTTAGATCTGGCTCTGACTGAGGTATCCATCAAAAATCTGTATTCCAATATCAATTGGTACAGTCTGCACCCTATCCTATTCAATTGAATATTATTGCTTGGCTTAGAGTTTACCAATTGGGATTACTGAGCAATCAGTCTATGCTTGTAATAGATTCTCTTCTGGAAGGTGAGAGTCCGAATTGATTACGCCACTTATATGGTACAGATACATATGATACTCAAATTATATGATTTTACAGATGCAAACGGTTATCTGGTGGATGATGATGGATTTGATTTCTTGAAGATATCTTTCCTAAGAGACATCAAAGCTCAGCAGAGAAGCTTAAGGTTTTTTCTCTTTTGTTTTCACAATAGCTGTGCAGACATATACCTTTAGAGTTTTGAATAAATGGCATACTTAATATTACTTATAAGTAATTTTGCAGAGACTACTCAAAGACTTATGCTCGCTCAAAGTACTATGATGAAGCTAAGCCTTGGAGTGAAAGGTGTGATGTTGCATTTCCCTGTGCCTCACATAATGAAATTAATCAATCTGACGCCATTAACTTGGTTAACTCTGGTTGCCGTATACTTGTAGAAGGTATTGGTCAGCATCCTGTTATAATTCTCACTTGTTTGTGATTATTGGCCATGATCCTACCTGTATGATGATTAATGAGTGGTGTGATTGTCATGTATTAATTTACCACTTTTAACTGTATTTGCCCGTTCATTTGTAGGATCCAATATGCCATGTACCGCTGAAGCAGTTGACGTTTTGAGAAAGGCTAATGTCCTAGTTGCTCCTTCTATGGCTGCTGGTGTGGGAGGGGTAGGATCTTCTGTTCTCGACTACGCTACCTGAATATGCTTCGGAAGTCATTTTCTTTATGTATATAAGGATTTGAAGATTTAGCATTTTAGCATTCTACTATCTTTTGCTTTAGTTAAAAGTAAGCTTATGCTTCTGCTTGGCACTAATACTGGCATTGGATCTTCCAACATGGGCAAGATGTAATGCCAAAGTAGGTAAGTTTGAACTCTAATACCAGCCTTGTTGATGGATTGTATTGGGAAAGCTAAGGATGAAATATCTTGGTATCAGCGAAAAAAAGGGTTCATTCCTGTGAACTCGTGATGGAAATGAGCGCAAAAAAGGGTTCATTCCTGTGAACTCGTGATGGAAATGGGAGAAGGAAGCCACATTTTCTTCATCTGATCCCAGTTTATGTCTACACAGGAAAGAATTACGGAGTCCGTCCTGCAGTTCACTGGCTTTCCGCCAGGGTGCATCACATTTTGATGTCCTCAAAAGATTCATTTCCAATTTCTTCCATTGTCTTCTTTTTACTTGATTAACTTTCCTTTTATTGATGTCATATTTTAACGTCTCCTTTACAAGATAGAGCTTATGTAGTAGTTTATGAAGCTTGTATTAGACAGAAGTAATGAAACAACCACAAAGCACCAATTTGTATCAACAGTATATCTAGCTATGCTCATAATACATGTGACTAGATTTCCCATATTATCTTCTGTTGTAGAGTGACTTTGCTGCAACTTGATTGTATCCATTCTTAGATTGATAAAAGTTCATTCTATCAATTGCAGGTTGTTGCAGGGGAACTTGAACTGAAAGAGTGCAATTTGAACTGGTCTCCAGAGGATTTTGAGTCTAAATTACAGGTAAACACTTAAATCTTGATGCAGACTGGAGTTTTTTCCTTTCCTTCTTGGTTGTGGGGGGAGAGGGCAACAGTTTGAGGTGTTGATGTGAAAAGAATTCTCAGTTTGTAAGTAATAATCAAATATATGTAGTTGGAGCGAGTTCCAATCAAATAAACTTGTTAGGCTTTTTCTTACTTGTGCTCCAGCCAAAAAATTAACGTTTACTGGAGTCAATTTTGTAAGATATCCCTGTGTTATTATTCATCTTCATGCAGTATTTTGTCATACTTGTTAACCTTAAATATTCTGTAAGCCAACACTAATTGTCTCAAGATGAGGTTCTATATAGTAGCAGGCTAGCAGCATCATTTTTCCTGCAGGTGCTTCTTTTGTCTGTTTTCCGTTTTGATGCAAATGTCATACCTGGTTAGTGAAGTTGGATCGCTTGCTTTCTGCAGGAGGCTATGAAACAGACTTACCAGAGAGCCCTAAAAGCAGCAACTGATTTTGGTTATCAAAAGGAAAGTCCGGAGTAAGTTTCTAAAACCAACACAATGAAAGATTTGCATAGACAGCTGTACACATTCTTGCAGATTTAGTAAATTGATGCATACAGTAATCATATTAAACGGTTAGAAGGAAATTGTTCCCGTGATAGGTGTTGCCTGAGTTTATATTTTCCTATTCAAATGTGCTCAATTCAAGAGGTGGTTGTCTCCTAATATTTGCAGGGCATTAGTCCATGGAGCAGTGATTTCTGCTTTCCTAACTATCGCCAATGGTATGGTGGACCAAGGATGTGTATAAAATTGCAGCTTTTTCTTGATGTAGCTTCATATCATATCGAAATTACATTTTCATTTGGCATCAATAACGAAGAAAGAGTGTCATTGGTTCCATACCATCATCGGGCTACTTTCATGATCTTGCACAGTGCTTGGCAGTGTAGATGGTGAAAGGAATACATCTTTATCATCATTGTAATGTTCATGTATTATGTAGGTGAGCTATGTCAAAAACTCTGATAGGATATACTTCATTATCGTTAGCTAGGTTGTAATGTTAAATACAAAAGTAATTGTGAAAGCAAAACATTTGTATCATTGATTTGATGGGCTTAGTTTTCAGCAGTGAAATCCTTATAACTTTAGACTTCAATAAACCTTTTCAAAGTTAAAATGCAAAATGCTTTTGACAACTAGACACCCTTAGTCGACTGCATTTTAATTTGCCAAGAAAAAAGGAAATGTGCTTCATCATTCTTGTTCTTGTATAAGAATCATGATTTACCAATATCGAAATTTTGCAATGCACATTCATTACTTTCTCAAGAATGAGGGAGAAAGATGAAGAGGACAAACAAAAGAAGATATTCCCTGTTTTGGCTTTCTCTTTTGCCTATGAGGTTTGATGATAGGCTGTGGTAACTTCAAAAGAGGAGATCTCCTTAGAAGATACTATTAGAAGTAAGAAAGCCTTCAACAAGAGAAAAGGAGACCCAAGCATAGTCAACCTACCTTTAATACGGAATCCAACATCTCTGACCGATGACCCTAAGAAGTACTAAAGCCATAGAAAAAGGAATATAAAAAGAAGATTCTCTCAAGCTAGACTTTATTTAAGATACGAGAGCTGAGTCGAGGTAAAATTATGTTGGTGGTTTTTCTTGTACTAGTTTTTGGACACGTGTGTTGCACGTGTATCTAAGGCTAATTTATTAAAATCATTTAAATAATTTTAGACTAATATTGCAACACATAATAATATTAGTAATATGATATATTTGAAATAATTAATATATTAGTTATATATCAAAATATCAATTATTTTTAAGTGAATGGATGCAAAGTATAATGTGTAAATAATTTATAGGGTTTTCATATTAAAAGTATCTGTTTGAACTCATATTCTATTTCGTTTGAACTCATAGAAGACAAAATCAAAGGAATTTTATATACATATATATTTTGTTAATTATCTATGTGATCACAATCACCATTAAAGCTACCCTAAAGTAATAATCTAAACAAACTATATACATACCATCAATTTTCTTTAGTCTTATTTTCCCTTCACAAATCATGATGTTTGGGTTGATGGAGGAAAGTAATGCAAAATTGCAAAGGAAACCATGGAAAAAAAGCCAAAAAGAAATATATACATTCATGAACAATTTTTGCTTGCTCACTCATGGTGGAATCTCAAAGTTATAAAGCTTTCTTAATTCTTTCATCATGAATAAAAATATTTCATGACCATTAATAGGGAATAGAAAAAGATCCAAATCATGAATATGAGTATTTTTAAATCATAAAATGGTCAAATATTAAATAGAAATATCACCAATTCATTTGCCTGTAATTATACTAGGTGCAGTTTCACTATATAGTCATATGGAGTGTTTTGGATTAACAATTATTTTACATTATATATATAATGGTATTATTGTAGTAACTGAACTTTATAGAGTTATTTTGATATTTCAACTTTCAATTTTTTTTTGTTCTCACTTTTAGTAATATATGATAATATGATATGATGATATGATATGATATCTTTGTTGACAGTTAATATTTAAGCTAATAGGAAGTAGTGGGTGCCTCATGAAATCAATTGAGGCACATGCAAGTTGATTTTGATACTATGATTATACCCTTTAATTATAAAAAAGATGGCATGTATCGAGGAATTTGTTTATGAATTTCTAAAGGAAATTGTAATATTTCTAAACTTTGAGGGCCGCTAATATTTGCAAATAATCTCAGCAATAAATAAAATATTATATAATTTATTAATATTCCAAATTCAACGAGTATTTAAAGAAAATTATTCCACCCAAGATGGTATGAGTGCCGCTACCAATGGATTTTCAGCCACTCAACTTATTGCCCTGCCAACTCGAAAGCAATGAATTCAGATTCCACAGCAGGATGTGCTATACAAGTTTGTATAGAAGACTTTCATGAAATGACACCTGCACCTAACGTAAACACATATCGACTAGTGGATCTAATTTCGTCATTGTCAGTTATCTAGTTTACATCACAAAATCCTTCTAAAACAACAAAAAATTTATTAAAATGCAAACACCAATCCATCGTACCTCTCAAATACCTTAGCAAACGATGAAGAACATTCTAATATTTACTATTAGGATTATGACTATATCGGTTTTATTTAGTACATACACTCAAAATAATTATACTGATTAACATAGAATACACCAGAAATATAGAAACTAGTATAAAATAAAATCTTGAATAATGATATTCTTGTTTAATTTTTTAAAGCAGTAAATATCAAGCTCAAATGAAACGCAATATTTAAAAGTCAAAAAACTACCTAGTGAAGCACTTTTTTCCACTCACAATAATTCAAAGCTTTTCTTCTAAAAAAATAATTATTTTTCTCAACTTCAATTATGATGATAATACTCCTTTTCCAGTTGTCCAAGCGGTTAATATATAAAGAGAAGCAGCCTGTTTTTGTCTCAGAAAAAAACCTATAGGCCACTGACCTAAGATAAACACAAAAACTTAGGAGAAAGACGAAATATCAGAAACCCCAAAATCCTCGTCTTTATTGGGGTTCTTCGATGCTTCTCCTGTTCATTATTGGATTTTCTTCATCTAATATTAAATGCCCTTTTTCTCCCTTTTTATATCTTACTATTTCATGTATTATATTGATGCAGCAACAAGGGTTTCAAAGCAATCCTTGAGTTTTCACAACTTTCTATTCACAAATCAACTATCACTTCCGCCACTACACTTTTCTGCACAACATGACTGATTCTAAGGTCGGTATTACTGATTTTTGATGTTTTGGTGATTCACACTTGTTCAACTTTGATGGGAAGTAGGGGTTTATTTATAATCTTTTGAACTATGTAGTTCTTGAACACATCGCTTAAGTTGAAAGACACAATGTTTGTTTTGTCTAATATATGGTGATTGATCGAGATTATGGGAAAAAAATCAAATCTTTTGATGTTTGGAATGGTTTATAGGTGTATCTTTGTTTGATTATTATTGGCTTTGAGCAATTTGCTTGTGATGTGTGTTTTTTTTTTTTTTTTGAAGTATGGTCTGTGAATTATGGTATTGCTTTTTGTTTGTTTAACAGTATTTGATAGTTTGATTTTTGATGGTGGTGTGGGGGACTGAGGAAGTGAAAAGGAACACAATGTTGACAGATAGGTATGCTGTTACAGAATCATTTTAGCTAACTAGTCTCTGGAATGCACATTTTTCTCATATTATTATGAGATTGGTTAATCTTGTGCTAAGTTGGAATGATAAATTTTAGCCATGTACATTATGGGATGTATCTAATGTACCTTATCTTGGACCGGGAGATTTAAAATATCGAGACTAAATGTGAGAGTTGATAAGTAACCCGAGAGGGATAAATTAACAAATTTAGATGAGGTGCAGCCAATGGTATTATCAATTGTTAATAATCTTTGCAATTATCAGTAATATGATATTTACTTTTAGTGATGAAATTTCCTTCTTCTATGGTAAAATAATGAACCTCAAAACATGACTAAATCGTGAGCTAATGTAGATCAATTTATTAGCTGCTAATGCATGTTTTCCAGTGTTTTAATACATTAGTAGCTGCTTTTCTTTAAACTACACAATGTCACTACGTAACCATTCATTCATTGGACATGCAAATAACATATACACCACTTGTTGTTCTTATTTTTCTTCAAGGTTCAATCTGAAAATCCATTCAAAACCAACTCTAATCATCACCAAATCACCTTAATATTGACATATAAACTCCAAAGGATATACCCAATATTATGTAATATCACTTAATCCAAACAAATTACAATTTCTTGTAAACTCAATTTTTGAAGACAAAGCTTCAAAAAATTTTAATGGCTGTCAATGGAGCTTTTCATCGAGTTTACTACTTTGGTGTGTTTGGTGACAGAGAGATAGGGAGATGAGAATCCAGTAGAAAGTACTTGCATAGAGAGCTTCTCCATAATACGAACTTACAGTTGGTAGAGAAATAGAGCCATAAAACATTAAAAAAAAAAAAAAAAAAAAAAGAGATAAAACTTTTGATTGATTCCAAACTTTCAAGAGAAAATAAAAGACATTACCGGAAATCAGTATTCAAGGAACTAACAATTGAAAAAACATTGTAAGAACTCCAAATGCAGACTCGTCAAGAAAATTGAAAAATATATTTTCAAAGCCTGTATATCAATCTTTTATCCCAAGTAATCCTTACTATAATACGTAATTTAAACCTTCCCGCTTATAAATTAGCTTTTCAGATGCAAAAACTTGATTTCCTTAACAGGTCATGCAATGATCATTGTTATAGAAGCATGAGCAAATGTATTTATAATCTGAATCTTGAAAGCTTTATTGTAGAAATAAGTGAACATTTGTTGGTAAGAGGAGAAGAATCAGACTTTAAGGGTATAAAAAGCCAAAAGAAGAAAACGACAATTGGGCATTAATTTCTTTAATTGACGGAGATAGTAGTGTGTTAAAAAAATGAGAGAGGCTTCTTTAGAAAAATTAAACGTGTAAGATTAATTTGAAATAAGTTATATCCTCTATTAGTTTTGAAGAGTATAATAATGATAGGTAATTGAACACAGTCCACATATTATCATAGTAATTAGTTGTTTCTAGTTATTATGAAATACCCTTACCTGTTTGTTATTTATTAGCATGTAAATTCACATTTTTGTACAAAAAATTCATACAGTAGGTGTTTGCACACCCTCTCAGGTTTAGCAGAGACAAAAAAGCCACTAGGTGATTTCTTCCCCTCTGTCCTAGTTTTGGTGGACATAGTTACCTGGTATTTAGTATTTGTTGCTGGTGGGAGGTATGCCAGGTATCCCATGGAATTAGTCGAGGTGCGTGCAAGCTTGTCCGGACACCATGGTTATCAAAAATATATAGTTGTTTGATTGATGGGCAAAGATGTTACTCAACTTTTGATGGATAAATTTGTAAATCAACTTTTGCTTAGGGGTGTTCCCACTTTTTGTATAAATATATGATGGTTGAATTACGTCTTGCTGCCAATAAAAAGTTGCAAAAAATGTTCCCTTTTTCTCCACATGGTTCTCTATGATGACTTTTGGAGGAAGTAGTCCAGTGTAAAGGTTATCTTTTTTGTGATAATCGGGGTGTCCGAGACATCTTGTGTGCACCTCGACTAATTCCACGTGATACTTGCCAACAACAGCAAGTACTAGATAACTTTATTCTAGTGTTTTAAGTTATATTAGATCATTTGTGTATATCTTAGTCTTGTGGAGTTGTGGTAGTTACAAATTACTGTGCTACTGTGTGCTGGATTTCTTTTTACTGTGGATTATGAGAAGAATAGAGTTTGTTCAGGACTGTTCTTGTTTTTACCTGATCAGTGGCATATTATTAAAAATTCATTTAATTATTTTCAACTTTTAATTCTCAAAAGAAAAGTGGCATATTATTAAAAAAGCGACATAAAGCCTTACAAGATGGCTGGATTAATTCAAAGTAATGATGAAGTCAAGCGGGAATGTTTCTTTTTGATGACAAAAGTCGAGCGGTGATATTTTGGCACAATTTTAAACAAATGAACAAACTCAACTACCTACCATGCTCAACAGAAACAAAAGACTTGACGAGATTGTAAGATGCGGCAGTTACCCACTCTTTCCTAAAAGTTGGTATATTTTTTTATTTTATAAAGGGAGAAGTGTCGAATTACCCCTCAACTATGAGTAGGGAAATTTGCCCTTTTTTCAACTTTGGTCCCAAAATATGCCCTTATCATTAGTGGATTGGATTACATTTGCCCCTTAACTATGGAAAGTAGAGCAAATTTTCCTCCGTTTGACTTTGGTCGCAGATATACCCTTATTATGAGTGGACCGACTCTCATTTACCCCTCAATTGTTTTTTCTTTTAGTCAATCCTTTTATTTTAAGGTCTAAAATTAATTTAACTTCTATTTTTATGGCAATGAGAGGAATAACAAAAAGGAAAACAAACATTTCTACTTATTTTTTCAAAATTATATATCAAAAGTAAAGGACTTTCCGTTTTGCTCAAACTCTGGATCCTCTCTTAAGATAGATGGAATTCATCCAAAAGCTGGAACCTGTGCGAATTAGGTACTGCTCTCTTTCAGTTTTTGTCTTTGTAAAGATCTAAATTTCTTGTCCCCTCAATTGCAATTATATGCATATATTTAGCTCAAAAGAAATAAATTGATACTTTATGGGTTTTGTTCTTTCTGGCATGGCACAGTCACAATATCTTCAGCAAGTTCACAGTTTCTTGTCAAGTGTACATGATAACTCCCTCCACTTTCTCCATTTACTTTCAATTATTTCTCACTGATTTAAGAATTACATTTTGTAGGTTCTTGAAGATTATTATTTTTCTTGTGAAACATATTTGCGTTTTAGAATTATTATTTTGTTAAATTTCAAGAGAGTAACAATTTTCAAATAGAGAAAATACAGGTATATAATGAGCAATTAGATGCATGTAAGCTCTTTTAACCATCCTGGATATGTGTAGTTCTTCTAGTTATATGAGCTAGTACCCTCATGATAAGGGTATATTTGGGACTTAAGTCAAATGGAGGGCAAGTTTGTTCTACTTCCCATGGATGAGGGATAAATCTGAACCAATTCACTTATGATAAGGGCATATTTGGGATCAAAGTTGAACTAAGAGCAAATTTTCTTTATTTCTCAAAGTTGATGGGCTTTTTTGGCCCAACCGTTTTAAAAAGCATGTGCTGGGTTTTGGCGTGAGTACTACTTGAAAGTCAAGAGGGGGTAGGGTGAATTGAAATCTAGTTAGTAATAAAAGTTTAGGCGACTATTGCTATACATAAATTGATTCACCTGTAGTAGACTAATAAGCAGAGTATAACATAATGTAAAGTACTGAAAGATAAATTGGTACACATTTTTTGTACTGGTTCATATTACCGGTGTGATGTCCTGGTTCATATCACCGGTGTGATGTCCGGACCCCTTGGGTTACAAGTGTTTCTTCTAAAGCTTTTGAATGAACTTTGAGATACAGTTTTTTGTTGTGATGAACTGTGCTAAGTTTCTTCGATCTGGACAGTTCCAGATTTTGTCTATGTTACAGCCTCTACTGGCATAGCTTTTCTAGTCTCTCTTTTATTTTTCTCACTACTTGTAAACTATAATGAGTACAATGTTTTGTAATATAAAAGAGCTAGTTTCTCTTGCTCAAGTGAAGTTGCACATCTGTTCCATCGATCCTGTTTTATACTGATGAATTGATTTTATGACCGTGCTGTGTAGAGGGTCAATTCTTTATTTTGATTGTTGCTGAAGTCATTATTCCATCCTAAATTGATCTGATCTTGATACTGCTGAGATAGAGGCGAGAATCAATTACTTGATTGATTTCTCTGATTTGCTCTTTAGGATGGTCCAACAGAATTTCCTTCAATCAGGGATACGGTGGTGATCCTTGATTGAGAAGATACGTCTGTATGTATTGCTCCTTATTTGCTTTCCTTCCATGTAGCTTAGTGGGAATCTTCCTCGACTGTAGGGTTCTTTTCTTGATCTTGTTTACTCATTTGATCTTTGTAAGAATCTTCCACAATTGCTTCTTTCAATCAGCAGTTATCCTTAGATGGAAATTGCCTTTTTGACCCTGCAGCATTCCTTAATTTGCATATGCCTCCTTTTGCTTCTTTTTCTTTGTCCTGCATAGTAAGCATTCAGTTAGGTATCATCATTAAAATTAATCTGATCCAAGATATGCATAAGATGAGTGCCATCAAAAAATGGATGTTAAATTGATAAGAACGTATAAGATTAGAAATTATCACATCCTATAGAGAATGCAAGTAACATGCTCGGACAATGGGAGTAGCTGATATGGTTTGGCCATGCAATGTACATCTCTAAAAGTTCCTGAGTAGAAGTGTAATGTTATGGTTATTGAATGTAATAATAGGGGATGGGGTAGATCGAAATCACATGGGAAAACATTTTTGTGGATGGACTACAGTTTCTGAGAATCAAGATGAATTTAGCTAAGAATAGAACGTAAATGTGATCAGATGTTAAGTCTAAGTTGTTAGACTTACATGGAGTTCCATAGAAATAAGTGTGGAATTTAGAGGACTTAAAGCTTTGAAGGACCTCCCATATTAGACTTCAAAGACAAATCAGTTGTATTTTAAAAGACACCTTCAATAGAGTGGAAAGATATCAAGTATTCATATTGCGGACTCCCAATTAGTGCGGGATTGTGGCAGCATTGATTGATAGTTGCTCGGTTGTGCCTATATAAGGATTTGCAAAAAAATAAAGTTCAACTGGTAAAAAAGCTGTATGAATTTACTCATGCCTCTGCCCTTTTCTCAGTAATTTGCTGTCTTTTAGTCAAAGTGTGGGCCTAATAGTCTCACTAGAGGTGAAAATAGCCTTCAAAAATATATTTGAAATTCCTTGATCCTAGGCTAAGAGAAGTGGTCTGCATTTAGCTAGGTCTATGAAGTCCATATTGTGGTTACACAAGCTTGTGAAGACTGATTTGGATTTGAATTGATGGGTGAGGCAGTAAAGAGACTCAAATGAGTAGGTGCAATTGCAGGCAAAATGAACTTGTTACATGGATTCGACATTAGCAATGTCATGCCAATTGTATCAAGTGTGGTTTGTACTTAATAACTTCATATGCATATCTTTTGAGCTCATGTGTCTTAAGTATTTGTGAATATTTGACAAAGTAATTGGTATGGTA
The DNA here is from genome assembly GCA_026153255.1 of Solanum medicagineum. Classification (NCBI taxonomy): domain Eukaryota; kingdom Viridiplantae; phylum Streptophyta; class Magnoliopsida; order Solanales; family Solanaceae; genus Solanum; species Solanum medicagineum. The sequence continues at coordinate 15,606,105 of JAPFFP010000001.1, forward strand.
TGATAGGGATGGAAAATGACTGAATTGCAGTCTACAGCCTCTGTGGATTTACTTGGTTGTTTGCTACATGTTTAGGGGTACTTTAGTTTGAAAAAATGACTGACTACCTTTGCCCCCCCCCCCCCCAAAAAAAAAAACCTCCAAGCCCCCACACACCACGAAAAGATTTTTTTGGTTAGCAATGATAGATCCAACATTGTTGCTTTTGTCTTGATATGTTGTAGGTATTTTTATTTGGTTCATTTACTGAAGATGAAACAAAGTCATTGCTGAACCAGCCATCTGGTTGTGATGGGAATAAGCACGTGGAAAAAAAGGTGCTAGTTAATTCCTCAAAATTGATGCCTGATTTGTCTTTTGGAAGTATCAGCGCTGTATCCAATTCCCAACCCAATTCCCAATCCGCTTCTTCAAAAGAGGGAGTAAGCCCAGATTCCTCTACTATTCTCAAAGAGCAGAAAGCTGGGCCAGATAACTTACTCAGAGAAAGCAAACAGAATGGAGATGTCCACAATGATCACTACATCAACGGACATGAAGGATCTGCAGTGGTACAGAATATAGACTTAAGCAATTTATGTGTGTCGGAAGATGAGGCTAGAGGTTTTAACAAGTTATCTAGAACTACTGGACGAGATGATGATGCACTACTAAATAAAAGAAAATTGAATGGGACCACTAGCAGTTCAGCAAAAACTGAACATTTAGAACAGGCCCCTCCAGATAGTGGGCCTCTTGATGTTGCAGGCCTGATACCTCGTGGTTTAATCAATTCAGGGAACTTATGCTTCCTTAATGCTACATTACAAGCTCTTTTGTCCTGTTCTCCTTTTGTTGAGCTTTTGCTAAAGCTAAGGATACTTAGTATTTCCAAGGCTGAGTATCCAATATTAGCTGCATTTGTGGGGTTTCTTTCTCAGTTTGTTGTACCTAGTTCTACATGTACAATGAAGAAAGATGCAACCAGTATTGAAGTTGGTACGCCCTTTACCCCAGCAATGTTTGACACAGTTCTGAGGAAATTTACTCCTGATGTGCCTAAATCCATTTCTGGCAGGCCAAGGTCTGTACTTATTTAAATTTCTTAGTGGTTATTGTTACCTTCTTTATGGATGTTCGTCCATGTCCTTAACAGACCTTGAGGTTACCATTTTGAGCCTTAATGATGTCCATTATCTGTTGAGAAGAGAAAGAAAAAGGAATTTGTTACTGCTTTGCTACCAAATGTATGAATTACACATTTGCCTGACTGTTCTGATTCTCCTTTTTTTATCAGCTCCAAAATGGTTAAAGAAAGGGAAAAAAAAAAAAAGTTGTGCATGTACTGTAGTTTCTTTTTCTTCTTTTTACTCCTGTTTAAAACTCCCTTTATCAACATTTTTCCAGACAAGAAGATGCACAGGAGTTCCTGAGTTTTGTAATGGATCAGATGCATAGTGAATTACTAAGGCTTGAAGGGCAATCAGGTTCAAGTGGGAAAAATTCATCTCTTGTGTCATCGGAAGATGATGAGGGATGGGAAACTGTTGGCCCAAAGAACAAATCTGCAGTCACAAGAACTCAGGACTTTGTTCCTTCAAACTTGAGTGCCATTTTTGGGGGGCAGTTGAGGAGCCTTGTTAAAGCAAGAGGTAGTGTTTTTTTACCTTTGAATTATTTTGCATCTGCTTGTGCCGATTAATGATATCTCTTAATTCATCAAAGAAAGAAAAGATTTGCTTGTTGTCTAAACACTGTATGCTGCTTATGAAGAGAATAAAGACTACTAGACTAGTCAAATCTACGGACTGAAATTTTGGTAATTTCCCTGGTGACTTTTCTACGCTATTTCCATATATTTTCTCATCTTGGATTGCCCATGTGAATCCTGCTTCAACTGTGATAACCATTAAGTGGTGTGGATCATCGATTTAAGTAAAATTCGGACAAATAAGGACAAAGCAGTAGGTTTAGTAAATTTTAAATAGTGTTTGAGAAGTGGTAAGAATCTTTGATGATGTTCTTCCTATCTTTAGAATTAGTGCGTAATATTATAAATAAATGGTCATCATGACAGTATCTGTAAAATGGGAACTTCAGAAATTCCTTGCATGCTGTTTTTCTTGATTTTTTTTGAGCATGTAGATTGCACATGACCAGTATATTTAGTATTAACTTCATAATTCCAAGATATAACAAATTTGAACATCTGGCTTAATTTTAAATTTGTTAATGGGTGCATAAAATGCGTATGAATAACATATGGCTGGCAATTGGTAAAGAAATGCGACTTCTGGTTGTAGATGGTCGGAACCTTTTTCCACAGCAATTGGCCTATGTATCATTTTCTTTGTTAGATCCTAAGTTTGCTACATAACAAGCACTCCCAGTCTAACATAAATGGAGTAGCTCTCTTGTGAGGCAACTAGATGTGCTTATGCATAATGTCTTTTATCCATCTACTTTGGTAGGAAAGACAAATTTGCCGGACCTATGAAGTCCATTCAACTATATTTCAACTTGGATCGAGTTTTTCATTTTGAATCTACTTTGTTGTAGGCAACAAACCCTCTGTGACAGTTCAACCATTTTTGGTGCTCCATCTTGATATTTCACATGAAGCTGTTCGCAACATTCAAGATGCTCTCTGCCTATTTTCTGCCCCTGAGACACTCGAGGGATATAGAACAACAGACCGAAAGGTAAATTCTTCTGTGACCTTTGGGCATTTGGCTAAAATTGTTTGCAGTTGGGGAATGGTCCAGTACCTAATGTCAAGTATTGAGTATGTGAACCTACTCTATAAATTTGTATCAAATATTAGACGAGTGACTATTCAAAGGCCTCTAGTGTACAAGTCCCTAAGAACCTTTCCTTCTTGTTAAGGACATTGCCTGTGCCCGCCACCATCCTTGTTTTAGCTTTTGATAATGTATTATTCACAAATTTAGAAATAAGGAAATGCTATGAGTTGCCGTAAGGAGTCAATCTGCCCTTATTACATATTAGGAGAGCCTATGGAATTCCAATAATTTATGTGCATCATCTACAATATGGAAATTACACCAAAAGGATTACAGTGGTTGGTTTTAAAAAAAGCCTTCAGTTCTTAAAAGGTGATTAAATTTTCATTCAACTCATCAGGGTTCCTTACCTTCTGGCTTCTAGAGAGTTCATAAATGCATAGTGGGATTGCGAGCCATGTATTATGCAGTTGTTTTGATTCTTTCCATGCCAGCTCCAAAAAGCTACTCCCTAAAGTTCTTGCATTGCTTACTGGAATTCAAAGATGTTTAACAAACTTCCATTTGCAAGGTCATCAGAGAAATGGAGACAACAATCCATGCTTTTTTGCCAATGTGGGTCACTTAAAAACCCCTCCCGCATGTTCTGGACATCTGTAGCATGGGTAAAATAACAATAACATAGGGATCCAAAATTGGGTAACCAATAATTGGAGAGAGTCAAGTCTTTTGATATCATGTACTAAATTAAATGAACCTTTGCCGCGAAACAACCCCAGAAGCTGGTTCATGAGGTGAGAATTCTCCAAAATAATCCACATCAGAAGACGAGTCGGTAGTCTATTCATGCAACAAATGTGGGACACTTAACAACCAATTTTTCATCTTGATAGGATGCAAAGGCAAATTACAATTTAAGTACAGTAAAATGATTTTCACTTGATTAAATTTCCTGTCAACGGGATTTGGATTAGCTTTTTTTTTCCGTGGATGATTATTGACAAGTTATAGCTGGTTTATTGTTCTCGCTGATCAAGGCAGGATACATACTACCTGTTGGTGACCTGTAATATTCTTCATTTCCTCTCAGGTTGGAGTGGCTACTGCCAGAAAATCCATCAGCATACAGACACTTCCTAAGATGATGATTTTACACCTGAAGCGGTTTGGTTATGGAAGCTATGGAAGTACTAAATTGCATAAATCAGTTCAATTCCCACTGGACCTAGTGGTAAGCCGTGATTTGCTTGCTTCTTCGACTACTGAGGTAATCTTCCAATTGTCATTTACTCAGAAGTGGGGAAATGCATCACATGTCAAAAGTCAAATTTTCTTCAGAAACCCTGTCAATAGTGCATATCTTCTCGTTTGAGCTCAAAAATGAAAAATCATCACCTTTTCTGCATACATCATCAATGAAGCAGCATATTCTTCTACTATGCGATAAACATGAGGCAAAACTTTTATCTTGTTCTTGTTGTTTAACATACAGGGCCGACATTATCAACTTGTTTCCACAATCACCCACCATGGGAGAGAAGCTTCTAAGGGGCATTACACTGCCGATTGTCGTCACCAGAGTGGGAAGTGGTTGCGGTTTGATGATGCCACTGTTACTGCTGTCACCACCAGCAATGTGCTGCATGATCAAGCTTATGTGCTATTCTACAAACAAGTATAGGCAACTGCAGTTTTAATCTAATTAGGTAACGGAGCTGGGATAGAAGAAGACATTCTGAACATTGCAACACTCAGGCTTCTGCAGTTCTGTGCAATCCAGGGTTGTCTCAGATAACTACTACTCTTTCTACTTACAAGGTCATCATGGAAATGGAGCATCCATGAGATGTAGTAAATGTATGGAATTTTGTTCAGTTTCATTTTGTTCCCTCATATCTTTGTATTAGGAAAATCTGACTATCCTGATGTGAGAATTAAGGTCTAGATGTTTTGATATTCGATAAGCGATGAGTTGGTCTCCTTTAGTTATATTTATTATGTAGAAGCATTGCTTAGTATGTTGTCCTTTTGAAGTAGTTCATTTGCCTTTTTTTGGTCCTGGCTTTTGATTAATGATGAAATGAAATAGCCAAACAAGCAGCAGAAAGTATGCCTCATCTTGTACTTTTAATTCACTGTGTTGGTTGGATCATTCAAACTTTAAAATCACAGCTTCCACTTTGTGCAGGAAATAAATTTACAAATATCTGGTTTAGTTCAATGTCATTAAAGAAAAAATGCATATGCCATTGAGTAACAGTTTGCAGTGGTGCATTCTTTTTCAATTACAGAGCTCTATAAATTTGGAAGGAGCTATATAAAGGGAGAGGAGTGTACTAAGATGAAAAAGTTCCATTTGGATCATAGCTTTTAGATTTCAATTTTTCCACATCTTCTCTTCCCTAGAGCTAAGGTTCAAAAATAATCTGTGTTACGATTCGTACCACAAAAACAATTCTATTCCATTGATTCCTCTTTCATGACAACATATCTTTTTGGCTGAAAGTACAAATTAATAATTCCTCCATAGTGTATCTAACTACTTCTCAAATTTATTTTTCTTTGATATAATTAATGAATGTATCTCCCTTATTACATATTAATGATATTAAGTTTCAGTAGCGTGAAAAGAAATTCCGAATTTATGCAGAACATTTCTCATCTTATCTGCATAAAAAAGAATGTCAATTTTTTATTATTAAAAATAATTTAACTTTTAAATTAGTATATTTTATCCTTAATGAAATGATTTATAGTCGTACAAATGATCAATGAGTGTTATAACTATATTTTTCAGAAGTCTTTTTTTCTAAAACTTTTTATCAAGTCAAATATTTTCATATAAATTAGAACTGAGGAAGTATTATTATACTGTTACTTGTATTACTTTTTGTAGTTAAAGAATAAAAGCATAAGCAAAAATAAGTCAAAAAGATTGTGCTCTCTATATTGTTTCATTGTGTTATTAATTCTTCTAAATTGCACTTTTTAATGGTCCCTGGAATATTTTTAGTTGAACTGGAATTAAAATTAAAATAGAGCTGGATGGTCTTCCCAAATTAGTTGCATTAAAAAAACTAATCATATGAACTTTCTTAGTGCTTTTTATTTATTTTATTTTATTTATCTATTACTTTATTTTTTTTTTGCTTTTTCCTCAAAAGAAAAAGTCAATTTTCAAACCCTGCCTAACAGACAGCAAAAAAATTGTTTGAAGATTCTGGGGATGTCTTTCAACAGAATAAATCTAATGTTAGTAGGGTGGTAAGATGTCTTTTAATTTAAGTATAGGGACCAAAGAGGAAAGAGTAGGAATTTATAGTTTGGTCCCCCTTTTTTGATATAATATTACGAATGTGTTTGGGTACTTTCCTTTGAGTTCAACTAAAGACCTCTTACTTTACTCTGTTTCGGCTTTAGTGGTCCAGTTCACAGACCAAAAAGCAAAAAGTTAAAATAAGAAAATATTCCCTCTTATTTGCCTATATAATTAAAAATATTTATTTTAAATTATTTATCAATTTATAAATTTGAGATAAAATTAGTTAAGTTTTTGTTAATCATGACATTGATGGATAACATAGAGAAATAAAATTTATTAAAAGAATTAAAAAGTAAACTGATAAAAATTCTTTTATTTATAAGAAACATGTAAAGAAGAAAATGAACGAGCAATATAACATGAATGGAGTAACAAGGCTCCCCTCGTTAGGTTCCCCAAGAAAAAGTTTAGATACTTCTTATTTCATTTCCCATTTGGGGTAATGCTGATGGATGCAGTAGCTGCATGGACTCCTTTCTTTCAGTTGTTGTCAGTATTTTTTCGGGCCGAAAGCTACTATTCCAATAGGAAGAGCAGAACGAGGAGAGGGGCATTCAGCCGGTCGACAATAAGAAATTAAAAATCAAAAAAGAAAAAAGGAAAAAAGGAAAGATTACAAGTTCATGGTGTCCATTTTAAAATAGATATTTTGGAACAATTATTTAGTATTCAAAATTTACTGATTCGAAAAATATATAATGATATTGAGTAGGGCCACAAGGAAAGAGAATTTTTTATTAAAGATCTTTTTTGTATTTTTGCGTTTTTATATCGAAAATTTTTATTAAGAGCTAAAGAATTTTATTTATCCCATTAGCTAATACATACTTTAATAATTGACTTTGTTATGGTTAAACCACCTCTCTATGGCACATCTGCTGTTAAACCAAATTTTCACAACCATTTTGAGCTCAAAATAAGAAAAAGAAACACAAGTAAAAAGACAGAAATAAATCACTACGTACTATATATGCATGGATAAATTAGGGAATAAGTTTGCACATAATTTTGGTTTGATATGTATTTGGTGTGACAAATATTGTGTACTACTATTATTATTAATTTTGGATATATACTTCTTTCATCTCAAAAAGATTGTCTCAAGTTTTTTTTTTTTTTTATCATGACTTTTTGGAATACTTTCTATATATTTTGAATTATATTGCACTTTATAATACTTTGTAGTTTCTACGTAGGTTAATTTTATTTCAAAAAAAATTTAAGTTTTTATGTATGAATTGATACCGAACATTAATTAGTTTTGAATAATAATTTGCAGTAGTTATCATCAAAGGATATGATACAATAGTTGGAACTGCTTCTTTCGAGCTTTGAGTATGAAAAAATTTTCGGTAGTTTCCTCAAACGGACTCTACCTAACGCAAATACAAATTAATCTGACTTCAATGCAAGTCCAAAACACCAGATGAAAACCAAAACACTTGTAGCAATTAGTCACACACATGAAGGTAATGAAGAGTGGTTGTGCTTTTTGGGTCAGGTGAATTTTACCAAGTATCTTCTTGTAATTGAATTCCTGGACATAAATGCAACCTATATATTAGTTGGAGAAAGAAAATCATGATGCAATTCAATGAGCAACAACAAAACTACACTACCACCATCCCCTTTCCACAAATATTTTTTTTTTAAAATAATTAACATATGAAGAATTCTAAGAAATGTAGATCACTTATTAACCAACTCTCCAAGAAAATCTTTCAAGGGAATCAAAGGCTTTGTATCTTTAACAAGAAAAATGATAAGGAGGGACAAAGTGTATTTTAATACTAATGTTTCCAACACAATTAGTTGAAGAGTAAATATACTTATGATTTAGTTAAAGGGGGGTGGGGTGTTATTTTAAATTATTATTAAGGATGTAGCAAATGCCACCATAAACATAATATGGTGGATTAGTTGAACAATAATTTTGAAATACTTACCAATAAAAACTTAATTTTTTTGTTAATAGCAACATGATCATTATCCTATAAGCTTAATAGTGTTAAAAGAGAAAGGACAAGAAGTAACAACATTTAGCAAATTAAAAAATAGAATATGTTAATGAAAGAAACAAAGAATAAAGAGCCCTAGAATTGGTACACACTTTAAGTTCATTCCTAAACAAAAATCTAGGAATCCTAAAAGTTCATTTGCCAAATAATGGTGGGGTAGGTTCACATGATTCAGAGCAGCTTCCCATGTTTCAGGGAGCTATGTGCAACTGTGGTATCTCATTCTATATTAAAAATATTCTTATAATTTTAAATATGCCATAATATTTTCTTGCGTATAAAAATTTCTCATTCATAAAAATCCAAACTTGAAGAGTTTATTACAACAATAACATATTCAGTAAAATTCTATGATTGGAAAATATACTCATACCTTACCACTATCAAATATAAAAAGATAAATAAAAATAGTATCATATATAATAAATGGAGTAGTAAATATTTGAACAATATTTTGGGTGGGCGTGGTGTGGGGATGTATTAAAAGCTAAAGTTTAAAAAAAAAAAAAGTGAAAGTTTGCAAATCTTCACATCAAAACTACTGAATGTTTGATTTGAAATTCAAATACTGAAGTTCAATATTTGCAAAATACTCATAGTAGGACAAATATATTGAATTCTGAAATTCAGTATTTTTAAAATTATAATAATGAGATAGTGGTAAGGTCTGCGTATATTTTACCCTCTCCAGATCCTACTTGTGGAATTCCACTGGATATATTATTGTTGTTGTAATATGGACAATGTATCTACTTTGTCATGGTATACAAAGTAGATGACTTAATACCATGACTAATTGAGCTATATGTATAATATATATATATATATATATATATATATATATATATATATATATATATAAAACTTAAATTCATTATCCTTTTTAATGGAAGGGGAGGGTTGTTGAACGAGTAGACAATAAGATGCAAAGTTGAAAAATGAAATTAAAAAATTATAAAATAATATTATATTTAGTATAATCTCTCATAAATAAGGTTTGAACATGACAAAGTGTATATTTCTTTTATCTCTATTTTGTAGAAGTAGGAAAATAATTTTCAAAAAACTTTCAACTCAAATACAACAAATTCAAATATATTTATGAGCCAAGAAATATAACACCAGAGAGAAGATTACGACTAATACGGAAAGCAATACAAATATTTTTTATTGATATCTATCTATCTAATCACACTCATTTGACTAAATTATAGTTCTCAAGAAATATATCTTAAAAAAAAATTTGACATAAAAGAATAAAAAAATGAAACAATAATAATACATTCAGTATGGTTACATAGAATTGATTTGAAGAGAATAAAGTGCATGCAAATCTTACGTCCATACCGTTTCCAATAGACTTTCTCATTTTCCAAGAGTTGAGACAAACATCAACCGTAAAAACTCCATGTAATCTTCACTAAAACTCAAAAACAACAAGAAAAATGAAGCTTCAATCATACTAAAATCCTAACAGACCCTTTTAAATCCACAGTATAAACTCACAAAGAGTCAAACAGTGCATCTAAAATTTTCACTTTAATGTCAAAGATGAGTCCTTTTTCTCATACTTTGGAATCCACCAAACTCTAAGACTCTTATCAAGACTTCCACTATACAACATGAACCCACCCCCTACACTACCTGTTGAAGCTTGTAAACACTTAACAGGTCCTTCATGTCCTTTAATAACACCAAATTTAAACAACCCTCCATTGATTTCCCTTTTCCATATACAAATACTCTTATCAGCTGATCCACTACACAAGAATTCACCCATCATCAAACACATACACAAAACAGCCATTTCATGTGCTTTCACTTCACAAACCAGTTTCCAACTATCAAGATTCTTGTTCCCTACCCAACCCATCACATACCCATCTGACCCCCCACCATATACATAATACCCATCTTCAGAAACCACCACAGAGTTCAAAGAAACATCTTTATGACCCTCTAAAATACCCTTAAGTGAATGTGTAGAATTCCCCTCTTTTGAACCCCAAGCTTTAATCTTTCCATCAGCAGAAGCTGAATAAACAACCCCATTTTTACTAGCAACCAATCCATTTATAGCATCATCATGAGCCTTAATTGACTCTAGACACTTGAGATCAGAAATTCTCCAAACCTTTAAACTTTTATCCCAAGAACCAGAATAAATGTACCCATTACAAACAGCTAAACAAGAAATGCTGTCAGCATGTTCAATCCATAGTTTCTTATGATGTCTTCTTGTCTGAACATAATTGCTCTGTTTCATAAACTTCCCAAGATAATCTTTTGTAGTGGGCAATGTATCAACAAGCCTGAAAACATTTTCGGATCTTCTCGAAACCTTCCAAACACGAATTCTTGAATCTTGATGTGCTGTGAAAACTTTATTGCCAATAGTGACAAGTGCTTTAACAGAGCCATCCCCTGTTCCAAATTTTGTAAATTGTCTTAAATCAGGCTGTTGCCAAACAATAATATCCTTACCTTGAGAAGCACTGAGGATGAACTCCCCACAAAGGGCTAAACAAGAAACTGTTCCCACATGGCCTGAAAGAACAGCTAGAGACTTGTAAGAGTGGAAACAAGAAATGGGGGTTCTTGAAATCTTTAATTGGAGATCTAATAATTGGAAATCTTGAAATCTTCGCGATGTTTCTGGGGTTTCTTCTGATTCACTGCTGCTGCTACTGGTGCTTATTATACTGCTTGATGATTCGGATAACAATGGCGTTCTGTAGGCTTGTGATGCCATTGAAAGTGGAAGGCTTTTTTGCTTTGACTGAAGCATAAGCATTTCTTGATTTTTCTATATATGAAACAGAGAGAAGAAGAAGATGGTGGGAGAGGAATAGTAATAGATAAAGCTTTAATAAAATGCAGAAATGGTGAGAGATTTTATTATTATAAAGGGAGACGTTATAGATATAGAAAGAAAATTATACTTAATATATCATAGAGACGTTATGGATTTTGTGGGAAGAAATAAAGGAAACAAGTAGTAGTTGAATATTACTCTTGCTTCAAATACATGGAAACTATCCAAAAAATATTAGAAATCATAATATTTAAATATTTATATTATTTAATTAAAAAAAAATTAATTTAAAAAAATATAGTTTACTCTCAAAATTAGTATAAATAACAACAAAAATTGTTATAACTGAACAACTTATATTTCTATAAAGACGATTTGGAACACTAGTCTGTTTGTAGCTCTTAACGAGGAGTAATTCATAAATTTTTATTTGATAATTCGATAATACCTGATTAAATTTCTCATTTTACCTTATAATGTATGATCTTGTAATCATAATGATAAAAATATTCAAATATTTTAAAGACTTGAATATTTTAAGAATATTTGTAGTTTACTCTATAGTTTATAGCCACCCCTATCAGGAAGGAGGAGCGTTGAGGGGAAAGACTTGCTATGAATATATAATACAATAATGAAAACGAAAGTCCATATCACACAATATTGTATATGAACCTCCCCGAAAAAATCATTGAAAAAAGAAAAAAAAATATTTGTTTCTTTGATCATTTTCAACAATCTGATAGATCTATTGAATCTTTTCTAGAGGGAGTTTTAATAGGCTGCGAAACTGATAATCTTAATTCAAAAGTAGATCTACGACTCCCTTAAGATTAGGAGCACTCAAAAGCGTTATTGCGTAATCTATGGTCCTTCTAGACGATTGTTACTCTTCCGTAGGATAAAAATACATCATGTGTTTTAATTAGCTTTGCTCCCTGAAAAAAAATATAGAACGTTTGTAGTTTTTTGATTATGTAAAAAAAAATTTAGTTAAATAAGGATAAAATTGGAAGAATATCACTAATGTTTTGTTGATGATGTAAAACATAACTTATTTACAAAAAAAAACAAACATACCATTCATTTGAAATGAAAAGAGTATGCATTATACTAGTATTTCCTCCGTTAGACTTCTCTACTTTACTATAAACTGATGCTCGATTTTACTTGTCCAATTTGGCAAATCATGAAATAAATCATCACTTCATTTCTTATTTACCCTTATGATTTATAATAATTTCTCTATATATGAATTTATTCGCTCTATCCAGTATTTTTACTTGTTCACCACACTAAAAATATATGTTCATTCTTAGCTATTTAGTTTGAAAAATGAACGGACAATTTACTACTTTATCCCTATTTTTACCCTTATTATCAAGTATTTTACTATTCCCTCCATCCAGATTTATTGGTCTAGTATATTATTTTGGATGTCCTACAATACTTGTCTAATTTATAAAATCAATGAATAATTTATCATTTTGTGTCTATTTTACTCTTGTTATTAAATAGTATTCATATTTCAATGTTTAGATGACTTATATTTAATAAAAGTAACTTCGTAAAATTATTCCTATCATTTATTACTTTTTAATCCATATGTCATGTCAGGTGAATAGTAGACAACTGTTATTAAAAAGAGAGACTATGTATTTCTTAATACTCAGAGGACTTATAATAATCAGAAGTGATATAAAAAATTATAATTTTATTTATTGTTTTAAAGAAATGTATCAAAGTCAAATATGAATGGATGAATGAGAGATACTCAAATGGTGATATAACAAAAATATTATTTTATTTTATTTTTAAAAGAGTATGTTAAATCAAGATTAAGATATAACTAAAAATAAATGAGTAGTAGTTAAAGAAGGCCAACGGCTACTTGGACTTGAACAAAATTAGAAGATGAAAACAAGTTTTTTTCTATAAAGGAGTAGACCCACAATTGGGCCCCAAAAACAGGCTGTTCTCAACTTTTTGGACCAAACATTTTTGGGTTTCTTTGTTTTATTTATTTTATATATTTGTCATGTGTTGACCAATGATGACAAGCTACCTCAATTTTGGTAAACCCTTTTGCCCCCAGATTAAGGTAAAGTATAAACAGCATGATTTTGGATGAAGATATTATTTTTCTACATCATATTATGAGAAGATATAATATGAATGAATTAATTACTACATGGTACGCTCCAAAGTTACTGTAACTAGTATATATTAATAATTAACAGTAAGAAAGATTTAGACAACTAGATGGTGAAATACTAATTAACTCCTTACTTGAAGACTCCTCGTAAAGAATAAAGTATTACATACTTTTAAAAATATGTATTATGTACTTTTTGGACGGTCGGTTATTGCAGTTAGTCGATGGTAGAGGATTCGTCAAGATTCAGCATACTGTTCATTTTCATTCATGCATTATAACTTCATTGCTTTGTTTCTAACCTTGACTAAAAAATCAGAATTGGATTTGAGATTCGAATTTTATAAGAAATTATTGTATATTTAGAATTATGAGTTCATATCTACGATTTATTATACGATATTAATAAATTTTATATGTAAATTTATGTTTTACATCAAAAGTACTGGATTCAGATGAACTCAATATGTTAAAAGCTCCATCCATCCCTGACTAGGACAAATTTTTCCTCCAGGTCCACCGACCAAATGAAAGTGAACCACTCCTGTCCCCCAGCCCCCTTTTTAAAAAAGAATAATTCGTCAGTATAAATTTATAAAAATACACCACTTTTCTATCCATAATTATATATAATTCCTTTCCTTCAAAAAAATTACAAAAATTTGTTTTTGTGACCTTTTCTCTCATCTTTGTTGATATAAACCATATAAAAAGTGGCCAAGTAATTATGCCTATGTCAGAGCTATTTAGTAGTTGTCTGATCAATCAAATCCAACAGTCCTTTATTAAATTTATTTTAAAGTGTATTTGAAATCCATTCCTTCAACTAAAAAGAACTTCAAACGGTTCCATCTTTCATCTCTTTCCCCTTTCCGCTTTTTGCCATACTTTTTTTTGGGCGAAATCACTGTTGATGAACATTAGGTTATATTTCAATGGAGTCTACTGATTCACCTTCTCAGGATAATAGTAATGCATTACCAGATTTAGACAATTTTAGTCACCCCGATGGTGTTCAACCAACTGAAGATTCGCGACCGCATGAAGATCCTGACAAATCGTTGGACGTTTCAGGCGTTGATGCTTCTAAAGGTAATAGGTCTATGAAAAGTAATGCTTCGGCGCGCAAGAAGACGAAAAGTTCAAATGTTGAATCATCGAAGAAGAAGAAGTCTAAGAAAGTTGTTAGGTCTACATCTAAAAGCCAAAGTGATGAAGCCCCTTCAAAAAAAAAAAAAAAGAGCAGCGTCGTTGTCTGTCAGACCTCCGTTGCCCAAGGTTCAAACTTTTTGTATTTGTTTGGTTAGATTTTTTTTGTGGCGTTTAGTTTTTTGATCAATTTTTGTATGAATATGCGTGTTCTTGATTTTTTGAATTGATACTTCAATACTTTGTTGGATCAGTAGCAATTTTTGTTGTATGAAAGTGTATCACAGACTATTTATGTATCAGTGTATCATCCAATATTTTTCTGTATTAGTGCGCTTAGTTGTGGTATCAGTGCGTTAAGTTATGGTAATGTTTGATTCATATTTGTTTGTATCCATTTTTTGTATCAATAATGTTATTTATTATGTACAATGACCCCTGAACAAATGTATGATACAATCCGTTAAACAAATTTTTCTTTTGTATCAATGTGTCATTAAGTTTTTGTATCGATGGTACACGAGATATAATTGTGTACTTTCATATTATTATGATCACAGAGTACTTTCATAAAGTTTGATTTTTTTTGTCGCAAGTAGTGATTTGTATCAATATCTATTATGTTCTTATTTTTTGGAACTGATACTGCAAGACTTTTATTGAAGGCAGTAGCAATATTTTTTGTATCGTGGACTATTTTTTGTGTCAATGCGTCTAGTTTTATAAAATAAGTTTGATATCAATATTGTAGCACAATTGTTTGTAGTTTTTTGTATTAATAATGTGATTATTATGTACAATGAATTGTGGATAAATATATGATACAATTATGTTCGACAATTATGGTATCAGAACTGGACTTGTCTGGACGCTTTAAGGTATCAATACTTGCACTGATAGTTATAGTTTTGACTATCTTCATTCATAATGTATTTGTTTGGGTATCAACTATTTTTCGTCTAATTATGATTACATTACAACTGCCTAAGCAGATACGTATTTGGATTCACTGAAAGAATAAAATATCATAGAATTTCTGCTATTTCAAAGGTATCAGCCAATTCAATTTTGAATGTTCCTCGTATTAATGTGCTTAATACACAAATGCACGTACGATGATATATGGACGAAAATTAGACACGTTATGAAGATGATACAAAATTTTATTATATTCATTTTGTTTTTACAACTGATACCTATTTGCCTTCCATTAGCAGTGACATAATTGCATATGTACTGATACATGAATGAATCATATCAACCAATAAAAAAAGCAAATGTCCAATATCAAAACAAAAGACACATCAATAATCAAGGACAGACACACAAATTTATTCAATATTGACTTCTGATACTTATTTGTCTTCTATTCTCACTAACACAACTACACACCTGCTGATACAGCGATGAATCACACCAAATTATAAAAAGGAGAGGCAAGCATCAAATTTCGTATCAACACATAGTTGCAACAAAAATTATTTCATAAATAAACAACAAAATTAATACCATTGCTGATACACCAGTCCCAGTTTATAGCAACATATCAAAATTCTGCTAATACTTATTTAGCGCTTGTTTTAATACAATGTTCATCAAATTTCGTATCAACAACACTGTTATATGTGCATCCATAACCCATACATATTTGGCATCTTCTATTCGTATCAACAAATACAGGCATGATGATACAATGCCCAGAGTCAACACACCAACCACATGATACATTATTAATTTTTGGTCATTTAACATCTTTCGCTTAAACCTTCATTCCATTATCAAATAGCACAACCACCAAAAACGCACTAATACATGGACGAATCACACACTACCATGCAACAGTCAAGATGACAGATACAAAACAAAATGATACACCAAATAGGGGTAACTGATACCTCCGCACCGACACAAGTTCAACGTTGTTGATACAGTGTTCAACCACACATAAATAACCACAAACGGGAGTAACTAATACAAAAAAAAAATTAGCACACACCATCAGGCTAATAGGATACACTCACACTAACTCTTACTTCGCACAGTGATACTTATTTACATCTCATTCCCAG
The DNA here is from genome assembly GCA_026153255.1 of Solanum medicagineum. NCBI lineage: Eukaryota > Viridiplantae > Streptophyta > Magnoliopsida > Solanales > Solanaceae > Solanum > Solanum medicagineum. The sequence goes on from JAPFFP010000001.1 coordinate 15,622,356, forward strand.
AGACTTAACTACACAGCTAGTGATACATGAATTGATACAAACACAAAAATAAATAAGGACACCATCTTTCGCCAGCTCCAAAACACCATTCTCATTCTCTATTTTTTCACCACAGTGAGCGGAATCCCATGTTGTATGGAATGATTCAAATTCACCAATATTCATATCAACAGTATCTATACATAATGGATACTTTAGAAACTCTGGCTACATTTTCTTCATTTCAATATAAAGCCGCACCCCATGTCACTACGAATTGTTGTTGGAAAGGAGTTCTCTTCTACAACATATCGTATCAACATCTTCTTCCTTCTGTCGTCTATCTCCATGTTTATGCAAGCTTTTAACAATGGCGAAATTGCTCTCCTTTTTCTTTTCAAAGCATTTTCAACACAAAATTTGAAATCTTCAAATGGACCTTTCTTGCAAGTATAAAGGAAGAGTTTAATGGATTGAGGAAAGGTTAAACCATAATTGAGTATCTTTTGTACTATGCAAGTGACTCATCTTTCCAGCAGGGAGCATTTAATGCTCCTATGTTACCCATTTTTTATCACAACCTATTTTTATGTATTGATAAACTACAAAAAATAAGAGATTTCTTGTAAATATAAAAGTTGGTGGGACTAATTATAATTTCTACTCAAAGGTATGGTATTTCTGCAAGTTACCCTAATATAAATTCGTATTGTGTATGACCCATCAAAGGAATCAAAAGAAATATTCTCTTTCTTCCATTTAAGATCTTTAATTAATAGTGGATAATCTCATTATTGACATTCTCTCGTTATAATTCCTTTCTTCATTTGCCTAGTCCTTACCACTAGCATTCAAGCAAGGTGCACCTAGACTTTTTATTGAATACTGGAACAATCGAAAAGAATACGTTATACATTTGTCTCTTGGACAAAATCAAAAAAGCACCAACTTTTGGATTGAAGGATACACTTAGATACACAGTTAATATGATTCACTTGGTTTGGTTTGATTTGATTTAGTTTGCAAATAAGTTTATAATATGCTATCGAATGTATGGTTCGTAAATATATCATTTCAAACAAAATATAATATTAGTATAACAAATAATACCTCCAACCATCGACACCTTAGAATAGCCTCGAAGATAGTAACAAACTATTGAAGAGAAGGGGCATTGCAAGCTTCATGGAGTGGTATTGCTTGCTCTTCATGTGAACCATATATGAACTTTGAGATATGAATACATCCCTGGTTAGCTGTTCACAATGACTACAAATAGACAACTATTTTTAAAGGAAAAGCTTTAAACCATTACTTGACCTAATTACATTTCTATACTGAAGATTTTGCGCATGAAATACACACATTAAGAAAAAACCCAACGCCTATAGAAGAATGTTTCACTTAATGCACTTCTGAAGCAGCATTCTATGGGTGGGGGCGTCAAGAGCCATCCTCGTGAGGGTAAGAAATGTTGAGGAGGGGTGGCGGTCTGTTTTGGTGATTGATTCCTGGCTGAGTAGATTGACTATTACTGCTTCAGCTTTGAGTCGCTAGTCACCCCTTCCTGAATTGGATTCTATGGTTACTTCCATCGCAAGAAGAGCTTAGAAACACCATCAACTAATAACCAAGATATGAAAGTGATCTACCCTGCAAAGACACTAAAATCCCAGGTCAAGTTGTTCCAGAACTCCTTGTTCGTACTCTATCAATAATCATTTGTCTTCCAGACAAATCTTCTGCATATCCAACCACCTGCAATGAAGAATACATAGTAATAACTGTGACGTTATGTAAAATATGACGACATCAGAACAATAGTAATAAGAAAAAGAGTGAATAATATATGAAACTCAAACACAGATCAATAGCAGTCAATGACTAAAAGAGAATAAAAGTTCAGTTGAGATGAGTTCAGATGAGAAGGGCATCTGTAAGAGTTCGATGTGATATTAAAAGAACCTCAAACCTGAGAGTCTGTCTGTGTTTCACTGAAGTGATCATACACATTTGCAGTTGCATCTCCTGAATGACTGTGAGTTTCATCCTCTTTCTCAAACCTGAATGGAAAAAGTAATAACACTGAGCTCTCAATCAAAAGCAGATACATGGCTACACACGTACAAGAAAATCTACACCAAACCAGCACATTTGAAACCAAAGGCAGAGCACCAGAAAGGATTTGGCAGAAATCAATGAACTGCTGGATAATGTATCGTGTATGGAAAAATATCTAACTGTTTACCAAAAGACTTAACTTCTGTCTTCCTACACTGATGGTTCTAATTCTTATTGCCCAGTGCTAATTGTTATGGATAGCAATGGGGCGGGGGCAGGGGCTGTTTCTATCTTACCCCACAAACTTTCATCCTGCTCTGCTCTGCCCCGCATAATATTTTCACCCGTCCTCCCCATCTAGCTTAAGTATCTTCTTTTTCATTCTGTTAGTTTTATACAAGTGATCTCTCAGTAATTAAGGTTCAATAACCAACAAATATCATTAGAATTTCATGCAGTGTTTCACACCCAGAGAAGTTGCACAGACAGTAGCAAAAAGAAAAGGAAAAGAGGAAAGAGTATATTGGCAAGTCACGACTTAACTCAACTAAGCATATTGTACATTTTATGGCCAAAATAAAAAAAACTCTGTACCGGGAAAAAAAAAATAGCCAACCTAATTTTACAGTACTGTATCTGCAACATTCTGTTACCATATATAAGACCATAATACACCACATATATATACTTCTAATTCCATTATTTGAAAACAAAGAAAAGAAAATGCCAATAATGAAATTAAAATTTTGGGAAGAGATTCAAGGAAGTCATGGAAGCTTAGTTAGAATTTTTAATTAGGATTTTTTTTTTTAATTTGGCAGCTTTATTTAATTAGGATAGTTTTTAAACTCAAATTGTGACCTCAGGTGATTAAGTAGCTTTTAAACAAATAATCCACACCCGCCTTGCAATCCAAGTGTTTTTTAAAAAAAAAACTAATAAATAAATAACCTGCCCCTCACCGCACCTACACATGTTCAAAGCAAACCCGCCCCGCCCCATTGCCATCCCTACTAATTGTTGCTGCCTGCTGGTCAGGCTTTTCACTTCATTTTCTTTTGATGCAAAAAATATAGTTTGTAAACCCCAACACCATATTGTTTGGGATGACGTCATGTAGTGTTCTCGAATAGGACTTAATGTTGTTTAATGTAGACCAACATACACTTGACGGGATTCTCAAATTGAACTTCTAATGTTTTGCAATGTAAGGCAACGTATGCAATCAACAACAACATACCTAGTGCAACCATGGCTTAGAAATCAATAGATGGGATACTGCTATTGCTCAACATAAATGTATTTGGGATCCTGGTAGGTAATAGCTCTATTAACCAAGGTACTTCAGTCTCGAAGTATAACTGTTTCTAAACAGCCAACGATATTAAGAGAATGTAAATGCATTACTTAGTGGAGGTATTAATTATCAACTTACCAATACGTTACATTAAGAATGTGGACATTTCTATGCAACTATCCGAGTGAAACTTATTTCTACCCATAATTTGTCAAATTCTCAGGTGAAGAGCAAAAGATGATGGATGACAACTGCCAACAGCAGCAGCAGTAAGATGAGAAAGTGAAGAACAAAGATATGAGACAACACCAAACTTGAATAAAAGCATGGAAAATTGCTCACCTGTTTGTCCAGTGGTTAGACAATCCAAGTGTGGCATGATGATCTCCATGACCTTGAGCAAGATTGTCACAACCAGATGTAAAATGCTGCTTGAAAGTCAAGGGACTCAAACTTTGCATATGTCAAGAGTAAAGTTGAAAGAAAGAAAGATAGAAGAAAGCACTTGGTAAAAGGATACTTCTTTATCACACTCACTTCTTGATGGAGACTTTTGATCATGGATCTGAGTCAGAAGCCAGTGAAAAGATTATTCATGAAGCAAGAGCTAGACTTTCCCCAAGACCAAAAAAACCAAAGATACTTTGTTTCTCATAAATTACCTTGCTTGTTTGCTCCAATAAATCTTCTATAGCAGCAGCTACATCAGGAACTGCTAAAGAACCTTCATTAGTACTTCCTGTCAGGTTCTTTTCTGGGTGACTTGCTCCGCAGAATGCATTACTTTCTTTTGGTGAGCAGGACAATGAACAATTAGGTTCTTCAACCACCAAGAGCCTAGCCTTCTTATTCCATCTACTTGAATACTCCATTTCTTCCTTTGCAGTACTTCTACCAGCAAAAGCTTCAGTTCTCACATTTATGAGTTCTTGGGGCTGGGTTTGATGCTGGGAAGCAGTATCACCAGATATCATCCTAAAAGCTTGTGTGGGAAACTGGCTCACTGTGCATGCCCCAGCTTCTCGATCTTCAGAAGTAACTTCTTTAGGATAAAATGGATCTGCAGAAACAATTTTATTCTGCTCCAGAGCACCATAACAAGAAGCTATCATGAAGCTATAAATAATGGGAAAGAAGAAAGGAGTACAAAGATCTAGACGGCAAGGACTGCACTAACCTGCTTGATACACTCATAAATCCACTCACAAGTGACTCGTTGTATTCCCCACTTACATGCAGCCTCATATTTCGGGCCATTGGTAAATTTACACAACAAATGTGAGACCCTTTTAGTTAATTTCTCAACAAATTTGGCTCCAATAGTAAAACACAAATTTCTTAGCAGCTTTCTTTCTTTCTCATCATATTGTGAAACACATAAGCGAAAACTCTTGAATTCAGGGAAAGGAACTCGGCATGGAAGTGGAGAATAGAGGATGTGATTTCCAACATCCAGCAAGCACCCATCCTTCACAGAAACAATATTCAGTTTTCATTAACCTCAATTTGTATAATGATAGAATTCAGTGAGTAAAAAAGAAGAGGAGAAACTACAATGTGTATATTAATGACTGCCACCTTCAATGAACTGAGCAGAAATAGTTTAACATCTCAAGATAACATAGAATGAGTATGCGGAAAAGAACCAATCAACCCTTCCACTATCCACCCTCAAGACCAGGGGAGTATGTATCCAAAGGACTACTTTGAGAAAGACATAAATAAATGAAATTGAAGTTGAACCAATTCGACTATAAGTTAATATATCATTACTGCATTAAAATACTTGTAAAGCAAAACATATATATTTCGTGTAAACTCAAGAACATTTTCTCTATTAGCAACTCGAAATGAGCGTATCCATATCTAGTGGAAGTTGTTCATAAGCTTACTGCAATCACATAACTCAAACTGAGCATGATTTCTGAAATTTTGTTGCTGCTTCTAATTTAAAGGGTTTATGGAAGAACAAAAGGAGGCCAACTTAGGAGCTCGGAATGAAGTTTCCCGAGCCAAGAACGACACAGGGAGCAGGATGGTTGATGACTCAGAGGATTCAACCCTAAGATAGATCTTCCTTTTCTCTTAGATTTGTAATACATAAGTACCATGTTGTTATTGTGCTATTTCATGAGCTAATTTGTGTAATGATAGGAATCTAATGAAAGCAAGCATGGATTAGAGATTTATCTGAATTCTCTTTGCTTTACATTAAATGGGTCTTGTACTATTTTATCCAATCTTGTGATTAATTTGTGCAATTGAGTGGCCACCTACGCAGTTACAATAACAACATATCGAATGAAATTCCACAAAGTGGGATCTTGGGAAGAAGGGTAGAATGCACGCAAACCTTACCCTTACCTCGTGGAGGTAGAGAAGTTATTTCCGAAAGACCCTCAACTCAAGTTTAGCAAATCAAAGTAGTAATGAAAAGAAAAAACAACAGTTAATAAATCATGACAACTGATAGGAAACCAGTACACAGCATACAAATAAGGAACACTAAGTGCAGAGTATACAAATAAGGAACACTAACATTAGTAAAATGGTGCAATCACCTGAACATAATAAACAACACATGGTAACAAGTAACAAAAAGCAAGAAACTATGTGACTAAGGCTAATACCACGGCATACACAGTGCTCCAAACTACCACCAAATCTAATCCTGTCAAAAAGCAAGACATTGCTCAACTACTACTAACCTTCTACCATAATACCTGACCTCCAAATCCTCACATCTAAGGTTATGCCCTCAGTAAGTTGAAGTTGTGTCATGTCTTGTCTAATCACCTCCCGACAATACTTCTTCAACCTACCTCTAACTCTCCTCCTACCAACTATATCCAACCCCTAACACCACCTCTTCACCTACTGCAATTGATTAGGAATAATATAGTGAACTTGAAAGGAGTACAGGGTTGGACACATATTGAATAGTGTAGGATTAAAATAACCAGATCATTAGGTGGATTGATTTTTGAATTACTATAGGAATATACCAATTTACCCTACATAGCTATGAACTGAGCTTCATGCAAATGCATCCAAATAAGCTCCATTCTCATAGGAATATAGAAAATAGGTTTGTAGGAATTTAAAAGATACATGCACGTAAATTATTGTCCAAGGTTAATAATTAGTACATTTAAGTGGAGCATAATAGATTCAACAAATTGAACAGAATGCTTGGGAAAATCTAAATCTCTGACCTTAAACCTATCCGAATTCCAGCCCCATTTAAGCTCTCTTAGATATTAATTTATTTTGCAGATCGTCAAGTCATACTTTTTGTGGACTTGAAAACATACTAAACTGCAGAAGCTTATAAAAACATTAGGAAAATAAAAGAAGAGGATCAAGAAAAGAGCTTGAGGGGCACACATCCATATACCTCCAGACAAGACTTAATCCAGTGACTTGATACAAAAGTAGTCGCAGCACCATCTTTCTCGGAGCACAACACACCATGACACTCGACAGTGAAATGCACATTTGTTTCATTCAGATCTTTCACCACCACTCCTCCCCCTTGATGGACCCACTCAACAATTTCAGCTCTCTGGACAGATTATGAAAATATTAATATCAATTTAGAACATAACTTATAACACAAATAAAAGATTAAATGGAGCTGGAGAGATGATGGGAAGGTTAAAGGCCATAAATCTCAGAACACATAAATAAACCCTCAAAAGAAACCTAGACGACGTACTGTCAAATGATGATAAATGTATACATTGCTAGAGAATGAACCATTCAGTAATAGTATAGAATAAGCACCACTGGACAAAGTAGGAATTCTACTCCTTGTTGAGAACCAGAATAAACTAGATGCATTAGAAAAGAGAGGTAAAGGTTGCAAATTCCATGAGGCCTGTTCATTAATTTTATACAAGTTACAAGCTAAAAGTCATTATCAAAGACATCGACATCCAGAAGGTTGTGTTTCTTACAGCTAAAACATAAAGGCCCAAACTGTCAAACTCCCAGAAAACCTTTAGACTTTAATAGCATATATGGAGTTGCACTTCCCAGTCCTCACTAACTAGCCTTTCCTTCAGATAATCTTTTGAATTTTAGATGAAGACTACAAGGATTCTTTTGCTCTCATTTTCTTCAAAGCCTTAACAAAATACCAAATAAAGTGAATCACTTGTTTTGGTGAATGAACTTCAAATGAGCTTGCCGTTTGTGCTCCTGCATAGTCACATCCACAAATCTAGCTAATAATTTTGAGAATTCAGCAAAGGAAGGGCAATTTGGGTGGATATACAGATATGTATTCTATGTGAAACAGGAAAACATCTAAGTGAGACTGAAAACTCAGCTACACTATGAGTTTCTGAAAAAACCAACCCGATCAGCAGGAAATGAAGCTGAAAAGCAAAATCTCCTTCCCTCAAACACACTAGATGGCTTTCGTCCATTAACAGCACAACTGGATTCATTCGGTATCTTGAACTCTTCTTTGCCATTAGAAGAATAGGGCTGATGTTGAACCCTGTTCTCTCCCACAGAAGTTCTAACGTCATTCATATTTTCCAGTTCTTTGCTTTCGTTTGATGGCATTACACATCTAGAATCCCAGCTTCTCCATGCATGTTCATCCAAAGACATAGGATGCAAATAGGATTTTCCTTGTCTTTTCATAGTCGTGGTGATTGCAGCTCTGTTACTACAGAGAATAGGATCTAGAATCCAAAATACGGAAAGTGGAAAATAAGCTTGCGAAGAATATTTTTTTTTTTTAATTAACAAAAAAAGAAGAAGGTACAGCATATAACATTTAAATGAGTGTATATCTTTTTTCTTGCAACTAATACAATGTAAAATATCTTATTAACTGAAAAGTCAAAATGGTTATCAGACCTTTTGGAAGAAGTATATCATAAGCAATATGCTTCCTTAGAACAGGAACTTCTTTATTTTCACGATCACAATCCTCCAGCCATCCTGATTTTACCACATGAATGACACCCAAAGCCGCAAGGTTTCTTATTTCTTTGATCTCACTACAAGATCATAGTTCTTAATCAATAAGTGAGAGTAGAGAGTTCAATTGTCATCAGTTGCAACAGAATATACTTGCAGGGAGTTCCATACAGAACGATAGATATATGCTCCGTGGATTTTCATAAGATGCACATATAAATTATCTTTTTGTGAAAATTGGTAAGTTATGCACACACAAATTATCTTAGATGATAAGGACCTTATATCAAGACATAAAGAAGTATAGACCAACTGACAAGGCATTCAATGATTAACATCATTATACACACTAGACTTTCTTTTTTATTTAACAGTCAACCCCTTATTGTATGTGATCTACTTTTTACAAGGAATAATGTCAGGTAAACCTGTTTACTTGTCTAAGGCTCTACGTCGATGACCAGAAAGGTCAAAAGTGCACAGTAGATCTGAATGGAAGAAGAATTTTTCTTCTATTTAGTCGCATAGTCAAAAAAACTTAGTTTGGTCAGATAAGAGCTATGTTGCTCGGACTCTTCAAAAGTGTCAGCGGGTGCGTGTTGGATTCACCTATTTTTGGAGAATCAAACACGGGTACAGCATTGAAAGTGAAGAGTCTGCACAACTTAGGATAAGAGCACTCAGGTAGAAATTTGATACAGTTATAGCTAAACGCCATGTGGAGTATGATTCTGTGGAATGTTAGAGAATATGTGTTAGGATTCAAACATTCCTAGACCATAACAATGTCACTTCTAGAATTGATCAGATCTTAATCTCCAAGGAGAAGGATAACAGCTTTAGCAAAATTCAACAAGTGGTACTACAAAGGCTGTGCTCCGACCACAGTCCCATCGCTCTACAATGTGCAAGTTTGGGAGCACAACAAATCCTATTTCAAGTTTGATAATTCGTGGCTCAACACAGAGGGCTTTGTGGAAAAAATTAGAGGATGTTGGCAATCTTTTGCATTCACTGATGAGCCTGATTATTTTCCTTGGGTGTAAGCTCAAGGCCCTAAAAGGCAAATTGAAGGAGTGGAGTAGAACCATCTTGGGTAACATACGGTTATAAAAGGTCCAAAGTTTAAGTGAATTAGCTACACTGGATGCAGGAATGGAGAACAGAGTCCTAACAGAAGCAGAAGGCATCTCTACTTATGGCTATGAAGAGCATCTGAAAAATGAAGAGATAGCATGGAGACAAAGATCAAAAGCATTGTGGCAGAAAGAGAGGGTCAAAAAATACTAAGTATTTCCACAAAGTGGCAAATGCACACAGATGCAACATCATTGATCAATTGATGAATCAAGATAAAAAAAGTGAGGGATCCAGAGACAATTAAAAGGAAGATTACTGGTTTTAATCAGAGGCTTTATTCAGAAACCTCAGATAGAAGAACTTCCAGCAACCTAATCAACTGTTCGATGATCGCTGAAGCTGAAAATGAAGTGTTACAAAGGGAGTTGAGGAACAAGAAGTACTAGCATGTTTAAAGATGTGTGTCATGGACAAAGCTCCTAGTCCAGATGGTTACACAATGGGGCTTTTTGTCAAATGTTGGGATGTAGTGAACAAGGATACCATGGATACCTTTAAGAATGTCCATACTCACAATATCATTGAGAAGAGCCTTAACGCCGCCTACATTACTCTGATCCCAAAGAAGAATGGTGCCAAGGAACCGAGAGATTTTAGGCCCATCAGCCTCATAGGAAGTGTGTATAAGCTCTTATCCAAAGTGCTAACCGAAAGACTGAAAAAAAGTGGTTGACAAGCTAGTAGATGCTCAACAGATGGCATTCATTAAAAATCGAGAAATAGTTGATGCTATTTTAATTGCAAATGAAGTAGTAGACTCAAGAATTACCCAAGGAAAGGTAGGAATTCTGTGCAAATTGGACATAGAAAGGGCATATGACCATGTAAATTGGAAGTTTTTGGTGAAGATGCTTGCATTTATGGGTTTTAAAAGGAGGTGGATTCAGTGGATCAAGTGTCCCATCTCCACTGTTAGATTCTGAGTCCTCATAAATGGTGCACCTGAAGGTTTTTTCCCTACTCAAAGGACTCTGAGGCAGGGAGATCCCCTTTCCCTTTCCTTTTTATCATTGTCTAGGAGGGCCTAAATAACGTGATAAAGGCAGCCAGAGAGAATGATTGCCTCAAGGGTTTTGAGGTAGCCACAACTCAAACCTCAATATCAAATGGCAATATGTAAGTCACTCATTTAAAACATGCAGATGACACCTTAATATCTTATGATGCTAATGAAAGGAAACTACTGGTTTTAAGATCAACCTTGGTGTTGTTTGAAGGAGTCTCGGGCTTGCATATCAACTGGAGAAAGAGCTTGTTGTATCCTATCAATAATGTCTCTAATATGGAGGAACTATCTAGGATTTTGGGAGGGGAAGTAGGTTTTCATCTACCATTTAACTTGGTATGTCCTTGGGTGCCAAATCAAAGACTTTTAACATCTAGAATCCTGTGGTTGAAAAATGTGAGAAGAAGCTTACCAGATGGAGATCTCAATATATCTCCTTGGGAGGCAGAGTCACTATCATTAATTCAGTTTTGGATGCCCTGCTACTTATATGATGTCTATCTTTCCCATTCCTGATGGGATGATATGAAGACTGGATAGAATTATGAGGGATTTCTTAAGGAAAGGAAAGGGACTAAGAAAAATGATTCCACTGTCCAACATTTAGTCAAGTGGAACAAAATTCTCTGGGTGAAGAAACAGGGAGGTCTAGGAGTAAGAAATCTGAAAAAGCAAAGCAAGGCCCCTAGATTAAAGTGGTTATGGAGGTATTCTCAAGGGCCTCAACCATTCTGGGGAAAAGTAATTTAAGCAAAATATGAAGAGGAGAACAAGTGGATGACAAAGGAGGTTCTTATACCATATGGGGTAAGCCTGTGGAAGTCCATCAGAATCTTGTGGCATCTCTTGAAGATCAATGCATCCATCAGGGTACGTAATGGCAATAAAACTTCTTTTTGGGAGGATAAATGGTTGAGCACTACTACGTTGAAAAGTATTTTTCTAGAGATGCATGACTTGGTTGTGAATAAACAAGTGAGCATAACTGAGGCTTGGACACAACATGGATGGAATTTTCAGTTTAGAAGGAATTTCAACGATTGGAAAATAGAGACTGACTGAATTTTTCGAGAGGTTGGAAGTTTTTGTGAGAACAAGGGATGAACATGATAGATGATGGTAGAGCGAAAATAGCAGATGCACATACAGGGTAACCTCTGCATACAAGTTGCTAAATCAAGGTGGACAACAACCTTCTCTTTGGCCTTGGAAGCAGATTTGGAAACCTAAAATCCCTTTCAAGATGGCATGTTTCACTTGGCTTCTGGCAAGAGAAGTAGTGTTTACACAGGAAAACTCAATAAAAGAAAGTTTTCCATATGCTCTAGATGCTATTTATGTGGGGAAGAGGTTGAGACAGTCAACCATCTCTTTCTCCAGTGCAGAATAACATCCCAAGTGTGGAGGATTTTCATTAGTCTAAACGGTTTTGGTTGGACTACGCCTAATAGAATTACACATCTTTTGTACAGTCGGGTAGAAGTAGGGAGGGGAGTTGCAGATAGTGATAAATGGAAGATTGTCCCAACCTGTATTTAGTGGACTGTTTGGAAAGAAAGAAATGCTAGATGTTATGAGAGCAAGAGTTGTAATCTTCAAAAGATCAAACTAAATTTTATCAGACTTCTGGTGCAAACAGATGTATTTAGGACACCGAATCCATTATAGATATCCTAGGTTTCTGTTAGAATTCAGAATCAGTTTTCTTACTTTTTTGACAAGCTGTAATGGTTTTCAGTGCAACCTATGTACTGGTTCAACGAATATACACAAATGTTACCTTCTTAAAAAAAAGTTGCATGGAAAATGTTAGAGAATGTTGATTTGAAAAGGGAAGGTAATTCAGAGAAAAAAGCAGAAAGAATGTGCTCAACAGCAGTACACAATTCACAGATGCAAAACAGCAAAAGCATATCCTTTCTACAAATTTGTCATCCTTTAGAGGTTTTAGCATCTGTAAGTCTGTGTCAACATCATTGACACGTCCAATCTACACCATGAGCAAAAGAAAACAACTTTAGAACTTGATAGAATCAGCAAAGTCATCGAAACACCTTCTATTCCTTTCTATCCAAATAGTCCACCAAATGCATGTCAGTATGGTGCTCCACCCACCTATGCTTGTTCTTTCTAAGTACTATTCTGTTTACCAACACTACTGTTGATCTAGGCATGACAAACTGCAGAGTGCAGACCAATAATGTTCATAAAGAGCTGCCACAGTTGGGATGTAATTTGGTGTGCAACAAGTGACAAATGCTCAGACTGCTTCCCGCATTGGAAGCATTTACTGCATAGGACCAGCCCTCTTTTTAGTAAATTCTCATGTGCAAAAACAAGCTTCTTTGGTCATAATCCAAGTGAAATAGACTGCCTTTAGAGAAGCTTTACTATTTCAGATTTTCTTCCAAGGTGTCTGTAGGTTCACTTTTCTTGTGAAATCTCTGTAGAAAGAGGACACTGAACCAATCTTTGTTGTTGGGCAGCCATCTGATGCTAGCTTCTGAGTTAGTCAGATGCTAAAATGTGCTTATATGATAGAAAAAGTCAGCAGTCCTGTTGACCTCCCAGACATTGAGATTCATCCTGAAGTTGATGTTCCAAATCAAATTCTCTCTGTTTTCCACCCAAGAAGCTGAAGTATTTGCTGCCAGTAAAACAAATCTGGAAACAAGTCCTTCACAGGCTCATTTTCAATGCATTTATCCTTCCAAAGGAATCTTCTTCCCAGAATATTCTATAGATACGTTAGGATATTCGATATTAATTACAAAACAATTACTTCCCTATTAGTCATGGAGACCACCTACCATATAATATGTAGCTTAGGGCTTCCATATCAGATGCCCCGCTGGTATATTCTTAACCAAATAAGTCAATAAGGCGATCAAGGTCATTCACCTCTTTGAATCAGTGCCCTCCGCTGCAGTAATTGATGCTGCCTCCCTTCTTTCAGAGACTAATACTCTACTCTCGTCTCTAGCTACCAGAGCCACAACTCTCTTCTTCCCATAACAGGTTCCACTCCTTTTTTCTTCAAACAATCAAAAGCTTTTCCTCTCTTTAGAGCTAACGTTCAAGTGACAATGCACATCCTACTTCCCATTGTTCTTGCCAGCAGTTTTTCCACAGACACTCCAACAGCAAGGTGTTATGTTTTCAGAATAAAGGAACTCAAGTTCATATTCCCACTTTAAGTTAGAGTAGTGTGTTCTATGTTAGGGAATATGTGTCTGGATTCAGATTTCAAACACACCAAGATTCATGAAACTTGTAAGGAAAATATTATCGAATATTTTATAGGTTGCCTAGGATATTTTGCATTTGATTATATTACTTCCTTTTAAGCATAAAGAATGGTTACCTATTGTATGGTGCAAATCCTAAGGCACATAAATAGAAGTCCCTCTTGTGAAGAGTGATAATCATCAACGTTGACGAAAAAGTATCAGACCTTCTTTCTTCTCTTATCTTAAATTCAAAGCTAAATACCGAAACACAAGCTGCATAATGTTCAAATCAACCTATTTTAGGGCCCGAGGCTCTAACCACATATCAGATCATTCGCTAAAACATTTTCATGCATCACAGGGTCCATTGGCCATCCATCTGTTCACCACTTTAAGAAAGTATTTGAGTCGTGCATTCACAAAAGATTGCAAAAATACTATAACTTACTTCTCCGATGGATTTCCAGCTATTATGTGTGTCAACTTTTCACCAAAAGACA
>JAPFFP010000001.1:15648490-15665413 GCA_026153255.1 Solanum medicagineum
TTATAAAAAATATTTTAAAAACTTTTTTTTCTTTTTTTTTTTTTTTTTTTTTTTTTTTTTTAAATTTTGAAAAAACTCGTTATGTAGAAAATTATTTTTCTTTCCTCAAGTTACTGGTTTCCATTCTCCTTGAGGTTAACATGTGGCAAATTTAAAAAAAAAAAAAAGAAGAGGAGGTGAACTCAACCAGAGAGACAAGAATCCACGATGTGTTTAAACTAATTAGATTAACTAAAGTGTTAATCCAATTTTAAAGACCAATAAGGAGTATCTCCCAAAAAGCTCAATGGAACTAGAGTCGTCAATATGGGCTAGACCCATTGAACCTGCCTAACCTAACCTGTGATTTAGCAGGACTGGACTGCGATTTTTGGAGCCCATTTAAAAAATGGGTTTTTTAGTCCGGCCTGAATAAGCCTATTGATTTGTGATGGGTCCGAAATCTCTTTTAGTTCGAAATATTGGTCCATTGCAATTAACCAGTCTAAGACCACGTCACGAAGGGGTCTCGGCTTCCAGAAAAAAATGCTTTTGCAATATGGGGTGGATCGGCCCGTGGATCGAATTAAAAATAAAAATAAAATAAAGTATTAAAAATAATAAGAGTCCAAACTCAAAATTCATTTAAAATTTTTAAATATTAAAATTTAGATACAAATTATATTTATATAATATATACTACATCTATCCATCTAACTTATCCTTTATTGATTTAGTACAAAAAATTAAGAAACAGTAAATAATATGAGCAATTTTACTAAATTACCTTTTGAATATAACAATTAGAACGTCTTGAAAAATGTAACAAGAAAATAACTATTATAATTAATGATAAGAGTAAACTAAAAATTAAGTTTGAAGTTATCTTTTGATTTCATGAAGTGGACAAGTATGATTGAACATTTCAAAATAATATGATGGATAAGTAAACATGGACAGAGGGAGTAATAGTAACACTAATACAATATAATATTGTTCTATTGCTATTTATTTTAATATGTTTAAATTATAATTTAATTGAAAAATATAAGAATAAAAATATGAGGCCCAACAAGGCCCGCAGCCACGTACAAATGTGTTGGGCTAGCTATTTTTTAGCCTAGCCTGGCCTGTCAAATTCCAAGCGACTAGCCAGGATAGGATGGGTCGGGCTCTAAATGGAACTAATTAAAAATACGTCCAACTAATTACAAAGTAAACAAAAATGTCACATTGCAAGATATTTTTTTGTGGCAAAAAATGTTCCCGCTTTGAAGTGTCAAAAATGACAAAAAATTTGATATGGATAGAGCAATATTTACACATTTACAGCCCTGTGGAATTGTTCAGATATGTCATCTAAGTCAATAATTTCATCCTTGTTTCCTTTTTCCATTCCAATAATCTCCAGCTCCTTATGCAGTTCAGCAATTTGCCTTTGTATCCTCTGTCCTTTGTCAGGTAGCTTGGAGATCATTTCCTGAAAAAAGTTAAAAAGATGAAGTACGAGATACCATACTATCATATAGTAAGTCTTTGTTATATATATAAGCTTTCATCATATACCTTGTTCGCGAAAATTTGATAAAGCCGCCTGATTTTGTCCTTGATATCAGATTCTGTAGGACCAATTCTAGTAGGTACAGATTTTACCTGTGATTTCACGTCCTTTGGCTTAAAAGCATACTGACTCCTGGAAGAAGAACCGAAAAACTAAATAAAAAACCAATAGATAATGTCGCAGTTACTAATTGAAGTTCATATGAGTCACATACGCATCAACAGTACGTTCAACTGATGAGTTCCCTGCATATGTCGTCCGCTCTCGTGCACTACATACAGGTAGAAAACAAAAACTCTTAGAATGTGATGGTAACAATACAGATAAAAAAACAACAGGTAATTTCAGAGTGCACAGTAAGAATGGTCCGAGGACAACTTATTGAAAAAGCTGGAGTTACTGCTTATTAGAATTAACTCATGGATTCAAAATAACTTTTACAGCAAAAAGATTTTCTTTTAAAAAAACAAACAAGATTACTGTAGCTTAAAGCAAGAAGTTAAGCATATAATATATAGAATGTAAGTTCACCAGTAACTACGTTATTCAATCTTATACTATGTTAATCCTAATGCACATTAAACAAACTAACAACATGAGTTGAACAAGCTGACAGGAAAATAACAAATCATATAATGAGTTTCTTCTTTTCAACTTAATCAGGAAAGCATACAAACGTAAGAAGAAAAACTAGAGTTATTGCAAATTAGAGAAGTGAAAAACAACAACAATGACAAATGATCATTTCTTGCTTGTATTGCTTTGTTACTAACAATATGAAGCGTGCGCTTCTTCAAAATTGAAAACCTTCACCCCTGAGAAGACGCGAGTTGTAATAGCATTGTTTCTAAGTATCATTTGAAGTTCTAGCAAGTCTTAAGCTGAGTTTCCAATTGTCAGATCAATGCAATGTCTTGATTTAATAAGCCATGAAAACTGATCTGGGTTCCTGTGTGCTTCAACAAAACCGTTGTTCCCTCCTAAAAACGAGTGTTCCTACTTCCCTGTAATACTTAAATTTACTATGGCTTTTCTCCTCTTTCATGACCCTGCATTAGGAGCATATGTGCATGTGCAGTGGGGCATGAAACTAAGTAGGATTATATTCATGTGCGGTAAGGCAAGGGCAGCAATGAAGCTGAGTAAGATTCAACATACTCCCTCCATCCCTTTTATGCTGTTTGGTTGAACATGGAGTTTAATCTATTTGTCGGAATTGTGTATTATGTCGGTAAGAGAGAATATATTAAGTATTTGGTAATAGAAGTCATGGAAGTTCAAAGCTTTATTAGTTAAATAAATTAAGCTGAATTATTGCAAGTTGTCAAATTGTATAATATTCCCTGTATTGCGAAAAAATTATAACACAATTAAAGTACAAAGCTTCTACGTGAATCTGCACATACATGTCTTCATTTTAGGTTGGAGATTAACATATTACAACTATAAATATTTTAAAATGTTTGAAAAAGTCATAATTCACGAATAAAAAAACCAGTTCCACCACTAAAACAGTATATTGCTAATCCATGCAGGATGAAGAGAATAAAATTGTATCATCTGCAAAATAGTGTCAAACACTTTGGCATGATCCAAAATATAAAAAATCGAATAACTTACATTTTCACTTCGTCTTCATCTTGGACAGCTGGTACAGGTGCTGTCTTTGAGAAAAGCAGACTATGGCTGCTAACTCCAGCTATACCCAGAGTCTCCAGGAATTTTACGTGGGCCTTCAAAGTCTCTTCCCTGCAGCAAAATGAGTATCATTGCAAAAACTAGTCGACAACAAAAGCACCACTTGGCTTATGGAAATAATCATGAACTATTGCTGATTTTAAGGGGCTCAAGCCCTGAGAAATAATCGAAATCATATCAAAGCTCGATAGGAGAACAACCACTCAAAATCAAATGAGATATAGGCACATTACATTTTGTGCTCATGATCATGCTCTTCATTCAACTGTTTTTGAGTATTTGATATGTCAAAACCACCATCTTTGGGAAGGCTGAAGAGTTCCCTAAGATCCTGAAAAGTTGACAACACAAGCTAGTCAGAGCAGTTCATATTGGCAGCTAGATATACAAAATATAACTTTTAGAATATCCACCTAACCATGCATATACCTGTTGACTGAAATAACGGATTTGTTCTTTGTGCTCAGTTGCTGTTTTGAACAATCCTCCTTTGTATACCTGAACCACAAGTATTTGATAGTGTGCATTATAGGGAAGATAAAATAACGAAACAATTGCCTTCTGCCAAAGGATATGACCCCACACATTGATAAAAGTATTGAAGATTCTTAAAGCAGGTCAGATCCTCAAATCGAGGACTTCTACATTATCATACTAATTCTCAATTGCCTTTTTCTTGGTCTTAGAATTGAAGTCGAGAATAAATAAAATTAAAAGTTCAAATGTGTTTAGATTCACAATATGTTGAGATACATTGGACAATATTAAGTAGAATGCTTCATCAGATATCTACTTAGTTTTAGAAGAATAATGTTATGTACTATTGAAACAAAAAGTAATTACTTATTTTATGCATAGACTAAAGGTTGAATAAATGCAAGCACCCCTTCTGTGAACAACCAATTTTGAAGCAGATCTTTGATTTTACAGTTCTTCATGACACAAGGACCATGCAGTTAGCTGCAGAGACTACAAAGCTAGCCGCCTACACTTCATCAGAATATGCATC
This sequence comes from Solanum medicagineum, assembly GCA_026153255.1. Classification (NCBI taxonomy): domain Eukaryota; kingdom Viridiplantae; phylum Streptophyta; class Magnoliopsida; order Solanales; family Solanaceae; genus Solanum; species Solanum medicagineum. The sequence goes on from JAPFFP010000001.1 coordinate 15,652,738, forward strand.
ATTTTAGTAACATCAGAGAATGGTTACCATACTTCTCAAGATAGACAACCACACATAGCAGTTGATGTGTTAACTATTTAGGGTCACAACTATTGAAGATCACTCATTCATCATTAACCAATTGTATATTTACCACAACTCATTCAAGCTTAAATACAAATATATACCTGTTTCCTATAAATCTTCTCTTCAACTGTGCCACAAGTCATCAATCTATAAACAACAACATCCTTCATCTGCCCAATTCTGTAGGCGCGGTCAACACTTTGATTATCCGTGCTGCAAGTTTGAAAGTAAATGGCTATAATCTAAACCCTAACAAAACATTAAGAGTATTGGAAGAACAGAAAGGAGAAGAAGCACTTTACAATGAAAGATACCTATTATAGGCTTGATACAATTAGTAGTAGAATATGGAGCAACATTGTCTTTCAAGCAATGTGCTTCCTGGATTTTAACAAATATTAACACAAATAGAGGAAAGATCAAATGTCATTTGGTTCATCAATGTGGTCAAATGAGATTCTTATTGCTAAGTGCTCATTTGATTGTGACTGCATCCTCTGCTTACAAGATGAAAATAATCCTGAATGTCCAGGAGTGGAATTGTAGCCTAATCGTCAAAATTTAGTTTTTAGAAACTACTTTATTTTTCCTGCTAGCCCCATGGTATCACCAGTCATGGGAAAACTTCAAGTAATTTAATTACAAAAAAGTGTGATTTACAATTTAGACAGATTCTAAATGTGTAAATAAAATTGTGTAATTTATTTTTAAAAAAGAAGGCACTAGATGACCTTACTCTTCAACTAAAACAATACTTCACATCTATGCGATGAATTATTTTCCTTTGATCAAGAATAAATATAAAAAACAACCAAAATAGCTTATGGTATTATAAGCAATCTAGATACAAAAATGCTATTCTCAATGGTGTCATTTTTTATGAAGATGATTTTGGGTACTGAACTACTGATATAAGTTTTCAGTATCTAAAGAAAAGAGGACCAGAAATTGGTAGAAGTTTGAAGAAGAGCTTACTTGCATAAGAAAAATATTAAGTTAAAAAAAAATTTATTGGACATCATCATCACATGGGAAGTGGAAGACTGAAAATTCTCTGGGTAGTCTAAAACATTACTTCTATCCAACTACAAGATAATTAGATAAATGTCAGTCATCAGGAAACTCTAACAAGATATTAGAAAGTCATTTAAAAAATGTACCTTGGATTCCATGCTGGATCAACAACAATCACTCGATCTGCTCTTGTGAGTGTAAGACCTAGGCCGCCAACTTGAGAAGTTAAAAGAAATATTGGAGCACCACGACCCTCTTGGAAATCCTATAAAATTGGCATAAAAATTAGAATTTAAATTTTTATGGAGAATTAAATATCAAGAACAAGTAGAAGACAAACATTAACAATCTTCAATCTGTCAGTCGCTTTGGTGGTTCCATCTATCCTCATGAACTGGAAACCATTGGATATTAATGCATCTTGGAGTAGATTAAGCATCTTGCGTGTTTGAGAAAAGATAAGCACATTGTGGCCACCGGGAATCAAATTGTCCTGCATGAAAAAGCATTTCAATTAGAAAGACAAGCTATTGCTAAGGTAGATAGAACATCAGTTACTATTGACATCTTACCAACAACGCCAGTATGAATGTTATCTTGCAGGAAACATCATGTGATACTTCCACGTCAAGTTTCTCAGTGACATTTGCCATTTGCATAACCAATCTCTCTGCCACAGCACGATCATCCTGGTTTGATGTCGAATCCATCTCTTCAAGAACTTCTTCTGCTGCCCTCTTTGTTAGTAGCAGTGGATGGTCACATATTTTCTTTAAGATCTGTTCCATAAATTGAGTGTTATGTCAGATTAGACAAAATGAAATGAAGATGTCTCGTGCAAGACCAAAAAATAGAAGCTACAAGCTTGCTTTGAACCAGAGTCCAGAATAAACACCAAATTACAAAAATAGTCACCACCCTCAATTTTGAAAGACTAGGGAAAGTTACGTGTAGATTTTCATAATGGGTTATGTGCCATAAACACAATACAATGGATGCGATTAGAGCATTTAACACCACACAATTAAAATGTGATGGCAACTAATAGCCAGCAATGGAAAACTAGATTGATTTAAAGAATACTAGAGCAGTGATGAAAATATCTTTGCACGCACATATGTATATATGCAAAAGATATATTTGAATAGGGAGTATTCTACTATCAAAGGGAAGCACACTTTAGTACAGTGGTTAAGGAGTGAGAATGTGCAATCCATGAACCAAATTTGAAAAGCAAACAAAACAAACAGATTCTTTGTTTTAAGTGAAAATGAAGCCTCTATCCTACAATGATAATGCTTGTCTGTAATTGCTAGTCAAAAATGTAATAGGTATTTACTTCCTACACATACACAAACAACATGCAAGAAGCAGCAATGCTACGTGAATATACATTATTTATAATTTAGTCCAATTCTACTAGAAAAGCCCCAAGCAAGGACATTAGACAAAACTAAGTTTAAGAACAAGCCTAGAATCCTTTAATGAAGCTAAGTCGAGTGCAAGAAATAGATACAATTTATATATGCAGGTGAAAGGAAGAGAGCTGTACCTAGAGATGAAAGAGAGAAGATAACAATGGAAAAGGTAAAAGTGAAAAGGTGCTTCGAAATTCATGCATTACTAATTGAGAAGTGCCAAATGGAACTGGAGTAGGGATATAAACAACCAAAACAATTGTTAGGGGTGAAAAGATGCATCAACAAACTCCTTGCAGGCTCAAGTTTCAAGTCTCCTAATTATTAGGGAGGAAAGATCGACGGTTTTCTGTCTCTCTCTCTCTCTCGATAAAGGATAGAGTAACTAGTCTGACCCACCTTTTTCATTTTGATTTTGTATTCCAACGACGAATTTTGACCCCAAAATCTGCTTCTAAAAGGGGATTAGAGGTATACGCGTCTCCAATCAATAATTCAAATTAGAGTTGTTGCCTAATAACTCCGCTGTGTTTCATATGCTTCTTCTATAGAATTTCTCATCTTCAAGTTGTGAAGAATAACGGTCTGCAATAGGTAGAAACTGAAATACCAAGTACACTTGCAAAATAATTCTTTTAGAATTATATTAACTTAAATTTTTTGCAGATCTGTTATTTTCAACAGTTGGAGATACGAGTGAGGTGTTAACAACAAGAAATGAGGAAAACAAAAGTTGGTTTTGGCAGCTGAGTCTACTTAATCTAGTGTTTCGAGGTCGCAGCACAAGTGTTAGTGTGCTTAGCATTCTTTATAAGCAATAGGGAGAGATGATTACATAAGGAAAATTCCAGATGGAAATGTCACTACTGATCATGTTGCATATATCCAGTAAAACCTTATGACACAATCAGAGAGAATAGGCATGGAAGAAAGTTCATCTGGAACATTACAGTAAGTGCGGCCAGTGGGGAGCTATCAAAGGCTGACAGGACAATCTCACTCTTCAAAAAAGCTGTGTAGAGTTGCCGCTGAACAATGCAGTAAGGAACAATATTAGGAAGAACTCTAAATAGTTTATCCAAAACAGAAGATTAAAAGAACAAGTTACTTTGAGAGACAAATCAATGGTAAGCTGTTTAAGATATGGAAACAAACTAATACCTGGCAATTTGTCAATTTAAGCCACACAATAATCTCATTTTTCTGTGAAAGTTTTGCGCTGGTCGAGGAATCATCAGAAAATACCTCATTCTTGAGACGTCGCAGAAAATATGGTTGAATGTGTTCCCTCAATTCCTGTACAATGCACGGCGACAAATTTTAGTGGGATTAAGCATCTGCTACAAGCCAATGACTCCACATGGATTGCAGAAACAGAGATAAAGAAAAATGAATAAATAATCAAACATAGATGAAAAAAGCATAAGTTGACCCAATACCAGGAAATTACACAATTCATAAAGCATATAATGCAATATTGATCTAAAACACATGCACTTATTAATATAAAAATCCTTTCTATGGGTATTCTCATACATTGTGACAAAGCTAGAATCATGTATCTCATTGACTAGTTAATAGGAATATACTTTTGAGTTCCTTTTCATGGATAAAAAGCAAGTACCCCTATGATTTCAAGCTTGGTATTTCTTGGAGAACGAGAATATGTTTCAATTAATTGTCATTTAATTCGTTAAGAAACCCAGGCTAGACTCATCTTGTTTGATGTTTTTAGTTCAAATGAAGGCAGATAAGCTCACCAAGGCACTATGAGGTCTGAGAAACAATCATAAACGTGGCAAGCTTAAGAGCCTATGATCTATATGCTCCAGTTTTTGAAGGAGTGATATGTCCAGATTAGTCCTACAGAATCATGCAGGGGCAGAACATTGTTGAAATTATAAGAAATCATTGTATGAAAGACAATTCACCTTATAAGAAAAAGCTAAAAACTCCAATATAAGAAGCCATTTTGTTAAGTTTATCCATCATGAAATCTTTTCTCTTCTTTCACAAAGACTAATTTAAAGAGGGAGTATGTGTTGATTAAAGTTGCTTTTCTTTTATACCCAAAAACAGTGAATAATAATTTGTACCACTCAGCCTTGACTGACCAGTTAAGCTGTTAAGCAAAGAACTAAGAAGAATGCTGGGTCTAGTTTTTATATCAGATGTATGTTCACCAAAAATAGTGTAAATCATTCAAGCTTGGGAAACCGGGCAACCAACCATCTTAGACAAACTGCTTTCAATGAGTTATGTGTTGTATTGCTTAATCACTTACAACTCAAGGCGATTAACAAAGAACAAAAAGGACAATTTTCCAGCCACTGTCACAGGATCACCAGACCCAGGAAACCCAACTTGACTGCTCCTAGAATGCAACTCAAAAGCTTGAGAAGGAAAATGCCAATCGGCTATTTTCTCTGATGAAAATACAACATCAAGACGTGTAATTAAGAAAAACACATACTTCAAATCCCAAAGCATATCCATGGTCTATAATGTGAATAACAGAATGCCTACATTTCCATCTGGCTTTATTATTTGTCTGGTTTTGGTCAGAAGAGAGCTAAATGAAAAAGAACAGAGAATGAAAAATTAAGTATTAAATTTGCTTTGTCAAAAAAGACTTATAGTGCATTGAATTCTAAGGGCAACACCCATATTTATTCCAGAGTGAGAGAAAGTTCTCAAAATACATGAATTATTCAACACGGAAAGATATCACAACATAATTTAAATGGTGTAGTTATTGAACGTTACAAAGAAGAAGACAATCAAGAAAAATAAGAACTCTGAAGAAACTTGCACACGCAGAGTATAGAAGATTGGTTTAGTGATCACCTTTGCAACTGCTGAGCCAATACGCTTGTCTCTGTCATAAGCATTTTTATCATTTCCACGAAGAATGAGATGCTCATATTTCTCTTTGAACCTTCAGAACAGAAGTAGCTTCAAGTTATTCAAGCCAGGTGTTTTAATACAAGCAGATTGGATTTGAACGTGTTTGGTATACCATTGTTTGTCGCCAAGCAGCCCTGGGCAGCAGAAGTTGAATAGAGCCCATAACTCCTGTTTGGGATAAGGAGGGATAGGAATAAAGTAAAAGCAAAATACAGCATTTAACTTGATTCTATGATTTCAACTGAATCATAGCAGGATTGACATAAAAGAAGGCAAAAAGTAAACACACCTTGAGGTTGTTTTGAAGAGGCGTGCCACTTATTATGATACGATGAGCACAAGGAATCTCATGTAAACTTTTAGCCCTCTGTGTACTGGGATTCTTTATGAGATGCCCCTGGTAATTCAAAAACTACTTTAAGCGACTTATATAGATTCACACCTTGAAACTTGTTACGAAACCACAAGGATATGTATTTGCCACCCATGCATATACGCTTTCTTGTCAAAAAAAAAAAGAAGAAACCAATCAACAAAAATCAAAGCTTTAAGGCAAATGATTGAGATGCTAAACAATTTCAAAATCGAATTTAACACTTTTCCAATGTCAAGTATTAAAATTAAGGTTGAACACAACATCCAAATACTCAAAGGCAGGTCATGACATATTTAAATATGGCTATAAACTTGCAGCAGCAGCAGTTATGCATGTTCAAGCAACTAAGATTAAATCTGGACACACCCTTACTAAGTTATTAGGTCTAGGAATTAAGAAGTACCTCATCAAGAATCATATAATCCCATGTGAACTCCTCATCTCTGTCTTCATAATAATGATCACCACATAAGTACTTCACATTATTTCTTACAATGTCGTATGTTGTGAGGAGAATGCCTTTGTCCTGAATAAATGGAAAAATAAATTACAAGTAGGGAAGACGTAAACATAGAATAGATCAATGCCAAAAAATATAACTTAAAATAACCCAGAATATGTAAGTCCATTGAAGCTATAGATGTCCAACGCATAAATTAAAAAAAAATTAAAGTAGGGAAGAAGTAAACATATATTAGACCATGCCAAAAAACGTAACTTAATATAACCCAGAATATGAAAGTCCATTCATGTTTTAGATATCCAACAGTTATATGTCAAATCAAAATTTCCAAACATACACCCACAATTAAATAAAATACATGAAACTGTGTCAAATACTCATCTTTATACACATTTTCTTTTAAAAAGGTAACATTAAATTCTCATGTGGAAGCAAACGGGCAATCAGCTGCCTAAAGGACCCCTTTTTGGTTTATATTAACAGGTATAATCTCATAGAGAAGGAGAGGACGAGAGAATTGAAGAAAATGCAAGTAGTAGACTCTTCTTTTCTCTATTTTATATGCAGTCCTAACAAATTACATTACGATTAAGATAACCTGCACAAGCAGTTGATGGAACATTAGCATGGTATGAAATCCCTATTTTATATAGGTCTGGTACGAAACAGACTAAATGTGATGAGCTTCAAAGCTTTATTGAGTATAGAAGATGAAACCTGAAGAACGTATTGAAGCTCATAATTTCGGAGTTTTGCACTAGTTGCAAAATATCTGCACCAAGAAAGTACCATGATCATTTCTCCTTTCTTACAACGAGTTGAAGGAAAAGTAGAAATAAATAAGATAACATAAAACCAAGACGCCTTACTCCCTTATTTTCTGAGAAAGCCCCACTGCAGTTAATTCCTTGATCCAATGTGGCAACAAAGTTTTGGGAGCAACGATCAACACTCTTCTTATCAACTTTGAATAAAACAATCCAGCTAAGTAGCCGCATATCTAAAACATGGCAAAAGTAGAAAAAGTTACTTCAGAAATTATTCTGTTTTAACATATTGCTTCTGAAACCTTGACTTTTACCTGCATGGTCTTCCCCAAACCCATGTCATCGCCCAAAATACCACCCTTACCCAGACAGTGAAGAGACCAAAGCCACTTCAAACCTTCACGTTGGTGAGGATACAGCATTTTGGCAATTTTACCAGGTAACCCATAATTGAACTTTGGTCCACTGAGAGTGTAAGTTTGATCCTCCTCTGAAACAAAATCATGTGAATCAAAGTCACCTGAATGTTTACGCTCATGTCTAGCCTTCCTGTTATGTCTTCCCACTTGAGTGACAGCACTTTTGTCACCAACAACCACACAATCACCATCACTGTCATTAGCGTCTCCTTCTTCCAGAAATTTGTAGGCAGAAATAGAATTCTTCATGGGCTGTGGTTTTCCAACCATCTGCTTAACTTCTGTTCTTCTTGGTGCTCCAACAGAAGATCTTGTATCACTGAACTTATGGACGACACAGTCGTTCTTAGATTCATCCCCTGAATGAATCTCCTTCAGACACTCATTGTGAATTTCTCCTCCAATTCTAGATTCCTTGGTTGAATCAGATGAGGAACCAGAAGAAAGTGAAAATGAGGAACCAGCACTTTGGTATTCCGGATTTTCATTCTTTTTAGTCAAATCATGGGGCTTTGGTGCCCTCTTTTTCTCAATGCACAAAATCTCAAGTCTTGAACTCAAATCATTCAGGATATCCCTGATTTCATTCCCACAACCACCGTGTTCATTCTGAATTGCATGTTTCACCGGGGGAGGAGGTGAATCAAAATCTGTTATCTCGAGAAGTCCGGACTCTTCATGATCCTTCAACTTCATTTCCTCACTGTCATTGTTATCCTCTGAAATTTTGCGAAGGCGGCGACGACCTTTGATCTTCACCTTCAGTATTTTCTCCTCTCCTGTCAGACCATACACTCATCAACATCAATGACAATAATTAGAAGGTCACAAAAACTCTTTGTACAGATCAAAATTTTAAACACAAGTATATCATTTCTCAAAGGGACAAACATTACCTTCATTTGATGTTTTCTTGTAATCTTTCTGGCCTTCCTGAGGATGTTGACAGTTTTCACGCTCATCTTTAGGCTTTTCCATATTCACTGCAACAGCATTTACTGATTAATAGGGAGACAGAAACATGCTGGAAATCATTCAAGATTAAACAGGGAGAGGAATATATAGATAGGTCTTAGTTTATCTACCAGATAGGGAAGAACTGTTATCATCAATTTTAGATAATAGTAGGTCCTCTTTGGTTCCACTCGGGGGTTGATCAATCTCCTTTTCCCCTGCAAAAGTTCAGATATGCAAAAGAAACAAAATTAGGTAGCACAGCAAGGAAAGCCTGTAATAGATACATAAGGAAGCACATAATCTTCTTACTTTCAGCAAAAGAAAAAAAAAGGAACTTGAGGAACCCTAGTAATTACCAGAATAAGATGAGCTATCAAGACAACTGATCTCAGAGCAGTGAGAATCAAAAGAATTCTCGGGTGTGTTACTTAATTCCTCTTGAATTCCATTCTTGGGTTCATCAATCTCCTCTTCCCCTACACAACATAAGGTAATTAAAGGGAAATAAATAATAAATAACCTTCTATGATAAGTTCTAATTTTCTTGCAATAACATAATCAGTAAATAATTATGTTATAACAAATTAAATTACACAAATGGTCCCGTATATATAGCGGACTGCAAAAAGAATTGGAGACACAGTAGTAATTACGAGCAATCAACATTTACCGGTTCCAGAACTCTGATAATTGAAAGAATCCTTGGGTTGATCACTTAATTCCTCTTGAATTTCATGCTTGGATTCATCAATCTCTTTTCCCCCTACATGATAATTAAAGGAAAACAAGTACAAATAGAGATTAAAACAAAGGTATTTTAGCTCCTGTTTTTGACCAAAAAGGAAATATTCAAAATTAGGCATAACGTAGGTTTAAACAAAACGGAGAGTTATGGCAGAATAATACCAAAAGGAGAAGATTTAGCAGAATCCGCACTGAAATCAGCTGTGGCAGAGAAATTAGGAATGTTGTCGTTCTCAAAAGCACTAATATTGTTTATCTTCGATTGACCATCACTCTTTTCTGCCTCTCCTGTACCATGTGAAGAATATCCAAGTATACCCACACCAAAAAAAAAAAAAACAGCTTTTGAATAATAAAATTATAGTCGGCGAATAGGTAATAGAAAATGTAGCAGAATCGGGACTGAAATCAGCAACCCAGATTAATTAAGAATAGTGTTAGTTAAAACAAAAAGAGAGCTATTAGTTGTGACAGAAGAATACCTAAAGGAAAAGATTTAGCAGACTCCGGACTGAAATCAGCAATGGCAGAGAAATTAGGAACGGCGTCGTTCTCAGAAGCACTAATACTGTTAATCTTCGATCCATCATCAATCCCTTCTACTTCTCCTATACCATTTGAAGAATATATCAAGCTTTTGAAGAGGGAAAAAAAATCGCCTCAGCAGAAAAACATAACTACATAGGTAAAAGAATACCAGAATGCGAACATGTAGCAGAATCAGGACTGAAATCAGCAATCCCGGAGAAACTGGGAACGGCATCGTTTCCTATATCATTTGAAGAAAATCGAACTACACACAAACACACAAAATAGATTTTCAAAAATAAATAAATAATGGACTTAGCAGAAAAATCAGCGTATCCAAAGAATACCGGGAGAAGGAGACGAATCGGAATCAATGGTGAAAGAGAAAGTAGGAACGGCGTCATTTTGATTGAAACACCGCCTAGCTTCCAATTTTGTCATATCATCTACAGAAAAAAAAAGCATCAATGAATGAGTAGCCGATTCAAATAAGCTAGAAAATAGAAGATGAAGAAAACAGAATTAAGTACCAGGAGGGGGTTTAGAATGTGAAGCAGAAAGGTTTATGAGAATCCGATTATGGCGTTGATTAAGGCTTCGAGGCTGCTGGGGTTTCGACATTGTTGCTGAGCAGTGAGTTTCTGCAACAATGGAGAAAATGGGGGTACCCTGCTCCTTGCCTTATATTATTCCCGCTTTGGGTCGACAATTTGAATTTCGAAAAAACCTTAACCTAATTGGCCTCATTTTAATTAGAGTTACGAGAGTATTAGTATTATTATAGAAATTAACTATGAAAAAATTTATATATTATTTTATGTATGAAGGGATAGTTTGACAGTTGAATAGAGTTATGCAATGGTTGCAATGTAAGAATTAATTATGACAAAATTTTTATATAATTTTTAATTAATAATAAAATATGATATTAATTATGTAGAATTTTATGCCTATGTTCCCGCTGCAAAACGATCCCTTAGTTACGTTTTTTCTATTTTTTCATTTGGTATTCAATGTCTTCATTTATAAATTTTCAGTCTTTTGGTGCATCGACTGTGACCCTCACATCGAGCACCAAATCAAAGAATCAAATTTTTGAAGATAAAAAGAAAATTAAAATCAAACCAAAAAATAAAAAAAACTTATTTAGTTCGATTTGGCTCGATTTTTTAATATTTATGCTTATTACTACTTATGACTCATGTAACCTCTAGGTCATTCATTTCTCAATTTACTACTCTATATTCTTCATGTTTATAGGTAGAATTTTTCATCTATAAATGATAGTGCTCTTACATTTTATTGAGTAGAAGAAAATATAGAATGCAGAAAAGTTAGTAAAAAAGAGAGTTTTTATTAATTGAAGCTAGGTGTTTATTTTGTGGAGATTTGAACTATACTCCTGTCTAGAATTTGTTAAATTATACTTTGTGATTGACCTGCTGTATTATGAAGAGGACAAGTCAAGAAAATAACTATTGAATCAGTGAAAATTTTTATTTTAATCGTTTGAATCTCCTTAAAAAGGTTTAATATCTGTATCTCAATCAAAAAATATTTTATTTTCTTCATTTTTGTTTTCAATTGTTCTTTGTGGTTTCACCAACAATTTTTACATGATTTATCAATCACCTTTAAAAAAGAAGTGAAACTCACAAATATGAAAACGATCAAGAAAGATAATAACATATGCAGAGTATAAAAATTGGTTTGCAATTGCTTAGCCAATACACTTTTCTCGGTGACAAACATCTTTGTCATTTTCAGGAAGAATGGAGATCCATATAATTCTTATATTTGGGTAAGGTAAGGAGGAAGTTGATAGTCCAAATTACACTATCAAGGGGTCATTGGGTAGCTTGTTAGAATTATACAAATATATTAATAATGCATATATCAGTTATGCAAAATATTATTTATTTTATTTTATATCTCACACAAGATAATACATCAATTTCCTCACAACCTATTATGTATTAATAATGCACGTCTCTAAATTACAAATCAAATGTTGTATTAATTTAATAAATGAATAACTTATTTCTCAACTAGCTATCAAACATTATTTAACTTATACAAAAATTAATATATGAATAAGTAATTATTATATCAAATATAAAATTCAGTAACGTTAGAATCGAATTTCACAAAGAATAAATGGAGAAATCTACTTGTTATTAATATATGCTTTGAGTTAAAGTCTAAATTCCTTAAGGAAAGGAGGAAATAATTTGAATTTGAATCTAACACTAAAATTTATATATTGATTACATTCAATTGGTAAAATGACTAGGGTTGAGTTTCATAAGAGCGAGTAACACAACTACGTCTTGTTTTAAAGCTTATTTAAATGTTTATATGTATAAAATGGTGATTCGATATTTTCACTATAGCCTTTCGATCCAATTAGTAAAATTTCATTTGAAGTTCTTTTGATTTTTTGAATGTGTAATAATTAAGAAGCACAATATAAAACCATATAAAATCAAATGTCTTTTCCTTTTAAAGGTCAAATCATAAAATGAGATTTAAAGCTTAAATCTCGCTATTAATTTCTTTTCTTAATCTTAACTCCTTTTTCAAAAACATAAAAATAAACTGAGCCACTTTGATGAAGAATCTATTACAAAAGACTCAGGGGTTGTTTGGTTTAATATAAGTTATAATGAGATAAATTATTTTGGAATAAGTTATGTTGAGATTATATCTTAAGTGTTTAATTTGTTGGATAAATTTTAAGCATATATTGTTTATTTACAAAAATACCCTTGACTTTATTAGTTTTTAATACATTTTTTTCTTACTTTAGTTATTCAATATTCATTTTTAAAATAAATCTTTCATCTTATATAGTTTAAATATTTTTATGTATGCATGATATGCATTTAAAATAAAACTTTCTTCTTATTTAATTTAAAAATACAACTTCTATTTTTAAATTTGTTAAAAGTAAAAAGGATTTATGAAAAATCAAAATATAAAAAAAATAAGAATTAGTAAATAAAAATTATATTATA
>JAPFFP010000001.1:15671771-15689775 GCA_026153255.1 Solanum medicagineum
GAAGTCCAGCATTCAGCAAGTGTCAGGACTAAAAACAATGTTTGTTTGTGCTCTTGTTGTGTTGTGACGTTCGCAGTGATTGGCATCAATGTTTCAAAATCCTCTATGACTGCCTGCACTTGTCCCAAGTATGTAGACATATCAGATTCATGTTTCTTTAAGTTGGTCATTCGAGATACCACATCATAAAATCGAGATATATCATTAGTATATAAAGCACGCGCCTTTCCCCAAACTGAATAACATGTCTCGAATGGGCGAAACAAGGACATCAATTTGGAATCAATAGAACGTCATAGGAGACTACACAATTGACATCAACCCTATCCCATTGTGCTTTGTTGTTGCACATTCCTCAGTAGCCTTTTTCTTTTCATCTACCACAGAAGCATTGGTTGTTAAGTGGTTATGAACACCTTCACCTTTGCACCATAATTCAACCAAGGAAGTCCATGCTAAGTAGTTGTAACTACCATTAATGGTTCTGAAGTGATCATAGGATTTGAACTCCCGATTTCGGTACTTTTTGAGCCAAACATATCAAACCCAAACGGCATCTTTGAAATAAAAAAAATTTATAGTCAAACCGGTCAAAATAACAAAAAGATATATGTAGGTTGCCTTAGAATGCAGAAGTAACCTCTTTAAAAGAAAAAAAATCCGAAAAATTCGCCAGAAACACTGGAATAGTTGCCGGAAAAGGGCTAGATTGTCGGAACCCTAACTCCGGAGGTCGAAATTAGGGGAAAATTGTATGGGTAGCCTCGGAATGAAGAGGCGACCCAGCTGGGAAAAAAGGAGGCCAAAAAGTGGCCGGATATGGCCTCACGCGCCAGCGCGTGGTTAGATCTCACCGGAGAAACTGGACCTCTGATCGGCGCTCGTGGGGTACAGTTTTCCGGTGGGTCTGACTGGAATCTTGTCGTCGGAGGATGAGGAACCCAGTGGTGGTGTTAATTTTCACACAGCACTAAAAAAAATAATCGACACAAATCAGCCCTTGACAGCCACCAGAAATTGACGTAGGTGATCTGTCGAAAGTTTCTCACTAATGCTCTGATACCATGTGAGAAATAAGGGGAAAAATACATTATTGAATTGTGTATTTACATTGCTACATAAAGACCCTATTTATAGACACTATAACCTAATCCAAATCCAACTAGGAAACAACATACTATTCCTATTCCAATTCTAAATAGCACTATGTAATCCTATTCCTATTCTAACAGTAAGGTTATTAACAGGTTGTGCACTTTCAACAACAGCAGGTTATGCACTTAATTATCAATCAAAAAATGAGAACTATCATAAACAATTAGTCAAGATCTTTTAATAACACTAATACAGGTCATGCGCCTAGACAATAGGTTTTCATCTTCTTTTGTTTCCTAAAATTCTTGGGGGGAAGGGTAAAGGGCTGGCCTGTTACCCCGAGTTCTAAATCTTTTGCCAGAGTGCCTCAGGTACTTCTCAGTTATTAGGGAAAACAAAAAGGTTGCCATCTTCCAGTAGTGAGTCAGACTCATCTATATAAACTTGGTTTCCTAATGTAATAAGCCCCCATGTAATATTGCCCGCACACTAAATGTCTAACCCTAAGCGTCTGAAGCACCCTCAATTGGTAAAAGGGAATGAGAATGGACTATTGTCCAGGTCTTGGACAATCTTCACATCATGAAGTATCTCGTGAGATTGAGTTAGGCCCAACATCTATAATCCTCTTATATGTTCTTGGACAATCCTCATCTCTGATGGACTTTTGGAATTATGTCGAGCTTATCATCCCTTTTTTTAGCCAATAGTAAGTACAATAACATACACAGTGAAATCTCACAAAGTGGGATTTGGGAAGAGTAGAATGTACGAAGACCTCATCACTACCTCGTGGAGGTAGAAAAGAGAGGTGGTTTTTTGAAAAAAATCCTCTGCGCAAGTGCATGAAACCCAGGTAAAAGAAGAAGAAAACAATGGTGAAAACATAAGAGAGAAAACAGTAACAACAAAATAATGAAATAACAGAAACAAAATAAACATATGGCAAGAACTATAAGGGCACGACTAGTCCTTAGACAAGTATTAAACCTCCACACAGCAAAGACAACACTCTACCCCCACTAGACTTCTATAATAATACACAACCTCTACTTCTTTCTATCTAAAGTCATGTCCTCAATAATATGAAGTTGCGCCATCATGTTTTAATCATCTCTCTTCAACACTTTTTCAACCTATCTTTACCCCTCAGTGTACCCTTATCCAGCCTTCCGCACCCCCTCATTGGGGCATCGACACACCTCCCCTACATAAGCCCAAACCATCTCAATCTCATTTCCCTCATCTTGTTTGAGGTCACTCTCATCTTCTCCCAAATAATCTCATTTCGACTCTTATCACTCCTATTATGCCACACATCCATCTCAACATTCTCATCTCCACAACATGCATCTTTCAAAAATGTGAGTTCTTCACTAACCTACACTAAATTCCATACAACAAGGACGGTCTAACCACAACTCTATAGATTGTACCTTTAAATTTAGGAAATACCTTCTTATCACACAAAAATCCAAAGGCAAGCATCCACTTCATCCATGCTACCTCAATGCGATGAGTTACATCATTATCAATGTCCCTACTACCTTGAATGACTATCCCAAGATATTCTTGGAAATAGTCTGTGTATCAAGATGCAACATGAATTTACACTGCAAATATTTCGTTTCGGCCATGCTCAATCTAAATCTTTTGGACTCCAAAGTTCGTCTCTAAACCTCCAACCTATCATTAACTTTGTCCTGAGTTGCATCATCAATACCATGTTGTCCGCAAATAACATACACCATAGAACCTCCTCCACAATAGATTGTGCCAGTTCATCTATCGCCAAGGCAAATAGGATCATCCAACAATGGGTGCAAAGAAAAATTTGATTTGACATGTCAAAAGATTGGCGGAAAGAAATATATTGGATTTTCTATGTTCAATAACATAGGTATTAGTCCAAACAAAATCATAAGCAAAGATTATTTTATAAGAACTTCCATGCAATTGCATGAACTGAAAATATAATTCTAAAACATCATCACCATGTACTATTCAAAAATACAAAGTTGGTAGGAAAACAACAGTTGTACTTAAACATGGAAAAATTCTTCACCAGAAGACAAATGGAACTAATCAATGTCTACAGCAATGCCAACAGCGTAACTATTTCTTTAATCTTTTCCTTCATTTTGTTTCCACTCATGCATGTCTTGCCCAAAGATTTGAGCATTGAGGGCTACAGACACAAGAAAAGATGCACCCTGCTTACAGAAGGCCCAGGGATAAAATTGGGTATCTAATAATGATGACAAATAGGAAATGGCTTGGCAAAACAGCAGCATGGAAAGAGGAGAAGGTCAAAACACACATATCTAAGGCATAGAAAAGCTCAGAAAAAGAAGGTTTTCAATAATCCACAAAATGGTACTAATTGCGAAGGTTATATTGCTCCTAATACTGTTAAATAAAGGTTAAACAGAAAATCACTTAAACAGAAACAACGTTCTATTAATTTGGACAATAATGTAACCATGGGAATATTGTGCTTTAATCAGTGAACTTAACAGTAAGTAAATCGTAGCTGTTGCATATTGCTTAATCAAAAAGAAAAGAGTTGCACTTCACCTTGTTAACATGCGATAAGGTTCTCGAAGATCTTTGGTTACAAGATCATCAATCAGAGTCCCTATAAAACTACTTTCTCTCTCAAGAACAATAAGTTGCTTGCCATCTGAGTGTCTAGCTGCATTAATTCCAGAAATGATCCCCTACATCAAGAAAATTTACCAAAAGAGGCTTAGAAGACCTTATCAGATAATACTCATAATGGCTAGTTAAAATGTAGGAAGTAAGGAACCAGTATAAATATTCCTATATCTTTGGATACATGAGATAAAAATACATAAGCTGAAGTGAGCATCATTGGAATATAAAAACCTGGGCAGCAGCTTCTTCATAGCCTGTTGTCCCATTTATCTGGCCAGAAAAGAAAAGGCCCTCAATCCTTTTAGTCATTAGGGATCTGGAGCACTGATAAGCAGGCAAGTAATCATACTCTACGGCATAGGCTGGTCTCAGCATTGTACAGTTCTCAAGTCCGGGTAATGTTCGTAAAAGTGGCAACTGTAGTCTTTCCGGCAAACCAGTAGAGAACCCCTACAGATTAACGAATCATTACACTGCAAATAGTACTGGATCATTTTACACAACAAGACAGCATTACATAGCATCAATATGTTTCATTTCCAAAAGAGAGGAACTTTTTATTTTATGACTAGGGAAATCCGCAGCCGCTTGTGCACAGGACAAAACCCCGCTCATATGCAATAGCTCGCAAACCACACAACAGAGGTAACCTGCACTAGGCAAACCCGGTGCAATGAGCTCAACCCAGGAATGAGCTCAACCCAGAAGGCAAACCCCTTGCGTTCACTGGCAAGGGGTTTAGCTCAACCCAGAAGGCAAACCCCTTGCGTTCACTGGCAAGGGGTTTCAAACTTGAGACCTCCAACATGGAAGTTCCAAGCTCAAACCACTTCCAAAAGAGAAAGAACTACGAAAATGAATTTTAACTTCAAGAAATGTGCTTTAAGTTGACTACATGTCTTCGTACCAGCACACCTCTATCAATTCTTCGGAAATGACCAAGTTGTAGCAAATTAAAATAAATTTCAAGCATACTAACTGGCATGGCCTTAGCTCTTTATACTTAGAAATAGCTAACAGGCTTAGATGCAATATTAAAGAGAACCACGAAAACCCAAGAAGACCGTAAGAGTGTACACTTCTTCGAAGTTCAAAGTAAAACACCCAATTTTCCGGAAATACAAAAATTACCTAACATGTATGGATTTAGCACTTGTAAATCAAATCACAATTGAAATCTAATAATTTCAGCATCTAATATATATATATGACAATATTATTCAAACAACTCATACTAAACGTCGTTAAGGGTATGATTGGTATGACCAAGTATGCTTTTCTTATCATGTCTTCTTGATGAAATGTTTGTGAGTATTTGGTTACTTTGATTTGCTGAAAACTTTTCTCCAACAAAAATATTTTTTCTCAATAAGGTTACCAAAACAACATATCCAGTGAAATCCCACAAGTGGGGGTCTGGGGAGAGTAAAATGTATGTAGGCCTTACCACTACCTTATTAATATTTTTTCTCAATGAGGTTACAGAAGGAAAATAGTTCCCTTAAAAGGAAGAAACCTAAGCCTTTCATTTACCGGGAGAATCACTTGCACAGTTCGAAACTCAGTGGATAGCAGTTAGACATTGTTAACTTTGCCTCTATTGTCCCCCAGCCCCACCCCCTCCTCCAAACATTGCTTCTAACATTGTTATTAACCATTGATCCCAAAATATCAACCATACACGGTCATCATACACGATCCACCACCTTCACGCTTATCATATGTTACCTAGAACACAGCCAAAATGAGAACATGATGTAGGAAATGATTTCCCAAGGTAAAACATTTTCAATTTTCGATTTTAAGTTAATAACTCATAAAAAAGAATCAATCTGCAACATCCAATTCACATTTAATTACTCTGGTAACTGAAAGGGGTGAAGAGGAGTTGCATAATAAAAGACTCGCTTGAAGAAGAAAATTGAGAAGTAAATTCAAAGTCTGAAAGGAAAGGTACCAGTAGGAAAGGCCTTGTAAAGCTGAGAAGAGGAAAAATAGAGTGCTAAAGCTGAAGTGTATGTGGGGAGGAATCCTAGGAGCTGGAACTCAAAAGGCAAAGGCAAGGCCCTTTTTAAAGAGTCCTTTTTAAAATAATACAACTTTCAAAGTCAAAATCAAAATTTTTGCTGCCTCTAGCTGGAATCACTTTGCACCTCACCGTTCGCAGAGTGTATTCTACAACGCGCACCGCTTCACCCATTAGGCAATAATCCCTAGTCGATCAATTAATAACACTGCTTCAATGTAAAGAATTTATACCATAACAGCGCAGATTATAACATTACAGTCACCAAAAAGCTTTTTTCCTCCGGTAAGGCAGTAACTATATCAACTCAAAGAGCGGAACCAAAACCAAAGAGTCAACAAACCTGCACGTAGAGCTCAGGAACACTTCGACCCTCAGGTTCAAGGAATATTTGATGGGACTCTTTGTCTTGAAATCTTACAATCTGAAATAATCAAAAAGATAATCATACTTCATGTGGGATAAATAAAAAGAAAATCCAAACTAAGTTTTCCAATCTGGAGCCATGATATTTGAACAAGGGATTACTAAATTAACAACACCACACACTCGCCACAACATACTCTTTTACAAGCAGGGAATTACCCTCCACTCGCTAGAAGAGCTACATGGAACATTAGCAGATTATAGAAGCACATGAAATTAAATCTTCCCTCCACTTATTTTCTTTTCCTTCCAATAGCAAAAGGTGTGGCCATGTTACATAACTATTTAGTACTAACAAATTTCAGTAGGTATAAATTGCCTCCCGCTGAAATATCAGGATATAACTCATTTGCAGGGAGAACAAAAAGGGACAACATCAACACTTAATGGGAATAATGATCATTAATAGTAGGTTCAAAACATAGCTCAAGTGCATATGATTCCAAGCTTTCATGCTTGAGAAATAGTACAATAGTAACCTTCTTTAACAATTGCACCCTCTCAACAGAGCATTAAACAAAATATAACAACACCCTTGGAGATAAAATCTGTAGTTGCAAACTTTTCTGTGCTTTATTTGAAATTGTTATGATGGTTGGAAGGAAGATAAATAGTTTCTGATTCACATTTTTGGCTGAGAAATGTGCAACATTCTCACATCAGGAAATAAAAGCATTCCATGCATTAGGTGTCATTAACAAGAAGACAGAGCTAGAGTGGAGCCAAAAAGAATCTCCATGTGCTACAACATCATACAATACCTTATCCTCGATGGAAGGGCAGTATCGAGGGCCTTTAGCGTCCACCCAACCTCCATAAGTAGGAGTTTCATGCAAATTATCCCTAATTAGGTGATGAGTACTCTGTGTGGTACGTGTAAGGTAGCAACACATTTGTTCCCTTTCTATATGATAATTAGCATCAAAACTGAACCAGCTTACCTGAGGATCAGTGATAAATGTTAAAAAACTTATAAATGCTGAGGCATGAGCATGTATACATACATATAATTAGTGATGAAGAAAATTTAATTAGTTTTAAATGGAAACCTTACCAACAAATACATAGCACACTTAAAAGGAATTTCATTTCTCCAAATCTTAAACCCTCATGAGATAAAATGAAGGCACGAGCAAAATAAAAGTTCTACAAGTAGCTAACTTCAAGAACACAAGCTCCCTCATGATGTATATACTGTTCACTAAGATCCCTGGACATCATGTAACTTGTAATCTATAGCACATAGCACCCACAAACATATGCTTGCAGTTTCGTATTCGATATAAAGTTGCTCATAATAAATTGGTTTCAGACAATTTTAACATCTATTATTATCAGTAAAAATCAAGAAATAACTGTAGGACCAGGGAAAAGGAGTACTAGATATCGACTATCAGAGTATTTTTTGGAGAAAATCCTAAATCAGATATAGGCTCAGAGAGATCCAGAGCATTTCAAAATGACAAACAAGTTTCTCCATGAAACAACTCAAATAAATATAGTATGAACTAGCAAGTGATTCTATCTTATACAACATACTTAATAAACGAAACTCATCCAGAGGCATCCAATATTTGCAGCTCACACTCAAAATACATTGTCATCAGTAATATGCTATTGGATTCCACAAGTAGTTCAGCATGATTATAGATCACAGATAAGTCTACAGAACCTACATATTAAGAATAAGCAGCAGGACCTCTTCATCTCCATATTGGGGCTCCAAGCCTGAGAAATCCACAGTGCGAGAGTCCACACGTGCAGGGGTTCCAGTTTTTAGCCTATCAGTCTCAAAGCCAAGGCGCTGCAAGTTTTCTGTTATACCAACGGAAGCTGATTCACCAGCTCTTCCTGCAGGCATTGAAGTTCTACCAATCCAAATTTTCCCACTCATAAAGGTCCCTGTTGTCAGAATCACCGAAGGTGCATAGAAGTTCATTCCAAAGAAAGTACAGACCCCCTCAACGTTGTCATTTTTTCCCAGCAAAATATCTGTCACCATTGCCTCTCTGATAAAGAGGTTTGGGGTGCTGGAAATGGGAGCCACAAGTTAGGCTAAGAAAATGTGAGGGCCATCAATATGTTTTAGAAACATAATTTCAACAAATAGATTTGCAAAGACATGCACAAACATGCAAGAGGAATTAATTGAATTTATCTATGCTTAGCTTTCAGGTGAGTAAATAGATGTTTATGGCTCAGTTCGTTTTCCTTTTCATACCAAAAAAGGAAAAAGAAGAAACAAAATAATTCAGAAGAAGCCAAACGAAATGGATTTAGTTCGGCTCGGAATAACAGGTAAAAATTACATCAGCACAGCAGTCATCCCAGAAACCTGAGGTGAATATTTTCATAGCACTTGGTAATGTAATAAAGAAAAGATGACCATCATACCCCAGGGGACCCAAGAAGTTCAACTTCTTGCAAGGTACAGGATATATATTTTACATAATTTGTTAAATGGAAACATTGTACAACTTTAACTGAGAAGTACACAAGATTTGCTAGAAAGAACATACAAGATGCCAGTCTAGTATATGCAGTCCATGAACCTCTATAGTGCGGATCAGAAATTACTAAGCTTTCCATCTTTATTTCTTCAGGAATAATAGATCAAAGCTTAAGAAAAAAAAATATAATCATATAAAAAGACCTTTTTGGCACAAATAAACTATTCATTTCACTGTGTAGTTCAAAATGAAACAAAGGATAAGTCGGAACTGCAGTAGCATGAAAGTGACAAATTACTGAATGTATATTGGGCTTATTGAAATTCACCAACCCCGTGTTTGTAACGTGTATAGCAAAAAAAAGTTCAACTAGAAAGATAAGTATCCGAGATGTCAACCTAGTATATAAGTGATCCATGAACTACAATAGCATGGACAAGAAATTACTAAGCTTTCATCTTTGTCACTCCAAGAACAATAGAACAAAGCTTATGAAATAAGTACATAATCATAATCTACCTAGAACTCATAAAATACTTATTTCACTGTGTAGGAAAAAATCAAACACAGGAAAAGTGGTAATTGCAGTAGAGACAAAGACACGTTACTGAATGTGTTATTGGCCTTAGTGAAATTTATCTGCCCCATGTTCGTAAAATTTGTAAAGTATCTTAATAAGAACATCTGCCCTGTATGGTAAAACCTTTGAGCAGCTTAACAATGAGCACAAGTCATTCTTGATAACAGTTGTATTCTACGTTGAGACAATTAATACTTACCTTTCAACAATCTTTTTCATTTCTAGAGCATATTCTCTCTTATCTGTCTGTGCACGTAATGCCCAAACAGCAGGCCCCCTAGAGATGTTAAGAACACGTTTCTGCAAATAGCACCTATTCGAAAATGCAGCTCATCAGTCTCCTGAATAATGATAGGTGGATTAAGAAAATATAACTCCAAGAATATCGAATACCATCCAAAAAAAAAAAAAGAAAAAGCCCAAGCTGATTTTTTTCTACTAAATTTATCTTGTCCCCAGACCCCACTTGTGGGATTCCACTGGGTATGTTGTTGTTGTTTAAATTTATCTTGTCCCACATGCCTACGCCCTCTCCATTTCTTGCCAAACTTGTTCCAAAGATGTTTTTATACTTGCAAACTACTTTGTTCACTGTTTTCTTTTTTCCCCTATTCAGCATCTATCATAGTTCTTCAGTTATTCTTCCTTTCAGATGCACAAATTTATAAGTACCCAGGCTTTTTTAGGATTCTTGCCCCCTATATTATTATAAAAACTTAAAAATTGATGCCAAATTTCAATAGTTTTCTTTTAAAAGACTAACATAGTTTTGTTTACTCTTTTGCAGAGTTGAAAACAACAATGATTTACTGAGCTGGTTACCGAACAAGACTAGATGATTTTTTCAATAGCAGCTGAAGTACTGAAGTTTACCTATCCGCTAGTTTTCCAATTTCACCACCCAGTGCATCGACTTCATGCACCAGCTGAGACTTTGCAGGTCCACCAACTGCAGGATTACATGGCTGCATAAATTTTGATTAGTAAGAGTATAATCATGAAATGAAAGCAGATTCAAATATAAGAACCAATATTGGGTAGGAAACCTAATAGTCCTTGAATTATAGCTTAATGGAGTAGACAAAAACCCACCAAAAAATAAAAAGAGTAACATAAAGCACCATAGTAAAAAGCACATTACGAAAGAACACAATAGTTCAAAAATCATACATACAATGGTCCAGAGAGAATTTTTTCCTTCTCTCTTCAATTCCTTAATTTCCTAAACAAGATATTTCACAGTGACTTGTTAACAAATTTTCATGTTGTCCTTTGGAAGCAGCAATTGAAGCATAACATCACAGATTGAGAGACATCTTTTTTGGTCGAAATTAACAAGTGTATTCGTTATTCAACCAAGTAAAATATATACAAAGCTGCTAGTTCTTTAGACTCTAGAACTAGTCCTCAAAAATAATCTCTTGCTGCACTAAGCATAATAACAAAAACATGAAAAAACTTTTCTTAGGTACGATGTTAGATGATGAATCAAGTTCTTTTATGTCTGGCACATTATCTTTGTCAGTGTTGACTGACTATTGATAGATGAATCAAAAGCTTTCATTCAACTTATTCTTTCAAATAAAATTGAGATTAAGAAATCCAGACGTCACGAATTCAAGTTGATTCTATTTCGACTCTTCCTCAGAGAAAGACGATCAAATAATTCCCAATCATGGTCCCTGCGGATCAGATCATCTACATAATATACAAAAGTAAACTCCGCTAGTTAACTGCTCGAAAATCCTTTTCCACCACGGTTGTTGGTTCCCTCTGAGATGTAATTGAATTACAACCTCTCTAACTTTGTCTCTGCTCTCCCTCTGGGTGCCCTCAAATCTTTTTACATTGCGCTCGATCCAGATATGGTAAATCGATGCGGCAAATAAGAACTTCAATGTATCAGCCTTGACTCCATTGTTCTTCACATGATTGGCCTGCCAGCAGGCTTATTATCCCAGCTTGTTATCTGTCTTTTTTCACCCATCCAGGTCCGTAAGGACTTTCATCCATGTTTTGAGTATGTGCGCTCAAAGAAAAAATGCAGAGTGTTTCTTCTACTCCTCCATTGCACAGAACACAGTCCTTTGAGACATGGTCACCCCATTTTTCCAGTCAATCCACTCTGGACTAAGTCAGCCATGTATTGATGTCTAGGCATAGTCCCAGATCCCATTGTGATGCTCTTCCATGGTACCTTAGAGCTTCGTGGAAGCAGTGCTATATATGCCTCTTTATACAGAATTTGCCTTTCCCACAACGGTTTTACAACTGCGTTATCAGGCTACTGTTGTTACACCCTTTTTTGCATTAAACGATTTCCTAACAATCCAGCTTGCTTGGCTAGGAGTCAGTCTGGTCCTTGTCTTTGATATAGAAGTTGTGCACCTATTGAATCCACTGGGTATGCTTTTTTCCATTCAGTACCCACAAAAATTTACAAATAGCTGCTTCGTTCCATTTATACACACCAATGATGTTAAGGCCTACTATGAATCTTGGTAGACACTTTGCCACAGGCAATTGGTGCTTTTCTTGATGCCTCAGTGCTGTCTGTCCACGGGAACTGATCTTTTTTGGTAGAAGGAAAACCTGAGCCCAGTAAGTATGCATCTCAAACAAGCGACACTTTATTAGTTGCTAGAACAGAAATTTAGTGGTCCAACATTTCGCTCTTGCTATCATCTTCTCTACAAGTGGCATACATTGTTGAATACTCTGCTTCCTTGATGAGAAAGGCACTCCCAAGTACCTAAATGGAACCTCACCATTAGAAAAGTGCATTTCAGTGAGGACTTGCTCTTTGCCAGATAGATAGAGCTCTTATCCAAATTAGCATGTAACCCAAAGACCCAGGAGAAGTGATCATAATACTGTAGCATCAACTGAATAGACACATTGTCAGCTCTGCAACACATCAAAGATCATCTGCAAAGCAGATGCGTACTAGTTTGAGTCTCTCACTCCTAGGATGGTAGTAAAATTAAGATTGTCTTAGTTGCTCCAGTGATATGCTTAAATACTCCATACCTAATACAAAGATATAAGGTGTCTAGTTTTTACTTGGAACTTAGAGTAAGATTGCCATTAAGGATAAAGGCATATTGCTCTGTGGTCACACACTCGCCAAATTCACAAACTTTAGAGGAAAGCCAACCTCAAACAGAACCATTCTTCAGAAACCCCACTCCACTGATAAGCTTTTCTAATAGCTACCTTCAGTATGCATGCGGGAGATACTCCCTTTGAGAGTATCCTTTGACCAGTTCATGAGTTATAATCACATTGTCAGGAGTCCTCCTCCCTTCTATAAAAGTTGACTGTGAGGAACCCACCAAGTAGTCCACAAGAAGTTAAATGCTCGACGCACCTGCCTATCAGTTTGTAGATAGTAGTACAACAGGCAAAGGGTCTAAAGTCTAAACTCTTTGACATAAGTAGGATTAAGAACTTTGGGTACTGATGTCAATGTAATACAGTTTATCCCAGTTAAAGAGCTTTGCATTTTCAAAGAATTGTAACACAATTTCCATCACCTCCTCTCCTATGGTTCCGCAGAATGCTTTAAAAAAGTCAGCTGGGAAGCCATGAATACCTGGAGGCTGGAGCCTTGTCAGAAGATAAATCTTTGAGGGCTAGCAGCACTTCCTCCATTCTTACCTCATGCGCAATTGTCTTTGATAATCAGGTGCAAGGCACGAGCCATCTCTGGCTATTGTTATGTCAATACTTGACATTGCAGCTGCATTTGTTCTCACAAAGCCTTTGAAGAACTTCAGGAATTCCTGTTGTATTGTAGTGGATCTGTTAACATGTCTCCAAGCTCACTATTGATGTTGGATACCTTGTTTTGGGCCTTCCTTGCTTTCATAAAGACATGAAAGAACTTGGTATTAGAATCTCCATAGGAGATCCAAGTGGCTTTCGGTCTTTGTCTTAGCATCCTCTCCTGATGTTGGACCAGTCTTCCAACTGGATTAACAATCTCTCTTTACTGATTAGTTCTGGATTGAATAGGTCAGACTGGAACTGAGCCTAAGTGGCCTTTTTTAGATGAAGCAATTGATTCCATTCATGGCATCAAGAACGTGCGAAGGAGTTACGGAAGAGTGAGCACCAGTATATTATCTCTACTACACTATCATAGAGCAAACAAATCTAAAACGCTATCAGTGGAATCCATTGGAGACAAGAAAACCCAACTATATAAGTACAAAACACATTTAACTTTGAGCGTGGATTGGAAAGTTGAGAGGCCACCAAAACATCTTCTATTTCTTTCATTCCAGATAGTCCATAAGATGGCAGCTGGTATCATCTTCCAAATCTTTTTGACGGTGCTGTCAACCTTCCGGTGGCTCCAGCATTCAAAAACCGTGATCCCAAGCTGCTCCTGTAATTCCTCAAATCTCCTATCCAGATTTGTGAGGTCTCTATTCATTTGGGTAGACATTAGTTCAATCAGTTGAAGTTCCATACCCCATAGGCCCATACATAGTGTGACCTGTTATATTCTGGTTCCGGGTACTATGAACCACCTTTTGAAAGACCTGCTGATTAAGTAGTTTCATTTACAGTCTGGAGGGTCTTGGGATCACAAATTTACAAATTATCCCTTGGGAAGCAGCAATCCAATCCAAGTTCTTCTATTCCAACCTTGTTTTTTCTTTTCTTTTTTATAATGTAGTTGTAGACTTCCTTCTGTTCCAACTTATTTGCCACTTTGTGCTCATTGATTATAGTTTGACCATTTTGTGGAGCTAACTGAGCTTAGATCAATTCCTTCTTCTAAAATTAACGTTTCATATTCCTATGTCACAGTTTTCCTCATTTAAAAAAGGAAAGAATACTTGTAGGGAAATGGACCTTAGCCCTAACCCAACCCCAAAAGCTAGCTCATGAGGGAGGATTGACCAAGACGATATAAGGAGACCAAGTACCCGATATCCCACCGATGTGGAATTCCAACAAATACAACTTAAAATATTAGTGACAAAATAAACACCAAAGAACAGAAAGGACATTGCATGTAACAGAAAAAGTCCAGAAAACAGAAAAAACGAGTTCCCATTACCTGCCATGCGATGCGATCAATATTAAGAGTAAGAAGCAGTGTTCTTGCCCCTAATCGTGCTGAAGCAAGGGCAGCTTCACATCCTGCGTGGCCTCCTCCCACCACAATCACGTCATATCTTTCATCACCCACCTCAGTATAACTACTCGAGTCTGCCGAAAAGTTTGGTAATGCATCAGACTGAATGGTACTGGTGACTTGTCTGGTTTAGATTATCAAAATATTTGTGAACTATCTCATTATTAATAAGGCAGAAGATAATAAATTTTGTTAGGTAACGCCAACATCTACCCATGGCAAGGCCCATGAGAGGGTTGAGGTGGCCCGAGTTGGAGTCATGACCGAATATGGCGCTTGCATGGTGAACTTAGTTAAGAAATAAAGTTGTGTCTTTGCTATCAACTATGGCTTTTGGCATAATGATAAGCGCTTGATCCTAACAAGTGATATCAGAGTCAAGCTCGTGGGTTCGATTCCCAAGAGCAACATGCCGCATGAGGCAGGTGTTGGGAGGGGGATTGTTGGGTAACGCCAACATCCTGCCTATGGCAAGGCCCATGAAGGGCTGAAGTTGCCAGGGTTGGAGTCATGATCGACATGGCGCTTGCATGAAATAAAGTTGCGCCTTTGCTATTAGCTATAGATTTTGGCATAATGGTAAACGCTTATCCTAACAAATTTGGTGCAATTCGACCAATTAGAAAGAGAAGCAGGCCCAAGCCTCCACCAAGGAAGCTGTCAAAATACATTGGGACCCTGCATGTGCACTGTAGGCAGCTATATGTACAAGAGGAGATATTTCATTAGGCTTATGCTAAAAACTTGTATCTTTATTTTCTTAGTTGTTTCATTAGACTAATTCCGGAACCTCCCACCCTTCTTTATTTTTCTTTTATTTCTAAGTTTTGTTGAAAAGAAGGATGAACTCTAGATCAATGTACATGATTATACTTGTCCATATCAATACAATTTTTCCGTTAGATATTCATTACTAAGTGATTAATCAACTTTACTAGAGTAATAGTTCTACCAATCAAAAATTAGTTGTGATTAATGATACGGGGTCATGAGAAAGTTATCTATTTTCCGTTTGAACAGTAACGAAATGAAGAATGATTTGTTTCTACTTACCATTAGACTGAGAACTGGAAGCTACGACAGTGTAAGGGCGGGTAGATGAGGAGTACAAAGTGCAGAAGCTACCGGAAAACCGGAAGTTCCGGTATAATCGGAGGAATTGAAGATGCTTACGAAGAACTGGAAAGGAAAAAGAGCGAGGAACTTGAGAGGCGAACCGGGTCCAGTTCAGAGAAAGAACAGGCGCCATTGGAATTCAGAGGTGAAAACCTGTTGGAGCTCATATATGGAGGAGATAAATATCTTTTGAAACCCCATCTATTTTGTATAAATTGTGATATACATCGCTACTAAGTTTCTAAAATCACAATGTGGTCCAATGTTCTTTCGATATTTTTCCATGAGTATACTTCATAATTTTGGATGTTGTTAGAGGGCTAAGGCCTGTTTGGAAAATCTCCATATAAGTAGAAATTAGTATAATTGAGCATAGTTACATATTTTGATCTGTTTAATAGATTAAGTAATTATTTGATATTAATGAAATTTGGTGTAATTGTAATAGAGTAATTACACTCTTCAATTCCCATGAAGGAGCTAGGAATTTGGTTTAATTATATGATGTGACATCAAACGTTTTATCTTTCTTTTTAAATATATTTTTTATGTGGAATATGAAAAGACAATCGTTTCTTTTTTTATGTGAACATGTTCATTTGTAGTAATATTCTAATGTTCTCGAGTAAAATCTCTTTTTTTATTTGAACATTTTCATTTCTAGCAACATTGTAAGGTTTTCAAGTAAAATCTATTTTTTTATTCTTTTTTATATTTTGATGTATTGATAAATTAATTTATGTTTTAATTTTTCTTTTCTTTTTATTAACTTTTGAGAATTAATTTTTTTAATTTCTGATAATAATAATAAATTAGATCTTGTATAGCATACAAATAAAATAAAAAAAAGTAATAATATGATTTATTTAAAGTATAATTTATTAAATTAACTACGTAATTACATTTGTCCAACCAAACAAGACAATAGGAATTACAATGTAATTACACTTTGGCAAATAAACAGGATAGTGGAATTATCAAGGTGTGTAATTATCACCCTGGTAATTACACTAATTTCAATTACCATGCGTTTTTCCAAATAGATCCTAAGAGTCTATTTGGAAGGATCCAAGTAATTGGATTTGGTGGAATTTGGTGTAATTACACTATTTGACCTGTTTTGTTGGATAGGTAATTACATGTTCGGTAGATAATTTGATGTAATTGACTGAGTATAATTACACTTTCCAATTCACGGAGGGAGGCTGTAAATTTCAGTTAATTACAAGGTATGATTACATGCTGGTTACTTTTTTAATTTTTTTTTATATATATTTATTTTAATTTATTTTTATTTTGATTATTCTATTTTTTCAAAACTATATTTTATTTTATAATATTTATTTTTTATTTCTTTCTTATTCTCAATCTTTGTCATGTGATTCTATACCATTTTTCACTTTATCTTTTTTAAAATTTATTTAAGTGTTTTCTTATTCCATTAATTTCAAGAGAAAAGTAGACAAAATATTCATTAGGTCCAAAAAAATTATTTAATTATCATTAGTTACTTAAAAATGTCATTCGATAATTTTTAATTTTAATCTAGTGCATATTACACTCTACTTCCCTTTTCTTCTTTAGTCTTCTTCTTCCCGACATTAATGACTTCTTTGGTGTTCCTTTCTTCTTCTTCTTCCTCTTTAATTCTTTTATTCTTTACCACTTTCCGTCGTCCTTCCTTCATCCTTCTTCGTCTGTTTTTCTTTGTCATATTCAAAGCACAATTTAGAAATTGGAGATACCACAAAAATAAATCATTTTCACTAAGGATGTATTTGGTATGGAGGAAAATATTCTTCATGAAAATGTTTTTCAGAAAAATGAGTTGATTTCTAATTTATTTTCTTATGTTTGGTTGGTGAGTTGAAAATAATTTTTATTATTTGGTAAATATTTTAAAAAAAAAACTTCTATTTTTAGCTAAAGAGTAGATGACAATTTGTAGAAAAATAATCTTTAACATGAAAATATTTTAAAAAAATAAATATTTAAATTCTTTTTTAGAGAGTGGAGGTGGGCAGCTAGAGGGTGGGGTGGGCGTGGAGGCAGGGTAGTGTAAAAATTAAATTTTTCAAAATTTAATTTTTTTGAAAAATAAATTTTAATTTTTTTTGTATTATGGGAGGGGGAAGGGGTGTTGGGGCACGGGGAGAAGTTGAAGTAAAAAATTAAATTTTCAAAATTTTAAAATTTTTTAAAAGGCAAACTTTTAACTTTTTTGTATGGGATTGGGTCGGAGTAGAGTGGGGGCGCAGGTGGTGGGTGGAGCGGAAGGAGGCTGGGAGTGAGGTGGACGTAGGGAGCAGTGTGGTGAAATTGAATTTTCAAAATTGAAATTTTTTGGTATGGGGGTTGGGGTAATTTTTTTTTTTTTAAAAAAAATTAATTTTGAATTTTGTAAAAATAATTTTTTTTTTGGGGGGGGGGGGGGTGGGGTGGGAGGGGTGGTGTGGGTGGGATGTGATATAATTTAGGGAAAAAGTTTCATAAATTATTTT
>JAPFFP010000001.1:15714892-15735529 GCA_026153255.1 Solanum medicagineum
CTTTCAAAATAATGATAAATTTTTTTTTAGAAACGTCCCAAAACAAAAACAAATAAAGAGTCCCAAAAGAAATGTCTAAAACTACTAAAACTATCCAAAAAACAGGAAAAAGAAAGTCCAAAAAATATGAAAAAGGTCTACTAATAATTTAGTAGTTAATTTTTAGTCTATTATAATATATTCTTTATTATCTTTATATGTAATATTTTATATTGACACCATACTCACGTGCATCGCACGTACTGTAAATTAGCATATTAAATACTATATAGTTTTATACATACATAAGCAATTTACTTCCTAACCAATTATTAAAAAGGGTATTATCTATACAAATTTTACTATATAATTATGTTTGTCTACATTCTATCATGTGTAAAATAATAAATAGATTTCTTCATAACTTAAATAGGTATTAATTATGCGAGTTTCTACAACGTCATATAATTTTTTTATGTAAATTAGCTATCTCTTAATCAGTCATCAAATGTTCCATTACTTATGCAAGCTTTAATATTTGCATAACTCTTCTCCAAAAAACCTATCAAATAGGTGTATAAAAATGATGTTGAACATGGTGTATTAATATTGTTGATATTACTTTTTATATACCATCAGATTTGGTGTAATAAAAACAACAAATCTTGCATAATATTTTTTTAAAAAAATTTATTTACAAAAATGTTTCACACTTTTTAGCTTTGAAAAAGTCTCGAGAAGGATTTGAGGGATGGTTATATCACTAATCAATTTAATGCTTAAAAATTTATAATATTAGTAATACAAATTTCAATATACAAAAGTATTGTATAACTAATACATGGGACTAAAAATACTAAATAAGGTACTAACAATACATAAAGCAAATACATTCATTTTTTTAACACTACCAAATAACTCCTAGTCGTTTCACGTTTATAGTATTGATACACTTTTGACCTAACTTAAAATTTTTATCTAATTAAAATTATTTAGAATGATAACGTTTGTCTGAAAGTTTTTTGATTGTTATAATAAAGCATTACTATATACGTATATTAATACTTCATATTTGGATATAATTTAGACATTATAAATAAAAATAAGCAAAATTTTAAAAGTATGCATATAAAAATTTAAGCATCAATAACTCTTACCTGCGAAGTTAACCTCGTAATAAAACATATTTTTTCCCTTTAGATATATGTATTTAAAATTTAGTATATTCATGACAACAATGATAATTATCATAAATATTATAGTAATTTATTTTATATGTATTATTGTTACGAACCAAAAATGAGCGTAATGACACTCGTCTTATCCCACCACAATAAGTTAGCCTACAACCCAACTATAACGTTAAAAAATGCAGAATTATAATAAAAATGAAAGTTCAATTGCGGATAATAAGTTAACTTAAATAAAAATCCGCAAAATCAGGTTGTCATATGCACTAACTTCTAATATATTATAATATATTCGAAAGAAAACACAAATGTCCAATGATATTGTCTCTACAATACAACAAAATCATAAATAGAAGTGAGAAGTCAGCTGGGATGGCAAACAGCTACCTCACACAATCTCCACAGGATGCCTCGGACAAAGAAGAATAGATGGTATCACGAAGATCCAGGCTCGTAACCTACAAAAATATTATATTAAGGGTGAGTAACAAACACACGGTACCCAGTAAGTGAACTGTTAAACACAAAATTAAGTAATATAGAATATAGGTACTCTTAACACTCCAACCAAACCTCCACAACTACAACCTGCATAAAAGCCAACCCAACCTAACAATTCATAATTTACATATCGTATATCTCAATAGTATCACACCACAATTAAATATCAATCACACAAGGGATCGAGTGCATCCATCACAAGTTCACAAGTTTATAAATGATAATGAGGTGTAATGCAATGACAAGTATACTGATGCATGTCTAACCTAGTGATACACACCCGCTGTCTCTCAGTCCGGGACCCATGGGGGACTTCTAGTCCATGCATCTGTCACGGCGTGCGACACGACCCTCGATTCATGTATTAGTCGCGGCGTGTGACACTACCCTCGAAATATATATCCATTGTGGCGTGCGACACGTCCCTCGAAATGGTACATCCTTTTTAATTTTCTCATTCTTTTTCAGTCCACATAACAGTTGTCACAAGTCAATACAAATAGGTATGTATACACAATAATGAGAAAATGACTAATTTTAATACAATGCACAATTCACAACAACATGTTTTTGGTACAACATTGATACTAACTCAATATTTTAAAATCATTCTCAACATCTTACACAAGGAAGCACAAGATTCTATATACTTAACAAAGGTTAAGAAATTCACTTGCCTTAACAATTGAATACTCACTGCGAGACTTGAGCCTTCCCCTTTTGAATAAAATCGTTAGCACCACAATCTAATCAAATAAAAATTGTCACAATAAGATTTCAAAGCTAACAGAGTAACGGTACCCACATTACTATATATCTAGTCCGAACCCAAAACTAACCAATTCTATAGTCAAAATTCAAAACAAATCCCCTCTCTCTACAACCTTACTTCTTTTTCTCTGGACTAATATATATTTTTATTCTTTTTTTTTTTTTTAAAAAAACTTAGTTTTCACCGGATTGTTTCCCCAAATTTCGTTCCTTTTTGTCTTCTTTCCATAGGCCTCCACTAGTGACCAACACTGATGAAACTAAATATAAAATAAACATGTTCCTTCGTACATATAGATGTGAGTAACAACCATCCAAATAATATATATGAGCAACAACCATCCAACAATATATGAGCAACAATCAAATTGGACTTATTCATATTTAAGATCAATGATTACAAAATTCAAGGAACACTACGGCCCTCCAACTCACAATTACTGGTTAGAAAAATTCTTATTTTTCTTCAAATTGATAACCACGAAAAGGCCAACGAATATATATTATATATATATATATGGATGTAAGTAACAATCCTCCAACAAGAGCACTGGAAACTGGAATCAATTGCTAAACTAAATAATGGAGTAATCTACATGGCACTATACGAGTGGTTGCCCTCTATATGCTCTACCAATGATTTTCATTTAACTCTCAACTCACACCCCCTCATACATAATATAATAACACGAATTTTTAAAAGCTTATAAGAATTTAGTCTAGATCACTTGATTTTGGTCAACTTTCGCTTGCTGCAGTGAGTCTTCCTTCATGTACAGGTATAATTATCTACTCTCTTTTATTCCTCGAACCTAATTTAATATATAGGTCGAGTGATATAGGTTCTCAAATAAATTAACATTTAACCCACCACTTGTATAATTATTCAAATTTATCAAT
The DNA here is from genome assembly GCA_026153255.1 of Solanum medicagineum. Classification (NCBI taxonomy): domain Eukaryota; kingdom Viridiplantae; phylum Streptophyta; class Magnoliopsida; order Solanales; family Solanaceae; genus Solanum; species Solanum medicagineum. Next base: position 15,718,234 of record JAPFFP010000001.1, read on the forward strand.
TAATTAAATAATTTTAATTAACTAATAGTCCAAAATTCTCACTAAAATTTTACGAGGGAGATATTTTTATGAAATCAAGAGGACTAATACTAGGAACGATATTATGTATATTACAATTATATTTCTTATAACTATTTTATTATTATTATATAATATTTAAATGTAATTGTTATATATGAGTTATTTTTATTTAAAAAAAAGTACTTTTTGTAGTGAATGTCATTATTGTTATAAATGCGTAAAATATATTATGCGAATTGATTTTATAAAATCACGAAATTTTTGAAATTCCACTAAACATGTATACTTTTTCAAATTTAACAAGATATTTTTGTATTATTCAAATACTTTTAGAATTATATAAAAAAATGTATAAAATTAAAGTTCACCAAAAATAAGTCATTCAATCTTACTTTATAATAAATAACAATTATAATAAAACTTGACTATACACATAAAAATTATTTAAAATAAAATATAAAATAATTAAAAATATGAAGTATTAAATAATCTTAAATAATTTATTCTATCATGGTTTATAATTAACGAGAATAACTTATTTCCGATCCAGGGCGATCACTGGATTTATGTATCCAGTCAATTTCAGGTTTTGAAATCGTTTCCTGGCGCCATTTCAACTCCTCCGTTCATCACTATCACCAGGAGGAAAAATCAATATCCTCAAAACCCTAACCATTTGAAACCCTAGGTTGAACAAGTCTCATTGGCTTGAAGAAACAAACATGGAGAATCAAAAGAAAGTGGTGTGTCCGGAGAACGAAGAGTTAGCAGTGTACATGTGGAATAAAAAGCAAGAAATGGCGCAAAGCACTAATGGGATTTCGGAAAATATCTCGATGACTCTCCAAAAAGCATATACCAATCTCTGCAAGTCCAAGACCCCGATTAAGACTCTTAAAGAGTTTGCTAAGATCAAGTTAGTAAAACCTCAAAACTCATTTGAGTCACTATAATGAAATCTTATTTGACTTCCCTTTCAATTATAGGGGTGTTGGAAAATGGTTGTTGAGGCTAATGAAAGGGTTTTTTGAAGCTGATGATGGTGGTGCTTCGTCATCCGAGGAGAGTGATGATTCCACAGAAAATGGTAAACCTTGAATTTTTTTTTAACTCTGCGTATTATCATATATGATCATTGCACTCTTAGAGTTAAAAAAAGGTGGTGTCTTTGTAGTGATAGTGGATTGTATAGAGGCGGAGCCTTTGTAATGCTATTGGAGCGTATTCTTGACAAAATTAGCTTATGAGCCTTTTGGCTTTTCAAATGCGTTCGGATGTTTAACCGACTTAGTGATTCAACTGATTGAACATAGATTTTGCTTATGAACTCCACAGTTTTAGTTTACAGCCAAATTAGCTTACATTCGTATGCATGATGATTAGACTTACTGACTGACTGTTCTGATGGTTTTCAGTAATAAAACATCACTAACTGAGTAGAATATAACAATGCAAGACTTTGTGTACGTGGAATTGAGTTTTCTTAGTTAATTACTTTATTTATCTGATTTTTTTGTATTCTGATGGAGGATGTGGATGTTGGATCGATTGGAAGTTACTCAATTCTTTTCCATGTCTCCAGGGAAGAGAAATAAGGGAACTAAGCGTTATATGCCTCAGAAGAACTCTGTGGCCTATGCCTTACTGATCACGCTGTACAGGTGAATAACTAATTTATTGCAGTCTCCTTTGCTTTGTTTTAATAAAACTTTCTGTCCAGCAATGAAAATTTCATGATTCTAGGAGTACCACAAACAGTGAAAAATTTATGCGTAAGCAGGAGCTTATTGATGCTACTGAAGCTAGTGGCCTTTCTCGTGCACCTGTTGGGTATGCCTATTTCTGCTTAACTTATTTTCTCCTTTTCTTGTTCAGCATAAATTTAGCATGTACTAAGTGGATTTTGTCCATGCTATATGGCAATGCATTAGACCCGAGAACGGGAAAGGAAAACCTGGACAATTTAGCTCACCAAGGGACTGGTACAGCGGATGGAGCAGCATGGCGAAATTAATAAGCAAAGGACTTGTTGCTAAGTCGAGCTGCCCTGCAAAGTATGCTTGCCATGTCTTTGATTTTGCTCTTTTCTGGAACTGTTGTTGACTGCTATACTTAGATTGCAAATATAAACGGCCATTTCATTTCCTGCAAGGTAGTTTATGTGCGTGTTAGAAAATTTCAGCTTGCTTTATGATCTGAAAGTCATGGCTAAATTTTCAAAGGGACCTATGGGTTATCTCCATCAGTTTGGATCCGTTGCACATAACCCCTGTGAATTTTAAGTATCCTTTAAATAAGTTCCATTAATATATGGACAAAGAAGCCTGCATGCGAGAAACATACCAAAATTTAGAGAACTTACACAAAGATATGTTCTATGAGCGACACTCAATCTTCTATATGAGAAGGGACCTCATGGATGCATCATAACTAAACAAGAGATAGAAGGCTACTACTCAAATGTGCACAATCTGTCTCTAAATCTTCAAAAGTTCTCCAATTTCTTTTGTTCCAATCAATCCACACAAGTGCTAGGGGAGTAACACACCAAGTCTTACACCTTTATCTCATTTGACCACAATTCAAACTGAATATTACCTCTTTCACATGCTTGGTATAGCCCAAATAGTTCCAAATCAGTTAAGAACTTCTCGTATAACTTTTGAGTGATCCTGGCAATGTTGTCATCAAAAAAGTGACCCTGGCAATGTAGAGATAGATGGTTGACATCTTCACCCGGTTCCTTGAAACTAAAGTACCTACTAAAATAAGTGACCTTCCTCTTCCACAGATTCTCAATCATTAAGATCACTCTCCTAGTTGCTAGCTAAGTAAAAAACACCTTTCTCGAAATCTTGGTAGTCCAACCGCTTTATATGGAATTCAATCACCTTCTTATTCAAAAGCTTCTCATAATGATTTAACTGAAAAGCTCCTTTATTCCCGACATTCCACCTCCATACATTGTGGCTACCCTGTGAAGTTCTTTGTTTGAAAATTGATGATGCTTTGGAACTTACTCAGCTCCTTAACTTGAAAATTCCTTCTAAACCTCAAACCTCTAAAGCTACATCTGGTAGCATCTAATCTTTGAACTTCATCTCTTTTTGGTATAAAGTTATGTAGATATTTGTATCTTTTTCAAGGTATTGTCCCCGCACCTCCTGTGCCTCAAAGATTAACTTTCCTTCCTTCCCCTACTCTAAAATACACACTTATGCTAAAATCATCCCGTCCCTTTACAATATTCCTCCACAATTTGCAAACTTAAGGCAAAGTGACAACTATAGTTCCCTCCCCCCTTCTGTGAGAGTGGAAAGAAAGTTTCTAGAGTGATATAGTTGATCAACTGAAACTTAAAGCAACTAGGCCTGCCAAAGAGCATGTACCTCTCATGGATCAAACACATGAGAGGTTTGGGAGTCCTTGCGGCTTCTTTGTTAGCTCGAGGGATTTGAGACAAGGGAACACTCTATCCCTTATGCTATTTACCTAGGTGATAAAAGTTTTGAGCAAGATGATGGATAAGGACGATCAATGAAGGGCTATTGAAGGGTTTTGATGCATCTGTTAGAGGGCATAACAATGTGACAATTACTCATTTATTGTTTGCAGATGACACATTTGTCTTCTGTGATGTAGATATGTCCAGGTAGATCATTTGAGAAAAATTCTTATTCGATTCTAGTGTCGGGCCCCAAGATCAACCTTAGAAAATGTGAGATTACAACGGTGAGAGTAGTGGATAGCATTGAGGAGATGAAACCGGTGTTGAATTGCAAGGTGGATACTCTACCTACTACCTATCTGGAATTACCTTTGGGTGACTCGAGTAGAGATCTCGCAGTGTAGAGTCTGGTGACTGAGAGAATGGTGAAACAGCTAGTAAGGTGGTAAAAGAGGTACTTGTCTAAGGGGGTTAAGGAAGTGTTGATGAAAAACACTTTCTGGCATTCCTACGCATTTCATATCACTTTTCCAGGCCTCTGGAAAAGTGACAGGAAGGTTGGAACTACTTCTAACATAACTTTTTATGTGACACAACAGAAAAAATTAGGAAGTATAACCTAGTAATTTGGAGAGTTGTCACATCACCAAGGAATGGAGTGGGCTTGGAGTGAAAGATCTCAGGGTGTTTGATAAAGCTCACATGAATATGGAGATTTGGGCTACAGGAGAATGCAATTTGGAGGGTTGGAAGCAGAAAAGTATGGTGTCATGGAAGGTGGATGGAAGACTAAAAGTATAACAACACCTTGTGGGTGTGGAGGAGTATTATGAAGGGGCTGGAAGACTTTAATGGGCATGTTTTTAATCAGAATTAGTTTTTAGGTACATAAGTGTGCGAGGAGAACAAGTTGAGGGAAGCCTTTCCTAATTTATATAGTGTTTCCTGTCAAAGAGAGAAGACAATCCAAAAGGGGTAATTCACTGGAAGTCTGGGACTTAAGATTCAAAAGAAACCTGTTTTGTATATGGGAGAATTTCATATTTTGGTTAATTCTTTTTCTTGGCTGGACACATCAAACAACATGTCAGATGCATGGAGCTGGAGGGTGGGAGGGCACAATTTATTTACTGATAGTTCTTTTTATAAGAGTTTGCTTGTGAAAGGAGTGTTCTTTTCTTCATGATCCATTTGGATCTCTAGAGCTCCGAGAAAGGTATGTTTCCTTGTATTATTGGCAACTTGGCAGCATGAGGTTTGATCTTTACAATGGAAAATCTGAGGAAGTGGAGGAATACCTATATTAGTTGGTGCTTTATGTGCAAAAGTGTGGCAAATATGTAGATCGTTTTGCAAAGTGGCTTATAGGTTTTGGAGGGTGGATGTTAAGTTGTTTGGGATGCAATGGGTGATGCCGGGCATAGTGAAGTTTGCAAAGTTGGACTCATATGAGGGGGCAGAGAAGCCCAAGGACATGGAGTGTGGCCCCTCTAGCAATCATATGAGTTGTTCGGAAGAGAGAAATAGTATGGTATTTGAAGGGGTGGAGCAAGTTTTATAAAAGTGCAAATTAGTTTTTGTCTCTAGTTTCTCTTTGGTGTACTTATGAGGTCCCTATTTGTATAGAGGATTGAGCCTTTTCTGTGAGAATCATATGTTGGTGTAAGCTTGTATACAAGGTGGGAACTTTTTGCTATTGGTGCAGTAGTTGATATGTAGATGATCCTGTAGCTATTATAGTTATTCTAGGTTCTTTATAAGATGAAGTAGGATCTAGTGTTTTTTTTTGGATCTGTTGAATCTACCTAACTGTTTATAGCTCGGTTTATATTTGGGACCCCAGCCTTTAGTGCTGAAGCTTTATATACAAACTTGTTACCTTTGTCAAGAAAACAAGGTTTCTGCAATTGTTCATTTTTTCTACCTTATAAAAATCCCCTTTTGGAGGGGAAGGGTGGATTGTTGGTGGTGTACGTAAGAGCCTTTCTTGGTTATAGGATGAGTGGCAAATAGCATTCCTTATGGTGAATCAGTTGTGCCTATTAATACAATGAGAGGTACTGACATCTAGCCTGCGAACTGTGTAGATATATAAAGGCAATAATTTACGGCCATATGACAGGAACCATCATCTTATAAACACAGCCATATTGTGCTTTAGTTACTATGCCAATGTGTATATTTGCATGCGAGGTCAATTTATTTTCCTGATCTTTTGACTTAGTAATAAACTAGGCATCCTTTGTCAAAAAGTGCAGATATATGCTGACGGAGGAAGGCAAAGAGATTGCACAGGAATGTCTTTTGAGGTCAGGAATTGCTGATTCCAAAGAAATATCGGCATCTTTGATGGGATTTTCGAATATGACTAAAAGGGACAAGCCAGATAAGGCAACACCTAGCAACTTATCAAATATGGATGTTCGACATACAACTTCAGTGAGAGAAAGGGCATTGCCATTATCTCAATCCTCTGATAAAGTGAGAGAAAGGGCAGTGCCATTATCTCAATCGACTGGCCAAAAGAAAATGGATGCCATTCCATCTGAATCTCTTGACAGGGTACTTTTTCTGTTTTAAATGTGCTACTTTGGGTCCATGATTCTTAATTTTATAATACTAGCAATGTGTAGTTTAATACTCTTGTTATGTGTTAGTAATGGTTTTCTTCCATCAGAGCCTCACTTGTCATTTTCACTGCTGCTATAGTGATGTCAACAGCCTCAGAAAGTGCAGAGATGTGCTAATATGGGTATTCAATTGCCTAGACTGGCAGATCACTCATTACGAATACTTTGATCGCTTTTACTCTCTAACGTATATTAATAGTAATATCTAACACGCATTAAATAATTGAGTAAACAGAAATAAAGGAGTGAAAGTGAGTTTATGATCTTCTTGTGAATTTTGATCCACTGGTGTCCCCACAAGAAAGCACTCTGTAAAAGGATCTTCTTTAGTTTTGCATCACGGCACGGTTACTTTGAATGAGCTTTAAATACATTCCAAGAGTATACACCAAAACATTGAACTGTTCTTAGTGTAATGGAAATTCAAGCCTTGAAGAGGGTCATGTTTACAGAGAATTATTGCTTCCTGTTATTGTAAACGGAACTTCACTACAGAAAAGAGGAGGAGGTATACCCCTTTATAGTTCATTCTTTGAGACTGCATATTTCATAAGGCTGATATTAAGACCTGCTAAAAAAATGCTCCATCTCAACTATTGAGTCCCTAGATTCTCTTACATCTAGGTGTCTCATTTTAGCAGCAACCAGGATTTATTGCTTTCGTCAATCTTCAAGATTATGTAAACATGAAATCGCTCTGTTTAATGCTTGCTACTTGCCAAATCTGGTTCATGTTCTATGCGATTTTTATGGTCTAAGATGATGGCGGCAGCATCACTGCAACCATATTAGATGAGTTAAGACAGATCCTGTATCCTGCAATTATTAAGTCTTCTTTTGGCTATTGTCTGCTGCAGAGGCAGTAAAATTTGTTTTCTAAGCATTGAGCACCTAGATAGCCCCTTTTTTCCATTCAAAAATTATGTTGAATGCGTTAAAGAATTCAATCGTTATTATATTTTCACCACTTAGTAAGTCCTTCCACACCGTTCGGGTGGCCTAGTGGTTTGGGCTTGGCACTTCCATGATGGAGGTCTAAAGCTCGAAACACTTTGCCAGTGAAAGCAACAGGTTTGCCTTATTGGTCTAGCTCGTCACACCGGGCTTGCCAAGTGCCTGGTACCTCTCCTGTGTGGTTTGCGAGCTATTGCATAGGAGTAGGGATTTTATCCTATGCTCACTCAAAGGGTAGCAGCTGCGGGTTTTCCTTGTCATTAAAAAAACAAATTAGCAAGTCCTTCCACCTTTTCAAGTCTTGGACTTGTCAATGTTGTAGTACTGAGGTTTCTCATAGAATTCGCAAAATGACTGAATAAATATTTAAAAACTGCGATAGTAGAAAGAATCGCCCAAATTACTGTAGTATCTTTATATTAGGCATACCTCCAAGCAGATCTAAAGGTCCTATTTTTGATGACAGTCCTCATCCTTGATTATCGGTTTGGGAGGTTTGAAATACAAAGGATGTGTATCTATCAGCAGTCAATCAGTGATGGGGCATCTCTAGCCTATTCTAATTACACAACCATTTTCTTTTAATTCCATCAAAAGTTGTTCCTTGTGTTCTACTTTAAGATGCTTCAAGGTTGTTTCATTTTTTTCTTTTAAGGTTCTTTTTGAAGTAATGCTGGCGTTTATTGAATTTATTCAATTATCAATATGTGCTTTTTATTTTTGTTCTATGCATCTGATGTTGATTAGGTTCTTGTAGTTTGTTCAAATGGGATTCTCTAAGGAACAAGTAATTGAGGCTTACTCTGAAGAGTTAGAAACATCACAGAACAAAGATATATCGTTAATCTGGCCATCTGTTCTGTGTCGTCTTCGAGAAGATCTAGTTTATGGTTTGTTTTCTGACTCCCTTTAGTTAAGTTCATTTTTATAATATATTCAATACTAAAATTTAAGAATTCATAGTTTGGATTGTTAGAGGTGCTCAATAAAACAAATACTGTTCATGACTTTAGTACTTCTCAATGGCCAGGTCAAGTTGGTAGTACTAGAATTGAAGATAGACTATTCGAGTCTACTTGCAATGGAACAGTAAATAGTGCACAGCCTTCTTGTCGTGCTGATTTTGCACAATGTTCGAATGCTTTGATAGCTTGTTCATCCAGTGTAAGTGCAGAGTGATGCTAGCTCTTATCTGAGTTTAGTGACGCATTGAGATGTATTACTGAAGACTAAAGAGATGCATATAAAAAATTAGCTTGTTTTCTGTTTTCAATATGTTAGTTCAATTGTGTGTTCAGATTGTTGATGAGCAAATATCACGTTTGGAAACAAGATCCAATCTCTTGGCGGCGCCACCATTGGCCAATGGAGAGCAATTTAAGGATGTCTATGAAGTAGTTTTGATTTTAGATGATCGGGAGCAGTTTACTTCTCGAGGGTAAGCAAGCTTCAGTTTATTCATTTTTGACAGCAATTTTAGTTTATATCAGTATTATTGTGACATTTGAGGGTGTGACCTAGTGGTCAATAAAGTGGGTGTAAACCTCGGGACCAAGTTTTAAATCCCAGCAGATACTTAGTGAAATAGTCGAAAGTGTGCGCCAAAGGCCCAGACATGACCAGCATATTTAAAAAAACCGAGTATTATCGTGATGGTTTGCCGCTTATCTTAGCACTATTAACATTTTTTTGTGTTTCTTATGTGTGCTTAAATCACAAATGTGGTGATATAAAGTTCACAAAGCTCATATGTAGGTTACCTGCTGAAGCCTTGTGTGTCACTTCTCCTTTTAGTTTAAAAACCTTATATATCGGCATTCAACCCTATACCGGATGCTCTAGAGATGGCAATCTTTATGGATTAAATTTCAAATCTGCTCCAATATTACCAATTTCAAAAGAAAATAGAATAATTCTGATCCAGCTCCAAGTTTCTTCCAGCTTTTGTGCATCGGTGCACTTTGACATGCCGTATCTTTGACTCTCCCTATCACTAAATTCTGTAAACAGATTGTACCTTAGTAGAGCTGTTTTTAACTTGCTGCTAATTTGAAAGGTGATCTAGTAGCGTTGCAACTTGCTTTGTTAACAAGGAAATAGAAAAATAATACTCATCACTATATTTACTGTTTTTTTCTTGACCAAGTACTGTTATGTACTGAATATTAAAAGGATGTCTGTATAAATATATGAAACGATTGATTTGTCCTCAGACTGTTGGTTATTTCATACATTGTTGAAACTTTGCTGATTAAGGGAGTAACCATTCAGATAGAGGAATGTCTAGAACGTACTGTTTTCATCTGCTATTGTTAAGTAAAAGTAGAGACATGAGAGTGATATCATCAAAATTGCAGTCAATTAGCTCTCCTTCGTATTTCCCAAAGAATAAATACTTAAATCACCCTCAAACTTGTCTACTAAACTTACTTTAGCATTGTAACTTTATGGGTGATTCTTTACCCCCCTAATCTCGTTATAAGTGAATTTAATTCTCCCCCCTCTCATGCCTGTTTGGCTGTGCCTGCAAAATGAAGAGAAGAATAAATTCAGGATGACTAGAAAATTAGCAAATGTACTAAAAAGACATCCTTGATGTGAAGATCTTTTAATTTTTTTTTGTCCTGTACTTATCTATTTTTGAGCGGATGTTGAATTGGCTATTTTTTGATTTCTTGTGGACTCATTGAAATTTGTGCTATTATATTTTCAGGTCGCGATCCAGGAAGATAGTTGAGAACATCAGTACACAATTTAAAATTAAAATAGATGTAAGCATCTGAAATCTTTCCTCTTTTATCCTCAAGAAAAGAGAAATTTAAAAGAGGAAAGATTTTTTCATTCTCAAAAAATCTTTCCTCTTTTAGGTTTCTCTTTTCTTGTGCTTTCTTCTATTAACTGAGACAGAAACAATTACATGAAATAAGTAATGGTAAAACACTTTATTTTGGTCAGCTTTCAATTATTTGAAGATTCTCCTCATGTGTTCCATGCTTGTCTTCGTAAGTTGTGGATGCCTTTTCCTATAAGTAATAAAAGATCTCATAGATCTTTGCACTAAGCCAGTGAATAAGGCATAATTACAGGGTTTTGCATCCTCTGTAATGTCTACAGTTTCATCTAGTTCAAGTGCAACACCAGATTGAAACAAAAAGCTAACAAAGAAATATCTCTGTTAAGTCTGTAAGTACCTCTTTTGCCTTAAAAAGTTCTGCTATTTCTTTCAAGCCAGATAATCCACCAAATGGCCAGAGGTTAGTATTCCAAGTCTGTAGAGATTCCTTTCCATCCTTGGAAGACCTCAATAATGGATTTTGGCACGGTTCAACTCGAGCTTCGAGCTAAGTATTACCAAACCATGGTCTACAACTCGCTAGTGACCCTAAAATGCAGGAAAAAGAGGCAAACTTCTTCAGAATGCTCTACATACAGTGGCCATCTGCTGCAAAATGGAATCCCCTCTTTTGCGGCTTTGCTTAGGTGACACAAACCTCCCAAGCAACGATCCAGGAAAAACAAGAGACCTTCAAAGGTGCCTTAGTCTCAAAATCTTTTTCCAATGTAATAAAACCCTGTCTATGCTAGAAACTAGCATGCAGTAATAACTTCTTGCTGAAAAGAGATCCTTAGGATGTCTTTCCAATTGAGGGAGTCTGTTTTGTTCTGATCTTAAGTTATATTGCTTAACTTCTGGAGCAAAAGGCATACTCCTTCCACTTTCCAATCACTATTATTCCTTCTGAGAAAGAGATTCCACCCTTGTCTTGTAGGGGGGCCTGACCCAACCATGCATCTTCCCAGAATCTGATTTTCCTCCCGTTACCAAGAGTAAAGCCCATATGTGGCTCTAATTTGTTCCAATATCCTCAGATTTATTTCCGTAGTCCGGTACCATCAGGTGCTGTAGAGATTTTGGTGCTCCAGGTGCTCAAAGTGTGATTTTTCCCACCAAAGTACTCCTCCAAATGTGCATTTTTACCTCCTTGTTGAATCTCCAATATCATTTCATCAACATACTTCCTTATGATTCTTCAGGTTCTTGATACCAGTCCTCATTTCCTGTTGTGCCGGGTGATCCATTTCCAATTCACAAGACAAAAAAAATAAGATTGTTTATTTCCTTGCCAAAAGAAGTCTTATCTCAATTTGTTCAATCTATTCAAAACTGAGGGACGAGCCAGAAAGGGAGACATTGTGTACATAAGAAGTGCGCTGATTACACTGTTGATCAAAGAGATTCTGCCCCCTAATGAAACATACTGCTGCTCCAACTTGCCAACATCTTATTTATCTTCTCAATCACCTCATTCCATATTGTCACTGATTTATATTTGTCTCCCAGATGTAAACCCAAATACTTCGTGGGAAGAGTTATGACATTGCGTCGTTGGCAAGTTGACTGATATTTGTGTTTATTTACTGGAAAGAGAAAACTTTCTGTGAAGTTAATGTGTACTTCCAAGACAGTTTCCAAAAAGTTAGAATCATCCCCAAAATCAAATCTGATGTTCCTCTGAATCACAAATGATCAAAGTATTGTCTGCATATAACATGCTAGTGATTTGGAAATTCCTATGGCCTCTATTGTCCCGTCCCCTTGAAAACCCAAGATCCGATGTGCTTATACTGCACTAACATCTTGCTAAGACCCTCCATGACTTTTTCTCAAAAAAAAAGAAAAAGGATCACCTTATGATAGTGATAGATGCTGTACTTAATAATCGGAGACAGCACTGCTGTCAATTTCTTCTTCTTTTCTTTCTTTCTTTCTTTCTTTCTTTCTTTCTTTCTTTCTTTCTTTCTTTCTTTCTTTCTTTCTTTCTTTCTTTACCGTTATATTTCTAGCAATTTCAATTTATCAAATTAAAAAAAAAAGGAAAGAAAGAAAGAAAGGAAGAAAAAAAGAAGAAGAAGAAGAAGAAGAAGAAGAAGAAGAAGAAGAAGAAGAAGAAGGAAAAGGTTTCTAGCAATTTTATCCATATTTGAATCTAATACTTCATTAGTACTTTTGAAGGGTACTTGCACAATTTGTAAATGATGGGTCGTTACACTCATCTGATAAAAAAAGGGAACAGAAGTACTTTTAAAGGGTATTAACACTGTAGTTGTGATACTTTTGTATCAACAATGCTTAGGGTCTTAGGGTCCATAGTATCTGCTGGTGGCCATGCACAATGTTGAAGGGCTAATAAATACCACATAGTTTACTAGAACTTTTGCATTCCTATATATTCTACCGCAACTGATAGATGTAAGAGTAATTTTGGCATTTCCGTAGGTATGTGAGAAATATTGGAGAAGAATATTATTGAATTGTTGTCTACATTATTACATTGAGACCCTATTTATAGATACTATATTAGACTCCTTTTCCAACTAGGATACTATATAATACAATCCTTTCGAAGTAAGATTTTATATACTATTACTATTTTTAATCCTATTTTAAGTCGGATTGTAGATATTATTCTTATTCCTATTCCTATTCTAACACTCCCTTTCAAGCTAGTGCATACAAGTCATACGCACCTAGCTTGTTACAAATGTAATTAATACGATGACCGATGAAGAGCTTAGTAAGATATCTGCTAGTTGATCACCCGACTTCACAAAATTGACAATCAACCTCAATGTGTTTAGTCTTCTCATGAAATAATGAATTTGATTCATAATGTTGATAAAACACAGAGTGATAAATTCCTGAAGTACAGTGTTGAACTTTCCGAGCCAAGGTTGAGAAGACTGTTTTAGATCATAGATTAACCTACAAATTGACATACAGGTCTAGCTGACTCCCCCTGAGCAACAAAACCAGGTGATTGCTCTATATAGACTTCTTTCTTGAGACCATCATAAAAAAGACATTCTTAATGTCTAATTGATAAAAAACCCATGCATTGGATTATCAGATATGATGGCTAAAAGTGGTCACAAATACGAAAAATAAAATTATATGGGTAGGGTCTGAATGATGACACGACCCCACTGAGAAGAGAATTATATGGGTAGGGTCGGAATGATGGCACGACCCTACTGGAAAATAGAAATCATATAGGTAGGATCATATTGACGGCATGACCCTACTGCAAAAGAGAAATTGTATGGATATGGGTTGGAATGCTGGTACGACCCTACGTAAAATAGATTTGATGAGTCACGGAAAAAACGAATTGAACTACGCAAATCAAATCTGAGTCACCAAAAAGACACAAGCTATGCAACTCAGATATGAGAAAGTAGTTCGAAAAATTCACGGTACTACACAAATTGAATATGAGAAGTAGTCCGAAGAGATGCACGGTGCTACACAAATCGAATATGAGAAAGTAATACTGGAAAGATGGCACGGTGCTACACATGATAAATATGAAAAAGTAGTTACCGAAAAGATGGCAGGGTACTACAAATTAGATATTACAAAAAAAAAAAGTAGTCACCGGAATGATGGCATGGTGCTACACAAACACTGACAGATGTGGGGTTGACACAAAACAACCCTAGAAAGTCACCGAAATTGACGCACAGTTACCATATATTTCTTTTAACTAACATAATCATTGGCCAGACGGATGGCATATATGGGTCATAGCCGCCCGCCGGCAGTGGAAGCTCTTTGATTTTCTACCAGGACCGTAGAAGCTTTGATACCATGTGAGAAATATTGGAGAAGAATATTATTGAATTGTTCTCTATATTATTACACGGAGACCCTATATGTAGATACTATATTAGACTACTTTTCCAACTAGGATACTATAATACAATCCTTTTCGAAGTAGGATTCCATATACTATTACTATCCCTAATCCTATTTTAAGTCGGATTGTAGATATTATTCTTATTCCTATTCTAACAGGTTAGGCGCTTGCCTGTTGGTGATGCAATCTGGATAGCTCGTAACAAAATTATTGGCACTGAGTACGTTCTTGACTTTATTGTGGAGAGGAAGAATGTTGAAGATTTGCAAAGTTCAATCAGGGATAACCGATATAGAGATCAGAAGCTGCGGCTTTTGGTATATTCTTATCTTCTTTTCCTTTGGTGCTGGTTAAGTACTTCTGATATTATGGGATATATTTACTTGTGTGTGTTTTTGACTTACCTTTTCTATACGTTTATGTACTTTGCTGTCCAAAAGTAAAAGTGTAGTTCAATTTGTGCGGCATTCATATATTGCCACATTATTTAAGACCGGCATGATCTATTGTTAATGATTAATGAAATTATATGACGAATCAACAACAAAGGAAAAGTATAAATGGATGAAACTGTCGTTTAATCTCTTGTAATAATGGTAAACGGGAAATTAACGATTTTTATCACACTGAGTGAGGGCAGGCACTTATATGCATACTAAATTTCTTGAAAGTCTTATCTGTAATTTCATTTTTGTTATTGGACTAAGCTCAGTGAGCTAGAGTTTTGATATTTAATAGTGTTGAAAATGATCTTTTTGAGATCGGATTATTTTTATTGATATTGTTAAAGATTCTAGTAAACAAAAAATGCTGTGAAGGGTTGAGTGTGGTCAAACTTGTATTAGTTATGGTGTTAGGTAGACTTGCAGCTGAGTTTGAATTAGGTTTTCACGCGCATCAACTGTGAATATCAATTGCTGGAATGGAATGTTAAAAGAGAAGACATCCTTTTGAATACTAATTACTATTGCATCTTGCTTAAGTGTTTAGGGGTTATCTGGTATCGAGATAAGTTTTGCATAGATGGTAATATCTACATCTTCCATCCCAATTTATATGGCATTTGACTTGGCATAAAGTTTAAGAAAGAAAGGAAGACTTTTGAATTTTGAGGTCTAAAATAAACCTTAGCCATATGTGTGGTTATAAATCTTTCATTAAGTGTAAAAGAAGAATTTTGAAGTTAAGTTGTTTCCAATTATAAAATGTGTTGTTCTTTATTGGGACAGAGGGAATAGTATTATTTCTTGTATGATCTATAATTTAGAATGTGTCTTTAAAAAAAGGATTGTTTAAAGCATGAGGATTATTTGGTCATCTTAGTTGGTTTAAGCCATGTAATACACCCCCTTGTTATTTTTTCATCTCCTATCCTGCATAAAATAATACATAGGATCCTGCATAACTTATGTAAATATCTTTAAGTTAGCAGCAATAATGTATAAGCATTGGCTAGTGCTGAATTTTATGCAAATAAAAAGAATATATCAAACTTGCCATTGCTTATGCTGAATTTTATGTGGATAATGTCACTCTTTATAACTGAAAACTGAAAGAGGACTTAGTGTTTCCGAACTTTATGAGCTGGGTTTTGCCTGTGTTTACAATTGTTTTCTTGTGACCAAGGTTGTTCCAATCCTTAGAGCGGGAGCGGTTCGTAGTTTCTTCTCTTAGGTAATGATGCCTATAAAAAAATTGAGGGTGAATGTTTGATTCGATTTCCCTTTTTGGGGAATGGGATCTTGTATCATAGTTTCCATGGGTAATAAACAAGCCCCATTGTGGCTCCGTTAATTATTTCCTTTTTACATTATTAATGTCCTTTTTCAACATTTCTTATGTGAGTTTTCTGTTGATTTGCCAGAGGTGTGGACTCAAGAAGCTGATATATGTCATTGAAGGAGATCCAAATGCTTGTGCTGCTGCCGAAAGCATCAAGACAGCGTAGGCTTTAAGATTCTTTTTTTCTTCTTCTTTTTTTATGCAGTTGAATCCAGCGCAGACATCTCAGCTTTTCATTTTTTTACTTAAATGTTTTTTAGTTTTCTAGTTCTGATTACCCATGATTGCATTAGTTGTTTCACTACCGAGATCTTGGAGGGTTTTGATGTGCAAAGAACAAGCGGTCTGGGAGAGACATTGAGGAAGTATGGCCATCTCACTCAAGGAATCAATCAGTACTACAGATGCATGGATAACGAGCGGTCTAATTCCAGGCTTTGCCCACAGTTTAAACAATTTATTAGGAAGTGTGAAGATCTTGATAAAATGACAGTTAGCGATGTGTTTGCCATCCAACTAATGCAGGTAGGAATGTTCACGACAAAGTTGTCATATATTTAAGCTTCTTTATTAATAGAATGGTTGTGAGTTTAAAAATCTTCGGTTGTTACGGTTTGCTGCTTGACAACCATTAAGTTTATTTACTACTAGTTTTCTATTTCCATGTAAAAACACCTCCACCAAGTTTGGGAAATGGTGTGATGTATTTAACCATGAATTTGCTCAATTAGCTCTATGTTAATGGAGGGATTTTAATGCGTGCAGGTCCCACAGGTGACAGAGGAAGCTGCTATTGCTGTTCTTGATGTGTATCCAACGCTTTCAGCTCTTGCTCGTGCCTACTCTCTGCTTGTGAGTTTGCTGTTAATGCTTCTTGTTTGCCCCCGTGTATTTGAATAAAGATAAGAATATAGGTCGTTCTAGAATGTTGGGCGAACTCCCACATATATGGCAAGAGCGGAAAATGATTAAAAGTGAGGAGACAAAAAACTAGACTACTTCATCCATTTTCGCATGTTTGCACTAATTCATGCAAAAGGCTTATTGTTGCCCAGACATGCCTCAAGATAGTTCATTCTAAATAGATCGTGGCATGACACTCTAAAGTAAATGCGTCATTTGTTGGCAAGTTATACAGGGAGTACATCACAGGGTCTTAGGACTTAGGAAAGCTATATACTTGTATTTGGGTTTTGGTGTCAAATACATCATAAAATGGATGAAATTTAAATGAAAAATCATACTAGGTGATGTAGCTTTTCATAGGAATGTGCCTTACTAATGCCAACTTTACGTGTATTCTCTTGTATTATATGAGAGGGAGGGAACACTAAAGGTATTGCAGTGTTTGCTCGAGGAAATACGAAAATCAAAGTTTACTTTCAAGCCAACTAAAACCGAGCTAATTTACTATTCTGTGCAAGAGACATTTGTAGATGAGCTTGGAGTAACAGCCAAATGGGCAGAAAATATCGCGTTGGGTAGCCCTTAAGTCCCCGGATATCTGTGAAATTTATCCCTCAATTTACTAGCAATAGTCCTTTCGCTATGTACCGTATTAAAAACGCCTGGATCTGTATTCATCCTCCTTTCAAACTCTCCTCCCAATATTTCTCATTATCCAAGAACTGTTTCTTATTTTTTGGCAATTCCAATGTGGTTTTTTCTCAGGACGGTGATGTTCGTGCACAAGAGGAAATGCTCAAGGAGCAGAGCAACAACTTAGTGAGTTCAGCTGCTAGCAAAAACATTTTTCATCTGAT
>JAPFFP010000001.1:15741257-15751831 GCA_026153255.1 Solanum medicagineum
TAGACGAACTTGAGGCGGCTACCAATAACTTTGATACAACAAATTTTATGGGCGAAATCCCTAATGGCCAGGTATGATATATGAACTCCATTATTCTTTCTTGATATAGCATTGAGGTCTTTGGGTGTTATTCTGATGGTCATGTTAGTTACATAATTTACATGACAAATGTGTAAGTGAGGATTGAGACACAAGCCATCCCTAAGAAAAGGAATTTCAAGTATTTGTGCTCAATAATCCAAGGAAATGGAGAGATTAATGATGATGTTACACATTGCTGGAGTGGGGTGGATGAAATCGAAGCTTGTCTTTTGTGATAAGAATGTACCACCAAGCCTTAAAGATAAGTTTCATAACGTGGTAGTCGGACCAACTATGTTGTATGGAGCGGAAGGTTGGCCAGCCAATAACTCGCATGTCTAGAAGATGAGAGTAGTGGAAATGAGAATGTTGAGATGAATGTATGGACATACTACGAGAGATATGATTACTAATGAAGCTATTCGATACAAGGTGAGAGTGGCCTCCGTAATGGACAAGATAGGGCAGGCAACACTGAGATGGTTCGGGCATGTGAAGAGAAAACGCAAAGATGCCCTAGTGGGGGGGGGGGGGGGCGAGAGATTGTCTATAGTAAGTATTAGACGATATAGAGATAGGCCGAAAAAGTTTTGGAGAGAGGATTAGATATGACATAACTTAAGTGCAACTCATCGAGAACACGACCCTAGATGGGAAGGTATGGAGGTCGAGGATTAAGGTAGAAGGTTAGTAGGCCAAGTGTTGTCTAGTTTCCCTTTTCAATATTATTATTATTAGTCTCCCACTATCTTATTCTTTGGTGTTAATTTTACTCATCGTTTCCTTTGCTTTAGTTATCGACTTATCGTATTATTTTATTGTTGGTACTATTCTTTTCTTCATTGTTTTCAGCATGACTTCTTCAACTATGTTTGCTCGACATACTTTTTTTTTATATGCTTTACTTGAGCCCGGGGTTTATTAGAAACAACTTCTCTAAGGCTGTGTACACCCCCACCCCAACTGAGTATGTTGATTTATGGGTGTTATACTAGAGATATGGTGTTGACTTGTAGTAGTAGTGTCATCCGTTTGTTTTTTGTCATTTTGGCACAAAAGGATGAGTTTTGACTCTTGAAGAGTAAGCCGAGTAATATTACCAGCTGTTCTCGAGGACTAAGGCTCACAAACGTTTTCTGTTTTGGATTCAGATGTACAGAGGGCAGATGAGAGATGGTTCATATGTTACGATTAGATGCCTGATAATGAAAAGAAGCAACACTAGTCAAAGTTTTATGCATCATATAGAGTTGATATCGAAGCTCAGACATCAGCATTTGATCAGTGCTCTTGGACACTGCTTTCAGTTTTACTTGGATGATTCAAGTGTCAGCAGAATTTTTCTCGTCTTTGAGTATGCATCTAATGGGACCCTAAGAAAATGGATTTCTGGTAATTACTCAACTAGACAAGCAGATATGTAAATGTGCTTCAGTCATTTGATGTTCTCTGTTGCTTATTTGCAGATAAACATTCTAGACGGAAACTAACTTGGACACAACGTATAGCAGCTGCTACAGGGGTAGCTAAGGGCCTACAATTCTTGCATAATGGAATTACCCCTGGTCTCTCTTCAAATAATTTGAAGATAACAGATATTTTGCTGGATCAGAACCTTGTTGCCAAAATTTGCAGCTACAGTTTATCTATTCTGTCGGAGAATATCGAAAAGGTGTGACTACCAACATTCCAAAGTTCATGTCATTCTTATACTCACACTAACAGAAGTAGTTCATATATATGCCACAACACTAATTTCTGCATATTTGCAGGAATATTGTCAAACTTCTCAAGTTGGTTATAGCCAGAGGTGACTGTCTAATTGGAGCAGCATTATATACATCAATCTTTCACTAAAATTCAGAAAATATTGTATTGCTGATATACTTGATTTATAGGGAAAAATATGAAGAGAAGTCGGATGTGTATGACTTCGGAGTTATTCTGTTGGAAATCATCACTGGGAGACGGATAAATACAAGAAATGACATCCTACTGTTACAAAATCAGGTACAATACACACTTACCATCTGCATCTTTTTCATTACCTTTGTATAGCTATGCGATACACGAAGTGAATTAGCTCAAGAGTGTACGCGTGACAGATGAGAAAAACTTCAGATGGAGCTGTGAACATTCGAATACTGCAATTAGAAAACAACAGGGGTTAAAGTTAACAAATCATTTGTTCCTTCCAGACGCAAAACTGTAAATCAAAACTTAAATAAGAAGAATGTAGGTAGTTATTGGTGCCTATTCATGATTCTGAGATTGTTATTGATGTACTAGTTGCAAGTGAGCATGAAGGGCAACGGAGCGAATGTGGTTGATGTAGCAATAAGAAGAAGTTCATGTTCGGGTGAATCATTGAGGACGATGATAGAGATGTGCTGCAGGTGTTTGTATGAAGATCCACGGGAAAGGCCTTCGATGGAGGATTTGCTATGGAATTTGCAGTTTGCAGCTCAAGTTCAGGATGATTATCACAGCACTGATGCCTCTCCAATTTCACCACTACAACCTTCAGGCCAACTTGTCATTCAATAGAGAACATGTCAATTACTAATAACTAAACATCTTTTACTATATTTGGACTTGAGTAGTCCATTGAATTACAAAGTAGCTTGGCATTTGGACAATATATATTGAGTTAAATTTAATCAATACTTCATTTGATCATTAAAGACATCAAGAAGATGCATAAATTACAAAACTGGAAAATAGCCGAAAGCTGTTACTAGACTAGGGAGCTCAAAAATTCCAAAAATAAGTCGGCGCTATTTACATGGGATAGATTAGCCCAACTAAACAGGGTAGGCTAAACATCTGCCTTTCACGGTACAAATAGGAGTTGAAACACCATGAAAAGATTTCTGGTTTCTTTCAAGTCATAAACACAAAAAAATACATGCAGGTACCATAATTGAGATTTTCTTGACAGCTTTGTCAACTTTCTTGAGAGTCCAGGCTTCACAAACCTCTCTTGACTTTGTAAGGCATAGCCTATTGCAGTTCAATGATGTTAAAACCATGTATCAAATATCTGGTGCAACTGGACAGGTGAATGAAGAGGTGGTGGATAGATTCTAAATGACACGTGGCATCTATTGACTAGCTGGAGTTTCCTCTTGTGAAGTTGTCTTGAGTCAAGCATGCTCCTATCAAGACTGTCCAGCTGAAGCACGTCACTTTTGTAGGGAGTCTAGTTTCTTCAAATCAACTTCCAAGGCCATACCTCAATCATTACAGCACATAAGTCTAAGTCTTCAACTTCCCATTCTTGAAAATGTCTTCTAAAAGAAGGGCTCTAGGAGTTGTTCTCCATTCTTTGCAATAGTGGAGTATTGATTGGCTGCAATAAGGAAAAGATTGGAGAAGTTTCCCTTTAGAGGTGAGTTCCCTAGCCATGTATCCTTCCAAAACTTGATGGTTGACCCATTTCCCACTTGATAAGATGTATTGGATGAGAAATCTTCCCATAGGACCCTAACACCCTTCCATAGCCCAGTGCCATGAGGTGTTGTGACCGGATTGGATGTCCAGTTAAGAGTGACTTCCATATTTTGCTGAGATGACTTCTTTCTATGGCCCGGGATCTTCCCAATTATATCTTCAATGCCATCTCATTAACATGGTTCTGTTGTGGGCTGTCCGATCCTTCACTCCCAGTCTCCTCAATGGTTTTGGAAGAGCAACTTTAGGTCATTTCACTAGATGGAATTTGTGGCTTTGACTGTTACTCTTCCATAAGAAGGTAACTCCTGAGTCACGACTGTTACTGGATTTTGGCTGGTCTAGGGAAGAGTGACATCAAATAGGTTGGTATGCTGTCCAAGACATCATTGATAAGGATAGATATTGTCTTTGCCAAGAGGCTAGCCTCTTTTCAAACTTTTCTATCACACCATTCCAGATCTCAATGGATTTATATTTAGCATACAAGGGCAGTCCCAGGTAAGAAGTAGGAAAAGGGCCAGTAGTACAATACATGAGCTCAGCTAGCATATCCAGTTCTGGTACTTCATTCACAGGGTAGATGATACTTTTTGACATTTTGATGTGAAGACCAGACATAGCCTGAAATAGCAGAAGTGTGAGATTCAGATTAGGACTTGTCATTCTGGGACGTGCTTAAAGAGGGATATTAAGAATGCTATTTTAAGCATCCAATTTTTGCTACCCTTTAATCTGGATTAGCACCGTAGAAAGCCTACTATATTTAGAGTCTCGTACAGAAGAAGACACCATTACTAGGACTCGAACCCGAGATTTAGTTTCAAGAGTGAAGAAACCTTTAACATTCCACCACACCTCCTCCCTTCAACGGTCTCTTCAATCTTTTCTAGATTACAACATTTTACACTCAAAGCCATATTCTTTATTGCTGAACTTGACAGTGGCATGTATTGACCTCATTTTTTAATACAACTTGAAGAACAAAGGTACCACAATATTAAAAGCAATAAAATGTTACCTTACTACATCATGTGTGCTCTGCTGGAAGGATCCCACGACAACAAGCACTACCGCAAAAGCATTGAGAGCCTGTAGAATTAACTGTAGTGTCCCCATAACTGAAAGTGAGCTCTTCATTTTCCAAAATAACCCTTGAAGAGAAAAAGCAAACTCTGGGTAGCAGAGCTCCAGAACTTCGCACTATCAATGTACAAAGATTACCACCATCACAAGAATGGTTAATGAAGCGGGCAATATTGCCAATCCTGGTAGCATCAATATTGATTCTCATACACACATTTCCAGATGGAAGGTGCTCCTTCACAACCAGGAGGGCAGGCGAAAAGTGGCTACTCTTTGAAATTTTGTCATATAGCCTCTGGCGGTTTCTTGCTTCTTCAGTGGTCAAAAGTTCTCCTTCGAAAAGAAAAAGAAAATCACGCCCAAAAATAACCCGTTTGTCAAACGGAGGCATTATAAGTACATTACCAGCACAAAAAAGAGCAAGCACATAACTTTGTTCACATAGACAATTTTCAAGTCTTCAGAAGTTTGAGAAAATTCACATATACACAGTGTTTTGTGAAATGCCAAGCAAACTTCACCAATTTCAACAATTCTTGGCAACGCCACTCTCAAGAAAACAGCGAATTCAGCTTTACCAAATGGCTAAAAGAAATAGAGAAAATAGTCTCCTATGTCCATTTACAAGTTTGGATGGAAGAAAATGACCTTTTTAAGATCCTTGTAAAAAGGTTAAAAACAAAAAACAAATTTGTAAAGGACCACAAAACCAATTGACTCAATATCCCATAGATAACTTTTTTGAGATATGTAGATGGCCATTTATAACCATTTACAAGTTTGAATGGAAGAAAATGCCCATTTAGTCTCTTACTATTCCTTGGCCAATATGTGCTATCTATAATTGAATCATAAAAGAATAATTATAAAATTATTTTGGGTTACCTCTCCTGTGTGGTTTGCAAGCTATTGCATAGGAGTGGGGTTTTACCCCCTGAGCACCCAAAGGGTAACGACAGCTGGTTCCCCTTGTATTAAAAAAAAGACCTTTTCAGATCTCTTGAAAAAGGTTAAAAACTAAAAATAAATTTGTGAAGGACCACAAAACCAATTGAGTCAATATCCCTTAGATAACTGAGATATGTAGCCCAGCAGCATAGGGCGTTCAAATGACTTTGTTGTCGCAGGTTCTATTATAGCTTTAACATTCGGCTCATAATGTTCCTTTGTCAAGAAAATATATCCCTCAGATGTTCACATAATAGAAAATCAAAGACTGACATTGTCCCCCAAAATCCTGGCTAGCATGCGTTTGTCAAGAACTAGGATGTTTATAACTACAGAATTGTGATGCACTAGGCTTTAAAGAAGCCAATAAAGCAAAACCTTGTACATGATACAAAATTAAACACTTAAATTTATATGTCTCCAGATGTCCAAAAACTTTTGAAATTTATCTTTGATGAGAAACTTCATTTGTCAAAATTTGTTCTAGTAGTATGCACAAAAAGAAAAGCACTAACCCTACTGTCCATTCAGTACTTCACTGAAAATTTTTAACTGCATCTTTAATTCAGGTAGATTAACCATCTAATCTTTTCACAGAACCATAAGAATGAGGCGTTATCTGCTGATTTCAACCTTCAAAACTTATGGTCAGAATGCCTTTCAAAAGAAAGTTCCTGGTACATACATACTTAGAGGCATGTGTGAGAAAGTGATCAAGAAAAAGAATGGACTTAAAAACTGCCAGAGTTCACCCTTCAACATGCCGTCTCTCCATTACAAATACAACCATTACCTCACTCAAAACCAAGAAATTCCAAAAAGAACCTGCTTAAGATTCAAAATTTCTCAACAAATCACAACCATGAATTGAAAAATTAATTCCCTTCAACCACATCATACATTGGATCAATGGTATTAACCACTGCTTCCTCTGTCTCAATTTATGTGATGCACTTTTATTTAGTTTGCCCCAAAAAGAATTATACCTTTTTTATATTTAGAGATTATTTAACTTTAAACTTCCTATTTTACTTGTAATGAGATGATGTATAGCCATACAGATATCTATGGCTCATTTTAGACCACAAGTTTCAAAAGTCTTTAATACTTCCTAAGATCCTGTGCTCAGTAAAAGTACATCATATAAATGGGATGAAGGTAAATTCCACATTTGTTTCCTCAGTAATGCACCTTAAGCAACATGTTGCCATAAGTATGAGCATATTTGTTTCTTATTGGTGTCACCTTTTTTACTTCATTCCCTTATTTCTTTATATCACAACGTCTTGATAGTTTGTTGCCTGTGTGAATCCTTTGTGTTCACACCACTAGTTTTAGGTCCATTTCATTCCAATACCGACAATTTCTTTTCTTCTTCTCCTATTTTTTTCTTTGTCAATCAGATGTTTAAAACCAAAGGTTCTCAAAATCTCACACTTATCCCAACATTGAAATACAACTCTAAGACCACTCCTAGAAAACACCAAAACCAGTGAACCTCAATAGCAACTAGTCCCTGCATAGATCCTTTGTCATTATCATATTAACAAATATTAATGGTTTCGTTGGTACATCAATTATTTAACAAACTCTTTTACTGATGCATTTTACATATTATCATGAGCTTTTCGTTATTAGTAGTTCTTCCTTTTCTTTCCCTTTTCAACACATTCTCCTCCAATTTGAGCATCAGATACAACCTTTATTGAGTTGTCAATGTTCCCGTCCACATAATAAACAATTGAAGAAGCATATTAGATGCAGTATCTACAATCTAAACACAGTATAATAAAGTTTATATAAATGGGAGTTCATATGAGCTCATTGTTGTTTCCCAACTGTCAATTACAATTTATAAACAAACAAACAAAAAACTTATACATTCTTTGATATGATCCGTGACAAAGATCAGTCACCTACAAATAACAACAATAACAATTTACCTGTATACTCGCATATGAATTTCCCTTTTGGAATGAATTCAGCAGCACACAAGCTCCAGCCCTTTCTCCTATCCTTCACAACCTTCAGCTTCACTGAAATTCCTTTCTGGGTTAACCTATTACCGCACTCCAACCCGCAGCGGCAACTTGGTCCGCATTCTCGGGTCGGCAACTCAGAGAAATCCATACATGGGCAATTAGAACCGGAGTCCAAGTCGCAACTCTCACAATCGCACCCGTGAGCACCCTCCACCCGGACTAGAAACGGGTCCGGCCTTACCCAACCCGACCCACCTACCCCGGGAATGGATGGGGAAGTGGGTAAGGTCTGAACAGGGGAGTAGATGAAATTGGCGTAAAGTTCGAAATCTACGGAGTTGATGAAAGGAATTTGGTAATTCTCTAAGCATCTAGAAGCATCGGAGATTCGTGTGGAAGTAACAGCCTTGGAAACTTTATGTAATACCTTGCAGGTTGCTGAGACGGAGGCTAGAGCGGCAGGCTCTAAGTATGGCAAGATGAGATGGGCTAACCGGCAGAGTAATCCGGCGCTGTCGTCGTCTTTTTCCCATTCGCCGGTCCCCTGTTGTTTGTCCATTGTTGCACTCTCGTCTGAATTGGAGTTGTTTCGCGCTTAACTAAATTTCTTCAGGTCTGTCAAACAGTTTATTAGCCAAAAAAAAAAAAAGAAGTTTATTTAGTATATAATTGATGTATAAGTATATATTATATAGTCAATGTATATTCTTTATAACTTTTTGTAGGATATATTGTATAGTTATGTATAGTTTTATTGATTTAGGATTATTTTTTTATGTAAATAAAATAGGAAAGGATCAAAATAGTCTATTATCTTTGGACTTAGATTCAAAATCATCTATATTCTTTTACTTAGAGCACTAATAATACACAATGTTTACGAGAAAGACTAAAATAGTCCATTATCTTTAGATTTAGAATTAAAATCATCCATATTCTTTTACTTGGAGCACTAATAGTACACGATATTTAAATTCTTCAATTTTTTATTAAATTTTAATGAAATATTTTTTACTTTAAATGCAAAATACCATTTTCCAATAACCTAAAAAATATGATAAAGGTATTAATAACCAATAAATTTTATAAATTTTTTCACACAAATATATTTACATTTTGAAGATATAAATTTTTTACCGTTTATTAAATTTGATCTTCTTTTGATTTGAAGATATAAAAATTAAAAATTTCACCATTTCACCAAAATCAAAGTCAATAAATGGTGAAATTTTTAAATTTTATTGATCAAATTTAATAAACGGTAAAAAATTTAAATCTTCAAATATATATACATTGGTATGAAAAAATTATCAAATTTATTGGTTATTAATAACTTTATCATGTATTTTAGATTATCGGAAAATGTTTGCATTTAAAGTGAAAAATATTCTATTTAAAAGTTAACAAAAAAAATTGGAGGATGATCAAAACTGTACCACTGTAGTAAACATTGTGTACTATTAGTGTTTCAAGTAAAAGAATATGGATGATTTTGAGTCCAACTCCAAAGATAATGGACTATTTTAGTCTTTCTCGTAAACATTGTGTACTATTAGTGCTCGAAGTAAAAGAATATGGATGATTTTGAGTTCAAGTCCAAAGATAATGGACTATTTTGATCCTTTCCTCTAAATAAAACATGAGTTATATTTTTTGTAAATTAATTAATATTTTTTTGTATATGTTTGAAATTATCCTTTGTAAATATAGGGGTGTTCACGGTTTGGTTAAAAATTGATCCAAATCGAAAAACTGAACCAAACCGATTTTATTTTGGTTTTGGTTTGGTATGGTTTTAGTTTTTTAAAAACCGATAGTATTTGGTTTGGATTTGAATTTGTTTTGAAAAAATCGAAGAAATAACCGAACCGAGCCGAACCAATAAAATTATATTCATTATTTTATAATTATACACACATAATACGTTATTTATCAAAATAATTTTTATTTTTTAATCTACCATGAAAGTATAAATACCCAAAACGAGAACATTTATCTTATTAATTTCATGTATATGAATGTCTATAACAATTTTTGGAGAGACAAGTAACGTCACTAGCTTTTTCTTCTAGGCCAAAATGGTAAATTTTGAAACTTTTTCATAGTAAATTTAGTGGTTGAAAGTTTTATAATATCAGTCGTTTTAACTATTCTTCATTTTGAATGAATTGTTATCACTTTTTCTCCATTTAAAATGTATCATTGCTTTTATGTTTATGTATGGTTAATAACCGAACCAAAATCAATAACAACCAAACCGATAAATGCATATTATAATTGGGTTGGTTTGGTTTTGAGAATTTAAAATCGAATTAAGTAGGTTTGATTTTGGTTTTGATTTTGACCAATAACCGACCCAAATCGACCTGTGAACACCTCTACTTGTAATATTGCACTTCCTTTATCTTATTTTATACCTTATCTTTTGATTTGGAATGATATTTGAAATTTGTGCCTTAAAAACTTTTTAGATATTTGTATAGCTGAAATTTACTTTATTAATGATAGAAAGAAAATTTTAAAGTTAAATCATTTCGAATTATTGTATCATGACCCGAAAATTGGGCATAATGACACCCGCCTTCTCCCACCAAGATAAGTCAGCCTACAACCCAACTATAACGTTAATATGCGGAGTTATAATTAAAAGATGAAAGTTCAAGTTAATGAAAATCCCCCAAAACCTGGTTGTCACGTGCATAAGCTTCTAATGTATTACAATAGATTCGAAAGGAAGCATAAGTATTAAATGACATTATCTCTAGAATAGAACAAAATCATAAATAGTAGTAAGAAGTCAGCTGGGATGGCAAACAACTACCTCTCACAATCTCCACAGGAAGCCACAAACAAGGAAAAGTAGAGAGTATCACGACAATTCAGGCTCACAACCTACAAAATTGTTGTAGCAAGGGGTGAGTAGCAAACACACGGTACTCAGCAAGTAAACTACTAAACACAAAATTAAGTAATATAGAATACAGGTACCCCCAACACTCCAACCAAACCCCCACAACTACAACC
>JAPFFP010000001.1:15781217-15803296 GCA_026153255.1 Solanum medicagineum
CTTCGGGGAAGCTGGAGGAAAATATGCTTCTGAAAAGCTGGAGGGAACACGTTTTTGGAAAACTGGAAAGTATGCTTGCGGAAATCTGGAGGAAATATGCTTTTGGAATACTCGGGAAAATGCACTCTACAAAAGCTGGAGGATATACACTTTACGAAAGCTGGAAAGGCTAGAGGGAACACGTTTTTGGAAAACTGAAAGTATGCTTCTCAAAAGCTGGGAGGGTCGGGCCCAAGAGGCTGCCTACGTATCTTACGTAGTTCGAAATTTGAATATTTCCCGAACTGAAATGGGAGATTATCTCTTGATTTTTGAAAGTAAAGTTCGATTTTATGGAGAAACTAGAGACTCGAAGAATATTTGGACGTTCTTTTGATGGTGACTTGATTTTGAGAGTGGGTTTGATTTTTGTTGAGGAACTTGAGACTCGAAGAGTATTTGGACACACTTTTTGAAAGTGACTTGATTTATGTGCTTAAGGGATTCTAGAAACTTTTGAACAGGAGTGGGCTAGAAGACTTCAAACATAGCAACATAATCACACAAGCAGTTATATAACATACCACATAACAAATATTGCATGTCCTAAACAGATATGTGACCCTTTTGCGCCAAGGGTAGCCTAACGATTTGAAGGATATATATGAAATTAGACGTTCCATTGCCCCCAAAAATATTCGTACAAACTTGAGAAGTAAATTCAATAGGGACACATAATATGGGAAGGGGATAAAAAAATGATCAGTCCCACGCAGGGGTATAATCCTAATCTAAAAATCTTCATAGAAGATTTCTTCTTGTTGGCTTCTCTGAACGTCTTTGGATGTAATACCCTGCAAACAAAAGTGTTATTGAATGATTCCCAACCTTCGGGGGCAAAGGTTCGTCAAACAACATATACATCCTTCAAATATAACCACATAAGCATGATCGTCCATTTGGGTAGGAGGCCACTTTGGACTCAAGGTGGTCTTTCTAATGGGTCCAACACGCCTAACGTGTTGGGTCATCCTAAGACAATACTTAAATCATAGGGATTTTGGCTCTATCCTAGTTATCTAAGAGTGGGCTTCGACTGGAGCGGGTACCCAGGCGGACAACCTGAGCTGGAAGTTCATGACAACCATTGCACGAATGCCGTTAATTGTCACTTATTTCGAAAAGGTTACATATCTGGAAAACCAGCTGCGGGCTCGCATACCATTTTTCCAAATACACAAGATACAATAGGAAGTGATGAAATGCAAATGACAGTTTATATCAAATTTAAACAGATAAAACAAATAAGACAATATAGTTAAACAAATCAAACAGTCAGTCAAACAACATAATCTAATGGTTAGAACCTAATAAAAGTCCCCAGCGGAGTCGTCATTTCTGTTATGCCAAAAAATGACCGACTTTTAAAGAAAAATAAAAATTGTTCGAAAATCAAAAATTGATTCAAACTCAATTAATTTTGAGTAAAACCAATTCTCAAGATTCGAAAAGACACAGAGTCGCCACCTAATTTTACGGATAATTAGAAAACCATTAAAATATTTTAAAAGACTAATAGAACATCTTCTAAAAATTCAGAGAATGAGTTCGGGTTCACATTTCCATTTCAAGAAGGTGCTAAGCACTTGAAATGTCTGCTAAATGCAGTTATCCGGCGATTAAGTAATTTGACTAACTTTGACTTGACAAAACTGACTGATTTTTAATGATTCTAAATAGTCTTGACAATATTTTGACCCAACTTGACAAAGTTTAACTAGACTTAACTATACTTGAAAAATTGAATAAATTTAAAATTAATCTAAAAGTGATAAAATTACATTTTTTATATATTATTTTTTATACCTTATTTTACTTATTTTGTTTATTATCTTTTTATGCAAATACTTTTCCCAAAAATAAAATTTTAATTAAATAAAGGCAACATAAATGGTTTGACATGCCGGGAAATTTAATTAAATTGAAACCAAATAGTATAAATGTTAGCATCCAAACACATACAAACATAAAAAATAAAATAAAGAAAAGAGTGATGTAATTCTTATCCCGTTTAAATTTCTATCAAAGCTCTTGGGCCTTTTCCTTATGCTGTTGTGGACTGTTTCCCGAAGTTGACTCAAAGCAGATGGAGTTTGGGCCTTCGTGGCCCAATATGCAAAATGGAGAGTCCGAAGATGGATTCGGAGTGTTGTGCATGCAAGAAAAATATGAGAAGGATTAGCGAAAGACATAACAAGATGACAAGCAAGCCATTTAACTCCTAAACAGTAGGAGGACAACACATAAGATCATAGACAGCCTTAAATTCAACCAAATTATTAAATATCATACAGCTTAATGGGACAAAAGCATTCGTGCTACTATTTGAAAACCGAGGAGTTCAGATAGGGACAAGGAGTAGGCAGAAGCAGAACTATAGTGATCTTGACAACACTTTAGCCAAATTACATTCATAAAAAAATCGAACAATCTTACTGCATGTTTTGTTAAAGGCAGAGCAAGGAACTTGAATAATGAACACATACATATATACCAGCAGAGATCACAGTGAGCTAGACTAAGGAAACACAAGAAGTGGACTTAGTTAATAACAAAACACTCAAGAAGTTAAAGAGGTAGAATTATTATTACTATTTTTGACAGACTTTATATTTTTACGACGTGAGGGACCCTGGTGGACTGAAACAGCAAGATTTGATAGCAAATACCCATACCAAGGAAATGAAGAACAAGTTCTCTGCTAAATTTGACGAAGTATCATTCAAGCGCCAGACAACATATAAAGGGAACAAAACCCTCATCTAAGAGACTGAAATTTGGGACATTACAGCGTGTATTTGGAATTTCCGCACTAATCCCAACTCATAGCAAGTTGATTTAAACAAACAACAGCAACAGTAGGCTATATAAGCTACAAAAACAATCCTACTACATCCTTAAACCATCACTAAACGAATTAACAACTAAAATTTGAATATCATAGCATACCTTTGTAAAGTACAATTACTTCGACACTGATTTTAAACCTTAACAGCTTACAGTGAATAAGAAGGGTGATAACAGCATCATTCATCCTAACAGTAATCAATTTAGCAAACCAGAAAACAGGGTAAACAACGTAAGAAGCACGACAGGGTATGAGCATTGACATATTAGGGTGAAACTGAGCTACTTCATAATCATTTAAAGCAACGTAGCATCACAACACAGTCCCAGCAACATCGTAACAACCACACGACAACAGTACAGTAGCACCAACACAACAGGGCATTCCAGTTAGCGAACTAAACAGCGTCTAACAACATCATCAAGTCCAAACAAGGCATTTTAAGTGAGAAACTAACTTATACACACGAAAATAACTTCGCGGTGACTTCAACTATCACATTCAACCACAATCTCTGAAACTCGACATGACGCAGGGGATAGAGTATTACCTTTTTGGGGGCAGCGAACTGAGGAAGACTAGCTTAACGAAGCTTCAATACCACACAATAGCTCCATCTATCTTCTTCGACTAAGAATCTACAATTTCCGGGTCTTCAGAATCAGACCAGATTCTAAAAAAAAACGAAATTTTGAGTGGAAATCAACTATGTCTGAAACTGTAAGCCCAATATAGTTGTGGAAATCGATTGAATTCCTTGCTTGGGTTTTCGGAGGTCCAGAACTCCTTTTCTCCTCTCTCTTTTTCCAAATCAGAGGAAGGAGCACTATATAGGCTTAAGATTAGGGTAACGGTCGATCCAACAAACGGGCCTTGGTTTTGGGGTTGTCGAGGGCATGCGCGAAGAGAAAAAGGGTCGTGGGATGTGTGATGTCGGCTTTGACTCGAATCGATGCACGCATGGGACAACGGGCTACGGATTCGACGCTCGCGTGGGAGAAAAACATTGAAGAAGGTGAGGGAGCTGCCGATTTTGGTCGGGGATGGTCGTTGGTGCATTTTGCGAAGAACGTTGTTTGTTCGGGTTATGGAGCTGAGGGGGAAACGAGAAATGGAGGGTTGCGGCGCTGCTCGACGGTGGTCGCAGCACAGCCGTGGCTTTGGTTTAGGGTTTTCTGGTTTCTGGTGGGGGAAAAATGAATGAGGAGGAAGAGATTTGAGGGTATAGGAGTTGGGGGCGCGTGGAGCCACGCGCCCGGTTAAAATTTTAATTATTTATTTATTTATTTTTTAAAATAATTAGTTTAAAAATAAAATAAAGCTCGTGATTAATTAGACACCGTGGAGGGTAAAAATTGGGTGTCAACATCTACAAATGAAAATCTTGCAGATATGCTGACCAACTACAAGAGAGAAGTTTGAATTATGCAAAGGACTTGTCGGCATAAGCTCTCTCTGAAAGGGTGGAAGTACCTCCTTCCGGTAAATGGGTCTGGAGAGGAGATTAATGGGGTCCAAACCCATTTCATATTAACAGAAGAAGGCAAATACAATTTGCCTTCATATTAGTCAAAAAGGGTGTGCTGCAATTTGCAAATGCAAATTGCTCCACCACCTTTTTCTCTAATTGGCCAAGAGAAAAAGGTGGCCATGAATTTTTTCCTATAAATAGAGAGCCTCAGCTCTCTTGTTAAACACACCATAAAAGAGAAAAAAAAAGAGAGTCACAGAGAGAATAAAATACATTGAGTATTTTATCTGTGAGGTATATCATAGGCTATTTAATTAAAATAGTTTGTGAAGAAAAATAGAGTGTGAGCGATATTTTTAGTAAGGTGAAAAATCAAAGGAGAGTATTTCTTTTGTGTGTGTAGAAGTCTTTAGGAGTATTGTACTCGTGCCTACACGGTGTAAATTCCTTACTATAGTAATATCAGTTGCTCCTTTTGGCCCGTGATTTTTTCCCTTATTTAGAAGGGTTTCCACGTAAAATTCTTGATGTCATTATTTTTTCATTTTTTATATTATTGTGTCATATTTATTTTGTGTTATTCCTAATTTTTCCCAACAGGATTTAGTTGAAAAGCATACATTAAAATTAGTATTTATCTTGCCCCCCAAATCTAATCATGTCTATATTTGCAATAGATACAAAAATGGAGACATAAAAAATAAACACATCTCACATGGGCCTAGATTTTCTATGTGGACTTTCTCCTTAGTTCCTTTGGGGCTTGGGCTTACCATAAATGATGATGTTTTCTAACAAAAACACTGTAACCCAAACATCATATTAGCAAATAGCAAATATTAACCTTTATAATTCTCCTTCACAATCGAGTTATACTTTTATACTTCTTTCATTTTATTTTGTATCACACATTTTGATTTGACAGATTGTCCACCTTCTCAAGCCTATCTATCATACCAAACAAAAATAACAACAGATGACTTCGATTTTCATAGGGCCGATTGCTCATTGCCGTTAAATGAAAAGTTGACTCATAGAGCTGGCAATGATATTCTGCAGAAGCTGCTAAACATTGGGTGGCGGCTATTTAATAAGATTTTGATGAAGATCTTCTGATCTCTTAGGATCTTTAGATGTCGGTGTTTAAGAAAAAAAAGATTGTTAAAACTTGTGGTCTAAAACAATTTTTAGTTATTTGTTGATTGTAAATTATTTTATTAAGAATACAGGTGAAATTTAAGCATTAACATTTCTTGTCATGTAGGTAACTGGCCACTTGAATGTTTCCCTCTACTTGATTTATCTTCTCACGTTTATTTTTGTCTTTTTATCATACGTAAAATAATTGCATCGATAAGCAATCTAAAAGAGTGAGTTAGACAAATTAAATTTCACAATTTGTAAGGAGTAGTTGATTCTAGTAAAATGGTAAATATCCTTGCCTGCCTTTGTTAAAAGTCTAATATTCAAACTTCCAATATAAAATCATCGATTACTATGATGAAAAAAAAAGAGATAAGGGTAAATTGAGTTTAGACTCTTCATTAATATATGGGTCCATAAAGTACCTATAATAAATGCCAATAAAATTAGAATTTTCTTTTTCAAAAATTTATAGTATTTGATATATACACTCCCTTGTACCCTGGAAGTTTCAACAACCCGTGACTAATAATCAAATTCAATTGACATTTTCTTTTGCAACCTAAATTCTAGGGGCCATTTTTATAGGGCTTGTCTCTTTCAAATAAATGACCCTTTCCCTTTAATTTATCAAACAAGAAGAAGATATTCATTTATTAGGCTATGAGTTTATTTATATTGATTACATTAAATAATTTTATACTATAAAATTATGTTAGAAGTCATCAATTATAGACCTGTAAAGTTGTGTGGCAAAATGATTTAGATGTCCATTATTAGTTAGAAATTTCAAATTCAAGTCAGTTTAGTGGAGAAATCTTAACGAGGAGCATTTTCTTGTTTAATGAATTTTGCACAATATGAATCTTGATTAATTTATTAAAAAACTAACTTAAATAAAAGAAAGTAATAATTATAAGGGAAAATTGCAAAAATATATATTTTTAGATGCAATTTTACCTTTATGTGTCAAGCTCTAAAAATATTTACACTTTCGTGAAACTTTATGTCACTTCTTTAGCCTTTATGTCACATCCTTAGCCTTTATTTTTATTTTTAATTTCTTTTTTGCATAATTTGATAAGTAATGATTGACATTTTTGGATAAAAATAGAGATTAACACATAAAAATAAAATCGATCTAAAAATATATACTTTTATAATTTTCTCATATTATAATCTGGTCAAATTAAGAAATGCCTATTTGATTAACCTGATTTTATACACACAATCTGAACAAGAAATTCCATCTTTTAAGGTGTAGCTTTAATTAAGAAAAAGAAAGGACGCAAAAACATCATTGCCATTACTATTCGAACAAAGCGTAACAATTATTAGCCCATCATGGGATGGATTGGCGTCTTTAATTAAATGTTTTGAATTTGAGTTATTAGAAGAAATTCTAATAAAAAGTATTTTTATTTTTGTTAAATTTTATTTAATGTAAATTTGAATTAATTGGATTAATTTTTAAATTTTATAACAACTATCGATTACAAGTTTTTCTTATGGGACAACTTATAGAAATCTCACTAATTTAAGAATTAATTTCTTAGATACACGTTACTTTATAATATTATGAATCTGATCAGATTTTAGTATGTCCAGATACATGTACCTTCGGACACATGTGATCAAAAATAAGTGTAATTTGTTCTAGATACCCTGCATCCAAATGAATTTACACGTGTTTGTAAAATAGAAATAAATCTTGCTTGCCTCTTTTACATCTCTCTTTCTCTACTATGTATCAAGTATCACAGATACATATGAATCACGGGATATACATACAAAGACATGTATCTAGTGTGATTCACGTGTATCTACAAAACAGAAATAAATCTTGCTTGTCTCCTTTACTTCTCTCTTTCTCTCCTGTGTATCAAGTATCACAAATATATACGAATCACAAGATATATACAAAGACATGTATTTAGTGTGATTCACATGTATCTCGGATAAGCAGACAAATTTCGCTCACTTCTCTCCCTATTTCAATCTATCTGATCGCGAAAAACACATTTAGGTGTATTTATCTTGAAATCTAGTATGAAATTATTAATTAATAATATAAAATATAATTATTTTAAATTATATAAAATATTAATAAATATAATAATAGCCAGGTAGACAAATAATCAATCACACTCTTTTGACTTTTCGTTCCATAATAATTGTTCATATTTTTTTTGTACATATTGTTTAGGAAATCATAAATAAGAAAGTTTGACTAATTTATTCTTAAAAAGTATTTTTTAGAATTTTAGAAAGTTATTTACATTTTTTTAAAAAAAATTATCAGGATAAAATGAGAAAAATTTAACTTATTCTATCTTATTTTATAAATAAATAAATAATTTGAAATAACTATTCCTAATAAGATGACCAGTTAATACATAACAGATGAATATTTAATTAACTTGATCTATCATAGTATCATACACACAATATACAAACGAAATTCCATAATATTTATGATAGTTATTTATTTAAAAGAAAAAAAAAAGAAAAAAATCGTTAGGGCAGTAAAGCACTACTTCTAAAATGGTCGTTAAGATCGTTCACTCAATTTCCTCGATGACATTGTTATCGATGGATCAAGATAAACATCAATCGTTGTCAATTTATAAGTCTCATCATGTGCATGCCTCATTAACCAAGCATATATAGTACTATATGATTGCCACTTTTTCAAGGAAATAAAAAATAGTACTAAGAAAAAACTTTCATCTGTTGTTGTTGTACTAAGAAAAAACTGAAAAAGACACAATAATACTCAACAATTTACTGGAATTTGATATCGACATATACTAAAACAAGTGGTTAATAACAAAAGAAAAGTTTATTTTTGGGTCAAAAAGGTTTCAAATATTTCATTTTCACTGAAACTTTTGAAAGCTAATTAAGCCACTAGAGAAAAAGAATTCCATTTTTATTGGTTAGTTTATAAAGTGGAGCGGTATGAGAATTCAAGTGAAAAACGTAGGCTTAAGATGACGAATATTTGGGAACACTAATAGTGCCAAATGAAATAAGCAAAAGTATATCTTTCCTTTACACCAAAGTATTTTATGATTTTAGATGATATGTGGAACGTATGGGTTTAGGATGAAATATTTATCATCATGATAAAAATCATAGCTAATTAATAATAGAGGTATGATTTTATTTCTTAATCAAACTCACCAAACAAAAACTATATATGTTCGATCACGACTCCAACTTGGGGTGTTTCAGTCGCCTCATGTAGCATGTTGATATCATCCGGCAATTCTCCTACCAACACTTGTCTCATGCAACGTGTTGCTTTGAAAATTGAACTCATTATGTTGACTCTAATATCACTTTTTAGGATCGATCATTAATATTCTTTCAAAAGTTATAGTTGTTAATAAAGTTATAACTTTATTTCTTTAACTAAGCTAATCAAACAAACATTATGTTCGATTATAACTTTGACTTAGATCACCTCAACTCCTTCGGGGTATAGAAACACCATGTATACAAACCTTACGCTTAAATTATGAATGTAAAGAAATTTTTTTCTGAAAGAGCCTCGACTCAATCAAAAATGATAACTTGTAGGTTTTACTTCTACTAGTTAATTTGGAAATGTAATTCAAAATTCATTGATTGTTGCAAATGCCAAGTAGAACAGTACATGTAAGGTAGCATGAGATATGTTATCATTCTCTTTTAGTTATCATAATTTTTTTTAGAGAATCAAACGTTAAGATCGTTAATTAATATTTTAAAATATATTTATATAAAAAATTGCAATTTACACTACTTGTATAAATTTTGAGCATCTAAAATTTTATTTTAAATTATCAAATTAGTGTAATTTAATTTAATTTTAAAAATTAATTAAATTGACTTTCGAAAAGCCTGATATAATTAAAAGAAAGTGAGAAAATATAAATTAAAAAAATTGTCTTATATATGAGACTGAGTAATGAAATGTGGTTAGGACTCTACTACAAATTTTGTCTGTACACAAGAAGTTAATGGGGCACTGAACTAAAGAAGTGACGTGAATCTGAAAAGATTACGAAATATTATTCGTCTAAAATTATGTGTCGTATTTTTCTTTAAATGCATTTTAAAAAATATTAATAAAAATATTTGATATTTTTACTTTTGTTTATGTATTAAAATATAATTTTTTTGTTAAATATTTATTTTATTTATGTGTCATCACTTTATGATTAAAATGTTTGTAATCATCAGAAAAAATGTGATTAAAGATAAAATGGAAAATAGTAACTGAATAACAACTGATTTTATTTCGCCCTTCTAAAATGGCAAATACTTTAAAATAACTACTTTGAAGAATCACGATGAATAGTTTGAAATGAAAAAATCACAAATTAAATGTTGATGAGATGTAAAAGAACACATTCCAATAGTTCTTTTTATTTTTTTAAATTTTACATAGGACATTTCTTAATTTAAATTTACATCATATAAAATATATTTAAAAAAAACATTCCTTATAGTTCTTTTTTTATTTTAAAAATTCAAATCGAAACCTCTAAACTAAAGACAAATAAAGGACCATATCCATCCGATCACATTGATCTCATCTTCACATTATGCAGTAAACAGACAAACTATCGTATAGTGATTGTCTCGCTCATGAGAAATTTGATTTGGATACACATTACGATGGCAATTAAAATTACTAGTGTTTGATTCATTTAATGTGAACACGTAGAAAAATGTTTATAAAAATAATTTTTTATGATTAATTACAAATCAAATCGAAAAGAAAGTTTTTTTAAGAAGAAAATAAAATTTTCTATATAATATAAAATTCTCTTATAAAAAAGACATAAATTTATAAAAAAAAACTACAAAACTAAATCTGGAGAAATCTGGCATGATGTTTACCGTTATGAAGACCCATATATCAGTTGTAACTTGTCATTTGTTTTGATGTGCTCTTCAAGTGTCAAAATCTCACCCAACGTACAAGAATGAGGAAGACAAATCCAAATTTTCAAGACATTAGGCACACAAAAAATTTACGCCTTCCAGCTTATTTTATATGGTATTTTTTTATTTGACACAATATTTAAGAATTTTTTTTTTTTGAAACTTCTGATCTAAGACAATTTTTAGATATTTGTATGATTGAAAATTATTTCATTAAGAATAGAAAGAAAATTTTATATTTAATTTGTGTTTCCAACTAGAGTTAGGTGACATTCTTTTTTGGGATGGATTAAAAAAGAAAGAGTGTCACGTAAAATGGAACGTAGGGATTATATTTTAACTCTCCTTTTGGTCACTCCTTGTTATGTATTGATACTTTTCGTTCTTGTGTTTAAAGATCTTGTATAGTGAATGTGATTGTTTTTTTTTTCTTAATTGAGGTTCTGATTTTAAGTTTTGTGTATGAAAAAGTCTCTGGTAGAAAGTATTTTTCCCGAATGATTTACACTGTGTGAATTCAAATTAATCAAATTTTAAAATAAATGCTGAACATCAAATAAAATTTCTTTTAATCGAAAAGTGCCCTTAGTCAATGTTTGTATTATCTTACTTAAACACCTGATTAGCTTCTTGCATCTTTGAAAAATTGCATCTAAAATACTAATATTTATATGAATTTTTACTAAGTAATATATTAAAACTTTGTTGATTAAAATTCATCCCTTAAATCTGGAGAATGTTTAGAATTCCTATTGACTGATTAGGTTTCATTTATTCTCTATTAATCATCAAATAAAATGTGGTTGCTTCATTATCTCTCTAAGCCAAAAAAAAAAAAAAAAAAAAAAGCGAGCGCGAGAGTAGAAATTACAGTGTACTTTCTTTGTTCACTTTTATCTGTCACTATTTCACTTTTCGAGGTTAATTTAACTAAACTTCAAAACTAAAAAGAAGTAATTAAATTTAATATTTTGGATGGTTGAAAACTATATGAAAAATGCTATAAGTTGCAATTCTTCTCATATTAATATGATGAAAAAATACATCTTAAAATGTTGGTCAAAATTCATATAGTTTGAC
Organism: Solanum medicagineum; assembly: GCA_026153255.1. NCBI lineage: Eukaryota > Viridiplantae > Streptophyta > Magnoliopsida > Solanales > Solanaceae > Solanum > Solanum medicagineum. The sequence goes on from JAPFFP010000001.1 coordinate 15,792,737, forward strand.
CTTGATAAATGAAATAATGACAAGTAAAAGTGAACAGACGAAGTAAAAAATAAAAAAAAACATTTGGCAAGTTGTTTTGTGAGTTGTCATTTATGAGTTTTTACAACTTCTTTATTTATCTTAATGTACTTATTCAAGTGTGAAAGTTATTTTCAACTCATAAGAATTTTATTATAAGGAATATAAGACAATACTTTTGAAAACAAAATATATTTGTAACATTTTAGTAATATAAGAATAGTATAAAGTAAGAAATGAAGACAAACTATTAGGGAAAATAGTATGCGGATAATATTGTTTTTCTCTTCAAGTATGTTCTTTTACAAAGGGAGAATAATCCCTTTTTATAGGATGTAGAAATTGTCCATTTACAATATATTAATACATTTTTATTAAATAGATGCATTACATTATTAGTTTAAGTAAATGAACATTCACAAGAACATTAGATACATTAGTGAATTAATGAACATTCACAAGTTCATGAATTTGTAACACTCCCCCTTGGATGTTCATAGATAATATGCTTCGTTAAAACCTTATTATGAAAAATCCAGTGGGAAAAAACCTAGTGAAGGAAAAAGAGTATACATATTTTGTAATACATTTTGAGTGCTGCCTCATTAAAAACCTCACCAAGAAAATCCAATGGGACAAAACCTTAGTTAAGAAAAAAAGAGTACAACGCGTATTATACTTCCCTTGATGAAAACTTTATCTGATATTTTGGAGACAACACATTCCAATCTTATATCTTAGCTTTCAAATGTTAACGTCGGCAATGCCTTAGTGAATAAATCTGCAAGATTATCACTTGAACGAATCTGCTGAACATCTATCTCACCATTTTGTTGAAGATCATGTATAAAGAAGAATTTAGGTGAAATATATTTTATTCGGTCTCCTTTGATATATCCTCCTTCAATTGAGCTATGCAAGCAACATTATCTTCGTATCATATTGTTGGAGCCTTTGTTTGCATAGAAAAACCAAATGATTTTAAAATATGTTGAGTCATTAATCTCAACCATAAACACTCTCGGCTAGCTTCATGAATGACTATTATTTTTGCATGATTTGAAGAAGTAGCAATTATTGTTTGCTTCATAGAACGCCATGATATAGATGTGCCTCTTTATGTGAACAAATAGCCTGTCTGAGATCGGGTTTTATGCGGGTCTGATAAATATTCCACATCTGTATAACCGATCATTTCTGATTTGAATGCATCAGAATACAACAATCCCATATCAATTGTCCCTTGAAGATATCGGAATATATGCTTAACACCTTTCCAGTGTCTTCTTGTTGGACATGAGCTGAATCTCGCCAATAAACTTACTGCAAAACAAATATCTGGTCTTGTGTTGTTGGCAAGGTATATTAGTGCCTCAATAGCATTGAGATATAGAGTTTCATCACCAAGAATCTCCCCATCCTTTTCTTGAGGTCGAAATGGATATTTATTAATATCGAGTGATCTCACAACCATTAGAGTACTCAATGGGTGTGACTTGTCCATGTAAAATTGCTTCAAGACCTTTTGAGTGTATGTTGATTGATGGATAAATATCACATTAGTCAAATGTTCAATCTGTAGGCCAAGACAAAACTTTGTCTTTCCAAGATCTTTTATTTCAAATTCTTTCTTCAAACACTCAATAACCTTTGAAAGCTCCTTAAGAGTGTTGCCGATGTTCAAGTCATCAACATATATAGATATTATAACAAATTCAGATCCAGACCTTCATATGAAAATATAAGGACAAATAGGATCATGTTTGTATCATTTATTTAGCAAATATTTACTAAGATGATTATACCACATCCGTCCTGATTGTTTCAATCCATCTAAGGATTTCTGAAACATTATTGAACAAGTGTCTTTTGAATGTTTGTATGCTTCAGGAAGTTTGAATGCTTCAGGAATTTTCATAAAAATGTCATGGTCCAATGAGCCATATAAATAGGCTGTGGCCACATCCATTAGATGCATTTCAAGTTTTTCATGAACTGATAAAGTTAACAGATACCTGAAGGTAATTGCATCTACCACATGAGAATATGTCTCCTCATAATCAATGCCAGACTTTTGCGAAAATCCTTGTGTCAGAAGTCATACTTTATATCTTACGACTTTACCATTTTCATTGTGTTTTCGCACAAAGACCCATTTGTAACCAACTAGCTTGATACCTTCAGATGTTTGAACTATTCGTCTGAAAACTTCACATTTTTCAAGTGAAGCCGATTCTGTTTGAATTGCTTCCTTCCATTTTGGCCAGTCATTTCTCTGCCTACATTCACTGACAGATCTTGGTTCCAAATCCTCATCTTGTTAAATTATTTCAATAGCAACATTATAGGCAAAAATATTATCAACTACAATATTATTTCGGTTCCACCTTTTTCTCGTTGAAACATAATTTATTGAGATTTCTTCATTCTCATTATTTTTAGATACTTGGACCTCCTCAGTGATATCACTATTTGTTATGTCTCGAGACTCTTCTTGAGCAATTTCCTTTGTATGATCATTTAATCATTTATTCCTTTTCTTTTTCGAAGATTTTTATCCTTGGAACCAATTGGTCTTCCACGTTTTAAGTGTGGCCTAGACTCATTTGTCTTGATAAGTTGTCCTATTGGGACATTAACTCGAACTGTAGCATTAACAACAAGGATATATAATTTTGTAATCCCTGAAAGGTTAGTAAATGTATCCAGCAGTTGATTTGCAATACTTTGCAAATAAATCAACTTTTGAACTTCTTGATCACATTGATTTGTTCGAGGATCTAAACGAGATAATGACAATAAATTCCAATCTATCTCATTTTCTAATTGTCTATGATCTCCCCTGATGTTGGGTATACTGATTCATTAAAATGACAATCAACAAACCTTACCTTAAATAAATCTCCAGTTCTAGGCTCCAAATATTATATAATAGAATGAGATTCATACCCAACATATATCTCCAACCTTCTTTGGGGACCTATCCTTGTGCATTATGGTGGAGCAATTGAAACATATAACGCACAACCAAAGACCCTAAGATGGGAAATGTTTGGCTCCTGACCAAAAATCAACTGCAATGGAGAGATATCATGATATCCAGTTGGCCTATGCGTACAAGTGCTGTTGCATGCAAAATAACATGCCCCCGTATCAAAACAAGCAATCTTCTCCTCATCAACAATGGTCTAGTTATCAATTGAAGACGTTTAATCAATGACTTTGTTAGACCATTTTGAGTATGAACATGAGCAACAAGATGCTCAATTGTTATCCTAATGGACAAATAATAATTTATTAAATGCCTAAGATGTAACTCACTAGCACTATCAAGACGAATTTGTCTTTATTGCATAATCTGAAAATTGTGCTTTTAACTTTATTATTTGAGTCAACAACCTCGCAAAGGCCATATTGTGAGTTGACAATAAGCACACATGTGACCATCTTGTTGATGCGTGTATCAGATCATATAATATTTAAATGATCCACATGCAGGGTGAATAAGCCCATATATATCACCCTATATCCGTTGCAAAAATGCAGGGGAATATTCCACCGCAACCGTAGTTGTTGATGGTTTAATAACCAACGTTCCTTGGAACAAGCAACACAAGAGAATTCATTTGACTTAAGAACATTTTGGTTCTTCAAAGTATGCTCATGTGAATTCTCAATTATCCTGCGCATCATATTATAACGGGGATGGCCCAACGGTCATGCCAAATGATAAAATCATTAGAATCAGTAAATCTTTTGTTACAATGGCATGTGATTCAACTGTATCAATATTTGTTTGGTATAACCCAAAAGAAAGTGCAGGTAAGTTTTTATGCACAATTTTCTTCTCCGCATTTATTATAATAATATAAAGATATTCAACCTTTCGTTTATTCGCAGTCTCAACATGATAGCCATTTTGGTGAATAACCTTGAAATTTAACAAATTTCTTTGAGACTTACTACAATACAATGCATTATCAATTACCAGTATTGTTCCTCCAGGTAATAATAAGGCCGCTCTTCTAGAGCCGTCAATCAATTTTGTACTACCGAATATTGTATTACTACAGACATTTTTTATAACCAAATGGGAGAAATATTTCTTTTCTCTTAGTATCGTATGAGTTGTGGCACTGTCCAAAAGACACATATGTCCATTATCTTGGATCCAACCGAAGATTGAAGATTTTATTTATCTGTATAAAATAAAAATACATAATAAGAAGTAAGAAAAAACACTAACAAAAGAAAATTTAAGTACTTCTACAGTACATAAAACAGTTAAACACAATAATATTTATTTTTAATTCAATGATTAATCTTCAGTTTTGATCCCCAAAGAAGTCTCCAGCTTCCAGATGAGTAATATCATGGAGGCCATCGAAAACATCATCTTTCAATGTCAAATTTGCCTCAATATTCTCATTATATTCATGAGAAGGACCTGTTCGGGCATCATCTTTGTCACGCCCCGGGAGGGTACCCTAGATGTGATTGACACTCGGAGACTATTGCTAGCCCCCAAGCGGACCAACTAGTCTCATTGCCATCGTCTTGTCAGTTTATTAGCGGAAGAAGATAATGTAATAACAATAATACTATTGTATCTGTGGGCTCAATGCTATCAATCTCAGTCGATCATGGAAGAAATAGAATAATCAAACAAAAGTCTTAATATAAAGGAGGAAGAGCTAACCCCCGACATCAAACATCAGCGTCTATGTCTATGAAGCCTCTATACTTATGTCTGAGACAGTACCATGACAGGCCATGACTACCAAAATCAAGTAAAAGACTATCAGTCAAAAGAAAATAAACATCCTCTGAATATAGGGAGGACTCACCACTATCTGAAAATACGAAAAGCTTTGAACCTCAATGATCGGGATGCTGAATTCCTCGGTCTATCGAATCTACCTCATAAAATGATGCAGCGCCAGAGGGCTGTTAGTACGTGGAATGTACTGTATGTAAAATGGGCTAAAGAAAAAAAAATAATATGCAATCACTCCTCAATCACTCAGCCTCACCTCAAAGTAAAGGACAAGACTCTAGCACCTCACTATCCATCAAACATCAAACATTCACATCACATCGAAGTTCTATCATCATGAAACCTATCTGGGAGTTTCTATAACCGACAACCACTACCTATGAGCCGGTAGTGATACAACGAAGAGATGTCACTGCCACATCCATCCAGTACCTTGCCGGGGTAAAGGATGAATCCGTCAGTGGATCCAAAGTCTGTCGAGTCCTCTTTGAGACAAAGGAAACATCTGTTTTCACGGTTCAATCCTCTCCTATGCTGGCCACATAGTTAATGGGTATGAGTGGAACTCACTCTTACCCAATTCGGTGCTAATACTCCCCCCAAGACTCAATATGCTCATAAGTCTGTCAATCCATCAAGAACTTCCATCACCCAAACTCTATGGACAAGACTATTTTTTAAAGTTCAAGGAGATACGTTCATGCAACTCTATCAATATAATTTCAGCTATAATAGTCAGCAACACACTCACCTCAGGACTCAGACTCAGTCAAGCATTATATTCAGACAATCAAGGATCTAGACATCCCCTCTAAGTTCATTATTCAAGTCTTTACAGATAGAGTTCGTAAGGGTTAGATCACAATCACATAATAATATATATAGAGAGTAAACTTTAAGCATGATGATTATCAATTTAGGATATAAAATATAGTTTAAAGATTACATTCAAGAACTCAAGATAATATCCAGGAATTTAAAGCTAATATTCAAGAAACTTTCAAGAAACCATAATTCAAGACTTCTAAACATTTCTTCTTCATCCTAACTTTACATTGGGCACATGAAAGAACAATTTTATGCTTTTTGGTAGCCTTTACATGTCTGGGAATGATGAATCTTCAAGGAATTGGAGCTTTCACACAAACCCTCACTTCTCTTGTTCTTCTCTTCTCTTAGAACTCACGTAAAAGTCTTAGAAAATTTATGCGTTTAAAACCCTTTTCGTTCGAAATATACTTTAAAGACCGGGCTAGGGTATTAAAATATGTTGGGAAGGACAAAATTACCCTTCCCGAAACTAAAAATAAAAAAAGATTTTTGGTACACAGGTGAGCATCGCGAAGGGGGCCTGCACAGTGTATTTTGGTAAGTTTTTTGGAAAAACAGATCCCGTAGAAAAATAACGAAAAAGCACAAGTGCAAGTCCGCATCCCTGGCGCGTCACGGAGGGGACGCGGATTTGCCACTATTTTTGCACAAATTATGCAATTTCATAATTTGACCTAGTTGCTCTTAAATCGGGTCGAGACCATTTTCTTACTCAATTTTCTGCGATGATCGCAAATTCGGTCTCAGATTCTCCATCGGAGCTTTGGAAGACGCATTGTGCTCATTATGTATTTTAGAGGCGTTTTGGTAATTTTACGGGGTGTTACATCATCTCCCCCTTGGAATCATTCATCCTCGAATGATGAGTAAGGGTCGGACAAAGACATGAATAATCTAAGAACGCTATCTCATTCCTTACTCAGGAACACTCGAACTCTCGCTATCCATCATCTATCTATCTCTGTCTTAGACTCGGAAATGGAATAAAATAAGGTATCAACTTAGTGAAAAAAAATATTCGAGAATGTTAAGGATAAGAATATTTACCTTCGACATCATCATCACTTGGCATGAAAAGATGCGGGTATCTGAGTTTTCATCGCTTCCTCAGCTTCCCACGTAGCTTCCTCAACAAATTGATTCCTCCATAAGACTTTAACGGAGGCTATCTCCTTATTCCTTAGCTTGCGAACTTGTCAGTCAAGGATCTGGATGGAAATTTCCTCATATGACAAGCTATACTTCACCCCCGTACTCTCCATAGGAATCACTAAGGCTGGGTCCCCCAAATACTTCTTCAGCATAGATACATGAAACACCGGGTGAAGTCCATCTAACTCGGAAGGCAAGTCTAACTCATAAGCAACTTTTCCAATCCATCTTACAATTTAGTATGGTCAGATATAACGGGGACTCAGCTTCCCTTTCTTTCCAAATCTCATGATACCCTTCATGGGTGACACCTTCAAGTACACCCAATCATTTACATCAAACTCCAAGTCTCTTCTTCTCACATCCGTATATGACTTCTGACGACTCTGGATGTCTCCAACCTTTCCCTGATGACCTTCACTTTCTCCATAGACTGGTGCATAAGATCAGGCCCAATCAACTCAGCTTCATCCACCTCGAACTAGCTAATCGGGGATCTACATCTCCTTCCGTATAATGCCTTATACGGGGCCATCTGAATGCTAGCATGATAGCTATTATTATACGCGAACTCAATCAATGGTAAATGATCATCCCAATTTCCCTTGAAGTTGATAACTCATGCTCTCAATATATCCTCCAAGGTCTGAATAGTACGCTCTGCCTGCCCATCTGTCTATGGGTGAAAACCAGTGCTCAAATTCAACTTCGTACCCAGTCTCTTCTGGAAAGACCCCACAATCTCACGAATATATGATCGGGCATACTCCTCAGCAGTGTAAGTTGTCTTGACTGGCAAGAAGTGGGATGATTTAGTCATTCTGTCAACAATCACCCGTATCAAATCATGTTGCTTTTTGGATCTTGGTAAGCCGGTAATAAAATCCATATTGATCATCTCCAACTTCCACTCAGGAATTTCAAAGTTCTGAGCTAACCCACACGGTTTCTGATGTTCAACCTTGACCTGTTGGCAATTGGGGCACTTAGAAACAAATTCGGTAATGGCTTTCTTCATCCCATTCCACCAATAGACTTTCCTCAAGTCGTGATACATCTTGGTGGAGCCAGGATAGATGGAATATCTCGTTCTATGAGCCTCGGCCATGATTCTGTCACAAACACTATTAACATCGGGTACACACAATCTTAATTCCCCATCTCCCCATCTCGAGAAAACCATTTCCTTCTGGTTTTGAACCGCTTCTTTCAATTGGAGTAAGACAGGGTCTTGGTCTTACTTTTCTTTCACCTTAGACACTAAGGATGAAGCAGATCCATTCTGGACATTGACCCCGCTTTCGCTGTTCTCCTCAAGTTGCACTCCCAAACGATTCAATCTATGTACCTCCTTGGTTAATTCTCTCTTCCCCTCCTCCACATGGGCAGTGCTACCCATGGACATACTACTAAGAGCATCAGCAACAGTGTTAGCCATACCTAGGTGATAGAGAATGCTCATATCATAATCCTTGAGCAACTCCAGCCATCTCCCCTACTGTAGGTTGAGTTCTTTCTGGTTGAACACGTACTGCAAGCTTTTGTGGTTAGAGAACACGTCCACATGCACCCCATACAAATAGTGATGCCAGATTTTAAGTGCGAACACCACTGCTGCCAACTCAAGGTCGTGAGTCGGGTAATTCTTCTCATGAACTTTAAGCTGTCTGGAAGCGTAAGCTATCACCTTCCCCCTCTGCATGAGTACACAGCCCAATCCCACTCTGGATATATCACAGTATATCACGAAGTCACCCGTCCCGCCTGGCAAGGTCAACACTAATGTTATAGTCAATCTAGTCTTCAACTCCTGAAAACTCTTCTCACATCCTCAAACCACTGAAACTTGGCCTTCTTCTAAGTCAGCTTTGTCAACGAGGCTGACAAAGAAGAGAAACCCTCCACAAATTTGTGGTAGTACCCAGCCAAACTCAAAAAACTTCTTATTTCTGTTGGAGAAGTGGGTCTTGGCCAGTTCTTAACCGCCTCAATCTTTTGCATATCAACCCAAATACTGTCTCCCGAAACAACATGGCCTAAGAAATCCACTGACTTGAGCCAAAACTCACACTTGGAAAATGTGGCATACAACTCATGATGTTTGAGTGCTTGCAAAACCATTCTAAGGTGATTAGCATGCTCTTCTTCATTCCTCGAGTATACCAGAATGTCAACAATAAAATTAATCACAAATATATCGAGATAGGATCTGAATACCCTGTTCATCAAGTCCATGAAAGCTGCAGGTGTATTTGTCAACCCGAAGAACATGACTAAGAACTTAAAATGGCCATACCGTGTCCTAAAGGTTGTCTTTGGAATATCACTTTCCGCACCTTTAACTGATGATAACCCGATCTGAGGTCTATCTTGGAGATACAAGTAGCACCCTGAAGTTGGTCAAAGAGATCATCTATTCTGGGAAGAGGGTACTTATTCTTTATGGTAACATTGTTCAACTGTCAGTAGTATATACACATCCTCAAAAACCCATCTTTCTTACACAAGAATTGGACAGGAGCACCCCAAGGTGAGACACTAGGCCTTATGAAACCTTTCTCTAACAAGTCTTTCAATTGCTCTTTCAATTCTTTCAACTCTACGGGGGCCATTCTATAGGGTGGAATTGAGATAGGTTTGGTCTCGGGAAGAACATCAATCCCAAAGTCAATATCCTTATCAGGAGGGACTCCAGGAAGATCATCAGGAAATACCTCAGGAAACTCATTTAAAATCGGGACTGACTCGACAGTAGGAGACTCAACATCATCAGACTTCACTCCCACGAGGTGGTAAAAACAACCCCTTGGATATTAACTTTCTAGCTTTAAGATAAGAGATGAATTGACCCTTAGGTGCAACATAACTCCCTTTTCACTCTAAGACAGGCTCATTAGGAACTTGAAACTTAACAATCCGGGTTATACATCGATAGAAGCATAACAGGCATGAAGTAAATCTATGCCCATTATTACATCAAAATCAACCATCTCCAGCTCTATCAAATCAGCTAAGGCGTCTCTATGATAAATAGATACTACACAGTCCCTGTAAACCCTATCAACTACGATAGACTCACCAGTAAGAGTAGACACAGAAAAGTGTTCATGCAAATACTTTAGAAGAACCCCAAATTTATTAGCCACATAAGGGGTCACAAAAGACAATTTGTCACACGGATCAAGTAATGCATAGCAATCATAAGTAAAGACACGAAGCATACCCGTGACAACATCTGGTGCAGCCTCCTACTCCTATCAGTTACCCGTAGCATAAAGATGGTTCATCCCGCCTACTGTACCCGTAGTAGTAGTACCTCTCTACTGGTTACCCGCTAGAGGTGCTGACGAAGACTGAGCTTTGCCGCTCCTCTCACCTCGCCTTCTCTTTGGACACTTAAAACTGAGACCAGCCTGACCACATGCATAACATACATCCTTGCCAACATGGCACTCACCTAGATGGAGCTTACCGCACTTGCTGCAATGTGGCTTTCCCCTTATACCTTGAGTCACACTGGCCTGAGACTGAGCAGCCAGGGTCTTGAAATTCTAATAACCCTAAGATTTCTGATCATACCTGTTTGGCTGGACGGGCGCACTCGCTACAAACTGCACAGGATGAGATGATCTCCTCTAGAAATAGGACTTGTCACCCTTATTTTGTCTCTGCGAGCTAGGCTCATGTCCCGCTGACTTCACCTTTCAGCTCAAATGCTCTACCCTATCTCTCCTCTTATTTTCCTCTGTCTGCTGGGCATAGACCATAAGTCTGGAGATGTT
>JAPFFP010000001.1:15814461-15830742 GCA_026153255.1 Solanum medicagineum
CATCCCACAATTTCAAAAACACTCAAATAGTTTCAAAAAAATTTTTGCTGTTTTTTTTAATCAATTACCCTAGTTTAATTATGAATTATATTTTTTTTAGATTCAATTAGTTAATAGTTAAATTGAATCTTCTCCTTTTGATAATTTTAAGAAGCTTTTTAATCAATTTATATTAATTCGTTTTATAGTCAAAGCTAATTCATTTTGACTACTTTTTAATGTCTAATTGGCTATGGTTGCAATTTTAGTGGCCAAATTTGTAACTAATCTCCCACCCACTTAAGCTCTCTGTTTTAGACCCAATTGGGTCCATTTGTTTTTGTTACCAAAATTGCAGCCCAAAATCATCTTTGACCCGGCCCAAACTCCACCTTATCAGCATTACACCTGGGGGTGTTCACGATTTGGATAACAATCAATTCAAACTGAAAAATCGAACCAAACCGATTAAATAAAGGGATTTTATTTTGGTTTTTGGTTTGGTTTGATTTTAGTTTAGTTTTTTTAAAAATTGATATTATTTGATTTGGGTTTGGATTTGTTTGGAAAAATCGAAAAAATAACCGAAACGAACCGATAAATTATATTCATATATTTTACAATTATATATACATAATATATTATTTATAAAAATAATTTTTATTTTTTAATATACTTATGCAAGTATAAATACTCAAAACGAAAACATTTATCTTATTAATTTCATGTATATGAATGTCTATAACAATTCTTGGAGGGACTAGAAATGTTACTAGCTCTTTCTTCTAGGCCAAAACAGTGAATTTTAAAACTTTTTCACAGTAAATTTAGTGGTTGAAAATTTTATAATATCAGTCGTTCTAACTATTTCTCGTTTTGAATGAATTGTTGTCACTTTTTCTCCATTTTAAATATATCATTACTTTTATTTTTATGTTTAGTTAATAACCGAATAATCGAACCAAACCGAACCAAAACTGATAACAACTAAACCAATTAATGTATATTATAATTGGGTCAGTTTGGTTCTGAGAATTTAAAAATCGAATAAAGTTGGTTTGATTTTGACCAATAACCGACCCGTGAATACCCCTAATGTTACACATATTACACAAATACATACAAACATATACTTGAACTACACGTGCCCTCTTTGTTTACTCCTTTGTTTTTTCTCCTCACGCGTACAACACCCTCGACCCTTATCTTCTTCTCCATCAATAGACCAGCAAACCAACTAAACAACAAACACGACCCCAATGGATCCGACAAACGCTCCTCTACGCTCCCAAACATGAATTTTGAATTGATTTTCCTCATATCCGATATGATTTTTCCCTCCCGTTGGCCCTTATTTTTAGGGCTATTTAAGCCCCTTTCCTGCATTGTTGAAGGGGAAATTACCTTCGGAAAAGCATATATGGAGCAGTCCTCACCTACAAATACAGAAAATTTTTCATTTTGTAAAAGCTAATTTTCACAAGAACTTGGTCAATTAAAAGATCTTGAAGTTGGGATCTTTTTTTCAAATCAAGTTCATAGACGAGTTTCCATGTTGGTGGTATAGAGGTCGTGGCAAAGCTCGTCGTCTCAGTTGTTGCTCCGGAAAAGGCATTAGGCTTAATAACGTTTTATTTTGTTCTTTTTGAGTATGATTGTTTGATTGTGAAAAGAACCCTTATGTGATGTTAATATTTTTTGCTCATGCTTGTCTTACCTAGATTTGTTATGAGATGACGAGTCAACATTATGATGTGATCATTGGTTGTTAAGATGGTCTCTAGAGCCATAGTCCATGTTCATTGTTTCGTTTGAATATTCTGTTGATCCTTGCTGTTCCAGTTGGATTTTTCGAAGTTTTTTTTAGGTTAATAGTGCCTTAAAATGACCTATTCTTCACCATTTTAGTGTTTTAAATGTTAAGTCTTTTATGTGAACCTGAGTTTCTGTTGAAATATTGTCGGATTCATGAGTCTCTGATGTCCCCCTTTCCTATTTCTTTTCAGTTTTTCGCTTTCAATGTGTAACCAAACCTTTAATGTGCACATTTCGGCATATATTACACTTCTCTTGTCTTTGCTTTCATATGTTTGACACCAATTTTGATCGATCTATGACGCATTTTAGATTGTCATCTGATCAAAATAGGTGTTTTTAAAACATTTTAAAATAAATGAATTTATTTTCAATTTTTATCCAATAATGACGTATCCTTTTACGTATCCTTTTATGTGTACTTTTATGTATGTATATATCCTTTTATGTATACTTTTATGTGTGTGTGTGTATATATATATATTATTATTATTATTTTTGTTGTTGTTGTTGTAAACATTATTATTTATTTATTAACATTTGGATAATAATATTAATATTAATATTTTTTATTATTTACTTATTATTAACATGTCAATATCGTATTTTAAATGCATTATGTATTTCTAATATATCATTTCTAAATTTATTTAATTTAAAATAATAATTATAATACGTTTAATATTTTACATAATAACTTTAATATATAATAAGTATTTCTTTACATAAAGATTATTATTTCAAATATTGTATATTTATAAGTGTGTATATTGTATTTATTAATTAGATGATAATCCATTTAATTTTATCCTAATTTGTTCAATTCGTAGCCTTTTCTATGAAATTCATTTCAATTCTAGTCATTCTCTTTATAATTTATTTCAATTTTAACTAATTTCTTTACAATTCCTTGCAATTCTAGGCTAATTGGGTCAATTTTGACTTAATTTTCAGTAACCAAATTCAATTTCGTTTCAATTAAACTCGAATACCCATTTCGACCCGGATTCAACGCACCATGTTAATATTCAATCTTGACCGTTCATTTGGTAATCCGATGGCTATGATTTAATCCCCAATTTCCTTTCCCTTTTAACAAATATATGCCTAAAACCCTATTCATTTTCCACTTTCCCATTCTAACGCAACAACAGCCGCCTGTTAACCCCTCCCCACGAAACGGCTCTTCGTTCCTCCTATTTTTCGGCAGGTACCCAAAGCCGGACGGAAGACCCCCATTTCGTCGTCCCTCCGGCGAAACCCTTTACCTCCACAGCCACGCCGGACAACCACCCTTAACTTCCTCTTTCCGTCGACCTCCACGCAGGCACCCTCTTCACTGGAAAACCCTCTCTCCTTCATCCCTCTTCCCCTCTCCGTCAGGCAACCGGCAAAGGACGGGAAGCAAAGCTCGAATCAATCAGAAACAACTGTAGAGTGGTGTTGTCTGGTTTGATTACAGCATTGTTCATTCTTTGGTCTGGTTTGATCTCCTTACTTATCTTTATTTATTGTTGCTGTTTCATTCGTATCAGATTTTGAGTTTGTTCAATTGTGAGTTGGATATATCACTCCCATTTTTACTGCCGTTTGAAATGTCAATTTGTTCAATAAGGATTTTTGTTGTTCTTGCTATCTGGCTGGGTACGTTTCGTGATGAGTTGAAGCATATTTGCAGGTTTACCTATTCACCATTTTGTCACTTTTGAACAAATCTTCGGATTGATCTGATTTATTCCCGAATTGTATTACCTAAATTGCAAAAATCACGAATTATTTCCTCCTTTATGCGATTGAGTTATGGAATCTTGGCTATTCTTTTCTTTTTCTCTCTTAATTAATGGATGACTGCTGCTTTAATTAGCTCTAATTTATTTGACTAGTTATGTAATTGATTTTTTTTTATTGGACAAATATGATCTATTAGGATAATTTGTTCATATACTATTCAGAATACTCCTCGCATAATTCTTTCATAAGAAAAGTCTAGAGACTCAATATTCTACAATTCTCCATTTTATAATTCTCTTGCAACATTGCCCTGTTTTGGTTCGCACCTCTCCCAAGTTTAAGATTAAGGTTTCTAGATTTCAAGTAATCGTGGGAATCAATTAGTTTGTTTTAAGTTTTCTTTTGCAATCAAGGGTGTGAAGAGTCGCCAGGGAATGGGATGGAGGAGGCTTAAAGTTTTTTTTTATTTTGGTTTTGTATTTTTCTACTTCACGCAAATCTTGTAATGGCAAAAAAAAAATATAGTGAAACTGGGGATCTAGTATAAAGGCGGAAGGGAAAACTATGTGCTAACTGATTTTCTTTTATTCTTTTTAATTTTTTTTTGTGTTGTTTTGTTTGTCTTAGGCAAATTTTGATCTATGATCTTTTTGATAAGTTTAGGGTGAATAGTATTAAAACCAAAAAAAATGTTTTTCTTTTCTTTTCATATATGATGCTTAGAGATCATGTTTTAGGATTTTTTTTTCCTTTCAATAGAAAACTTGCTCATATGATCTTGTTTAAATATGTGTGCGATAAATATCATGCTTAGGATTTTTGACAATATTTGTCTTGTTTAAAATATGCCTGTTAGATGCCATGCCTATAGGATTGTGGTCTTGTTTTTAGATATCAGTTGTTTCAAGCATGTCTAAGAATATATTTTGACATCATGCATAAAATTTAACAAGATTGGTTTTTCATCATAATCTTTATTTTTATAAATCATGTTTTAATATTATGTGCTTTAGAAAGCATGCTCTTAGGTTTAATTTTTATGTGTTTTAGAAATCATGTTTAGGTTTAATTAATTTTTTGCTAAATTATTAGAAATCATGTTTTAGGCTTAAATTATTCTTTTACATATTATGAAGCTATAGAAATCATGCATATAGGACTCAATTTATTAACATATTATATAAGTGCCTTTATTAAATCCTTTTTAAATTTTGAAAGTCTTTTACTAAGTTAAAAAGAAAAATGTTCTCTTTGAAAGTCTAGTTAGGAGCCTTATATTCGCTTTAAGTCTAGAACCACCAAATATAGAAGTCCAATGCCTCGTGGACATTAGGAGGGCCGCAAGGCACTTTAGGAAAATGATTAGAATTTTTTTATTTCTTTTAGTGCGCCTTTAAGCTAAATAAATAAATCATAATAGGAGGGATAGGGGTATATAGGACCTTCGGAAAGGATGATCAAAACTCGAGCTTTAATAGGAATGAAACCTTGGTTTTCGTCTTTAACCTTAATAAGCCATGTGAAGCTAAAATGACAAAATTTAATTGTCTTCAAAAAATAAAAGCGGAGTTATTGATCCGAGTTGAGTGATAAATCGCTTGGTCATAATTTTCTTCTCTTTTGTTTTTAATGCTTGGGGTAGTTAGATTTTTAATTGCTCATTTTCTGCTCTATTTATTTGATCATTTAGAATTAATTAGAATACTTTTAAATTGGAGACCCTATTTGTAAACCCCCACATAAATGCGAGATACGGTCGGGACCCGCCTTTGGAGACCTCAAAGGGTGCGTAACACCTTCCCTTTGAGGTAACTTGAACCCTTACCCCTTCTCTGGTTGGCGTTGACCCTTAGATTAGTTGTAGATTAGAATGGTGTCCTAATGCACCTTAATTCATTAGGTGGCGACTCTTGAATCAAATTTTTAAAATCCCAAAAGAGTCATTGCCACGACGTCGTCCAGGTTCCCGTCTTTTCGCGGAGAAAAAATGGGGTGCGACATCATATCTTTCAGTTCAGTCATGTTAATATATGAACGTATCCTTTTAGTATACCGATTGAGTCATTTTTGCTGCTGTTTGTGTCTGATTTATCCTAAAGTTGAAAGTCTATGATCACAAATAATAATATGCGTGCTTTTTCAATATTAGAAGTTTTATTTTTCTAATACAAAAAATATGGGTCTGTTCTCTGTTTATATTTCTCATGAACAAAACTTAGCTAATATTGATTTGATAAGGCTGTATTACTTCTAAATGGTTACAAGCTATGCCTCGATTTCATTTCCGCGTGTGCCAGGACTTACACTTAGAAACCTAATCTCTTTCTAGTGTTTTTAAGAGGATCTAAATTGCCTAACCTGGTGATACAATGGCTGGTCTGCTGCTATATGGTGTTTATAACTTATTTTACTAAAAGACAGGTCTGTTACACTACTTGTTAATCCTTCATTCATTATCTTTTCTTCAAGCATTGAGAATGGCTACGGTGAGAAATCTGAAAATCAAGACATCTACTTGCAAACGCATACAGAAGGAGCTCCATTCTTATGAGAAAGAGGTCGAGAGAGAAGCTGCTAAGACTGTTGATATGAAGGACAAAGGCGCCGATCCCTATGACCTCAAACAACAGGTGTATTTAATTTCACCATGTTTTAAGATTTCACTTTTGTGTTAGGTGCCTCATCCTCAATTTTGCACTTGGCATTGGGATATTTTTAAGATCCCGATCTTGGAAAGGGACTTATTCTGCTATTGCATTTCATCACTATAGTGAGTAAATGGTTTTAACTAGGCAGTTGTGTTCAAATTGAAACTCAAAGTGTGGTTTTTCCAGACACATACAAGATAAATAGGTACATTGGAAGGGCATTTGGGCATGAAGTTTTTACTTTTTCCCCAAGTTGAACTCTGGAAGCTCTTTTGGCTGCGAAAATAAACTTTTACTCTTGGACTCTTTCTCAAAGGAATAAATAAATTATCTTGGATTTGCCAACAATAACATCCCCAGTGTAATGGCACAAGTGGGATCTACAAAAGGTGGTGTGTACACAAACCTCACCCATATACAGGAGTTGGATTTTAAGGACATATTATGCAGTTTGATGTGTAGTGAAGCAAAATACTAATTATCTACAAAAACCACACCATCATTCCTTCGTGCTATGATCACAGTCACAGATGTGCATCAATGTATAAATTGTGACATTTTTATATACCTATTTGATAATTGATTATACATTAAGAGAAATTGTCTAGCGAGGAGGAGAGGTAGCACTAAGCGAGAAAACAGATTATTGTGGAAACTTAAGTGAAAGAAACATCGCCTATTCCTTTTCTGTTTTCATCTTGATTCTGGGTTTGGTAGGTGATTGTGTCTTATGCTAAACAACCTCGTGTGATTTTGTCTAGTAAAATACTGATATAGTAGAAAGAATAATCTTTCTTTTCTTCTTTGTTGACACCTGTTTCTGTCCTGAAAATGCTATTATAAATTGTAGCAACTTTATTTTATATAGTTTTGACATTCAAGGAAATTGGTTTTATTGCATTGCAAATAGGCCTCATTTGTCTGCGCTTAATGGAGGTCTGAATTTGTATGTTTCAAGCCTCAGGCCATTAACTGTAGATGCTTGCATTAAGATTTAAACAGTATTTGGTCTAAATAAGTCTAATTCATCACCACCAACGAACATAAATATTGCATTTTTGAAAATCAAATAGTGATTTTTATTTTACTAAATGTATATATATTTTTTAATATTTTATTACCTTTTTGTTTGAATTCTAATTTTGATGTGTTTGCAAATAAACAAAATTATGCACATTCAGATATTGAAAGACAAATAGTCTTAATCATTTGGTGTTCAGATCTCGAGACGACATCTTAATCATTTATATGTGCATTCCGATTCAGACGTCTTAAACTTCATGAAAACAAATGAGGCCTTATTATCCCCTGTTACTTATTTATTATATGTGTTCTGCAGGAAAATGTGTTGGCTGAATCCAGAATGATGGTCCCTGATTGTCGCAAGCGCCTGGAAGGAGCACTAGAGGATCTTAAAGGAGCTCTGGTATTGTGTGATGTGCTATTAGTGCTTCATTTAACTCTTATATTTTTGTGATTTCCACCTGTTAAATTGCAACTCCCCCCAAAATAAAAAATAAATAAACAAAACCAAGAATGGAAACCAAAAAGAATAATATTAAACAACTAGGGAAAATGCGTAGGAAGATAACTAAATGAATCAATGGAAGACTGCAAGTAGTTTGATCTGTCAAAGGAGGTGCATTAGATTAATTCTTCAAGGTTCTGGAACATTGAGTAAAGCGCAAACCCAATGCGCACTAACGTACTGGTTGAGAAGGGTCCGACCACAAGGATCTATTGTATTTTTGCCAGAGGCTGTTTCCAAGGCTTGAATCTGTGACCTCTTGGTCACATGCGCTGGGTTCTGGAACTCGAGTGCAGTAGATTAAGGATCTTTACATGCGTTTGTCTTAGGGTATGTCAACGAGCCTTTTTCTTGCTAATATGATGTTAGTTCTTTGCAAGTTGGGATGTTCAACTCGTTCCCCAAGAAAGTCCTTTTACAACAACAACAACAACAACAACAACAACAACATTACCCCAAGCCTCAAAAGCTCCCGCCCATTGCGGGGTAAGGGTGGGTCGGATGTATGCAGCTTGATTCCTATGTTTAAATACATAGGGCGACTGTTTCCGGATGACCCATGATGAGCGTCGAAAGTTGTATTGACTAACTGCTACTTCACAATTCAAAGAAGCGCAGACAGTTTAAAGAGTCATTTTACTTTATTCCATCCTACCCCAAAGCCAAAAAATAGTGAATCTTTGGCTCCATCCAAGAAAGCCCTTTTATAACCTGAAATATAGAACTCTCTTGTCAAAGCTTTCATGTGGTTACTCTTTCCTAGAGCATGGTGCGGCTATCCGTTGTGGATTTTTTAGTTGCATTTTGGTTACTGGGTTATTGATGAGAAATATAATTCCAAACTGACTATCCTTGCAACTTCTAACATTTCCACTTTATAATTACACCACCTTAACTAAGCAACTTTAGCATCCTCCTTTTCCATGATTTCATCTATTTCTCATTTACCAGACAAGAAACTTCAATTAGTTTTGGTTGTTTTTCTTTCTTTTTGTTGTGTGACCCATGGTATCCCTTAATTTCTGAAATTCTAGCTTCTTTATCTCATTCTTATCTAGGGATCTGCTGATGAGAAGCTAATTGTTCTGCTTCATCCATGTTCATTCTTTTCTAATAACGTCTAAGCCACCTCTTCAATTCTCCTATTGGAACCCTCCTACAGAACCTCAATTCCTGTGCATATATTTTTGCGAACACAATTTGGCACCTTAATATTTGATGCGTCAAATTCACCTCTTGCATGTGTTCCTGACCTTCATACCATGGTAATAGAAGCTTATCTGAAGAGCTTTGAAGCTTAGTACAGGTCACATCTGCTCCAACGCTACATTTGCATTATCAGAGCTTCATTCACTGCTCTGAAATCTATATCTACCTATTGGTCTCTTACCATTTGTAATACACTTGTGACATTTTGTCTTGAAACTTGATTCCTCGACCTCTTCAACTCAGAGTGAAAGAAACAACCTTTAAACAAGGCAGTGCAGATCTTGATCTTCATTGGTGTCTAGATTCTAAAAAACGTTCTTTGTGAAGCTGTAGGCATGGCCTCCCTGATATAAAATTGGGCCCTTTTTAAATTAAGAACCTGATGGACCATTTTGGTATCCCTTGTGGTTGGGTTATAAATCGGCTCTCATGTTTTCCTCTCTTGAACTCTTTCCATATCCCAGTCATTACAATAGGGATTGAATGGACTTGACTATTAACTGAGCGGTCACTTATAATTTCTTTGGTCCCCAGCTTCTGAGATGAGATCTAAATTTGAAATATCTGCTGATTGTACATGTGCACATCATCTCTTTCATGTGCCATATGATGCCTCTGTACTTCAACAAGACCTCTCTTTGTCACTGATTAGTACTGCTGGATTGATGTTTGTGCTTTTACTTTTCCATCCTGTCCTCCTATGTAGTCGATTCCAGATAAGGATATTTTGCATTTCAACGCTCCAACCCTGATTTCGTTGTTTGAGGATAACACTTCAACCCTGATTTCTAGGGTCTATAGTATGCAATGTTTGCAAATTTTCTGGTTGACAAAGTAAACATGTAGTTAATTCCATACCCAAGTCATTTCTCTTGGATCTTCAGCATCTTATTCACGAAACTGTCCATCAGACAAATGATCACTTTTGCTTCATTTCCCTGTATATTGTTTCGTTTCTGATTAAGTATCCAAACAATTGAAGACTTTAGATGCCCTTGTAGTCATTGCCTTTTTTTCTCCCATCTTCTACAAATTGCCACTGTGCTATTTAACACAAGGATCAGTATGTTGCACCATCTAGATCAAATTAATCCAATCATCATTATGTAGTTAACATGTCTTCTCTTAACGGGTTCTTCTTCGCTGATGTCTAATAGTTCGAAAGACGTGCTCGTGCTTTGAAAAAAATGTTCTTTCATCATTAATTCTGATTGATCTAAGTGTATAAATTATAATCTTCGTAGCCGATTCAATCTATTTTGTGAAATATTCTTGCACTATATTTTTGTTTTGACTGTGGGGTGACTTACTACAATTCTAGGGGAAATTATGGGTTTCTCTCTCTAAGCAAGTGCAAAAAGTTTAAGATGAAAATTTTGTGACATTGTACATTCTCATCACTAAGGAAAAATGAAGGCCTTTGTCGAATAGAAAAATTAAAGCTTGTCCTTGTTGGGAAAAGCTGCATTAGATGTTGTATTGTTATTGCAAGACTGACTCCAGGTTTGAGTTTACCTGTCCATTCTTAAAGGAAAGTTGTTAAAACCATCAAATTGAGAGCTGCATCTGTTGGCAAAGGAGACTATAAGATAGTGATACTTGTCTTTAGCTTAGTTTTGGAGTTCAAGATATTGGTCCTTGTGAAACAGAAGAAAGGATTTTGATTCCCGATTAGCTGTCATCTCTATGCAGGCACAAAAATGTGCTCATTGATCAGGACTTGGGCCTCGAAGTGTTATCTAACAAATTATGAAAGATTACTAGGACATATATATATTCTTGAACCAAAGAAGTCCAACACTCTGTTACAAGGGAAGATATTAGCATTATTTGTACAATTGATCATTTGTTGATTGTGCAAAAACAGCTCAAGTTGCATTTGACCTTAGCTTTCTTTGTTCTGATTTTGTACTATGAACTTTATCAGGATGTCTTTTTAAAATTACAAAAGACAATGAACCTTAGCAGAAAGTCTTCGTTAAAGTAGACAAAAATGAATGTCGTAAGGTAAGGGCTGGGTTCCAGGATGGATAATGTGGAAAGCTCTCAATTTTTTCCCTTGAAAATTAAATAGATAAAAATCTCTCGAATGCCCAAAAAGAAGAAAACAACTGACTTGTGATACTATTAAGTCTTTTAATTGTGACACTGTAAGTCTACTTTATATGCTTTGAAGCTTGATTGTGTTCAAAATATGCTTCCTATTGCCACCCTCTGTTTTACTTATGAAGCTCATTTGAGCTGCTTCTCTGCTGGTAACTTGGTGATTATTATTTCAGGTTGAGTTAGAGAAGACGGACGAAAAACAAGGCCCTGAATTTGAAGAAGCTCGAAACGTAATAGCAGATGTTGAGAAAATCGTCTGAAGTTTATAATGCTTTGTCTCGCATTGAACTGTGTTATGCTACTGTTATAACTAGAGAACTCTTCATGCTCCCTGATGAGCTTTTGTTGTGCAATCGTGTGGGCACATTCTTGTGTTATATAGAACTTGCTGGGATAGAGCTCGTATATCAATTATCGTGTGTTTATCACTAAACCAACTTACAAAATCGATGCTGAATGAGGAGTTTTGTGATGTCTTAAGTTTGTTTGCTTTCAAATTTCAATCATGCGAATCTTTTGTATTCAAGGGTGTAATTTGGTAGTCATGAAATGACTCCTTTATTTTTTGGTTCATGTGGGTCTAGAAGAGGTTCTTTTTCTTCAAAATTTTTTAATTTGGCGCTTTGGAAGTTTATTAGCGACTAGAGATGTTCATTTGACATTTCTCATTAAGGATGTCAAAATGAATCGAGAGGTCAAATTTTATGTGTTGGGTTCAAGATAATTTTGATTAGGTTCTATCAAAAGAATCGTCAATTGAGCCAAGTTTAATTTTAATTTCAATCCGTTCTAAGACAGGTCTGTTAGAATATTGCTACCTTTTAAGAAGATGCTGGCCAGAACTTGTTCTACATGTAAAGACTAGGCTCCTCATATTCGTTTTGCCAAACTTTTACTCGGCCCACATTCATTCTGTCCATTTTGTCATAGTTGAATGAGTTTATTTCCTTAAGGAGTTGGATCTATATATATTGATATGAATGTTGAGGAGTTTATTTCGTTTACGATCATCGGTAATAATTCGGTTTCGAATATGTTCATTATGCATCAAGGTATGGCTTTATATATATGTTTTTTACTCTTTTTTCTCATGAATTAGGTGGTGTCGATTTTGTTTCAATATGTGCTGAGCCACCTCTGTTAATGTAACATCCTCATTCATTTTCCTTTTCAAATGATGTTTGCCTTGTCCGGTTACAGTTTTTGAGATTTAATTGATAACTTATTCTTCCAAGCCTTTATTGATCTTTTTGAAGGAAGTTTGATGTTGCCTAACTAATTTAATCCTTGTGAACTTTTGAATTTAAAGTAGTGTTAGTTTTGCTTCTTCCGCCTGACGACATGTTTAGTTTAAATGAGTTCTGTTTGTTTGATATGGCATTTATCTAAACTATGTGAGTAGGAATCTTTTATATTTCTTTACGTGATTAAAGTCAGTATGTGTCTCATTTATGACAAGTTTTTGGTTTATCTTTTTTACTAGTCCTGGCACGTTTATCCAATGTAATATAATCTTTAAAATCATATAGATAAAGTAACAATTGATTGAATTTTGAAAGTAGAATAATTTATAGCTATATATAATCAATTGAATTGATTTGACCTTTTTCTTCAGTAGTTTTCCTAATATATGATGTCTTCTGATATTTTAACAATAAATTATGTTTGCAAATGTTTGGAGTCTTGTGAAAGTTTATATCTTGTCTTTAGAAATTATAGCCTTCTCCTTTTGTAGAGTCGCATATTATTCTTCAATACTAGTATTTTATACATTTTTCAAGATGGCTAAAACATTGCTGTTAACTTCATGGTCTAACACATCTAAAAAAAAATAAAGAGTTTTTATGATAGAACTCATTAATTAATAATTAGTAATATAAGTAAATTTAATCTCAATATATATAAATCATAGTTGTACATGCTACATGTATCCTTTGTTTAATTTAAAATTATAAATTTTATTATATGTGAACTTTGTTTAATTTAAGATTATAAATTCTATTATATGTGAATTTGATAGAACAATATTGTAAAATAATAAATTGTTAGAAAATGAGTACCTGAGAAGTGAAAAGTGCACAATTGAAATGTTAAATCTGAAATATAGAGAAACAAATACGAATTTGTTAGCAGTTTTTATAGATGAATTTGGTCTTTTATACGTTTTTAATGAATTAAACATTAACTTTTCAAATTCTTTAAGTATTTTATTATATTTTTTTAAGAAAAAAGAAGATTTGTAGCATCCATTCATTGCAAGTTCGTTATGTCTTTTTATTATATTCGAGTTGTAGTTTCAAATTCTTCAAGTATTTTAAATATATTTTAAAAGAAGATTTGTAGCATCCATTCATTGCAAGTTCGTTATCTCTTTTTATTATATTTTTATTGTAGCTTATTCATAACTACTTATTCTCACAACATTTCATTTTGCTTCTTTATTCTAGCCATGAATTAATTAGTGTTTATAGATAAGAATGAATGAATGAATGGATAATGAAGATAATATAATATTTAATATATAATATAACTATTTAGATATTTTATAATTTTTTTTATTTAGTATAAGGACAAAATGGTATTTCAACTTTGAGTTTTTACATATTGTGTTACAAAAAAAATTATAAAAATTAGAAATATGAAATTTATATCTATTATGCTTGACATAGGATTTAGGTGATTGTTTGGAAAGATGAATTTCACTAACAATGGTGAATATTAGGAATGATTAAACTCATTTTATAGACAATTTGTTATTATGAATTAAGGGTAAAAATCATAAAGAAAAATGGAGGAAATGTTAGACATGAAGATTATTTGTTTTTCACATGAAAATAGTATAATTATTAATTTATAGTCTAATCATAAATTAATCACTAGTCAAATTTCAAAGTATTTATATTCGTTAATTAGTTTTAATGACTAATTCACAAATTAATTATTAATAAATTTTCCACACTCATATAAAATGTGTATATACGTTAATCATGTTGGATGTGTTGTAAACATTTACTTTGGTAGTAAACTTAGTTATCACGAAAAACAATTTACTAGGTGTGTCTTACCAATTTAATTTGAATTAATTACCAATTTGATATTTAAAAAACATCAATATACAATTTAACATTGTGATTTATTTATTGTTACTGCATCATAAAATATATTAGAATCGATAAATATGATTTTTCTTCTAAATTGTGATCAGAAAGTTTTTTTACTTTCATTTGTAATAGTAAATCTATCAATTAGTTACTTAACCTTTTTTTTACGTATATTATTACAAAAAGGTTAATAAAAATTAGAAATATGAAATTTATATCAATCTTTTATATCTATTATGGATGACATATGATTTATGTGAGTTTATACTACCACATTTTTCTGATGTTTGTTTGACTAAAATTTGGTGTGAATTGTATTAGTAAGTAATATGTGATACGCATCCCTGATCATTAGTCACAAAAAATATGACTTTTTCAGACACATTATATTAGCAACAAAACCTTCTATATTAGTATAATACACCATTCATAATACTTCGTTCATTTTTGTCTACTAGTTTAGTGTACGTACTTTACACATATGTGTCGTGTTACTGTAAAAATTATATATAAATAATATTTACTATTAAAATAAATACAATATTTCTATAAAAAAAATTAAGTAAATGTTATTAATTTGATGCAATAGTTTAATCTATCATGAACATACAAAGATGAGAAAAATAAATTCAATTACTTATAATATAGAGATATGTTAATAGTTTATGAATACATTAAATAATAATTTGAAGTTGAATAGTTAAAAGTAAATAATTAATTAATTAAAATTTAATTTTTAAAAAACTCCTAATACAAAGGGGATAGCTTAATGTTTCGTAATTTTAATTACTCCTTTTCTTTTTAAATTTGCTAAATTACATACTTTTATTTACAAAGCCTTTCAATATGCACTTAATTCATTTATTTAATTAATGAGTGTATTATTTCTCATGAACTTAAAATAAAGAGTTAAGTAATATCATTGAACTAACAAACTAATTAAGATAAACACACATGCTAACACACAAAAATATTAATCACCTATGAACCGGAAATACTTCGCTAAACGAACGAATAAAATGAGATAAAATTGGGCAAGAGGAGAGGACCTTAACGGAAAAACGCCTTGACAAAAATCTTAGATATTTAAAAATAATAATATTTTTTCTTTTCCCTTCATAGCCTAGACAATTATTACATAAAATAGTCCTAAATCAAAAGTAAATTCTAAATAGATAGAACTCTAATTCAAAAGTGAATCTTAAAACTAAATAAATAAAAGATAAAATAATAGATTAAGAAAAATAATAAACATAAGATTTTGTCCAAAGCAAAGTATTTTAATGAAGGGCAAAAAGTTCAAACAACATTTCTAAGGACCTTCACGCTTTTAATATAATATAGATTATTTTAGTGTACGTGCTTTGCATGCATGTGTCGTGTCAATGTAAATATTATATATAAATAACATTTGCTATTAAATAAATACAATGTTTATATAGACAAAATTAAATAAATGTTATTAATTTGATGCAATAGTTTAATCTACCATGAACAACCAAAGATGAGAAAATGTAATGCCCGATAAAATTATCAAAATACCTCTTACCTCATCACTAGAGACCACCACAAACATATCAAGGTAGGGTTTTAAGACCCTATTCATGAAATCCATGTACACAACCGATGCATAAGCCAACCAAACAACTCCACCAATAATCAAAATGCTCATTTCTAGTTCAAAAGGGCACTTAGTGATATCACCTACCCTCCTCCACACTTGAGAACATAACTCGAACCTCAAATCAACCTTATAGAAGTGATTAACCCATCGTAGTTGACTAAATAGATCGACCATCCTTACCCATCATATTACAATCTTACGGGTTCTACACTCATTAGAAACATGCTATGCAAGTAGCCCAAACTACCACAAAACTTCCAACGCATCAAGCTAAGTTCAACCAAGAACACAAGACAAGGCTCTATGCAACAAGAACATGGTGCAACCCTTATAGACCTCCCTCTCAATCCATGGTGCTAAGTCGTCATCCCACAAGAATACTTATAATATACATATACATACTTTCAAAGATTCAATAGTCATTTTTTTTTCAAATCATTTCAATGCACAATTGGGCATAAAGGCCAAACACCATTCATAATAATTCATACTTAGGCTCAAATGCCAAAATCATAATTTCATAGTCATAATACTCATGCA
>JAPFFP010000001.1:15844310-15862403 GCA_026153255.1 Solanum medicagineum
AAAAAAGAATTTAAATAGTAATTTTTAAAAATATTTCAAATTATGAAATATTTTCATGTGAAAAACTAGAAAAAAATTCTTGAAGATTAGTACTAGAAAAAAGAAGGAAAAAAAGGTATTTTGGTTTTGAAAAAATAGTAGTTTGCCAGCTAGAACATGCGTGTTTAAATGACTAAGAGTGGATTAGTTGGAGTGTCTATTTGTGCATTTTAAAAATTGAAGATCCAACTTCTGATTTGAAGTTAAACAGTTAATTTTATGTATTATGCCTGTCAATAAAATAGTAATATTAGAACAAAGTTTAACGAGAAGAAAATAGATTTTGAGCATTAAATTTCTATGATGTATCTGAAAAGTGGCTAAAATTGCAAATTATACACTATGAATATAAATTAAATAGTGATCTAAAAATCGACTATTTGTGAACTTTAACTCATTATGGATTCTCCTCTGATCTGTGTGAGTTTGACTCTCTCTATCCTTTTTCAATTATTTTTTTAATCTTTTTCCTGATCCCTTAAATATATATAATATTAATCTTTCAAATTCAACATCTGCAATGCCAACGTCGTTTTAATTTTCTTTTTTTAATTATATGACATTATTAGAATGTTGTGACTTTATTTTATGCCAATTTATTTTAAGATTGCAGACATGCAAGAATGAGGAACAATATAAATAGCATTATTCCTCTGTTTTAATTTCCATGGCACAATTTGAATTTTGAGAATGAAACAGTTTAGTTTTGACTATGAATTCAGGTATGGAATTTTTAAAATTTTGAAATAAAATGGACATATTTGGAAATTATGTAAAAAGCACTATAAATGACAATAATTGATAACTGAAAATATTTAAAAGATACATGAAAAAACTACAGTCAAATAAAAATTCGTTTGAATTTCACAATTCAAAAATTAACACCTAAATTGAGACGGAGGTGCGTGATTCTTCTATGCGAGGTGTTTACCACATGTGCTACATGTGAAAATTGCCAAGTCATGCATTAAATATTTTTAAAAAAGGTATATATAATCCTAATGTTAAACTAATACTACATGTTATATCACGTCTTAGAAGATACTTAATTTTTAAATAGTAGAACCTTTTGATTATATATATGGCCACAAATAGCTATCAAATATCTCTCTCTATCTTTTTACTTTCAAATGGGTAAAGTAGTTGAGAGATTTGGCCATTTTCTAAATATTGCTCCTATTTTAGTGGTTATAATAGTAAGTTTTTGGTTATTAGAAGCAAATGGTCATGATATTAGTGGAAACAATACAAAAAGGACCAAGAGTTGTGATTTATTTGATGGAA
This sequence comes from Solanum medicagineum, assembly GCA_026153255.1. Classification (NCBI taxonomy): domain Eukaryota; kingdom Viridiplantae; phylum Streptophyta; class Magnoliopsida; order Solanales; family Solanaceae; genus Solanum; species Solanum medicagineum. Next base: position 15,845,634 of record JAPFFP010000001.1, read on the forward strand.
GTTGGGTTTTCGATAATTCATATCCATTGTATAGTTCAAGAGCTTGTCCATTCATAAGGAAGGAATTTGATTGTATCAAATATGGAAAACCTAATCTTGATTACCTTAAATATAGATGGCAACCCAAGGGTTGTCTCTTGCCAAGGTTTGTATTTTCCTCTTCTTGTTTAATGAAGGTTTAAATTTTTAAAAATGTTAGTTTTTCTTTTATAACTAGTCATTAGTTGTTAACTTTTACGAACTATTTAAGAATTTTGTATAAAGTTTGTGGTTGGGCGGTAAGTACTCTTTCATCCATCATAATTACCAGAGGTCTTGGGTTTGAGATCCCTGGGTGCAGAGTCCTCTTTGTTAGGAAGCGTTTTACCCTCTAATGTGGGACTTCCTAGCGTAAATCCAAATTTAGTTGGACGCTAATGTAAATATCAAAAATTGATGAAAGAAAAAAAAAACATGTCTACTTAAAAAATTTTGTGAATATAATATTTTTCCCTCCACTATTTGATCAAAATTCGTATCAACCATCGTAACAAGAGCACCAACCACCTCTTTCTTCTTTCTTATGAATATTACAATTCCCTTTCCATTATACAACAAAAATTCGTGTCAACCATCACAATCAAATCACCAACCACTTCTATCATCAGTTGTTTTTGCCACTAGTTTCATCTTTGCAAATAATTATTATTGGCGGCCACTAATATATCCAAAATTACAAGATTGATCAACCCCTATATAGCAATACTTATCATTTTACACTTGCTCAAAAACGAATATATATGAGTAATGCTAGCTATAACCAATGTATTTGTATATTAATTAGTACCAGGTATCAAATTTTATAATAATTATTACCATAATTTTGCAGATTTGATGGGAAAAACTTCATGAGAAGATACAAAGGAAAGAAGATAATGTACATTGGGGATTCTTTAAGTCTAAACAACTTTGAATCCCTTTTGTGTTTGTTTCATGCTGCTCTACCAAAATCCAAATTCAAGCAACAAATTAATACACAAACTGTTTCCATCACATTTGAGGTTAAACTCGTCTTTTTTTCCTATCTCAGTAGCTTAGACTCAAACCTTATAACATCTGTTACAACTTTACTAATTCGAGAATAATAAATTTTGAATCGGTCGAGCTACCAAGTTAAATGAGACATGGTAGAATTTCAAATTTGTCAAACCTATAAATTAAAGTTCAAATCATGAATCCGCTTGTAACTTTTTTTAAGAATTTTTTTGTAGGATTATGGAGTTGAAGTGATACTATTTCATTCAAATTATTTGGTAGACATTGAAGTCGAACCCAATGTTGGAAGAGTATTAAAATTAAATTCCATTAAAAGTGGAGAAATTTGGAAGCAAGCTGATGTTTTAATATTCAATACTTGGCTTTGGTATTTACGAGCTGATTCTAAGCAACCGTATGTGTACTTAAATATCTGTGCTCGTTTGATCATAGATTTTGAAAGTAAATTTTTTTTAAAAAAAATTGAAAATATTATTTATTCATGAAATTTTGCTAGTTCTTGAAAATCTATTTTCAAAAGTAAATTTAAACTTCACTATTACTTACAAAACTTTAAAACTTTTCCCTAATAAAATATACGCCCGGACACAACTTTTCAAATTCTAAAAACTATTTTTCAAAAAAATTCAAAAATTTATTTTTAATTTTAAAATTCAACCAAATCTACGATCCGATGCTAACTTCGTAGCGCATATAATTTTGTAGGTGGGATTTTGTTGAAAATAATGGCACGATATCCAAGGACATGGACCGTATAGAAGCTTTTCGAGTAGGTTTAAATACATGGGCTAAATGGGTTGAAAGGGGTATTGATACAAAGAAAACCAAAGTATTTTTCCAAGGAGCATCAGCAATGCATTACCAGTAAGAACTTTCCTCCTTCTAATTAATTTCCTTTTTGTTGAAATTTTGATGAATTTTTTGTGAGTAATAATAATATTAAAATGTTCGTATGACGTAACATTATGATGGTGGGCCAAAAAAAAATGACCTTTTGTCTAGGGAACTAGAGTAATTTCATTTCTCTCCGATAATTAGGCACCGGAAAATAATTTATAAAAAATTTTCTTTTTGAAAAACAACTTTTATCATATCAATTAGAAGTGCAAAAAAAATTGAAGAACTGAATCAAATCTAGAAAAAGAATTGATTAATGATTTGGTGTTAGAATGGGCTAGGATCTAATTCATTCAAAATTTGCTTGAATTCAAATAGATCGGATCAAATAACATATCATAAATCAACTTGTCTAGTACGAGCCGACTACCCCACCGCCCTTTTTTATTGTCTTTTGAAAAAAAAAATAATGTTAAAACTATATGACCGATTTTTTCCCCACAAATTATTAATCGAATTTGTAAAATTCAAAATTTTAAATATGAGTTTATGCTATTTTATTTTAGATTCGATATTGATCCATTGGGTTACACTAATTGATGGGAATATTATAGGTCAATGTTTTCGGGCCATTTAGTTTACAAATATGCATATAAATATATAGATATTGTACACTTCATACCAAATATACATATTTATACACAACATATACAATCAAAGTGTATAGGTAGTGTCTACTCTGGCCATGTTGATAAACTAGATGACCGAAGGGTGCATTTATACCGATTTGATGGATCATTTGGGGTTCAACAACAGTTCAACCGGTTAGGTTAACAACTTAATCTGTTCAAACTTAAATTATATTTCTAGTAGGGAGCACTTTCCATTAAATACAACCTAGCTATTATCAAACTAATAATAGTATCTTCTACTTTTGGGGTCGGATAATTTTGAGCTGAAGGTCTTTTGGAAACAACCTCTCTTATCTCTATGAGGTAGTGGTAAGGTTTGCGTGTATTTTACGATCCCTAAACCCCAGGGCACTTATGGAATTCCACTGGATATGATACTGTTGTTTGTAAATAATTATAGATATCCTTCTATTTTCCTAATCCTTTACTACAATTTTTTTTTCAGTGGATCTGAATGGGGTAAGCCAGAAGTAAAGAATTGTTTCAATGAGACAAGACCAGTAAAAGGATCAACATATCCAAGTGGCTTACCAATTCCAGTGCACGTAGTGAAACAAGTATTAAATAACATGACAAATCCAGGATTAGTGACTTTACTTGACATAACAAAGTTATCACAACTCAGAAAAGATGGACATCCAAGCATGTACAATGGCTTCCATGGCATGGATTGTACACATTGGTGCCTTGCTGGAGTTCCTGATACTTGGAATCAAATTCTCTATGCATTTCTCTTTCCCACTTCTCCCAAACACGTAACCACATTCTGTATTTAATTTTTATTTTAATTGTATGTATAAGGGTTGATTGAAACCCCAAAGTATTGAGTATTTAATATTTGGATATTGTTTTTCTTGTTTTGTGTTTGATATTCGTTTTGGAGAGTAAAAATATTTTTTTAATCAAAATTAATTTTATTTTTCAAATTCTCAACCTAATTTCTGCTTTTAAGGATGATATTTTTGAGTTGAGGATTTTTCGGAAATAGCATCTTTATCTTTATGAGGTAATAGTAAGATATGCATATATTTTGCTCTCCCCAGACTCCACTTGTGAAATTCTACTGAATATATTGCTTTTTTATTTTTTTACTGATATATAAGAATATGTAGTATAGGTTTTACAGTTATTACTTTTCTTTAAAAAATCAAAAGAATATTGATAAATTTAATATTTATAATAGTTAAGGGCGTTTTCATAAATTTATTAATTACGATACAATACTATACAGTTAAACCAAACAATAACAAACATACAATGTCAATCCAAATAACCATGGCAAATAAAAAGTCAGATGTGGTTGTATACGAGAACAATAAAGTGTGATTTCTTGACTTTTACTCTTTGGGTCCCTTTAAAAATTCGATACCTTTGTTGTTTGTGGTAAAAAATTGTACTTTTCATAGCTTTGTATTGTTTCTTGCTTTTAATTGGTGTTAACTTGAATTGGATCAGAATGATTTTGGGAAAAGATTTTGCGTATTATTGTCTTATTTTCTGTAGAGGGTGTAGTGAGAAATTGGTACATGTTGCGGTTTAATTTTGTTCATGACTAGGGGATATTCACTCCATTTGTTGGAACTAGACATGTGAACAAGAAAATAATTGTTTCAATTTTTTCGTTATATATCATACAATAACATCAATATATTCAATGGAAATTCATAAGGGGAGTTTGCGGAGGATAAAATATACCTCACAGATAGTGAGACTACTTCCTAGAAACCCTCATCTCAAAAATCTATAAGTAAAATAAATTATATATAAAAAAAAATTCGAGTACCAAACACACTCTACATTAGAAGTATGTTTATTTATTATTGTTGGGAGAGACATATGGTAGAGCAAGAAACAATAAATAATAGGGAGGTGTGTTCCCATGTGAAAATTCCAAATGCTCATCACAGATCCAGCCTTTTTCTTTTTTTGGCTTGGCTCCTAAGTCCTTTTTGCTTTATCAAACTCCTTTTCTCAATATATATTTCTATAAGAATTACATTATATGGTCTTGTAATTAGTTGTCTTTTTCTCCCTAAGTTAGGCACACACATAATTACCAAATATAACTTTCTTTTACCTTATTTGGAACAAGAATAAAGTTGCTTCATATTGTCAATTTCTTGATTTTAAATTAGAACAAAATAATTTATCACTTAATTTTTTTAATTACCTTTTATTATCAACTATAATCATTTATATTGAAAAGGTATAGTAAATTTATTATTTCAGTATTAATTGTTTAAGAATTATGTCAAGTCAAACATGAACAAGTAAAAATAAATGGAGAGATAGTAACATTATTGATTGAAAGCAACCGTAAATGGTAAATAATCTACTCTTCATAACATAAACCCAAATACTCCCTCTGTCCCATTTACAGTTAAACTATATAAACTTTGACTAATATTTTAAGATGTATTTTTTTATCATCTTGATACGCAAAAATTTCAATCAATAATACTTTTCTTATAGTTCTTGAATATCTAATCTTTATCATTTTAAAATATCAAACTAATTTAATACTCTATCTGTCCCATTTTAAGTAGAACTCTTTCCTTTTTGGTTTGTCCCAAAAAGAATGTCATCTTACTCTTGGAAACAAGTTAACTTTAAAAATCTCTTTCTACCTTTAATGAAATGATTCTCAATCACACAAATATCTCAAAATGATTTTAGACCACAAGTTTCAAAAGTCTTACTTTTTTTATAAAACAACGTGGCAAGTCAAAGGGTGCCACATAAAATGAATGGAGAAATTATAATTTTTAGCTTTGAATTAGTTAAATTGACTTTTAAAAGAACAGCATAACAACTAAAAAAGTACATAGTAATTAATAAATTCTTCTAATTGGAAAATTACAAGAATCTAATGTCTTTACTATACATTAACTTTTCAAGATTTGGAAAAGATTTATTTTTTTTCAAAATTAAACTCCTTACTCAAAAAATCTTCTTAAATAAAAAATTTCCTTGTTTGGAATCCCTTATTCCCTTTATGATTCTTCAGCCTTATTAATTCATCCCCTTTACACCATAATTCTCTCTGTGTTTTTTTCTCTGAAAATAAAAATGGTGAAAGTATTTATTGAGGGATTTAGCTTTATTAATATTGTTTTAGCAGTGTTAATTATGTCATCTAAAGCAAATGGTTGTGATATATTTGAAGGGAGTTGGATTATTGATGATTCATATCCATTGTATAATTCAACAGCTTGTCCATTCATAAGGAAGGAATTTGATTGCATCAAATTTGGAAGAACAAATCTTGATTATCTCAAATATAGATGGCAGCCAAATAATGGCTGTGTCTTGCCCAGGTATTTCATCTATTTCGTTTTATATGACAATGTTTCTTTTTTTGAAATGATACATGAGTTTCGGTTATATATACAGATAATATAGAGTTTTTTTATAAGGTGAAATTTGATGGTCAAATAATTTTTCATTAAAGTCAATAACAAAAAAATAATATAATCAGTGTAATCTCTGAGAGACCTGTCTTTATCTCGTGGAGGAAGACCTTCAGCTCAAATACACCAATAAAATATTTCTTTTTCACTAAAATCACATAACTATATTATTTAAGTTCAACAACTAAAATGAACGTGTCTGGATCTACAGAAAAATGCAGCAATATAGTTGATAAAGATATTTAAAACGTTTTAATAATTAAAAATGAAGTTTGACTAAAATTAAAGTGAGATTTTAATATTTCTTCACAGAGAATATATATCAAAGTGGTGGGGGAGGGATATGATGCTAAATTGTGTTTGTTCAAATCTATGACCAATTAAAATATTTAATTAAGAAAAGATTTAATAAATGACAAATTATAAGAATTTATTACTAATAAATGACAATATAATCTATTTTTCAAGGGATAATTTTTGGGAAATTAGTGTATCAACTGGGATGCACTTAACACATTATAATAATTTTGTACTTAAATTACATTCGCTAATGATATTAAGTTTTCTAATTACATTACATACAATCTTTTCTTGAATAGAGTACTATAAGTTTGATTTGAATACTATAATTATTTTTTTTAATATTAATTACTTCAATTTTGGTTTGAATATTATAATTTTTTTAAAAGCTGTTGTTTTTTATTTCAATATTATGGTTTGAATTGAATATTGAAGCTTTTACTTAAATGTTGTAGTTTTTTTTCTTTAAACATTGTAGTTTTTAGTTGAATAATGTACATTGTTTTTCAGCCGAAAACTGTATTCTTGAATCTTATATTATAAGTTTGAATATTGAAATATTAGAGTTTGCAGTTAAATATTACTTATTCTTGAATTGAATATTGAAATGTTAGAGTTTGTAGTTAAATATTGCATTCTTGAATCGAATGTAATAAGATTGAGTGCCTATTTGGATAAGCTTATTGTTTTTTACTTATAAGCAAAAAGTTATAAGTTAGAAATTCTAACTTATGGTTTTTAACTTATTTTAGTTATTTTAGCTTAAGAATAAGTGCTTATAAGCATTTTTTTTAATTTACTCAAACACTCCAAAAATGTTTAAAAACTATTTTGACTTAAAAACACTTAAAATAAATCAATTCAAATAAGCTCTGATTATTGAAATAGTAGAATTTATAGTCAAATATTAACGAATAAATATAATATGCTGCCAATTGGTTTCTATTTTTGATATACTTAGCATAGAATATAAATATTTCTTGGATTTCCTATATAATGCTAACTAATTAATTTTTTCTTTCTTTTTGTATTTATTTTATTGAGTAACTTGCAGATTTGATGGGAAAGAATTTTTGGAAAAATTCAAAGGAAAGAAGATAATGTATGTTGGAGATTCTTTGAGTCTTAACAATTATGAATCCCTTTTGTGCTTAATTCATGCTGCACTCCCACAAGCAAAATTCAATCAACTAATAAATAAACAAAATGTCACTGTCACTTTTCTGGTAAGTTTTTGTTTATTTGTTTAATTTATGCAATAGATTTCTTTTATTGGAGATCGCAACATATATTCCTTCATCAAACACGACTTATGAGTATAGCATAATTTATTTATAAATAAAAAATATGTTTACCGGACATTTCTAATTAATATACGACAAATGTATTCTCTAAAACCTCTATTGGCTCACAAACAAAAAAAGCAAAACAATGTTCATGAAAATTACTTAACTAAACTATATGAAAGGAATAAATGTCATTGATTTATGTTTTGGTCCAAAAATGATTTTGTGATTAATACTTTGATCAATTAAATATTTTTATTATTATTTAATGGGTCAAAAATATCCTTTTTCAAATAAATTTATCATTTGTTTTATTTTGAATACTTTATTTTTCTAATAATATATTTTAATTAACAAATATTTATTCTACTTCAATTTGAGTAAAAAATTTAAAAATTAATTATTTTTGCTTTATTATAAATACTATTTTTATCGTTATCTAAGTAAAAATTAATGTTGGGTTTACTATGATCTTATTTTTGTGACATATATTATTGTTACAGCGATATGATGTTTTATTTTAATTGATAAAATAGGATTAAGAAAATAATTTATTTTCTTACATTTTTATTAGTTAATGTGATTTTAAAAAAAAAACAAGAAAAGAATTCTTTAAAAATAATATTCTTATTAGAAACACAATATGTTTAAAAAGAAAAATATATTTATTTATTTAAAGAAGTACATTTCTAACCCATTTGGTAACAATAAGGGTAATTTTGGACTAAAGTATGAACGGTAAGGGCATTGCTGGACCAAAGTATAAATCAAAGCATTTTTGTCCTTTCTTTAGTTTAAGGACATTTTTGACCTTTTCCCCTTAATTTATTTGTCCTAGTTATATTTTGGACAGTCAAAAGATATTTTCATCGAGTATAATTTTTCAAATGCTTTCTAAACATCTTGAGTTGTTAGATTTATGGTATAGTTTGTAGACATTAGTTAGTTTGACCCTCGTATTTTGAATCAAGTCAAATAAAGTGAAATAGACAAATATATATTTTACTTTATTCGCTCTAGACAAATTGATATTGTGTGCGCGCATGTTTTATTTAAAGAAAACCTAAAATATGTTTTTATTTTTTCTGTGTTAAATTTTCAGGATTATGGAGTTGAAGTAGTATTATTCCATTCGAACCTTTTAGTAGACGTTGAAGTTGAACAAGTGGGACGTGTGTTGAAATTGGATTCAATTAAAAATGGACAAATTTGGAAGAATTTTGATCTTTTGATATTCAATACTTGGCTTTGGTATTTAAGAAGACCACCTGGACAACAGTATGTTCATTAATTTTAAATCATTTCGACTTTTTATTTTTATTTTCGAGGTGTATATATATATGATCGAGGGATTAAGGTTTCACGTCATGAAAATAGTCTCTTACAGAGTCTGCAAATACTAAACCTAGTATGATCTGACTGATTTCAAAATCTCATGATCAAGAACTAATTATTACTCTCCCATTTCAATTTATGTGGCACTTTTTGAATTTCGAGATTCAAATAAGTCTATTTTGAACCGTCAACTTTTTCATACATTTTAAGTTATCAATTATTTTGACTTATAGTATTTTTTAGGTAGCTTAAAAATCATATAAATTTCATTTAAAATTTTTTGAATATTCTATGCGAAAATGCTTGATCAAACTTAAACTGCTTGACACTCGAAAAACGAAAAGTGACACATAAATCAGGACATATGAAGCATTATTATTATTGTTATTTGAAAAAATGATTTGACAATGTTATGATATTTGTTGTAGGTGGGATTTTGTTGAAGTTGGTGGGAAAATATGGAAAGATATGGACCGGGTCGAAGCTTTTCGGGCTGGGCTAAATACATGGGCCAAGTGGGTTGAAACAGATGTGGATGCAACAAAAACTAAAGTTTTCTTTCAAGGAACATCCCCACTCCATTACAAGTAAGAATTTTTCATTTCATATACTTTTTTTCTTTTTTGTGAAAAAATTATAAAAATACACAACTTATATTTATAAAATTTTATATAATCTCGACTCTTTTAAAAAAATTACAAAAATTTCTTAAATGATACAAAACTGCAACACCTATTGATACAAATTAAAATATCTACTTCTTCATGTATCATAGTTAAAATACCTTAATGATCCTACTTTTCGATATGTATCACTGATTTCATTTTTTGTATCAACAAGAAGGGATTTTTGGTAATTTTGAAAAAAGTTGATATTAGTTGAAATTAACTCCAAAAAGTATGCGATTTGTGTAAGTTATACTTTTTTTGTGGGAGTCCTCCTATAATATTTCTTATTCCATTTTATATTACAAAAAAATCACTTTCAAGAATAAAATTTGATCAATTTCTCTACCATTTCAAGAATAAAATACAACACTTATAATTTTTAATGTAAAGTGAATTTAAGATAAAATTTGTCCGTCAAAATATTACAAGGACCAAAAAAGCAATGACCCTTATAGTTGTAAAGTAACATATGTCTAATTCCTATATCTTTAACTTGTTCTTTATAAAAATATTGAATTTTAAGTCGTATTGTCATGAAATTTATTGATAATAAGTAACCTGGTCGTGTAAATATTTCTAGCAACAACCGTCAATTCATATAACTTAAACTCATCATTATTGTCTTTTTTGTATTGAATATGAACAGTGGATCAGATTGGGGTGAACCTTCAGTGAACAATTGCTTGAATGAGACAAGACCAGTGAAAGGATCTACGTATCCAAGTGGCTTACCAATTCCAGTAAACATAGTGAAACAAGTATTAAATAACATGACAAATCCAGGATTAGTGACTTTACTTGACATAACAAAGTTATCACAACTTAGAAAAGATGGACATCCAAGCATGTACAATGGCTTCCATGGCATGGATTGTACACATTGGTGCCTTGCTGGAGTTCCTGATACTTGGAATCAAATTCTCTATGCTTTTATACTTTAGTTTAAAAAATATATAGATGGAGATTTAATTAAGTATAACTTTGTTACCCTATATATAGTGGAATATATATGCAAATTTTTATCAACTTAATTAAATATGATGAGTTGTTATAAGTTATAGCCTTGAATTTGTGTCAAGGTCACATCCTTAGTCTATTTTTTTCTCCTTCTCCTTTTTTCTCTTTTTCATATCTAGTTTCTTTTGCTTTGGGGGCATGATATTTTTATGACGAGGATTTTTCAGAAACAACCTCTCTACCTCTATGAGGTAGTGGTAAAGCCTGCATACATTTTACATTTCCCAAATCCTACTTATGGAATTCCACTGAGTATGTTATCATTGTTGATAATGATGATGAAAAACCCCAAGTTTAAAATCATAGATATGAATGTGAGCAAACAACATACACAAATAATGATTCAACACAAATACTTATTCACATCGAATATTTATATCTAACTAAATTATTAACCTTAAATGTCAATAAATTAAAATGAAAATGCATATCACTTAACCATAATTAACAGTTAAAAATGTATATCCAAGAATCTACTAAATGTAAAGGAATAATTATGTTGGTTATGTTGAGGCAAGAATTTGTGCCCCCTCATTCATGTACTAAATTCCTATTGGTTTTAATGTCCAAAAATATACCATGACAAATTAGCTCATACATGTACTTAGTCAACCTTTCCATTTGTATCTACATTATTATTTCATCTCATTTTTTTCAATTAGCATAAAGTTCAATGTTTCTTACATATTTACATTTTCCCTTTAGTTAATTAAGCATCTGCAAATGGTAAAACAATGTTGTCTATAAGCAACTAAAAGAGGATACTGATACTATCTCTGTCTCATATTAGTTGTCCACTTTTTCTTTACGCATCTCTTAAAGTATACCCCTTGAGAAACTTTTTTTCGTGTGAAAATACCTCATCATCCCAATAATATTGTGCCTCTCTTTTTCATTCTAATTTTAAAAATGGCCAAGGGTGTGAATAGCACTTTTGTGTATATTCTTTGGGCAATGTTTATGTTGAGTTTTGTGTTCTTTTTGAAGCCATGTTGACAGTATTCTCAAGTTTTTATTCAGATGCAATTGCCAAGAAATTAGTTCATATAGAAAGAAATACAACAAAAACAATACCAAAACAAGAAAAACCAGCACAAATAATTACAAGTAATTGCAACTTGTTCGAAGGGAGTTGGGTGATTGACGATGATTTTATTGATCCTTTATATAACACAACTACTTGTCCATTTATTCGAAGGACATTTGATTGTACCAATCGACCTGATCGTCAATATCTTAAGTATAAATGGCAACCTAGTGCTTGTGATTTACCAAGGTATATATTTTTTGTGCCTCCCTAACATATGTATACGCGAATTATACATATCTTATACAGATTTGTTTATTTATTTATTCTTTTGTAGATTTGATGGAAGAGATCTTTTGAGGAAATACAAGGGGAAGCAAATAACGTTTATTGGGGATTCACTAAGTTTAAATAATTATGACTCATTCTTATGCTTACTTTATGTTTCAGTGCCTAGAATGAACTACAAGACCAAATTAACCAACCAAAGTGTTACTGTAATTTTTGAGGTAAGTAAAATATTCATTTATTATTTTATTGGACTCTCTTCTATTTTTATTTCATTTTCCTAAAAATAAATAAAAGAGTGACTGTCGCATATCAGGACAGAAGATTAGTAGGGATAGGATATTATTTTGCCTTGTTACGATTTTAGATTTATTATAGGATTAGTCTGTCGTGCTATGATGGTTGTGTTGTTATTGTTCTTCGATTATTTTGCTACTTTTTTTCATGTATAATTGACATTTCTTTTCGTTTTAGCCGTTATTCAATATTTATTGTTTTTTTCATTTACTTGGGAGGGTACATTTGAGCTAAAGATCTTTCAGAAACAATCTCTCTATTTCTTGAGATAGTATTAAGGTCTGCATAGATGTTACCCTTCCTAGATCCTATTTTGTGGGTTTTTATTGAATATATTGTTGTTATTCTCCGAAAATAAATAAATTGTAACACAAGCACCATTAATTTGACATTTTGAAAATTAATTATTTTTGTGGATTTTTTCAGGGTTATGAGGTTTCAGTGACATTATTTAACTCATTATTCCTGGTAGATGTTGAAGTGGAACCCAATATTGGAAGAGTATTAAAATTAAATTCCATTAAAAATGGAGAAATTTGGAAGCAAGCTGATGTTTTGATCTTCAATACTTGGCTTTGGTGGGCAAGGAGAAAGCCAAAGCAACCGTATGTATCCATATTTTATGTAATTAACCGTTAATATACAATATAGAACTTAAATTTTAATTACAGTAAAAGCGCTATAGATAAGCATAACTTTTGCATATTTTCAATATAATAATTGAATGATCTAAAAGGATGCACTCATGATATTCTGTATGATGTGATGTTGCTAGTTTTATCTGCTAGTATGAGAAGCAACACGGTGATGAATCTTTTTTGGATAAAAAATGTTTGTTGGACACTCATTATTGTTTAGGTTCGAGTACATTATTGTTTTTATTTGTACCATCTCATTACTTAGTATTTGACATACGATTAGTTTATCGCTTTGTTAATCTAAAATTTTCTTATAATTTGTAATTTTTGTTGTTATAATAGGTGGGATTATATTGAGGATGGTGGGAGATTAGTGAAGGATATGAATCGTATGGCTGCTTTTCGAAGGGGATTAAATACATGGGCCAAGTGGGTTGAAACAAAAGTGGATTTAACTAAAACCAAAGTTTTCTACCAAGGAGAAGCTGCTTCTCATCATCAGTAAGATCTAGAATTATTCTTGATTTTACCATTCAATTTTTCTAATTAACAACCACAATAATCATATATTCAGGGGAATTCTACAAGTGAAGTCTGGGGATACGCAAACCTTACCACTACCTCATATAAAGATAGAGAGGTTGTTTCTGAAAAACTCTCATCTAAAATATCAAGCCCCAAAAGTAGAAAATACTAGATATGAAAAAAAGAAAACCGACTAAAATGGAAATTAAAGCCAATGATGACATATAGATACAATAAAAGTAAAATATTATAAGCCAGACAATAACAAAACAAGATATGAAGATACGACTAATCCTATAAACCTACTATATCACAAGGTTAGACATCATTTTACCCTTACAAGCCTATTAACCTTCTATCCTAATACGCGACCTCCACTTCTTTCTATCTAAGGTCATGCTCTTGGTGAGATGAAGTTTCGTTATATCCTGTCTAATCACCTCCCCCCAATACCTTTTCGGTCTACCTCTATCTCCCCCCATCCCACCCCAATGTAACCCCTATATCCAACCTCTCTCACCGTCTAACAGGAGCGTCACTAATTTTTTTTTGCACATGCCCAAACCATCATAGTTTCACTTCTCGAATGATCACAATTTTTCTAATTATGGTGATATTTCTTCCATTTAGTTAGTTTGTTGGATAAAGTTACCTAGGACATGTATTCGTGGTAAGCAAGCAACAAATACTCTATGTAATAGTCGATGTGCATATAAGCTGATCTGAACACTAAATCATTTTTTTTAAAAAGAGAGGACATACTAAAAGTATTGGAGAGTAATACAATTGAGTAATTTCAAGTAATATAGTATGTTGTTTTTTTTAAAAAAAAATTTAACTACTCCTCATTTCTTTGTTTTGCAATAATATTGTGTGTGATTGTAGTGGAGAAGACTGGGGTGAGCCTGGAGTGAAAGGTTGTTCAAATCAAACAAGACCAGTTTTTGGATCCATTTATCCAGGTGGTTTGCCTTTACCTGCCCAAATTGTGAAACAAGTGTTGAAGAACATGACAACAAAGTCATCAGTATTTTTGTTGGACATTACAATTCTTTCACATTTAAGAAAAGATGGACATCCAGCCAATTATAATGGCTATAAAGGCATTGATTGTACACATTTTTGCCTCCCTGGAGTTCCTGATACTTGGAACCAACTCTTGTATGCTTCTTTATTAACATCCGTTTAGAACATTGTGTACCACTATTAAAAGTTAAAAGAGAGAACTATTAAAACACTTTCGAACTTGGCGGCACCATGGCGCCCAGGCAATGTGGCACCGTTGCACCACAGCACCCGTGCACTGTGGCACCATGGCCCCCGTGCCACCAAGGTCGCCCGGGCGCAGGGCATGCCCGCCTGGCCCATGCGCCCTATGCGCTTCCGAGGTCGCTTACCTGCAGCGGTGCGGGTGTGCCACGGTGCACGGGGGACATGGTGCCACAGTGCGCAGGCGCTATGGTGCCACGGTGCCTGGGTGCTGCCATGCCCGGGGTGCACCGATGCCATGACGGTCGATTGCACTTTATAGTTTCATTCTCAAACTATTGACAGTCTTAAATATATCCCTCTACTTGACTAACTAAATTAAAAAACACCCCCAATCTACCACAAGTACTAAAAACACCAATTAACTTGACAAGAATTTAGGGATGTACTTCACTCATGTTGAAAGATCATGGGTGTATTTAAGTTCAAATAGTCAAGTAGATGGGTGTTTTTAACATTATCAATAGATCAAGAGACAAAACTAATAATTCGTCCCAAGTTTGAGATGCTTTTAATACTTTTCTCAAGTTAAAACCATTCAACATTTACATTATGGACTTTAGATTTTTTTTTTTCTGATTTAATTGTGTGCTATTCAAACTTGTTAACCAAACTAATTTAGATTCATGTAGCATAAATCAAGACATTATTTCAAAAAGAAAAAAAATTATTTTTTAAAATTCAAACCTGAGATGTTTAATCTTTGATTAAAGTAGAAAAATTTACTCATCAAATTTACTCATCTTTTCACATCCATTGATAACGTGGCAGATGTTGTAAAGTGATAAATCTAGTCTAGTATAATAAATCAATTTCAAGATTTTGAAGTCGGTAATAGAAAAGAGGAAAGATGGTAAATAAGTTAAACTTATCCATAGCTTATGTTTACATCAAATCATATTATTTTCTCATGACCAATTAAACAAAAGGTTAAGGATAGAATATTTACTAATTAACACTGATTTAGCAATAAAGTGTTTTGATGGCTCACTATCGTGCTGTCACTTGAGACAATTAAGCTCCCTACAGCTACTACTAGCATATACAGCTTTGATAGATGAGGTTGGCAGCTGTGAGTTGTGCCTATGTTGTTCGGAT
This sequence comes from Solanum medicagineum, assembly GCA_026153255.1. Classification (NCBI taxonomy): domain Eukaryota; kingdom Viridiplantae; phylum Streptophyta; class Magnoliopsida; order Solanales; family Solanaceae; genus Solanum; species Solanum medicagineum. The sequence continues at coordinate 15,861,356 of JAPFFP010000001.1, forward strand.
TCTTTAAATTCTTAGTTATATTCGTGTTAACGGTATGAGTGTGGATTTCACATCGAATTTGGTTAACTTACTTTGACTTTATTTATGACCATGGAGTTTTAGTTCAGTAGCTTTAATTAACGAAGATATATAATTTATATATCATAATCTACATTTATAGATAGACGTATTGTCACGCCCCGAGCTACACCCTCGACGTGGCCAGCATTAAAAAACCATTTCTGATCCCAAACAAACTACTTTGCCTGGTTACTTACTCAGCGGAAAACTTAATAACAGTGGAAGGCTAAAAAAACAATAAAATAGTTCATAACTGAATAAAAAGGCTTTTAAGTAGTACCTGAACAATTGAAAACTGAAATACTAAACTTGTGGCCTATGGAACCTCTACTAAGCTGTCTGAAAAGGGCTACTGAGACAAGCCCCAAGTAGCCAGAAATAAAAGTAAAAACTGAACGAAAATAACATAAACCATGAGCCTCTGACTGAGAAGAGGCCTCACCACTAGTCTGAAAGCTCTCAAGTTCTTAACGGAGCGGCTGCTGAGGAACTCTGTCACTTGCATCTGCATCATAAAACGATGCAGGTCCTAAGGACGTCAGTATGTGGAATGTACGGTATATAAGATGGCCAAAATATTTAAACAGTATATCATAAATGCTTCTCAAAATCATAGTTAATTAGCAATAATCGTCAAGGTTGATATGCTGAAAATAACATGCTAAAAATAATATGCTGAAAATAGTAAGTAAAACATAATTTTCTTAGCTCGGGGAGTTTCTCTAATCAACAACCACCACTATGAACTTCGTGGTGATACAGCGTCTTACCCACGCTACCAGAGTCGTCCCGTACTTTGCTGGGGTAGGGGACAAAGTGCTAGGGGAGTGGATCCATCCCAAATCTGAGCCATCTCAGTGGCTAAAGAGGAAGGTACTATAGTACAATCCTATCCTATGCTGGTTACATAGTGTAACAGCCCGGACCTCACACGTGCATATATTGTCCGCTTTGCCAGCCATGGGTCGCCCATGCACCAGCGCACGGT
>JAPFFP010000001.1:15863047-15873108 GCA_026153255.1 Solanum medicagineum
ATAATGCTACAGCAGCATGTATAGTAAGCAAAATCATACGAAAAGAAAAAGGCGAATATGAGATAACCAGAACGGATGTGTCGGAGGGATGTCAAGTGGTTGATATGATCCCTCCCGAACTAGAACTTCTTGTTTTCGAGGATGAACCTATCAAATTTGATCAACCATTAACGAGTAATCTTAATGTAGGTAGATTTGGTCAGGGAGATACAGAAATAGTACTTCACGATTCATTACGTGTCCAAGGACTTTTCTTCTTCTTGGCATCTGTTATTTTGGCACAAATTTTTTGGTTCTTAAAAAGAAACAGTTTGAGAAGGTTTAAATGGTTGAAATGAATTTCCAGATTCGCAGATTATCGATACCAAGTACGTGAAAAGAACCAAATTTTCGTTTAATTTCTTTTCCTTTCCTTTTTGCCATATCTAGTTTGTTCTGCTTATAGGTTGTTGAGACGAGGGTTTCCAGAAAATACTCTATACTTCTATAAGGTAGTGGTAAGGCTTATGTACATTCTACTCTACCCAGACCCCACTTGTGGGATTCCAATGGGTATGTTGTTGTTGATTATTTATGATAAAGAAAATGAAATTATGGAAACTCCTTTGCCTTTTCTATACTCTTCTTCAAAATCTACATACTATTTGATATAAGGGATTCCCAGCATCTCGTAGAAAAAAAGTATGTAATATCGAATTTGAATAAGAGCATTTGACTTTCATTTATTTTGATATAGCTTTTTTTAATTGGAGTAATGTGACTATGTTACTATTGCCAGATTACACTGCCATAAGACATATCTATAGTTTTCTATTCTAAATGGAAAGAAAGTCAATTTTATCTAAATACTAGACATAAGGAAGCGGGGGATAAATGTGGGGAAGAAAAAAATTCTAGGAGGGGTTATTTGTCTCCCTAGTCTTTAACACAAGAAAGGGGTGTACAAAAACTATGTTGCTTGGACTCTTCAAAGATATCGACGGGTGCGTGTCGGATCCTCCAAAAATAGTGTATTTTGGAAGGGGATCCGACACGGGTGCGGCAACATTTTTGAGAGTCCGAACAACTTAGTGGAAAAATCCTTTTTTCTTGTGTCTAAATGAAAGAGTAATGATTCTTGATCTTGTTTGTTAAAAATTCCTTAGTCTTAGTTTCAATTTTCCAGATGTCTTAGAAACCCTACACCCAACCCCTTTACGTAGAATATCTGAATTGGTGACAAACAAGACAAAATCCACGTATCTTATAAAAATTTGATGATAAAATAGGAAAACAAATAAAAATAGAGTAATGTAATATGGGGAGAGTAAGGTTCTAGATTAGATTTGTATAGAAAGGATTTACACGCTATCTAACGTGGGGTAGAGGGAGTATTATTTAGAATACTAACTTAAGAGACAGGATCAACATGTATTTTTAGTCATTAAATTCCAATTTGAGGGCATTTTGGTCATAATGGTCATAATAATGTTTCCTTATTCACCCATTAATTCGGCCACTGCATAGGGCTCACATAAATTTCAAACAGACAAATCGAACTGAAGTTTTGTTTGCTTTTTTTTTTTCCCCGAAAAATAGCAAACCGAACTGATGTAGGAATGCCCTTATAATCTATCTGTTTTCATGTCTTATAGAATTCTCATCTTCATGCTCTTCCACCTTATCTGGTGGAATATTCTGCAGCGTCATATAGATTAGGATTACTACGTGTTACTCTAGGCCGTGTCCATCTTCAGATCAAAATAATATGCATTCCCCCAAATTAGATGACCTGCTTATTATTCTTGAATTTGACCGGACCTTTTTAAAATCTTTTATCTATCAAGTTTGTGTTGAAGATGATTTAGTTTATTCCTTTGTTCAAAACAAAAGTTGCTCAAAACGAACTTGGTAAGCTGAGCTATGTCATCTATTTCTGGAAAGGGAGATAATGAGTAATGAAGATTCATCTGCTTCTTAAACTGAGTTACTATCTAATAAAAAGAATTGGTAGAGTGTATTCAAGAATAATTGGAATGGAATAGTTTATGGTGGGGCAATATCTTATTTAAAAAAAAAAATTTATTGTGTGCAATGTATTTAATTCTTGGAAGCTACTGTATATTAATTGCTATAAATGGATGGCACATTATATCAATCATTTAATTGTATAGAATTTGCAAAGTTTTCTTTTAAAGGTTTTCTATTGATGTTAATAAGAAGAACGAAAGCGACATTGATCATAATGTGTTTTGTCAAGCTTGCTGGATTATAGCTTGGGTGTCTTCCATTGTGTAGCTGATGTATAATTAGATTGTCTTGAGCAGCTGAAAGCTTCTACTAGTAAAGTACAGTTTGTGCATTCATGTGGAAACTTTTGACATAAATTATATGTAATACTTCAAAGGGGGACAATGGATATTAGTGTAATTGTGCCTCAGTCTCTTTTCTTCTTTCTTTTGCTTTTGGCTTATGATATTTGAACTTACTTGATTTTTGTTATTTTTATTTGTTTCAGTTGATTGTCCTAGGTCTGAAGATGGAAAGTAGGATAAAGGATGAACTCTACTCGGACATTTTCAATATGTCAAATCTTCAATCAAGTCTTCGGCCGACTACCAATTCTGGAAACAATGATTCACATGGTATGAACTTCAGCTGATTGCTTCAAGCTGATAATGAAAATTAGAAATGCATTTTGTTATTAAGATTTGAATAACAAATTGCTTACCATTAATAAAAGTTATGATGTGGTGCTCTTATTCCTGGATTGAACATTTGTTGGAATAACCATTGAAGTGGAAGACCGAAGGTCTTCATTGACATTTTAACAAGTTTTATCCTAAAAGGTCCTCTTTACTGGCTATTCTCAGCAGATTTGGATGCTTTTTTGTTGATTAACCTTGTCTTTTTCTCTCTCCTTTGCCTTCCTTTGTTTGCCAAAGATTATTCAAAACTTAAAGAAATATGTTATCTCTCCTATCCTTCTCTATTTTCTAGTTCAAACATTATTAAACCTCTGATCCGGATTTGTGAATAAATATATTAGTTAAATGCAAGTGCAGATGTTCTCATATCTATGTATAGTTCTTTTGGTTGGGCTCTTTCCTGTACATAGTTAATCGTGCTGATTGCTATTAACATCTAATGCCAGACAGCGAGTGGTGCGACGTGTGGAGTGATGATGGAGATCTGTGTCATGATTCTACTGATAAGTTGGATAAAACATCTGAAATGGACAGGGAATGGCAGATGCGGCATGACCAATTCCACACTGTATCCTTCCAAGTTTAATCTGATTGATTGTATCCATAAAATAAAACTAGATGTGTCCCTTCTTGGTTGGAAATTCAATTTGTATTTGTAATTCCTGATGAATTATTAGATCGGATACCGTGATGGTCTTATGGCAGGGAAAGACGCTTCAGCTCAAGAAGGGTTTAATGTTGGTTTTAGGGACTCGGTATATGTTGGATACAACTGGGGTCGTATCAGAGGTATCACTAGGTGGGTATATGAATTTGTAGAGATTTGAGTTTGTGTACCTACTAGCAATTTTCTTTGTGCTGCTTTGGATTTAAATTTGATGTTCTCTCCTTTTTTTCACTCTTTGAAGCGCTTTGGTCTCTCTTCCTGACGGCTTAAAAGAAAGAATGGTTGCTACAAAGGAAATCCAGAATAAGTTCCAGCACTTACATGAGTCTGTGCAATCTCGTTCAACAGTGGATATGCTTAAGGTGTTCCATGATTATCTGGTAAAGAAATCGGAAGAGAGTGCGAAAAATGACGACTCTAGCTCCTGCTTGGCGGATTCCAATGACGGTCTTCTTGAGAATTACCAGAAAGAGCTACAATCACTTATTGATGAATCAAGGCTCAAATTGAACTTGGATACGAAGGAGTAACCTTTTCGCTTCTTGCTTTACACATTGAAGTCACTTTACCACTTTCTTGAGAAGTGAGTTATAAAATTGCATTCAGAAAGGAAAAGAAAAAAAGCAGTACACTTGAATGCATAGTTTTGTACATAGAATTATATGCGTGGTTTTAGTTAAACATGTGTCGTATTCTGAAGAGAAATTACTCTTTGTGCCTTCTACCGTCTGCTTCCTTTCTTTTATCCTATGTTTTTTGGTTTTTATTAATAGGAACACGAGTCTAAATTTGCATATTACGTTGCTGCCTTTTCAGGTGATAGTTTGGTTGACTTCCATCTTAATGTGGTAAACTCCAAAAGTTTTATTTTTCCCCAATATTTATTTTTGTGAATTCTAGTTCTTGGAATCATGATTCTGGGGAAGATCGATGACAAGAGTTCAAATTTGCAGCACGGAGTTGAAGATGAAGTGTTTGGTGAAAGTGAAAGCCATTATCACACTTTGGCCTGATTAGTTAGAGGAATCAAGTGGGTTTCTGGACTTTTCTCGCAAACTGTTTTATTACTTTGCCTCTGAAATTTTAATGTGTTTTTGCTGCTTTGTTAAAACTGAAGAAAGAGGGTATATGTTTTGTGTTAGTAGTTACATTCACTATATAGTAGCAGAGATGATAGTTGAAGATCATAGTACCATAACATGCCAGGATACATATAAGAAATATTAGCAAACTAAAGATAAAGCCATAGGTTGAAGTCATAAAACCTTTCATAACAGTACTAATGTGTAGGCATCATCCACAGGAAACAAGCACAACATAAAGTTGTATTATAAAATACTTGAGATTCCACGATTATGTTTTCCATCATCTAATCCCAATCAATTGCTTTAATGCCATTAAGCTGAAATCCTTGCACATGTTGGAGGGTTGTGAACTGTGAGCAACAAGCCAACTGTTCCTGGACGAAAGATTGTCTTACTAGCGCTGCGCTGATGTCTACCTGTGCCACAATGAAAGCACGTGTTCATTGTAACTCATCTATGAAAACGATTGTGTATTTCAAGATTTCATCTAGCATTCTGATCATCGTAGTTTGGTTATGACATAGAAGGACAGAGTTGTGTTAAATGATAAGAGTTTTGTACTGACCTTGAACTGGTATCAGTTGCAAGCCTGAATTGGTCTAGGATGTGCGAATACTGATGCACTGCGCCCGAGGTGAGGTTCCCATTTAGATGTTGGCAACACTGTTTCAAAAGCCTCCACCAGCAATGCAACCTTTCTCTTGCGAGCTGGTGCAAGTTTGTCCACTGCTCTCCGGAGTGCAAAATCAAGCATCCAGTCCTCTGCATTTTTCCTATCATCCATCATCTGATGCTTGAGATCAACTTTCTCTGCATCTGGATCTGGCTCCAGTGGCAGGAAATTTGGCGGTCGTGGATTGAATTCTCTTGATTCCTCTGGCTCCATAGTGTCATTGCGCCTGGCTATGCCTCTCAGGTTTATGTGCCTCTCAGACACTTCTTCACTCGAACCATATTTTGCATGCGCCTTCTTATATTTGATTTGGTTCTGCTTCTCTGCACATGCCTCAGCTGTTTGATCCACTTCAACAGCAGAGGCGTTTTCACTTCCATCTTCAGTTTGATGGCTTGGACAGGCTTCATCACTCTCATCCTTGAGATCTGCCTCTACTACAACCTCCTGACCATTTTCATTTCCTTGTTCACAGCAATCTGTTTTTGTTTCAGTATCTTCCATCTTGACAACGATGTTTTCATCAGAAAGTTCTTCACTGTCCTTACCTGTTTCATCTTGTACTTCATTGATATAGCAAACATTGAGCTCTTGATACCCTGTAACTGCAGTTGCTTCATCATCTTGAAGAGTTACGCATTCCTCGTGAGAAGTTGAAATTTCATCATCCAATGTTGTTGTCCCACTATCTGTACCATCCAGAATTTTATCGACATCTAGAGAAATAAATGAAGTGTCTTCAGGCACTTCAACACGCTCATCAATGTCAAATTCTGTATGTGAACAGATAGACTCGGAGTCGTCATAATCATAACTTGTTCCAGAGATGATACTTTCTTTATCAAAGGACTCTACCAGAATGTTGTCAGATAGAAGTTCAGTATTAGATGATTTTTCCGGGAACTCCTCGCTGATAACTGAATCATCAACCAATGTGAATGGATCTATATCATTTGAGATTGAACCAATTTCGCCTTCACTATATGCATAGTACTTGTCTACATCCCAGTCCATATCAGAAGCTTCAGTTTCTATCTCTTCTGTTGTTCCTTCCATCTCTAATTCAGTATGCATACTCAAGGATTCAAAATCCACTTCTCCTTGAACCATGTCACTAGCACCTTCCTTCGGATTCTCTTCAGGACAGAAGCCAGGGGTGTCGATTTCTGCTGAAACTGCTTCGATTTTTTGATCAAGATTATCCTCGGTATCATCTGGTGCCACTTCACTGCTTTCGCCCGAAGGCACAAAATCAGTGGCAGAAGAATCCGTGATGTTACAATCATCCACCAAGTTGGTCTCTTCCTTTTCTTTGCTATAAATTTCGACAAAAAACTCCTTGTCATCGTCATTCATCAGAGGAGCTGCCTTCTCTGTGGTACTATTCATAACACTCGAGCCTAATCCACGTGGATTAGCTCGAGTGGGAGAGAGGCATCCCAACTTGAAGCTCCTTTGATTCTTTAACGTATGCCTTCTTGCTGACAAGAAGCACTTCAATGAAGGCAAAGGAGGGTGATGATGACCATTAAGAGAGCAATATGTGTAGGGGCAAACCTTGAAGACAGAAGTTCCATCTGATTCTTTTCCTCCAGGACTAAGTTCAAGGTATGAAGGAAACTTAACTTGTTTCAAAGTTGATGAACATGTAGCCCTCTCTACTTGGAAGTTATCATATAGAACAATAGGGGAACATGATGAAACTCTTGCTGGTTTAAAGCTAGGAGTTCTAGCTAATAAACTCCTTGTTGGTTTATTAGCTGGGCCTAACCTTGAGTTATTTGAATTCTTTCTACTACAACTTTGAGAATAAGTTTGAGGGCTCCTTGAACTAACCTGAGACTGCTGTTTCCTTGCAACAGAACTGCTGGTGGACTTCATATAATTTGGAGTGGATATTGATTGCTGTTGTTGCTGATGCTGATGCTGATGCTTCTTTGGTATTGATGAATCAGTAGTAGGGGGAGGTTTTCCTGGCTGAGGTACATACTTTCTGAAATTTGGTGAGTGACATATTTCATATTCTGAGTGTTTGGTTTTGCCTGATTTCTTCATCATCTTTTTCTTGATATCATGGCTTTGTGACATAGGCAAAGATGGTTTGAGGTTCATTATTTGCTTGTTGGCTTTAATATGATCAGCTTTGATACCAAGCTTGTTGACAACTTTTTTCTGCACCATCTTAATTGGTTTGGAAAAAGAAAAGATAGATTCTATCCAAAGGAAAACCACAAAGAGGTGGTGTTTCTTCTTCTTGAGATAGAGAGTTTAAGTTCATGAAGAAAGGCAGTTTTTGAAATCTCAACTACCAGAGATTCCAAAGACTTATTTCCTTTGGTTTGCAGCAGCCTTCTTTATTATGTTTTTGTCTTGCTTTCTTTTTGTGTATTCCTGGTCTGGTCGGAGCCTTGGAGTAACTGGTAAAGTTGCTATCATGTGATTAGGAGGTCACGGGTTCAAATCTTGGAAACAACATCTTGTAGAAATGCAAGGTAAGACTTCGTACAATAGGCCCTTGTGGTTGGGCCCTTCTCCGAACTCTACGCATAGCAGGAGCTTTAGTGCACGATCTTTTCCTTTTTTAGTCAAAATTTTCACGGAGGTTCGGAATATAAAGAAATAAACACACAAGAAAAAAAAAGTTAAGATGGTTCATTATCTATTATTTATTTACATATATAACAATTTTAATTATATATAAATAATGTAATTTTTCATGAAAAGAAGGTTTAGATATATAACCCCTGGACCCTTGTTAGCCTTTCCCCTATGAGGGGTAAGAGGGGTGAGGGCGGGGTGGGGGTCTTGTTGCTTTTTGGTGTTTGATTTGTCAAGTGGGAGATTTTTAATAATAAGATTATGATAAGAATTAGATGCTGACCCTGCACTAATGGGGAGGTCATAGGGCCCTTTTGGATTCTTTTATGCTCATTTTGGTTTGCATTATTGTGATATGTGTGACAAATCAACATATGGTACTGTCTCATTTTTAATAACTGATGGATTATTTGTTCCAATACAAAGTTATCCCAGTTATGATTCCATTTTTACAGTATTTTTTTCATAATTTTTGCTTTTTTATTTGTTTTTTAAATATTTTTCTTGAGCCGAATATCTCAGAAAAGATGGGAGTAACGTCTACCTACAGCCTATCTTTCTAAACCCCTTATAAAATCACAATGGTGTATAAAGCCGTTAGTTCTATCAGTCATTGGATGTATATATATTAAAGATTACACAAAGATAAAGATTTACAAGTTATACAACAACTCATAATGATAGTAGAGTTTCTTGACTTATGAAGATTCGAATCGAAAAGTAATATCATTTGGTTATTATCAAATCACTTACGAATTTTCTATTCGTAGAGATCTCACTAGAAATAACATCTCTATTTCTATGAGGTAATGATAAAGTCTGTATATATTTTATTCTTTCCACACTTCACTTGTGAGATTCCACTAGTTATGTTATTGTTGTGTGTGTAGATCCCACTAGAAATACTGTATTTTTTTGAAAAATGACAATGATAGGAGCAATAATTTTAGTTAATGATCAACTTTGTTGGACAACCCTAATGGCACGAATTATGGGAGCATAGCATAATATATGGTTTAACTAATTATCTAGATCTATATATACCCAAAGTCATTTATTTTCCAATAAATAAACCTTATTAAATTAATCATATTTCTGAAAATATTAGGAATGATGTTGATAGTGAGACCAAAATTGTGCCCTTTTTTGTGCTTTATTAGAAAGAAGAAAAGTAAAAAAAATGGGGATACAAGCAGAAGACAAATCTTGTATTCTAAGGTGATTTAATTGACCATTAAAAATCCATAGACCCCTTTAATTAATCTTACTTTTCAGAAAAGAAAAAAAAAAGTTAGCGGAAATGGGCAAAAATTTGGCAGAAAAAGGAATTTGAACAAATGGTCGGCAAATAAAAAGTTGGGCTTTTTGTAGGACCCAAAATCCACCATGAGGACTGAGGAAGGAGCGTCTTTGTACAGCAAATTTTTCCAGACACTCCACACCTTTTTTTTGTTGCTTTCTCTTTAAGGAAAAATAAAACTAGTCGTTCAATTTCAAATATTTTTATATTAAATATTAACTTTAATTCTATTTATTTTCTTAAAATTTAAACTAGACATATCCAGTAAATTATTAGTTGTTAAAATATTAATTAGAAACTTTTAATTAAAGATTAAAAAACAATTGTTAAAATATCAATTAAAAATAATTAATTAGTCATGGAGATGTTAATTAGCAAAAAAAATTAAATTCAATTAAAAAATGAAAGGACTTTAAAATTTAAGTGGGGTGAGTTTATACGGGACGAATATATGCAGAAAGAACGGAGCGGATTAAAAATAAAAAATATCATTATACGAGACGAGACGGAGTAATTTAAAAAAATTTACGGATTGAGCATCCTTACTTGTTGAGTCGATGATGAACAACGGTGATGTTCACCTTTTGATAGTGTTGCTAACAAATATTCATGTGATGTGACCACTTTTTTGCGTGTGCACCGCCCACGCATGAAAATTGTGGATAAAAAATGGGAGAATTGCATGTCATGTCAAATGTACCATTGATTTTTCATAGCATCTTTTTAGTTACTCTTCTTTATTTTACCTTTCTTACACGTAACATACTGCTATTCTTTCATTTCTGCTTTTAAGCATGTCATATTTTTTAAATTGACAATTTTATTAAAAATAAATAAATTTATTTTAATAAATTCTCAAGTCGAACTCTGATACTGTTGGAAACATCACCCGCTGAATGGTCGAAGAATATATTATTTATTCAGTAGGAGTGTACGTTATCGTTATATAAACATTATTTAAAATCTTACCTGCTTATCAAGTTGGAGCATATGAGGATGAAAATGTATGTAATACTAGATCACCCAATCCCTATTTAATCATGCATATGGA
>JAPFFP010000001.1:15908544-15928626 GCA_026153255.1 Solanum medicagineum
CTTTAATTAGCTTTGCATGTCATTTGTCACTGTTTACTGAATGTCTTTTGCAACTTGTAGTTTCGGGAGAATGTGGCTGCATGGATCTGCTTCTATGATAGAAAGGACATGTTCAAGGCATTTCTTGAGAGGGTTCTTCGGCTGAAAGAGGTTTGTTTTTATCTTGGGCTAATCATATTTCAGTGGTTTAGTTATCCAAGTAATTTGGTGATGGGCTAGTTATACGGGGATCATAATATAAGGACTGTTATGCTGTTATGCTATATAATAATATTATCATGCAGGGACCACAAATAAAAATTAATAATTAGCTTTACTAATTGCTACATACGTACCTGGTTTAGTTTTAAAAAAATCTTAAATTCAATAATATGAGCAATTCTTACTATATAGTAATATCTTTTTCTTTTTTAAAAATATAAAATATTTTTATTCTTGCTATGAGTTATGACAAACCATTTTAAAATAAGGTAGCTTATGTTAAGGGTGACTAAACTTCAGGGAACTATTTTCTATTTTAGGTGCTTACAAATGTTACTAGTACATTTGTTTCTTATTTCACATTACATCACCTGTAGAATAATACATACATAGATCTTGCTTAGGTTGTGCAAGTGTAATTTACACAGGAAAAGTAAATGACAACAGCTACTAGTGCAGAGTGTGTAAGAAACATGTACTTTTTGCTGTATGCAACTTAACTGGTAATTTGTATATGCCCTACTTTTAAGCAATTATTGAAATCTCTTGCTGTGCGAAAAAGAAGAATTTATAATGGTCAGTATCAGCTTCTACTTTTATTTAATCTTGATAAATGGCATGGTTTTGTTGGTATATTTATTCTAACATTCATGCATATCTAGAGTTCTAAAGTTTCATGGCGGAGGTTGTTTATGATCCACTGGAATGCCATAAAGCTGTTTTGTCTCCAGGTTGCTGTTTCTTTTTCTTAATTGGATTGTCATGTCACACATTCATGCGTCTCATATCATGCTAGAATGTGGTTCTCATGTTGTTTTTAACTTTCTCAAGGTGACATGTTTCTTTTCTAAGATAACATTCTGATTGTGGCTGTTTCATATGGTTGAACATTTCTGTGGTTTGATGGATTGTGATAAATCGATTGGTGGTTCAGCAGTGGTAAAGTTACTACTCTATTCACTGTTTTGTCTGACAGTTCAAGATCTTACTGCAGGGTAGAAGCTTGACAATTCCTGAGAAAATTAATTATCTACTTTTGATGATCAATGCTTTCCAGGTACATCTACATCGTACTCTAATTTTCTGATCCATTTCCCTTCCCCTTGTAGATCTTACTTTTTTTCCAGTACTATCCGCATTTTATTTCTCTAAGTTTAGATTGTTAATGTTATGAAATATGGATAAACATATGTTCCCTGTTATACCAGCATATGAGATCGCTGGATCCATACTTCTTCCCTAGTTTTACAAAATTTTCTTAACTCGTGTCAACGTTGAATGTATCTCTTGAGTATAATCCTAGCTCTCACTGTTAGAATTGCAATTAATAGTATGGTTGTACTTGGTAGTCTGCTTATTTGGTTTTGGACAATGCATCCTGAGATTCATTTCTCAACACGGTATAGGCGAATAGCCCAAACCCATCTTGAATGTTGGTGAAGCATAATTTTTTTCCCTTAACTGATGAAGAAAAACAAAACCTGCAACTGTTGTTGGAGTCTGAATTGCTTCTAGCTGCTATACTATAATTTCCTATGTTGTTTCTGAGAATATTATTGTGTTCCTCATTTTTTAGTTTTGATGAACTATTTATTACTTTTGTTCATTCAGAGTTTAGAAGACGAGATAGTGAGTAAAAAGGTATTGAGGTTAGCCGGTCTGCAGTGTTGGCATTGCTTGTCATATGGCCGATTTCAGGTTACTCTTACTTTGTTGTTAAATGGAGTAGAATCTTCCTCATTTCATGGCCAGTTCTAATTTTATAATTGTTATTGAGAATAGATGGAGCTCTGTCTTAACCCCGATCTAATCAAGAAATGGAAGAAGATCGCAAAAAGAGCCAAGGAAGCAGCTAAAAGAGGGGAATCTTTTGATACCTCAACCATGCTAGAAGTGAATTTCTTGAGACATCTAATTGAGGAGTTTCTTGAGGTATTAGATAAGGGAATCGTCTGTCCACCATTCTTTCCAGCTTGTTTTAGCAGAATATTTCTGATGCTTCGTTCTCCATGATCAGGTTCTTGATTGCAAGGTTTTTCCTCAGCCAAACAGTGAAGTTGATAATGACTTGGATATCACAAATGATTTTGAAGGTGGTAACGATGCCTCTGTCCTATATTGTGAAAGGTTTATGGAGTTTCTCATTGATCTATTGAGCCAACTGCCAACTAGAAGGTAATAATGCTCTCTGTAGTAGAACAGCTTCCGGTGGAGATAAATGGTGCTAACTATGTAGCCCAAACATAAAAATGAGTGTTATGAACGGCGTGAAGTTAGATTCAAAGCGATGAGTGCATTAAAATAGGAGCATGATACATTCCATAACAATTTTTAGTTTTGTGTAGTGATATACCGATAAGGCATGTTAGTTAGAGATGTTAAAAATCTTTACAACACAAAAACAATTTTTAGCATTATTTTATTTCATTTAATTTTTTGTTGGTCTTTTTTATGGAGCTTGGTGAGTTGAAAGTTTGACTGACAGTCACTACCATAGTTGTATTTGCTAGTATATAGCAACGTTAGATTTATTTCAACTAGGTACTATTTTCTCATCATTGCTTCTTTTATTTGGTTATTCTGCAGATATATAAGACCCGTTGTTGCTGATGTTGCTGTGGTTGCAAAATGTCATTTAAGTGCTCTTTATAGGCATGAAAAAGGAAAACTTTTTGCCCAGCTGGTTGACTTACTTCAGTTCTATGAAGGTTTTGAGATTGATGACCATTTAGGGAGACAAATGACTGATGATGAGGTGATTCAGGCTCATTATGATCGTTTTCAGTCATTCCAGCTTCTTGCATTTAAGAAGATACCAAAGGTCTGTTCTGATTTCTGCTTCTTTTGATGATGATGAGCAGCTCTGTATGTTGTTTCTTTTAAGACCATGTCAGTCTTTATGGACAATCTAACTGTATCATATCCAATGTGTTTACATCTCTCTTGCTTTCCTCTATTTCTGTAGCTACGGGAACTTGCATTGGCAAATGTTGGTGCAATACATAGGCGTGCTGATCTATCTAAGAGACTTTCTGTGCTTACTCCTGAGGAGCTGAGAGATTTAGTATGCCGGAAGGTTTGTGAAATGGCCGTTTACTATCTCTGATATGACATAGAATAGGATCATTGTGCATTATTTATCATGTAACATTCTTCCATATGCAAATTGTAACGACTGCAAGTTAGAGTTCAACCTTTTGATATTTTCCTTGAGGAAACACACGTGTGTACTCATAATCTACTAAAGGACTAAGGTGCACTACTTGTATTGTAGAAGTTAATTGTTGGGTGCTAAAGCTGCTGGTGAAGGGATACTAAAACCCTTCAATGATATTCTTCGATGGTGTTGATAGTAATTTTGTGTGGCTTGTATTGTTGTACATCATTCCTTGAGAAATAGATTTCAGCAGAAGTGGTGATACCTAGACGATGACTAATTCAACTTTTCTCAACAGTTAATGACTCCACACACTGTACAATGTTGAAATAGGCAAAATGCATATCACTTTCTTATGGAGATATAAGATGCAATGATTAGGCCTGAAGGATTAATTATCTCTGTAGACCACTGATTCAATGGCTAGTGGGATTACAACTATTCTCACTTGTCTTTACATGATTTCCTCTCTGGTGAACCTAAAAAATGTCGACTGGATTGTTTACACTATTTGACTTCATTGATTTGAATATGTTGGGGTCTATTGAAGATACTAACTCCTCCTCTGTACTCATACCAGCATCAGTGTGTCTCCAGATCGTTCTTGCTAAACAAGATCTTTACACATGATTATATATTTCATTCAGATTGTTGCCTAGGGTTTCTAAAAAATGATGAAGTTGGTTACCTCTGAAATGATGGAGAAAATGATTGTTCGTTTCGGGGCATTAAGGTCTATAAGGACCCAAAAAAAGAAAAGGTGGAAATTTAAGGCACATGACTAGAACTTCTGGGCAACTTATATAGTTGTATGAAAAAAAGCTAAAACATGTTTGTTAGACAATATGTTTTTTTTTCTCATTAAAGTGGAGTTCTGATCTTTGCTGTTCGATGTGGCGCTTGGTATGTGCTCTCCCTCTCAAGCAAACCTTGTTATACTTGCAAAGAATATAGATAACTGTTCCTTTCACAAAGAAGTATACACATCTATTGCTGTTTTTTTGGAGAGAAATTGTGTCGCACAGTGCATCTTAAACTGCTAAGTCAGTGGTGCGTTGTAGGTGGCTTAGGAAATGCATCTTGTACTTCAAAATTTGCTTTCTGGTTATTATTGTTAGCTGTTTAATATTACTGCATTTGCTCTCTAATCTCTATGGTAGTTGCCTAATTCCACGATAGCATGTGTTATTATCTTCTGCAAGATTGTCATTGCTTGTCTGATACCTCCTCCTTGGTTGCAGCTAAAACTGATATCGGTTGATGATCCATGCTCAGATAGAGTTGATTTCTTAATCGAAGTGATGGTATCTTTCTTTGAGAGACAACAGTCACAGAAAGAGGCCATAAATGCTCTTCCTCTTTATCCTAATGAGCAAATAATGTGGGATGAAAGCCTTGTACCAAGCATCAACTACACTGGGGAAGGATGCCTGGCACTTCCAAAGCTAAACCTACAGTTTTTGACACTTCATGACTATCTTCTTAGAAACTTTAACCTCTTTCGTCTTGAATCGACTTATGAAATCCGTGAGGATATCCAAGAGGCTGTGCCACATCTCCTTGCTCATATCAATAATGAAGGAGAGACGGCCTTTCGAGGTTGGTCTAGAATGGCTGTGCCAATTAAAGAATTTAAGATTATGGAAGTTAAACAACCGAATATAGGCGAAGTAAAGCCAGCTGCTGTTACTGCAGAAGTTACTTTCAGCATCTCCAGCTACAAATCACAAATAAGGTCAGAATGGAATGCACTTAAAGAGCATGATGTTCTCTTTTTACTATCTATTCGTCCTTCGTTTGAGCCTCTCAGTGCTGAAGAGGCTGCTAATGCAACTGTACCACAGAGGCTTGGTCTCCAGTGTGTACGCGGCTGTGAAATAATCGAGATGCGTGATGAGGAGGGAATTCTCATGAACGATTTTACTGGGAGAATCAAGCGGGATGAGTGGAAACCCCCCAAAGGAGACCTTAGAACTGTTACTGTTGCTCTTGACACAGCACAATACCATATGGATGTTGGTGCTATAGCAGAGAAAGGCGCAGAAGATATTTATGGTACATTTAATATATTGATGAGAAGGAAACCAAAGGAGAATAATTTCAAAGCCATCTTAGAATCTATAAGGGATCTGATGAATGAAACATGCATAGTTCCTGACTGGCTGCACGACATATTTCTGGGCTATGGAAATCCTTCTGCAGCACAGTGGACTAATATGCCAGACCTCCTTGAAACAATAGATTTTAAGGATACCTTCCTAGATGCTGATCATGTTAGGGAGAGTTTTCCTGATTATCAGGTATTCATTGTCTTTCTCTCTTTAGCATTATGCTGGTGTATTCATTATCTCTCTATATCTTTCTCTGTTTACTCATCTTCTTTGTTCTAGGTTTGCTTTGTTGACCAAGATGGCTTAGAAAACTTGCAACCAAGCCCCCCCTTTAAGATTAAGCTTCCTAGGAATCTCAAAGGGAAAGCTCAAGCCCTTCCTGGAAGTGAGAATTCTACTGTAGCTTCAGCTGATGCTGCAGCTATGCCAGAAGTTCATTCTGAAAGAGACAAACTTATTGTTGAAGCATATATCCCTCCTGATCCTGGTCCATATCCTCAGGATCAACCAAAGCGGAACTTGGTTAGATTTACCCCGACCCAGGTATGCGTCACATCACATCATAGGTTCTTAAATTATATAATGTGTCATCTGTTTTCTCATATTTGAAAAAAGGTCTAGCCAAATAATTAGTACTTGTCTAGTGTGAGTATGCAGTATTTAATCAGGCAACAAATATATGCAGATGCTAGTGGCAAAGTGAAATATAAAAAAGCTTTATAGTTTACTCTAAGATCAAAATTCAATTAAGTGATACTGAATGCTGTATGGGATTCTCGAGTCGGTATGCTACTTTCACATTGAAGTGAACATATGGTATTGGGTCTTTCTTCTATTTCGGTTGGATTTCACAGATGTTTGGTATAAGGTAGTCCTTCCATCTTACAGAAAATTTCTTGTTTCTTAAGCAGGCTGAATGTAATATGTGCTTTTGAGCTCATTGAATCTTGCTTTAGTCAAAATATTTTTCCAATTTAGTTGCACGTAGTGCTACAACCCACAGATTTTAAATACAGTGACATGTTTGTAGATTGGATTTTAAATGCCTACAAAATGGGCAAGTGCTTGATATGTAACGAAATTGTATCAATGTGGAGCTTGAATTTGGTTTAGTGCAATATATTTACACCCAGCATGTGATACTTGTGTGGAATTCAGCAACTATGTGGCGCCTCATTAGGTAAAATATACTTAATTTGAGTATGAGATAAGACATAAGAATCCCTGAACTGTGGTGAAATTGGTAGTTACACACCTAAACTATGTGAGGGTCGTGTTACTTCCTAAACATAATTTTTCTGCCTTACATAAACCCCTGAACTTAATGTTTTCATATTATTTTAACCCCTGAACTATTTTGGTTCAGCTTTTGTTGTCTGAAGTGCAGTTTTTGAGTTTTTGCTGCTGCGTAATCCTGTTTTTGGTGGATTTTTGGTTTTGTTCTGGCTGCTGTTTTTTTCTGCAATTTTTGATTCAATGGAACGAACAAGAACTACCGAACAAGAACTACTACTTGCAAATTTTATATACCAAATAAATGAAGGAAACTTGTGCAAAATATCAACTTTACAAGTATGAGAACTTCAGACATGTTTGAAATTTCAAAATAATGCATCTTATCGGGTTTTGGAGAATCTAGCTCCTTTCCATTCTATGTACTAATGATATCTAATAGATCCAGCTATATACCTTATTTCCCTAACCGAATCAAGTTTGTACTGCTTAGGATCCTTTGTGCCCTAAAAAGAGTAGTACTCCACTTTGTGGAGGAGTGTCCAACGCCTAGGACTCCATGCATCGGTGTTGTCTTGGTGTTGAATTTATGCCCTAAGGTTGTCAACAACATTGTGCTACTACTGGTTATATTCAGAATAATATGACAAGCAAAGACTGTTTTTGTCAAATTGCCTCTTATAGATGTAGAGTGAAGATGTTTTGTCTTTACAAGACAGATGTAAGATATAAGGTGTTTATATTTTTCTTAAAACAAGTTTTTCAGGAAACTGGGAAAATGTATTCGAAGTTCTGAATTATGATGCTTTTGCCAACCCTTTGGGCACAACTTACATAGAGAGCAAGTTGTGCATTGCAAAAGCTTGCTTTTATCTTCTTCTTTTGGAATTGTGATTGGCTCAATTTATCCTTTTGTTTCTTTTGCTTTCTCTGGCTTAGCTGTGTTAAATCCCATGATCCAGAATTTGGTATGCTTGTTGGTTCTCTTAGGTTTCTCATAGGAATTGAAAGAAAGATCACTTTGTAGAGTTGCTAATGAAATGCTATGCTTTTTGGCTATGTGAAAAGAACACAATTTAAGAAGAGGATTCCTTCCATTTGTCCCAAAATGTGTAGCATGATCTGCTTCCAAGAATTCAGGCTACTTGAACTTTGACGGTACCTTGATATTGTGTTTTGTTTTTAAATTTTGAGATGAGGAGAATTACAACATTTGTCACACAGAATGTAGTTTCCAAATGTTCAAATTTTAATTTTAAAAGAAATAAATGTCTAGTCTGCTATAGCTTCGGAAGTTCGTCAAGTTAGAGCTCAATAAATTGGAAGTTGAATAAATTATGGATGGAGGGAGTGCTCGGGGATTAAGAAGTGATAGTTGTTTCGCTCAGGATTTTCTTATTTTTCCTGTGACTTGTATGGTGGTGGGTGTTAAGTCTCAAGATTAGCAAGCCTTTAGTTGAGAGAATCCCAAATAGAGCATAATGAACATAAAGGTTCAATATAGTCGGCTCCGACTAGTTTGGGAGTGAGACACAGTGAATTGCTTGATTTAACGAAATTGTATCTGTTTGAAAGGCCAGAGGTAAAACAAAATTAAATAAATCTGTGCTCCTCTCATGCTGGTTTTGTCTTTCTTCAATAAAATCAAATCAAATATCTTCGACTTCAAGTTGTTGCTCTCTTTCACTCTTCTTGTAGCTTGTCTCTTTTAAGATTCAAGTCTGATTGCTTTAATTTGGTTAATAATCTGATGGTTCCACTTTAGTTTACTCTGGAATCTTTGCTTTCTTTGGTGTATGTAGGTTGGAGCAATCATCTCAGGCGTTCAGCCAGGTTTATCCATGGTTGTGGGTCCCCCTGGTACAGGAAAGACTGATACGGCTGTGCAGGTTTTGAATGTTCTCTATCATAATTGCCCTTCTCAACGGACCCTGATAATCACTCATTCAAATCAAGCTCTAAATGATCTTTTTGAGAAGATAATGCAAGTAAGAAATTTTCTGGGTCTTTGGTATGAGTTTATGTATTTGAAATGTGATATTTTCTGCAATTTTGCAATGTTACTGTAACTGATAATTATGTTCCACTGCTGTAATTACTCTAGAGAGATGTGCCAGCTCGCTATCTTCTCCGGCTTGGTCAGGGAGAGCAAGAATTAGCAACTGATCTTGACTTCAGTCGTCAGGGGAGAGTAAATGCCATGCTTGTTCGGCGGCTAGAACTGCTCAGTGAAGTTGAACGCCTTGCAAGGTCCCTTCAACTACCGGAAGATGTTGGTTATACATGTGAAACTGCGGGATACTTCTGGCTGCTTCATGTATACTCACGGTGGGAGCAATTTTTAGCTGCTTGCGCTGCAGAGCAAGATAACCCAACAATCGTTCAGGATAGGTTTCCCTTTAAGGAATTTTTTTCTGATACTCCCCAGCCAGTTTTCACGGGTCAGTCTTTTGAGAAGGACATGCGTTCAGCTAAGGGTTGCTTTCGCCATTTGAAAACGATGTTTCAAGAGCTCGAAGAATGTAGGGCATTTGAATTACTCAAGTCCACTGTTGATCGGTCTAATTACCTGATGACCAAACAGGCAAAAATTGTCGCAATGACCTGCACTCATGCGGCGCTTAAAAGGAAGGATTTTCTTCAAGTGGGTTTTAAGTATGACAACCTGTTGATGGAAGAAAGTGCCCAAATTTTGGAAATTGAAACTTTCATCCCGATGTTGCTTCAGAGGCAAGAAGATGGCTATGCTCGGCTTAAACGCTGTATACTGATTGGTGACCATCATCAATTGCCTCCTGTTGTGAAAAATATGGCTTTTCAGAAGTACAGCCACATGGATCAGAGTCTCTTCACAAGATTTGTGAGACTAGGAATTCCATATATTGAGCTCAATGCTCAGGGTAGAGCACGACCAAGTTTAGCTCGGCTTTACAATTGGAGATACAGAGAACTAGGGGATCTGCCTTATGTGAAGGAGAATCCGGTCTTTCATAAAGCAAATGCTGGATTCTCATACGACTATCAGTTGATAGATGTGCCTGATTACAATGGCAGAGGTGAAAGTGCCCCTTCACCCTGGTTCTATCAAAATGAGGGAGAGGCTGAATACATAGTCAGTGTCTATATGTATATGCGATTACTTGGATACCCTGCGAATAAGATATCAATCTTGACTACTTACAATGGTCAGAAACTTTTGATTCGCGATGTAATAAACAGAAGATGTGTCCCTTATGACTTTATTGGTCCTCCACAGAAGGTAAATATGCTTTTTTACTACTTTGAGCTCTATTTGATTGTTCCAGTGAGGATTTTATCAGAATTGGAAAGCAAACTTTTCTTTAGCTTATTTTCTTTGGCGTGTTTCTTAGGACTGAGGTGTGAAAGGGTGGTTCTGTTGAATCATGATTTTTAAGAGCGGGGGATAGTACCACCTCAAATGTCATGAATAGTGTAACATGTGAATGTGTATAACTTGCAAATTTCTCTGAACTTCTGCACTGAAGATCCTCTTAAGACACTTTTTTAACAAGTGAAGATGGTCATTAGACTAGAGAAACAAAATTCAGTTTTGTTCTCTTTGGCATCTTTCGGTGAAAGGGGGGTGGGGGAGGGGAGAGATTTTGGAAGAAGGGATTTTGTGTTGAAGTATGAGTGTTTAAGGTCGAATAACAATAAATCATAAAAAATGTATCGTGTCCCTATTTTCGAATGAATGCTTTCTCTATCATTTCAAGAGCCCCCATAACAAACAATGGGGAAGTCATTAATAAATGCCTGATAGTTTTTCACTCTGAAATATTTGTTAATTTTTTGGGACAGGTGGCAACTGTTGATAAATTTCAAGGTCAGCAGAATGATTATATTTTATTGTCTCTGGTCCGTACACGCTTTGTTGGGCACCTCCGTGATGTCAGAAGATTGATTGTTGCAATGTCCCGTGCTCGTCTGGGTCTTTATGTTTTTTGTAGACGTTCTCTTTTTGAACAATGTTATGAACTTCAACCAACGTTTCAACTTCTTTTAGAGAGACCTGATTGCCTGGCCCTAAATGTTGAGGAAGCCACATCTTTGACAAATCGTCCTGTTGGGGAAACTGGACCAGTCAGTCTTGTTAGTGGGCCTGAGGAAATGCAGGCCATTGTGAATTTTAAGATCCATCAGGTCTATCAGGTATCTGTTCTCTGACTGCAAGATATGGATAATTTATTTGGTCGCCAACATTTTGGAAGCCTTAAGCAATTTGCTATTTTAGTCTTGTCGAGTTGATTCAAAATGTTAGTTAATGGGAGTAGTCCGACTCCTCCTCTGTTGATATCTGGGGACACTGGATGATGGTGTTGCCCCTTTTGGTTTATTTTGTACAAGTTCATTCACAAGTCATCGATAAATAATAATATACTGTAGGCTGGTGAATCTACTGTGACATGCTTGGTTGTCTTCTATGTTCTATGAAATTTAGATACATACACTGATTTTAGGATGGTCCATGATGGTGTAGTCCCCCATAAATATGAAATGGTAGCAATGCTGTGAATGTCAAGGAACTGTTCTTTCATCTCTAGTTTGTGTAGTTGAAGACATTTTTTTCTGTCTTTACTACCTTCTGCTCAACTCAGTTTACAGCTTTTATGAGCATATTATATTTTCTTAATGTTTGGCGAAATAGTTCTCAATTTACAGCTTTTAGGAGCATATCATATTTCAAAGCAGGATTCAAGAAGTATTCTGCTTTGAAATCTAACAAGTGTATGCACAAATTCATTATCATGGTATTTATTTTCCAATAATTTGGTGTTTGACTTGTACATGTATCTTCTGTACAGGCACGGATGATGAGCCATATTGAGTATCCAACTCACCCAGAATCAGTCCCCGAGCTAAGTTTTGAGCAGAATGTGATGTCCCCATCTTATAGTATGGATACTGATAAGACTGCCATGGAAGATGGTGCAAAAGATACTGGGCCTTCAGAATCAATGGAGTCCACGAAGGTTCCACCTGATGATGGAGAGAAATTAGTTGTGGGCCATTCAAATGGAGGGGTTGATGGGGATGATGAAAGAGTTGATAGTGGTGGACTGGGCACATCCACCGGGTCCGCAGAAGTTCCACATGATGATGCAGGGATGTTGGTTGCAAACCAGTCAAATGGAGAGGCTGATGGGAAGGACCAAAGAGTTGATAGTGACGGAGTGAACCTTGAGAACAGCTCGAATGCAGAAAGCAAGATGGAAGAGTAATATCAGTTGTACTCCAAGTTTGCTTCTCTAGACCACATGGAACTTGATTGCCTGGGAAATGTAAACTATGATCTTGATTGCTAGCTGCCCTAAGATGTATTGATCTGTAAGAAGGCTGTCAGGTCAAAGACCTGATGCGGTGGAGCAGCTGCAAATGCAAAACTATGTTGCGTACCATCGACTTCCACAAGCGAAACATGGTTTAAAATCCACGAGTAATTTGTACACTGCCCACTTTGTAGTGACACCGTGCTTTCATGGGCGGCTAATAGTCCATATCATTGGAATCAGTAATCGATTATTTGTAACGACTGGAGGTGGGAAAAACCTAGGTGAAAAGGGTGTGGGAATGGAGCATAGGCCGCACCAATTCGACTTGTACGTGGTTCCTCATTGTAAAGTAAGTTGAAATGAACAACTGTTTGAATCGGTTAACTATAGATTTGGAGGGTTACATATTTTGATTTCAAGTTTGGTTTCACTTGTTAGATCTCTTGCCTCTGTAACTAATCTTGGTTTCTAAAGTTTTTATTGAGAACTTGTGGACGCTTTCATTTCAATCCCAATTTTTTCAAACACATCTTTTCATATTCCAATCTATCAAATCAAATATTTTCATTTCCCATTTTATAAAACAATTAGTTGGGGGCAACTTGTAATATAGAAATGAGCTAAATTTTAGGTAAATATCATGATACAATAGATGGTGAATTACGCTAATGTCATTATTGTTATTGCTATATAACTAGTAAACTAGTAACTATTTTGAGTCTTCTGAAAAGTGCTATATTTTCTTTGAAAGAGACATCTAAGCACATTTCGTAAGATATAAA
Organism: Solanum medicagineum; assembly: GCA_026153255.1. Taxonomy (NCBI): domain Eukaryota; kingdom Viridiplantae; phylum Streptophyta; class Magnoliopsida; order Solanales; family Solanaceae; genus Solanum; species Solanum medicagineum. The sequence continues at coordinate 15,921,323 of JAPFFP010000001.1, forward strand.
ACTTAAAACGTCATATAGCACCCAATGTTACATAACCAACCCCTTGAAACTTGTGAACATATTCATTTAGACAGTCGAATTGATAACATTTTAGCTACAAGGTCTCATAAATTGTTTTTATTACAAGTTTGGATTCAAATTTTGAGAAAAAATTATGGATGTTTCTATTCGTTTATTAAGTAGTAAAAGTAATTCAAATTTTTGTTACCGGCACGATTCGAGGAATAAAGTGAAAGGCTTGATCACGAATTTTCAAGTAAGAGATGAAATCTCACTAATTGGAAATATGTCATTTTCTTTAATTATATCCATTTGCTTAATACTCGGCGTGCAAATTCAATATTGTGATGCAGATATGAAAGTGAGGATTGCCACTCAACCTATTCTCGAGAGAGAAAATTTTAAATATATTGGGTTCGTCACTAAGAGTAATGAGGACATCAACTATGATGTCACGCATTGCATTGGGTAACATGATTGAAATGAGGCTTGCTTCTGGAGTATTTGTAATAAGAAAGTACCACCTAAATTAAAGATAAGTTTCACAGAATAGTAGTTAGAACGTTTTTGTTATATGGGGTGGAGTGTTGGTCAGTCAAAAACTCACATGCTCAAAAGATGCATGTTGCAGAGATGCGAATGTTGAGATGGATGGGAGTGACCTCTATGATAGACTAAGAAAAGTGAGACTGAGATGGTTTGGACATGTGTAGAGTAGGTGTGTCAATGCCCCCGTTAACATGTGCGAAAAATTAGATTTAGGAGTTACGTCGAGGGGCAGGGGTAAACTAAAAAGATATTAGGCAGAGGAAAGTAGACAGGACATGGCCCAACTTCATATCATCGGGACACGACCTTAGATAAAAGGAGTGGAGGTCGCGTATTAGAGTGGAAGAATAGAAGGAGGTAGAATATTGTCTTGCTTTGTAAGACTATTTTAGGTGTGTCAAAGATTAATCGTGCTATAATGATTTTGTTGTTATTGCGCTTCATATTATTTACTATTATTATTTTTTCTTGTAAAATTGATATATTGTTCTATGTTTTAGCTATCATTCTATATCTATTGTTCTTCTTTTACTTGGGACGAATAATTTTAGCCGATGATCTTTCGAAAACAACATCTCTATCTTCATGGATAGTAGCAAGGTCAGTAGATATTCTACCCTTCCCATTCTTACGTTGTGCGATTTCATTGGGTATTTGTTTTTGTTGTTGTTATTGTTGCTTTAATAAGTTGGAAAAATTTGGACATTTTTCTATGTGGTTAGCTTAAATATCTAATCAATAAATGAAAATATGCGTAAAAGTTCTTTCAAATTTGAATCGAAAGTGTTAATTTAAACATTTTAGTAGGAGTTGATATGTTTCAAAGTGAAACATAACTTAATTGAAGCATCAAAATTATATATTTTGTCAAATTTAGGGACTAATTATGAATTAAGTCATTAAACCACTATTGGGATGACCCCCAAGTTAAAGGCTAAAAGTAGAAAAAATGGAACTGAAAAAAGTTGCGAGGCAATGTACAAACTCAGTTTACAGTTCGTGGTTGAATTCACAAGTCGTAGACTAGGCTCGTAGATTGGGGGTTACAAGATTGAAATTGGGTTAAGTGTCGAAGGGACTTATGAAGGCTGTTTATGGTCTATAAAAAGAACTATGGACTATAGAAAGTTGTCGTGGATTGAAGGCCTGAGATGATGGGAAATATGGGTTTTTGAAGTTGAAATCACAAACAACAGGATGACTCATGGTCTTGATTACGGCCTGTAGTTTGGTCTCGTGCTTAGAGTCCCGATGAATGAAAAATTGGCTAAGTATGGAAGGAAACCACGAGGGGTTTCTATGATCCATAGATTGGTCTATGAGCCATAGATCGGTCTCATGGATTGGTTGCTCGAAAATCAGTCTCTGAAGATTAAAAAAGAAGAACAGGACGACTCAAATCACGACTCGTGGTTTGGTCTACGGCCTGTAATCGGGGACGTGGATCGTGACCCAACAGTTTTAATGAAGAAAATTTTTGTCCATTTCACGCACCCTACACTTAAAACTACGTCTTTTGGAGCTCCTTATCCCCTATATCAGACCCAAAACCTTCCTAAATCCTCTCATTCATTTCATTATCTCATTATCTCAAAATTTCTCTAAGGACTACAAGGCAAGATCACTCTCAAGCAACCTTAGGGTTACTTTCAAGGATTTCCTTCTTCAACTTCTCTAAACCTTTCTTTAAGGTCAATAAAAAGGTATGTGAATTTGATTTGTAGGTACCTTCCACCCACAATGTCCTTTAATAAATCTTTTTTTAAAGTTCTTGAAAAGTATCAAGTTGCCTGCTTATAACTTAAATGATGTTTTTATGATGCATTTTTATGTATTTTGTTTCCAATGATGTTATGTAATGCTGTAGCATGTTTTTTCATGAATACTAAGTTGATGACTATAATTTCATACCTAGGATTTTATTCAATGATGTGTGGGCTATCAAATCTTTGTTTTAAAGTTGTATATTTTACTATGTTTATGCACTATTTCATGGAATCATGTCTTTCAAGTTAATCAATAGGTCCACTAAGTTCAAAGATGGTTTTTCATGGTATATGTTGATGACGAGGGCATAAAAGAACGATCAAAAGTTATTAAATTTGTCAAAGATATAAGCATATTGGTGTTGCCTTTAAAGATATTTATGATGGTCCCCAACGTGAAAGGTGAATTCTCACTTGGTGATTTATGATGTTTCAAGCTACTCTTATGAAATTGCTACTTATGATTCTAAATTACATTACATGACTATGTATATGCTTTAAAGTATTCTGTGATTGATTTAGCACCGAATGAGGCATTGAGGTAGGATTCAGTAAGGAAACCCTAGTAGCAACCTATTGCCCCATTAACTATGTGCTGCGACAAGAGACCTTGTAGGCTAGGTTAGTGGATCCATATAAGCCATTTATATTAAAGTATGCTAAAAGATGGATCTTCACCCGGCAAGTGGTCTCACCGTGCCAACGTAGGGGGTTAGTTGAATTTTATGTAGCAGCTCACATGGTCTTATATGTCGGTTACGATCCATTCCCACAAAAGTATAATATCGACGTTTTCATTTCATCACATGTGTTTCATTTATACATTTCTTTTACTCATATTGAACGTAATTCCTTGTGCATTCTTAAGCTCATGTATAGGTTGTCCTTACAGTTTAATTTATTAAAGTCTTTAACTTATGAATGATAGAATTACAATGTCATATTTGCATTGCATCTCACATACTTATTACATTCCAAAAGTACTAAGACATATTTTACCTACATGATTTCACCATGTACAGATAGTTGCTCCTCCCCCAACTCGCAGCTAGTTCTTCTGACGTTTCAAGACTAGCGTTACTGTGGTAAGTCCTTAGTTCGAGACTCCACCTATTTCCTTTCTTGCTATATATTTTGGACTAGATGTATATGTTGGTTTTTGGAGGCTTTTACTTTCTATATTGTTCAAATTTGAAATCTTTTCTATTTGATGAAAGATCGATCGTTTATCCATTCCCGTTTACCCATGATCTAGTTCTTATGTTTATGGATATTGTGTATGTTTTAAGATGTTGTTTTATTTCAAATGATATCCTACATACCCTCTCCTGTTTGTTTTCACAAAACAAATGAGTTTATGCCTATAAATGCTTGATATGTTAAGAAGGCTAGGGTGAGGTGCCTACGGGTGTCTCATTCACCGTATGACGACTAGACTGTAGGCTTGGGTCATTACAAATTGCCAAGTAAAAGACAAAGCAATTAGAGTAAAGGGCTAGAAACATTACCTTAGATTTGATGTCGGGGGTAAAGTGCTTGAGAGAGTTTTTGGAAGTCATGGGTGTGTAAAGGAAGAAATGAGGAGACCCATAACCTTTTCCTTTTTCCCAGTTCTGATTGATGTGTCATGCCTTGGCGACAAGGATCCCACCATAACAGTCCCGCCATACCGAGATATAAGCATCTGTAATAGGATCGAACAGGGTAATTAATAACGATATTTTGCATTTCTGTCCTACTCATCAAAAGTTTGATCCATAGATGGGGTCCCTTTTCATGATGCATAGTCCTCGAGATACTTTATTCTTTGTCTACCATAAAGAGTCATGCTTTATTCATAGAGTTTCTAACTGACTCGTGCCCGTTCCTCCACTTGTTGTTCGGGCAGGAACAGGGGATAAATTGGTATCTATTGTACATGACCCAGACTGTCATTATAGGGATGAGATGAATTTCACAGCTCTTAATTTTCTCTAGACTAGCGTTGATATATTCTCGCTATAGTGGGATCAATGGATCAAAAATAAAAGACGTGAATATTATTTACCCTTTTTTCCTTAGAATGCCCAACAAATACCAAAGTTGCCTTATAAATCCTCAAAAGGCCACTCTAGATTTGAGAAGAAGGGATTTAAGCACAAAAAAAAAAAAAAGAGACTACAATCAATAGATTTCAAGCCTACCTTCACTATTTCATTCCCTAGAAGTCAAAAATTGTATTGTCCTCCTTCCGCATTTGTTTGACACCCGGATAGGCTAAGTTTTCCTTCTTTAGTAGTTGCAAATCTTTTCCCATCGTATAGTATAATGTATATTGAGAAGAGAAATCATGTTTAGGCCTTCGAGCATGGAGTTATGATGGCTAAATGTGGTAGTTATTGCCTTTAGGATAGAAATGCACTATGCAAAGTGTGATTAGTCTGAAATTTGTGATAATCAGGGATGTTTAATATTTGATTATTGATATATATGCATATACATGTAGGTGCATTCATATTGATAATACCCTATAACAAACGTGTTCATTTACTTGTGGTTTCAAGCAAGTTGATTGTATTGTAAGTGATCGTTTAATATTTTCATTTGTATGGTATATCATGTTAACTATTTCATAGTATTTCTATCATATATGTAAAAAAGAGAATGACAATATAAATTAATTGATGACCTATCATAATCTAATCACATGCAATGAATATATAACTCAAATTTGGTCAATTGTGCATTATTCATTCTGAATGTGACTATGATTGTGATTATGTTTGTACTTGTGAATCGAATATCATGTTCCAATACATTATTGGATTGTATATCACGTTCGAATACATTATTGGATCAAGTGTCATGCTCTAACACATTATTAAATCGTGTCACATTCTAACATGCTAACCTTTGAATTGCCTTTCACGTTTTGACACGCTAACAGTTTGGGTGTGGATTCTATGAGAGGACAATTATTGACTGTTATTTGTGAACCAATATGATTACATGTGCAATGACAGAGGAATTAAAATAATTGTGATTGATCATGCTCATCTTATGTAACAATTGATATGAAAGGACTAGAGGTCCAAGTGATGTTATATCGATGATGTGATTATGTATCCTCTGTTCAATCCTTTGTCATTGTTTGTTATATTTTATATAACTCGATATGAAGTTGCGTATGAACAATTAGAGAGTGATTGAGGGGTTTTTAAGCAACGAGCCGATGACCTATAGTCAAAATACGCTTTGTATTATGATTTTGTGTATTAATGGGAGCTTGAAAAAAGAGTCCTACTTTCTGTCCTCATGTAGGCCACATTGATGGGAGAAAACCCTCTATGATGGAGCCATCATAGTGGGTTGGATCCTACCATGATGGATTATCAGAGGGATGAGTCTCAACTGTCTTAATGTGTCCATTTTGTAAATGATCTACTAAATATCCTAGACCAGGCGTAGTTGAGACGATTAAACTAAAATGGTAGATTGATTAGACCGAGTTAGCAGTTGTGAGTTTAGAATTTCTAATTATTTATGAGGAGTAGAATGGCTACACCCTGATTTGTATGAGAGTTGGCAATGGAATAATTCAAAGGCTGAGATCACGTTATATACTAAAGTGATTAAGATGATTGAAACGATAATAGTGTGCGGGTAAAAGTTTGGGTGGTGCAATCCCTTATTGCATGTTTGTTTTTAAATATTTACTTTACATTGTGTGGTGGATTCGGGTAGATTGATAATACCTACTAGTACGTGTTGTTTGTATTGATATTGCTCTTCCTATACCTTTTTAGCATAGTCTGATTGTAGGATCGATGATGTTTTTTAGGTGAAAACGAAGATGATTTCAACAACTTCTACTCTTCCTTTCTTATTGTGGGAGTTGTGTCACTATTTTATTTGTCTATATTCTTAGAAGCTCTTGTACCTGCTCAGACTAGAATCCATGGAGATATTAGTTGTATCTTTAAAAACTTAAACTGGATTTTTTAACCTTGTACTTGATAATTCAAAGACCTTTTCAATTTTGTTCATCAGTCGTATGATGTTTTAGTTAGTTGAAAATTTACGATTCTTCTATCTAGGTATTAGAGTAGGTGATCGCATAACCCGATGAATTAGATCGTGATAAGCAAATCATCCTACTTTAAGAAATATGATACTAAAGATCCTCAAATCACGAAGAACATTCAGAGAAAAAAATCAAGAGAACAAATTCACAAATATTTTTTTAAAAAAAATATTAGGCTCATGGCCCATTTATTGAGTAATCAGCATTTTTATCAGGTCCAAGATATATATTGGCTCCGAAGCCCACTTGCTGCCTTAAAATATCGGATGGAAAGTCTAGATGCTCCTACACAAGTAGCTATCTTCCTCAAAGCTTCTAGAAGACTCTTCCTCTTCACTCTTTTAGACTGCGTGTGTGGATTTGTCAAGTTCTTGTCTTTTCCATTCTCCTCTTCATCTTGCTCATATAAGTTTCTTAGATCCATTCAAAAATAGATTTGTATCCATATTGTTTATTAATAAAATTATGTTTGTTCACATTTTATTTGTGATTGTAATTTATGTTTATCACATTAAAGTTTATTGCAAACGAGACTTGGAGTACTCATTTTTTAAACTTTTGCAATTTTGTAGCTTCAAATTTGCAGATTTGATTTATGAGAGAAAGAAATGAAGGGCAGGTTTGGTTTCACTTGGCATGCCAATTTGTTTTAAACAAATTTTAAATATATAAAAAACACATCAACCATAAATAAAATATAAAAGACAAGAATATTATCAATAAAACTGTTAGACCCCGTACATTAATCAAGTCGAAGTAAGTTCACGGTGCTTAATTGTGGTCAGAGGGTACAGTTAAATTGGGGTTCGAAAGTCCTTAATTGGTTTTAAAATAGAAAATTTGGGGACCAAATTGAGCGTTAAGCAAACTTGGAGCCCTTGGGTGCGATTTTTATAAAATGTATGTCTATATATATGGCTTCCTTG
>JAPFFP010000001.1:15934897-15958342 GCA_026153255.1 Solanum medicagineum
TATAGTTAGGGTTTTGTTGCTATTTTCTCTCTCCTATATTTCTCTCTTCCTCTCTCTCGCGTCTCTGCAATTTCTTAGAGATATACAATTACAAATGTATACAAGCCTCATATATACAATTATTTTGACAGATATACATAGTCAATTCGACAGATATATATATACAATTCTCCTCTCTCCACTCTCGCTTTCTTCTCTCCTTCCTCTCTCTATCTTGCTCGCCTCTATCCTTCCTCATCTCAATCTCGCTTGCCAGATATACTAATATATATGTATATTAATTACACATATACAATTATTTTACAAATATACACATACAATTTGACAAATATATATGTACAATTCGCCTCTCTCCTTCTTTTCAGGTCACATAGCTGAGATTATATTGTATAATTATATAAAATATAGTTATTTAATCATATTCAATTTTACACCTAAGCTATTTATGAAAGTTCCATCAGTTCTAAAAGGATACGAAGGCCTATCAACTTTAGTGGAATATTTTGGTCTCTTAACATTTTTTAGTTGAACTTTTTCCATTTTATGCAGCGATTGTGCATTCAATTAATAAACTCTTTATGTAAATATTATAATAATACATGAATTATTATGTGAATTGTAACACTTTTATATCATAAATAATTAATAATATAAAATTTATTATGTAATGAAGAACTGACGATAAAAGAATTGCAACATTTAAGTAAATAATTAGCTGCACGAATATTTTTACTACGCTTTTTATTTAAAAAAGAATAACTTTCTTTTATTCTGTTTTTATTTATTTTTGTGATATTTTAGTTATCTTAATATTTTGTTGTTGTAACTATTTTCATATAGTTACTATATTTTTTATATTTATTAATTCTGATTGTTATAGTTGAGTCACAACTATGACAAACAAGACGCGAGTAGAGCTGTCTTTCATAACAGGAGAGAATATTTCATTAAAGTCCCCATCCTCTCTTTGACTATAGCCCTTTGCAACCAAGCGTGCGAGGAATTTTAAATTGAAAGGTTAAGCTCCTACTTATTTCACTCCGAAGATTCAAGGTATTTACTACTTTGCTCTGTACTTTCTCAAAAAACGTTATTTTACAACTATATGGAGATACTGAACTGCATTATGAAGGATTTAAGAAATAGTTTTTCTATCTTCATTGAGATCACAACGATAAACTTTACTTACATTTTATTTATTTAGCTTTCACTTATAAAATTTCACAGATATATTATTGTTGCAATGTGTACCCCTTCATTTAATTTTGGTAAAATACTTTTATTAAAAAGTATTATGATTTACCCTCTTTCTTCACTTTTACGTCTTGTTGTTTGACTTGGTATAGTGATTAACAGATTAATTATTGATATAAATATTTTAATATATATATATATACATCATACCCAATTCATACCAATTACATACTCAAACATATATCCTAACAGATTTGAGTATGTAATTGGTATGAAATGAGTATAATGTATATATCTGTTATAACTTGTAATTAAATTGTTAAAACCCGTTATTACTAAAACTTGCAGGTCATTATCTAATGTTACAATTCATAATAACATATCTAATATTTGTTATTTTTACAAATCATTCTTTAATATATTATTTTTATTAATTAATGTTTAATATGAAATCTTAAAATAAATATTTAATACTAAATATAAAACATAAAAAAAATTATTCTCATTTGATCTGTTAAAAATGATGAATAAAATTTTATTTTAAAGATAAGTAAGAAATAATAGTGAATGGTGGAAGTAAAATTTTACCCCTTGTTTGGATGGTTTTATCCGTTGTATTTTATTGTATTGTTAATTTAAAATAATATTTATTTTGATTATTATTTAAATTCTATTGTATTGTATCGGTTAAATTCATCGTTAGATAACAACAAAAAGCACTATTTTATGTAACGTAACGATTGATTTGGTGAGGTTGCATCATTGCTTTAATATATTCTTCTCATTTTTAACTTTATTTATTATTTAATAATTTTATTTATCATTTAATGTATCTTTTTGTGATAGCTGTACCATATACCCTTCAATTTCTTGTAGGTTTATTATTCAAATTATGAGTGTATGATATTATGTAATACTCCCTCTGTCCCATTTTATCTTTCTTTTTTGGTTCATCTCAAAAAGAATGTTACCTTACTCTAATTGGAAATAATTTAACTTTAAAATTCTCAGCCACAAAAATATGTCGGAATGGATATAGAGCACAAATTTTAAAAGTCTTCCTTTTCTCGTTAAACACCGTATCAAGTCAAAGAGTGTCACATAAAAGAAATAATAAATAATAATATAATTTATATTAATTAAAATAATATATTACAATATAACATAACATACTATGAAAAGCGTAGAATTGATTTTGGTGTCTTAAGATTTATTTTTAGGAAGGAGGTCTAGTTCACATGTTGTTAGTTATGCATGGTGTTTACGTGAATTTCTCCTCATCCGCCACGTTTTCATGGATCTGCCACCTCCCCCTTTTCCCTTGCTCTCTCACACACAATGCTTTACTTCCTTTCTTCTTTGCAAATACAGGAAAAACAAACAGAACAAATTAAAATGAAGCTGGAGAGTGTACTCGTTTCAGCGGCCATTAATATTGGCTTAGCTATTTTCGTTCTCTCCCTTTTCGCATTACTCAAAAAACAGCCTTTCTATGCTCCAATCTACTATGCTCGCCGCCTCTCCTTAGGACACCGTAACCTCCCTGATTCCGACGATCACTGCTCTTTTACTTTCCGGCGGTTGCTCCCGGAGGTCGACTGGATTTTTCGGGCAGTTCGGGTTACAGAGGAGGAGATTCTACAGAATTGTGGCCTTGATGTCCTCGTCTTCGTTAGGTTATTCAAATTTGGGTGAGGAGTCCTCTAATTTTAGTAATTCCTCTGTCTATACAGAAATTTATCACATAAACTTATGCCTAGTTTAATTAGTTTTAAGGATTAAACTCACATTTCTGCTCGGGACTATTATTCAGGATCAGATTCTTTCTTGTTTGTTCTATTGTTGGGCTTTTGGTACTTCTCCCGCTAAATTATACTGGGAGTATTGAACCGAATACGAGCTCTCATTCCATGGATGCTTTCACAATATCTAATATCAGCACAGGCTCTGACAGGTTATGTTCTCAACACTTGCTCATTTCCACAAGTTGATGCAGATAACACGTCTCACCTGTGCAAAGTGTTTGCCTACAACCTAGTGTAATTTATCAGTCCTATGACCGGTTCATTAGTCGCAGAATTTTTTAGGTGTTGAATGCTAAGTTGCTAATACAAATGCTGAGTTCATTTCTGGTAACAAAATCTGGACAGCTGTTGCATATGATTGTTTAGATTCTGAAATGATCATTATAATAGATAAGTGCTTTTGAAGAGTCCTGTTTGAATTTTGATAAATTTCAAAGTTGAATTAACGCAAGAACGGGAAGCAGTAAGGGAGGTATAACTGAGGTAGAGAGTTACCTATTGTGTTGTGGTCTTGTCTCAAAGACTTCAGACAAGAACCTTAAGGAGCTACATGCTTGAACATTAGTGGGGAATGTCTTGCACAGTGATCTTAAACAACCCTTTTTTTGGACTTCCATATAGCAGGTACCTTTCTCATAACATGTCTGAAGTCATGCAATGTGGACATATTTCAAGTTCATTTTGGCCATTGGGAATTGAGACTATTTTTTAAGTTTGACAGAGCAGCTAAAAGAGGACCTGGAGAAATAGAACCAAAGCTATTACAGAACTAAGTCTCTTGGCTTCTTTAAATGGTTAAGGGAGGAATCAGGAGTCAAGTTTTGTTTTCATTTAGATTGGAGAAGCATTGACCATCTAGCTAAGGAGTTCAGACTAGTTATTGAAGGTAGAAAAAATTTGTCTTGTAACCATGTTTGCTTGACGAGGAGCTGCAAAGTCCCAGGCCTTAACCTATAGGGGTGTCAAATAAGATGGATTGGGCTAAAGATTGATGAATTAAAATAGTTTGAATTAATAAACGAATTGGGTCATAATCCACCTAAAGTTTGCTTGGGTGCTTAGGAGGAACTTCCTATGACAAGGCAATAAGAAGGGAAAGGTTTATAAATTAATCAACTGGAGAACTCTGTTTCTCAGCAAAGAGGGGTCTGGGGATCAAAAATTTGAGATTGCAAAATGAAAGCCTTTTGATGAAATGGTTGTGGAGATACAGTGAGGAAAATGCAGCTCTTTGGATGGAGGTTCTAGTAGCAAAATATGGTGAAGTTGTTAGGTTATGGAGCTTGATGTAATATTCAATGTACTGTTAAATATTTGTCAATCACGCGGGTCAAGCTCCGCGGCTTGCCCGGGGGTGTGGGGGGCGGAGCCCCCCACCCATAGGCGGAGTTCGAGGCGGAGCCTCGTCCCACAATGAAGGCTGTACTGTTCATTCTCCATGTAAAATTATTACGTATCATTTAATATATATATATATATATTACACCTGTGGAGGTTGCCCAAGTAATTGAGTATTACCACGTTAAAAGAATTTGTCTTCCCGTTTTTTAGAGAGAGAAACTCTCATCTTTACTTCTTCAAGATTTCTTATACTTCATCATCTTAATTTCTGCAGATCTGGTGCAGATTCTAACAAAATTAAATCCCTTGTGTTTGGAAATCACATGTGAACCATATGGGGTGGGGGTATGGAGGACAATCAGGAGCCTATGATCACAGATGGAAGGAAATATGTATATCATGTTGGGAAATGGAAACAAAACTAAATTTTGGAAAGATGGCTGGATAGCCCAAGCCTCTCTTAGGGAACCTTTTCCTGATCTGTTTCTGATTTGTGAGAACCCTGATGCTAAAGTCGGTGACTGTTCCACAGAACATGGATGAGACACATCTTATAGAAGACTACCTAATGACTAGGAGGTGGAGCGGGCGGCAGAGCTAATGGGAAAACTAGCTAGGACAAATATAACAACAGCGATGGACAAGATCCTCTGGAAGCATAGTAAGGATGGAATCTTGTCAGTCAACAATGCCTACACAAGGACTGCAAGGAAATAATTGGAATTACTTTTGGAAGAGTGACATTCCTACAAAAGTGAAGTGTTTCACCTAGTTAGTGATTTTATGCAACTTTCCAGGGGAAACAAATAGCCACTCTTCTTGCATTATAGAACTGTTCAAATTTGAAACCTATTCCTCGACATCACAAGCATGAACTGGAGAATGTCAGAACATACATTAGATCTGTTGAGCTGCTTGATTAGGAGAGGAGGCAGTAAGAGTCAAAAGAGATGGTAGAAGCGTGGTCAGTTTAGAGAGGAAGAAATGGAAGATGTTTTGAAGATAGATCCAACTCCATCCACAAAGTTGAATGGAGTTGTATAATATCTTTACTTTTTTGGTGTAAACAACTTTGTATAGATGATATAAGATCAGATTATAGATTTCATACGAAATCTGTAATTATCCCTTTTTAGGGGTAGCTAGCATACACTTAATGATGAAGAATACAATCTTACCAATTTCAACAAAAAGATGTGTGCGTCACATTGGGCTAAAAATTGGCTCATAATCCAACCCCCGCAACTCATAATCATTTTCGTTTGTTTGTTTGTTATTTTATTATTTTCTTAATTATCAATTTAAACTAATTAAAGCTTTTTCTTTCATTTCTTATGACTATATCAAACAAATCAAACCAAAAAAACAGTTTTTTTATGGATCAAAGCTGAATGCACATGCAGCTTAAATTGGATGCTTTTAGATGGATTAACTTTGGCTATGCCAAAAATGAACTGCCAATGAATATATACCCAGCTGATTTTGGGAGGTTCAACGGATTATATCCTCGTGGGCTAAATTGGCACCTCTACCTGTGCCTAAAGCAGAATCATTGGATTTAAGCCGAGCCGATTCCATTCTTAAATTAAGAAACAACTACCTACTACATTTTAATGTTTTTCAAATCTCAAATGCTTTAGTTTCTACAAGTACGAAAATGTTTTCTCCTAATTTCTTTGGTTCTTGAATCTCTAGAACTCAATTCCTAAACTGCTCACATCTTTCAAGCTATATGTGTGTAATAGTAGTTAAAATGCTTAGAACATAAATTGTGTGTATTGCTTTTTAGATGGTTATATGAGAATTATTCCATAATACATCATCACTGTTAAACAACTCCTTAAATAATTCTTTAACTAACTAGAATACTGTTGCCTCTTATTTGAAGCTCCAAGAGTGGTGTTCATCAGCTATATAATTATTTTTTTAAAAGCTGCAGGACTAAGAAAGTACTGAGATTATGTATAATGAGAGAACCAAAAAGAAAAACCAATCCTTTCTAGTCTTGTTAGGACCATAAAAGCTAAGTATTGTATCTATTTCATTTACAAATTCTTCTTTGCACCAAAAAATACGAAGTTCACAATCAAGCTTGATATGTTGAATTGAGTTAGCTTTGTCTTGCAAACATCTTAGTACCTTGCACACAGCCCACCAAATGCATGCTGGTATGTTTCCACCCCGCTGTTGTCCCTCTAACCCTTTTGCTACGACATTGTAATAATTGAGCTGTGGTTTTGGGCATCACCCATCTTAGTTGAATGCACTCCGCTACATGATTGATTGTTGAGTTCTTACAGCATGGACTCATTTTGCTTCTATTTGTTCATTCACAGGCTTTGGGTGCATTTTTCTTTCTTGTGCTTCGTCTCTTGTTATGGAATGTACCTACTATACAAGGTAATGGCTAGCTTAGCCTCTTACACTGATTTTGCCCACTACTGCTTCTTAATATCGTTGGTAAGTTGTGATGTTTAAAAAAGTTTGCCATCTCTAATGGGAGTTTATATGCCTTTCAAAGATGTTGAGTGTAAGGATAAAGATAGTCGGTCCTCTTGGGTGTGGCCGAGAGTGTTATGTAAAAAGGACATCGTAGATGTAATGGTTTCATGACTTCTTTTTGTTATTCAAATTCTCCTTTGCTGTAATATGGTAATTTCTAATAATGTTCTTACGGATAGTTTTGGAGACCATCCTCAGATTTGGCTCCCTAATGTCAAACTTACTTGTGGTTCTCAGTATTACACTTACGTCCTTTATGAATTTTCTGTACCGACTATTGTAACCCAATAATTGTTAATATAAAAATTTGATCGGACTAAATCCCCATTACTAATATATGTTTTATTAATTCTGAAAACACATTTTTAGAAATTCATTTAATCGTGTTCCCCATCACCACCACGGCTGCCACTCAGAAATCTCTCTCCATCTTTTTGCTCAACTCAGATCACATTTTCACGTTTGCCACTGGTTGTGCTACTTTCTGTGAAGACACCCTCAAGAAAGCTCAATTAAACTTGTCAATATCGCGGTTCTTAATCTCTGTTATGGAAGTAAGCCCTTATGGTAAAGATTTCCTTCCCATTATTTCAAAAAATGAATCAGATCTTAATTGAAAAGATATACCAAGAAATCAAATTTTGCTGCATCAAACCAACCCCAGGTGCAAAGTAACTAAGTTTATGTGATAACGAAACAATTCATAAAAAAGAACTTGTGGAATGTGCTTATAGAATAACTAAACAAAAAGTAAGTTAATAAGGGCAATCTAATCTGACCATAATTTTTTATATCAATAATTAGCTTAGAAGAATTGTTACAAAAAAAAAAAAAAATCAAAATTAGGGAGATAAGCTAATATGGTGAACCACAAGGGAGGTTAGTGTTACGGAGCTAAACCTAAGGGGAGTTTTTTCTATAATATTTTCAGATATATCCGAACACTTCTAGTAGGTGATCTATCCAACTTGGAATTGTTTATATTTGTGATTTGGTGAAATTTTTCTTTATGGAAAAATAATTATTGGGTCATGAAATACTAACTGTTTCAACATCAATTTTTGTGGGGGAGTTTTGTATGGATATAATCCATGAATTTCTATGACATTAAAATTCTCTGTCTTATGCCTCTTCAGGAGTACAGTGACATTTTTATTAAAAGGATTCAGCAGATATGTAACAGAAGGCGTGAACCTGAACAATTCACCATTTTGGTTCGAGAAATTCCGTTTTGCAATGAGCACAAAACTCGTGGATGCAACGTAGACCACTTCTTTTCCAAACATCATCCATATTCATATCAGTCATTTGAAATTTTGTATGATGGAAAGCATCTGGATAAGCTAATAGTAAGCACAATTCTACTTTGGTGCATTCAAGTCATTTACCTTATTAAAAAAAGCAGATTAAGTGCCTTAAATTTGGATTCCGTTGGATAGTTTTGTGTTAGTTCCTTATAAATAAGTTGCAGGCAGAAGTGTTGACTTTTTTTCTGACTAGTTGTAGTTTCTTTTCTGATTTTTCTAGATAATATCTTCTGTTCGAAAATGGAAGAGTTTATTGTTCTTTTCTGACTTTATTGGTCCTGCATGACTGGATAATCAAATGTTCTTTTCACTCTTCAAACAGTTGACACTTGACAATATTACAAGAATACAAAGTTGAACCACAGGCTTTCCTTTCCAGCCAATATGAATTAGTCCATGTTATTTGTGTCAAAGTTATCCTACCAAGTCGAGTCACACCATTAAATTTCAAAGGCTGGCATTAATTTAGTAGTACTGTATGACTGACAAATAATAAAATGCCACTCAGAATTTTAAGTTAACTCCTGTAAAGGAATATGTCACTCATAGTATCATTGATATCCAGATATGACCATATAATTAATCAGCGTGTTTCAGTGATTAGCAAAAATAAATTATACAGCATGGATTTTATGCTAAGTCCTTGAAAACAAGGGGTAAGGATAGAGAATGAAAATAGGTGTCTGCTTTCATGTGCTAAGATGTGAAAATCATATGCACCTCTAATAGAATTTCTTCCCTCGTTCAATCTTTATACTTTTTACCCTCATCATGATACTGACAGATGGTACGGATCCTAGTGCCAGGCAAAGTCTCTCACCAAAAAGATTGAGGACCTGAGGCATCTTTCTTCTACTAAGAATCGTAGTAAATATGATGCTAAAATAGAGGAGCTGGAGGACATGCTTCAAATCCTTGGTCGTGAAATAAGACATGTACAATGCAGAATGACAATTGAGCAGAAGGTAAGTATTCACTGCCGAAGTCTGATGGTAATGACAGTACTGGAGTTTAGAACGTTTTGCTAGCTTATTTTATTTTCACCTTTCAAATATACTTTCTGTGGTTCCCAGAAGCTATTAATCAGTCTCTGTGGTTCTATTCCTACCCTCATAATATGCTGGCAATAAGTCCAGTAACTGGGGCAATACTTTTAAGTCTGACATATATCTAAAAGAAAACTATCTTAAATTATGTCATCATAGATGATAAGGAAAATTCTAGAGTATATTTTGCATGCCTTATCGAGCAGAATAGTGACAACAGAGAGAGGGAGAAGGGAATGGGCTCTTGATAGATAGAGTATGGTCTCTTTCCTGAGCTTGTGTGCCACGTCACAACAAAGAGTATCATACTTGCTGGTAATTATTGCAATTGCTTTCATCCGAAATTGATGTCAATGATTGAATCACAGTTTTAAAACTCTATCTTAATTTCACTCAAGACCAGCTGAACTCTGATTTTCCACAATACGGACTTGGTTAATATAAAACTCAATGTAGGATCTAAACAGTGATAATAACTTTTTAGTTAAGGATTAGTTGTTATGTGCTTACATTCAGGTCTGATTACCCTGAGGCATGTTGGAGTCACATGTATTAAAGGGGGGTCAATTGACACCCCTTCGTCAGAAAATAATACCGTATAACCAGGTTAGAAAAATTTTGTTTAAAAAAACTTCTTATGTGTATATATTATATATATACTCTCCTTGGTTTCTTCATGGATTACTACTTTACGTTTTGACACCTGTTAATAAAAAATCTTGGCTCTGCCATTGGTCCAAGGAGTCTCTTGTTATCATGATTACAGGCATAAGTGTGAGATTTGGAGAAATTCAGGTTTTAGAGAAATCTTATATTGCCGTACCGGACAAATTACTTAATGAAATGATTTCGAATGTAATGGAATGGATAAAGATGCCTCATGTTCTATTCAACTAGTTTGAGGTTGAGGCGTTGTTAGATTGATTGATCGATAATAAAAAGGATTTTGCATTTCAAGAAATTCTCTCTTATCTCTTGCCACTTGTGAAGGGCCTGGAAATGTTAGGAATGACTCAGTTTTTCTGTTGCAATTTTGATTCATATGAATTATTCACCATGATGTGCCAACATTTTGAGGTATATGTACATGTCATTGGTGAATTTTGCATCTTAGGAGGATTGAGGAAAATATTATCTATTGAAAGCCATTTGTGTGCTGTTGAGATCCTGTATGCAGGTCTAATAAAGTGCATGAGGATTTGTTTGTTATCTTATAATGGTCACAGAATGATTCTCTAATGTTATGTTAACAGTTGAACAGTTGGTTTAATTTGACCCTAATTTTTATTGCTTAGGAATTGCCTGTGGCTTTTGTTACATTTAGTTCACGATGGGGCACTGTTCTAGCTGCCCAATCTCAACAGCACACAAATCCACTTCTCTGGATCACTGAAATGGCTCCAGAACCGAGAGATGTGATCTGGGAAAATTTGGCAATTCAATATCGTCATCTGCCACTGTACAGGATAGTGATACTTGTTGCAGCATCACTACTTACCATCTTCTTTGTGTTACCGGTCACAGCTGTTCAAGGAATTGCTAAATATGACCGCTTGAAGAAATGGTTTCCTCCTGCGATGGCTGTGGACTTGATGTACAGACTTCATCTCTTCATTATTTCAGCCTTTTGATTTCTCAAAATATAAAATGTTTCATGCTGTAATTCTCTTATACTCCAAGCACAGTTAGTATTCTGAAGTCTTCCCTTGTTGGGAATAGAATGGTGGGGAAGAGAATATGAGGCTTGTAATTTTTTGAGTGAAATTGGCATCAGTTGCCAAAATTACTTGATTCGGAACTACATAATATGTACAATAAATCATAACTTCTGTTTTCAAGAATATTTCAAATGCTGCTGTTTGATTTCATGAACAGTAATAGGCCACATCTTTTTTAAATGAATGATAAAGCACTATACATTTGGGATGGAGGGATTCTTTAAAATGAACAATAAAACACAAAACATTTGGGATAGAGGGAGTAGCTCATCATGTCAAAGTTCTTCCAGGAATTGGCTGAAGATCAGAAAATGCAATGGAGTTCTGGACAAAATTGTCTCTGTTCTTTGTTGGCTAATTCATTGTTGTTTATCTTCTCCTCTTTCCAAATTATTTTGTCTTTCCACATTTTGGTTTTTGTTCTCTCTTTGTGGGAAGGGATAGTTGAGGTGGAGTAGGGGTTGTTACTGAATCCTCATAGGTACAGTTGTTTTTAGTTGAAATTTTTTTGTAGCAGGTTGCTGACTTCAATCTTTTTGAAATATTGTGGCAGACCAGGGCTAAGGTCCATCGTCACAGGATATCTTCCTAGTGCCATTCTTAATGGTTGCATATACATTGTTCCATTTGCCATGATTGGACTGGCAAGATTAGCTGGTTATATCTCGCGGAGTAAGAAGGATATAAATGCATGCAACATGGTGTTCTACTTTCTAGTGGGGAATGTATTTTTCTTAAGCTTGTTGTCAGGATCTTTACTCGATCAAATTGGCGAATCTTTCTCTCATCCCAAGGATATTCCCAACCGTCTTGCTAGTGCTGTTTCTGCTCAGGTGCAAAACATGTTGGCCCTTCTCTTTTCATATCATGTGTCAGAATATTGAATAACTGATTGGAAAACAGGGATGGGGACACATTTTCAGTTAGTGCTTTGATTTTTACCTGACTTTAGCCTGATAAGGAACTGAGAGGGCCTACCGTAGTCTATATATTTTACTTTACATGTAGATGATTAATCTTCGCATGTACATTTGCTTTTTGTTCTTTCAGGCAGATTTCTTCGTGACGTACATCCTGACAAATGGGCTGGCAGGATTCTCTTTGGAGATACTTCAGCCAGGATTACTTCTATGGGATACTCTAAAATCTTACACATGGGACCGTGGAAAAAAGAAACATCCTTATGTTTATTCACTCCCTTATTATAGAATTGTCCCTTTTGTTGCTCTCTGCATGCTGATTGGGATTGTTTACGCAGTGGTCTCACCTTTGCTTCTTCCATTTCTAGTAGGCTACTTCCTGCTTGGATATGCTGTGTTCATCAACCAGGTGAAGTTTCTCTACATGCAATATTTTTGTGTTAAGAACAAACTGTTTATAAGCCTGACCTACATGATTTTGTGCATATGTGTAATTGTAGTTTTTACTGTCTTTGTTTTGGGGTAGATCTCCTTAACTGGTCAAAAACTCGGGTTAAACCCAACATGGATCAGGGAAGGAATAAAAAACAGCAACCAACCAACTTATGTAACATTTTCCCGTGTCCAAAGTCATCCCTTGATGATATGCCGTGTTAATACCTGTTGCTTATTTTGCACATAGACGCAAGCCTACAACCATATGCAATAACGTTTTAGATTAATGAAGTTTTAAGTGCTCATGTGTACTTATTCTTCAGATCTGTGCTTTACCTGTTATACTACACCTGCACCACTGATACTTATACGATAGATCAACTCTGTGTTTTGTTGGACTTCCTTATCCAGACAATTTGAAGCTCTAGATAGTCACTGTCTTGTTTTTTAGTTCTTTTCTTTCGAGAAGTGGTTGTAGTTCTTATCGTCAGTAACTAGTTTTCTCCTGCTAAGGCGATTGCTACAAGTTTAGTTTCCTAATTAGCTGTTATTCTGTTCAACTTTTTTACACCTCTTAAGCTAACATTGTTATCACCAGGGTTATGTTTCCTGTTGATATAAAGTATATTTTTTGTGTACTTTATTTAGTGCTTCTGTATTGTAGGTTAGCTCAAATATTTTTAGGATAAATATGGAGGATAACATATAATATGATGTTATTGGTGATGCAGATTGAAGATGTGTATATAACTAGATACGAGACATGTGGTTTGTATTGGCCATACATTCATCACTACATTATAGTTGCGATCATACTTATGCAAGTCACAATGATCGGTATTTTTGGGCTGAAATCCAAACCTTCAGCTTCCTTCTCTGTTATCCCTCTCCTGGTCATCACTATTCTCTTCAACGAATATTGCAAGATTCGATTTTTTCCTACTTTCAAACAAGTCTCAGTTCAGGTAACTACTCTGTTCATTTATATCTTCCAAACCCCGTCCCTCCCCCCTCCCAAAGGAGAACTCCAGGAACCAGATCCAAGTCAAATAAGGAACATGGTGCAAAGTATATTTGGTTGTATTTGTGTGTCAGCATTGAGCTATACATTCTAGCATCCTGTTCCATCTATTTCTAACTTGGAGTTTGTGGGAAGTTGTCCATTAAGAATGTGGATCACATGGGTAAAAATGATTTAGACCTTGTGAAAAGTTTTGTTCATTAAGGATCGGATCACAACCAGAGAATAATTTTCTTACTGCACTCATATCCAAGGGACATCAAGGTTCTCTTATACTCGTTTTCTATTTGCTGAGGTGCTTCACCCTTTAGTTTGGAGTAAAAAAGGGCTCTAGAAAGTGGTCGAATCTTACAAACCCCTGAATCATTGGGAATCATCTTTGGTTTTTGAAGTTCCTGTTTTTTCTTCGAGAACTGTTCCCTGAATAAATTTATATTGTCAAAGCTAGCTTAGAAGTGAGAGTTCAATCCTTCACATCCATGGTTAGAGTAAACAAGAGGTCCACTTAAAGGAAGTATTGTGGGAAATATAGGTTTTAGATATCTGCGGTACCATTGTGTCATGGGAGAGTGCTTGATAAATTCAAATCTCAAGTGAGCACATTTAAAATTTAATATATGAATAATGTGTAGTTATATTGATATTTGCACTTCAATTTTAGAAACAGTTGCTGCTTATGGTGTTTTCATTGAGTTTTAAAGCTGACAACAGCCAGGACTAATCTGCTTTAGCAAAGCAAACAACTTACGTGGTGCTACACAGTCAAATGTACTTGCACCAGGCATATATTATTACCTCCGTCCCATATTATAAGTGCATCTTTCTATAAATATTTGTCCCATATTATATGGGCACTTACTAAATTAGGATAGAATTAATTATTTTTTTCCCATTTTACCCCCACCATTAATTAGTGTATTAATGATTTTTTCCTAAATTTAATGTACGTCTACTAATGGATTAATGATTTCTTAATTACCATGTAAAATGGAAAGTGCCCTTATAATATGGGATGGGACGGAGGTAGTACTTGTTAACTCATCTGAGAAGGATGGTACTTAGGTGAGTTTCCCCCCTCGATAACCCACAAAGAAGAGCACTTGCTAGGAACATATGACTTTTCTTGGTTTCCAATAGTGCTTGCATGACATATACGTAAGCATTGGTGGTGGTATTTTGCAGTAGTACTCCACTCATATCCTAGGCTACGAAGCACCAATCACTTCAAGGTGAAAGTGGTTGAAACGCCAGACTAGAGGAGACCATCAGTAAGAGTGAAATCAATGCTGTGTTCCAATCTCTTTTGATTGTTCTGTGTTTGTAGCATTTTCCTGGTGGTATTTCTCTTGCCTATTTTGGTCCATGATCTGGATCTGAGAGATACTTGCCTGTGTCTGCTCAGTCATTATAACATGTTTGCACTTGGTTTGTGAGGTAGACCTCGCTCATGTGTCACCTTCTTGTTTTTTTTTTGGGGTATTTGATTGGAACTAATCTGTCGGAAAGTCTTGACTGCTGCTTATTTGACTAGAAAAGATGAATTTTTTGCATTACCCAAAGTATATCGGGCTACATTGGGAGGACCGAGTGTGTTCCCCTTAGTGCTAACACTGAGAGCCTAGGTGCAAATCCTCCAGCAGTTTCCTCCTTTGCCATTATTATTTTGTAAGAACTGGAACAGTCAACTGTGTCTCCTACACTACGGGTGTCTATCAATGGTAATCTTATTCTTAAAAAAAGGATGCACTAATGTTCATCTAAGGTTAAGTTTTCTCACTTGTCACAATGTTTAATGCTGGATGTCATTCTGGCGAATGTTGACCCAGAGTTGCTAGGATTGAGGTCTGCTCGATGTTGTTGCTCTTCTTATGCTTACAACTGCCAAGCCCTTCTTCAAAGTCATATCAAGTCCATCAACTGTAGAATTTAACCAGTACTATTAGGCATTAGAATTGTCATCCTAACAGCAATTCTTGTCCTGTTTCATAGGAGAAATTCTCTCTCGTGAGGTTATCTGGTTCTTCAGCTAATGTTATGGTATTTATCATCAGGATGCCAAAAACAATGATGAACTTGACAAAAAGGATGGATTCATTGAGGAGAATGTTCACAAGGCTCTTGATGCTTATTCTCCTCCATGTTTGCGGCCCTTGGACCTTGGGCTGGAAGGGACGAGCTCTACGAAGCCATTTCTATCTCCAACATAGAATATGTTGTGCGCTCTCTTTTCCTCCCAGGTTGTTTGTACTCTGATGTCTGACATTTTTGTTAGGAGTGTCTGTGTCATAGAATATGTTGTGTTTCCTCTTTTCCTCCCAGGTTGTTTGTACTCTGATGTATTGACATCTTTGTTAGGAGTGTTTGTATCAACATGACATTGTCAGATCACACGAGGAGAGTAGACAGATCATTCTTAAGGCGTTCATCTTAGGATTATCTGTTTGATATTTATATCAAATGGACAAAAGTTGCTATTGGAACTTGTATTTATTTATTTTTCCTTTCATTGGTGTCATGGGTGCTCCTTCACCCATTTTTGAGTTGGTTCAATTAAACATTTGTATCAATGAATCAATCAGCTTTTCTTCAATCCAAAATATATCGATCTCATATGCAATGTTAGGCCGACGAGAGACTGATGAATATTTGGACACTTTGAATTGAATTATATCCTGATTGAACACCTCAACAATTAAATCAGTAAAATGTCATTTCATTTAATTATACTCTATCTTAGAGTAGAAAATGCGTGGCCGTTTACAGTGGCTCATTTATATATTGTGAAAGGAGATGATATCTTTTATGTGATTAACTTGATGATTTGTTGAGAACACAGAAAATAATTGAAAGTGTCATACACAGAAAATAATTGAAAGTGTCATTGAAATACTTATGAGGCATATTGGAAGTGTCAAATGAAGCACGCCTCAGATAGGCACCACTAAAGTTGACACTGCTGGAAGTTTTCTATTGGATATAGAAAGTGCTGGATTTAGAGGGTTGGCTAAGGATAACAACAGAGAGATGATGATGGCCTTTTCAGTTCTTGTGGCATGTACAAGCAGCAACATGGCAGAAGCATTGGTAACTGAGCTTAGTGGAAAATGGTGTAGCCAACACGGTTTAACTAATTTCACGCTTGAGCTAGGCTTGATGATCATTGTAAATTTGGTGAACAACAAGAGTGTATATAAATTATACACTTACACCGGCCATGAGGATAAGAAGTTAATGAAGTATATTTTTTTAGCAACTTCAACTTAGGTAAATTGTCGACAATATCATTGAGATAGTGAATCAATTGAATGTTCAAGTGACTCACTGTTTTAGAGGTAGCAATCAATTTACGGACTCTAGCAAAAAAAGCTACTATGTTGAACCAAATGATGATTCTAATACCATTTAGGCAAGTTTTGAAAATTGTCTAAAAGGGGTATACTTTCTGGATAAATTCAAATATTTCGCATTACAATAAAATTTGATAAGTCTAATTCTTTTGTTAGTTGATTTGTATAGAAAATTTATATCCTTCTATGTGAGATTTGATCTTCGGGCTGTTGAAGTGACTAGTCGCGGCATGATATTGTAATGGAGGTAAGGCTTTTAGACCCCCTGTATCTCATAACTACAACAAGACTAACTATACTGAATACTTTTATTTCAAAAAAAAAACACTTATGGGTGCTCTTATTCAATTAAAAATAGATTTAATTTGATGTTGAAATAGAATATTCTGATAAGTTCAAAAACTCAAAAGCTTCTATAAACAAGTGCGCTTGTTCATCCAAAGTCAATACCCTTCTGCTTGCCACCTTTAATAAATGTGATCATTTTTATCTTGTTTGTATAAATAAAAGAAGAAAATAGCTAAATTTGGATTTAAAAAAAGATATTAATCTTAGATAAACGTGTATATATATAATTAAAATGTATAAGGAAACAAATTTTGATGTAGTACTTGGCAGTGGAAAATTACCCACCGAACAAGATGATGATTGCAAGTAAAAGTTTGGAAAAATTACCTAAGAAAGACAACTAAATTATATGTATTTACTATATAATTATAATATAAAAAAGTTTATAATTCGTCGTCATAGTTAACATTTTATAGCAATTTTTCATTCCTTCCTCTCTCCATTGCACCCCAACCCCCCCCCCCCTCGCCTCTAATTCTACCTTTATCTCTGAAATATAAATACAAATAGTAACCACCAATGACACAAAATATGTATGATAATACATACAGTTGAATACAAATACAATGTGTTGTGATTTTTTTTTAATTTGCACCGGGTGTTCGAGTTTCTTAGAGTCCCGACTAATCACGGAGGTGCACAGGCCCTCGGCAAGGAGTAACCTACAAATGCACCATGATTAATTCAGGTTTTACCCAGTCCGATAGCCCACAGTTATGAATTATAACTACAATACTACTGTATTTCTAGATACAACTATATTTCCTGATACAAATTGTAGTTAAATAGACATTTTATTCATTAATATACTTGATTCAATGGATTTGCATCAATAAATTGAATGCAATAGTCTGCATTAAAGGATTGTTCGAAACGACCCCTAATTGTATTTGGGATACAATTATCAACCAGGTGTACAATAAATTAATTCTATCTCATTCGCCTTATCCTCTCACTTCCAAATCTCGAACTCCTTCCTCTTCTAATATCGCTCGACTTTCTCCTTCTTCTTGTAGCTAATTTTTATACAAATCAATTATATTTGTGAAACAATTGTCGATTAAATATACAAATCAATTGTAACTTTTTTGCCTCTCTTCTCTCTCCTAGATCTCACCCCCTCTCCCATTTTCTTTTTTTTGCCTCTCTCCTTCTAACATATAACTACGAATCATAATTAGTGAAACTATTTTTAAAATTTCCTTAAATTTATGTCAAAAGTTAGAACTAAAATGAAATTTTAGAACTAAAGAGCTATTGACAATCTACTCAAATATAACCATATGTATTGTTAGGTAGAAGTGATGCAATGAAAGAGAAAAAAATATACTAAATAGAAAAGTTAAAAGATAAACAAGGGTCATTTCTTTTCGTTTTTCTTTTTTGAAGTTGCATGTATTCCCTTTTAGTTATTTACGTAAGGGAGTGTTTATACATAATCAACTCAATTTATTATATATTTAAGCAATCTAATTATAATAAATAATTAATTACGATTAATTGTTCCAAGTGTATATGCAAACATGTCACACGTCTTTTTTTTGGGTTAAAATTCGAATCGTAACAACCTGCCTGCACCGTGTGTTTGTACCAAATCAATTAATTTACAATCACTAGATGATCTAATGGAGTAAATTAATTCATGATGATAAAGTTTTTTTTAACAAAAAAAAACGCATCTATTATCCAACATGACAAGCATTGTAACATGAAAATCAATACAAACTCAAGAGGGTACAAATAATAGGATACATGGATACGACTCAAAAAGATTAAGACGACGAAATCAAAAGAGAGGAAACATCAAAAGGGAAAAGACCATATGGTAAGACAGGTAAAATGTAGGAAGCTGCAAGATCAGTTGGATGGAGGTGAAAATGTAGGAATGTTTGGAAGTGATGGCATGTTGGGCAGAGGAATATTAGCAGGCAATGAAGGCAGAGTCACCGTTGGTACAGAGGGCAATGGAGAAGCTGTTGGAAGCATTGGCAATGGTGGTAATGTGACTGCCATTGGCAAGTTTGGAATAGCAGGCAATTGTGACACTGTCGGCTGAGGCAATGAGGGGATTGTAGGCAAGTTGGGAAGTTGCAGTAAGCTACGAGCAGCATGACTTGTGGTGATACTTGATATGGCCAATGATGCTATGATCAATAAGAGGATTGAGCAATTGCTGAAAGCAGTCATCGTGTCAAGGAAATGATGAATGGAAGAGGTGTTTTAATATGAGTGAGATTGATCATTTACTAAACGGGTATAAATAGGGAAAGTTGTTGAAAGACTTGAGGCTGAATCATATGAGATGTGCTTAATTGTTAGTTCAACTTCCTACATACAATTATCTTTAGACATGTATTAATGTCATGGTGGCTGCTGCCATCCAATAGAGAACGGTAATAGTTTTAAGAAAATCAAGAAATGATTTAATCAACTTGAAGGAGTTGTCCACCAAATATGGTTGATCCAAACATCATCTATACATAACTACTTTCACAAAACATCTCTACTAATAAGATCATATGAATGTTCCTAACACCAACATTTGGGAAGGTTAACTAACAACAGAGTAATTAGAATTAAAATTCTAGGCTTTCTCACCCAAAATCTCACCAAATCCTAGTACCCCATCAAGAACTTCCCCTACTATATATACCCTTTATTGATGACCAATTTTGTCAAGTCAAAACATACAGCAAGTGTCCTTACAATCAAAAACAATCTTGCAAATTATATAACAATGGCTGCTTCTAGTAACTGTTCAATCCTCTTGTTGATGATAGCATTATTTTCCATATCAAGCATCACCACAAGTCATGCTGCCCGTCGCCTACTTCAACTTCCTAACTTGCCTATACAATCCCTCATTGCCTCAGCCTACAGTGCCACAATTGCCTGCTATTCCAAACTTGCCAACGGCAGCCACATTGCCACCATTGCCAAGTGTTAAAACGTTGCCAATGCTCCCACCAACTAATACACCTTTACCTTCCTTGCCTAGTGTGCCCTCTATTCCAAAGATGACTCTACCACCAATGCCTGCCAGCATTCCTCTACCAAACATGCCATCACTTCCAAACATTCCCACAAATCCAAATAGTATTCCTGCGATTTCACCTCCTCCATCCAACTAATCTTGCAGCTTCCATCCGTGTGGTTTCTACCTATCGACCTTACTGGTCACCCCCTCGTGATTTTTCTGTGTTTTTTTTGGTCATCCTAATTTATGTGATTCTTGACAATGTATTGTATCATGTCATACTCGATGAATCCAATACATTGATTGTCCTTTGTGTTAATCCAATGCAGCGCCTATTACAGCTTCATGTTCATTTAGTTTATACAAGAGAAATGATCACCGTTTATTCATGCATATCTTGAACAAACAAATTGAATCATAAATATACACATGGGAAAACCAATTTCCTTGAAAACCCTATTTAGACAAAAGGACATATTTAGAAGGCTTGTTCAGAAAATAGCCAACATTTAATATTCTTATAAGGTTTAATTGCCTCAAAGTCAACTTAGATGACGAGACTGAAGTGAAATAACAAGTTCCAAAGTCCCAAATATTAAAAAAAACATGCCTAAGAGTTCCAAGGTCCAGAAACATACAAGTTTGAAAATTGGGTAATATCAAATCTAATTTCATACCCAAATATCTTAAATTGGCGAATGTGTGCCAATCAAACTTCAAACAATCAAGTCTAGATTTAGGCTTTGGCAATCACCCCAAAGGTATGAAGTTGCCAACAAGCCAAGCCTAATGTTGAACCTAAATGTATGTATGCATATGGTTTGTGCAATTTGAACTTTTAAAGACATTCAACAAAATTAGACTCGACAACCTTCCTCCCGAAAGGTATAAAGTTGACGGCAAGCCAAGCCTAACATCGAACCCAAGTGTATGAAATAGACATATTGTTTGTGCAGTTTCTTTAGAGAAACTTCCAGCCTAAAGGTCTGAAGCTGGACAAGCCAAGCCTAACTACAAAACTTAAATGTCTAAAGTAAGTACACAGTGTGCACAACCAGAACTTCACACATTTTCAAAGTTGGCCTTCGAAATCTTCTAGCCTAAAGGTCAGATGTTGAGAACTAGACAAGCCTAACTTCCGAATGGAAATCGGTTTAAGCCAGACTATAAACTGGAAGTGCCATGTGACCTCATGTCAAACTCAATTTCAGTGGTGTGCAAGTAAAATCTTGCAAACAAGAACTGCGAAAAAACACAACTGAAAACAGAAGGCAAAATGGGAATTCAAAAACTAACGATATTATAAGGAGCACTGTAAAAGTTTCAGCAAGAAAAAACAGACATGGCAAAATTAACTAGAGACCTCCCAAAATCAAATAGGTCATTAAACAAAACACCAAAAGAACTAACCAAAACATAAATTCAATTACCATAAATGGTAAGCAAGTGTATTGAAGATTGAAATCAACGGTAGGATTTCTGGAACCTTGAACGAGCACCACGCCCACCAAATTTCTTAGGCTCACAACGCCTAGGATCAGCAACAAGGAGAGTCCTATCATAGCGAATGAGTATATCCTTAATCTCCTTCTTCTGCTGCTCATCCACAAACTTCTGGTAGAACGCCACAAGAGCTTTGGCAATCGACTGACGGATAGCGTAGATCTGAGAAGTGTGACCTCCTCCCTTGACACGGATGCGCATGTCGACTCCGGCGAAGCGGTGACGGCCTAAAAGGAGGATTGGTTCAAATGCCTTGTAGCGGAGGATCTCCGGCTGCACAAGCTCGATTGGGACACCGTTGATCTTGATCAGACCACGTCCACGCTTGCAGTGGGTCACCGCCACTGCTGTCTTCTTCCTCCCGAAGCATTGGACGGATTCCGCCGTAGCTGCGGCTGCTTCTTGCTTCTGCATTTTTGCTGATTGTGAGAGTGAAAATGGGGGAAGTGAGAGGCGGAAGAGTGTGGTTAGGGTTTATGAAGTAAATAAAAGTCTGGGCTTGAGAGACCCCTTTTAATTTGGGCTTCGATGAAATACTACATTGGCCCAACTCCAAAGGGACAACATGAAATCAAGTTTTTGCACGAGTTGTCTCAATTTCGAGGTGATCTTTAATTTTTGTCAAGGGGAAAAAAACTAAAAGCCACCTCAAAAATATGGGCAATCTTGTGGATGACCCACATGGTCGAAGGGCAAAAACACTTGAAGTTAGGCTGGTGAATTTCCATAAATATCTTATGCTTGAAATTTTATATAGTCAAATAGTTATATTTTATATAATTACACAATATAACCTCGGTTATATGATTTGAAGGGGAGGAGAGACAAGCGAGATCAAGAGAGGGAGGAGAGATACAAATTGTATATATATATTTGTCATACTATATATGTATATTTGTCAAATAGTTGTATATGTATAATTAATAAACATATATATTTGTATTTCTAGCAAGTGAGATTTGGAGAGGAAGGAGAGAGGCGAGTGAGATCGAGAGAGGGAGAAGAGAGGTGAATTGTATATGTACATTTGTCAATTTGACTATGTATATCTGTCAAAATAATTGTATATCTGCAGCTGGTATACATTTGTAATTGTATATCTGCAAGAAATTGCAGGGAGAGAAGAGAGACGAGAGAGAGGAAGAGAGACGAGAGAAAATAGCAGCAAAACCTTAACTATAGCTATAAACTATAATTTTGTCAAACTATAGTTGTATAATGTAAATATATAGATCATATGTTTACCTAATTATGTTATTTTTCCTTGTTTAATCAGTGTTTTAAAAGATGGCTCGTTTATGGGAGAAGCTTTACTGAGGCTTACATCTATGAGACTTACACCCTAGGCATATACTCAACGCCCAATGTTTTGAGGCTCGTCTAATAGATCTTATAAAAATTAGGAAAAAGTACACAAAATAGACCTAATTTAAAATTATTTACCTTTAGTAGACTCAATCTAAGTTATTTACCCATAATGGACCTATTACCCAAACTATTTACCTTTCTACCCACTTACCCCCTTTTTATTTCGGGTGTTGATATCATGCTTATATCAGCATAAATACTATGAAATATACTTTGGCAATATATATATATATATATATTCATGATACTCTGGCGGTATATTGATACCCATTTGGTATACAAGATTTCTTTTAAGAAACAAATAAAAAAATTATTAAACTCTAAATTAGTTGAAAATATATTCGTTATATACTTGTCGGTATATTTATACCATATCGATATCATATAAGATTGAGCTTAATCATTTGTGATACCTTGTTGGTATATGTATTCCCTATTGGTATATCATACAAGCAAGTGTTGACATCAGCATGATGTCAGCGCGCGAATTTTAATATTTAGGGAGGAGGGGGGGCAAAATTTTAATAGTATGGGGTACAAAATGTAAGTGGATGTATGAATGTAAATAATTTGTTTTAAAGGGGGTACAAACTTAGTATTCTCCCCCCCCCCC
>JAPFFP010000001.1:15974688-16009145 GCA_026153255.1 Solanum medicagineum
CCCCCCCCCCCCCCACCCCAAACAAAAAAAGGAAAAGAAAATATTTTTTTTTTTTCTTCTTTTCCTTTTTTTTTTTGGGGGGGGGGGGCGGGGGGGAGGGAATTTACACGCATGTAAACAAGCTAACAACTCTTAAGTTTTTCAAACAACCATCACATCAGTGGATGTTTAACACCTTTGGTTCGACTACTGGTCAACATATAATCAAATTAGTAGGTTTATATTATTAGATGTATTGGATCACTATATTAATGTTCAATTATAATCAAATCAGTAAGTTCATGTTTAATAATTCAACAAGCCAGTCATTGATGTTTTAAGTATAAACGAATGAATAAGAAGAACCTTTATTCCCACATTTAAATCCTTGCTTGCTAACATTTGGGATTTGCGATAAGCAGGCAAATACTTGTAATTAGCCATGAATATTTCATGGATACTGTATAAGTTGACAATTTTGACCTTCATACATCTCAAAAATAAGAAATTGCATAAGCTAGGATACAATATCTTTCTAGTCTTATAATCAATTTTTTTTAATTACGGGAGAAATGAAGTGTTTTAGAGCCAAACATATGCTGCTACAGTCGAAATGTAATGTTAACTGGAACAGTTAAAATTAAGTTTTATCCACAAGATCATGCCTATTCAAACTGCTGCACATGCAACTTCGAAGAGAGGTTAGATTTTCCCTATTATCTGCAAAACATTATACAACCAAGCTAAATTACTCGGACTCTCCAACAATGTTGCCGCACCCGCGTCGGACCCTCCCAAAAGACAATATTTCTGGATGATCCGACACGCACCCGTCGACATTTTTGAAGAGTCCGAGCAACATAGCAGGCAAGTACATAAAGTAATCTATTTCACAAAAAGCATTGAAGTCCGCTAGAAATTTTTAAATTTCTCATGTAATTTTTTACATGCCATTGCACCCTGGATTATAATCTCATCTTACCTACTGACCTAGTTTGTCGACTAACCAATCACGTTATTCTTTTACTAATGCAATATATTTACGCATTGGGGGATACTGCTGGTCTAGAGAGGTTTAAGAGTTATTCCGAGCTACCTTAGAGATTCTTCTATTGCTGTAATTCTGTTTGATGTTGCCAGCAATGAAAACCTTTACTTCATCAAAAAAAGAAATATCTTTCTTCAAGTTTTCCACATAATATCTCATAATTAAGGTTTTATAACTCTATTTATAAACATTTGAATTATTTTTAGCCGAATCCCCGCACCCGTATCCATTTAATCATAGAGGATCCAACCTCTATTGGACACCCCCACCCGAGTCCGAGCACTTAGGCTATAAGTAAATTTATTGTTGTGCAGAAATCAGAAGACACAATTAAAAGACCAGACAGCTTTGCTACTACCAGATTATAGATTTCACATCATTTAATATTATTTCATATTTTCTCCTTACCCATTTTGCACAACTACACAGAACAGCTGTAATTTACGAAGGGAGGGGATAAACTCCAGTAAGTTTGGGTTCAGCGAGCTATTGCATAGGAGCAGAGATTTTATCCTTAGCACATCTAAAGGGTAATAGCTGAGGGTTTCCCTTGTCATCAAAAAAAAAATGGAAGGATAACAAAGCAGAAGGCATACAGGAAATAGTGGCTTCCATCGACTACTTATCAGAATCAGGTTGATTCAAATGGGCATAATTGCTCAACTTCCCAAAATTCTGGTTTTGGGAGCTGAGTTCCTTCCCAGATTGCCATTGGTAAAAGGCAAGAATAGATCCTTTTGGATTTCTTGTGAAATGATATCTGATGACTGAAGAGCTGAATTTATAGTGAGAAAAAGGGCACTGCTATGCTAATTCCTCCTTTATTTGTTGGAAATTTCAGCCCATTCTCTATTGTAAATGTTGGCACAATTTTGTCTGTTTCCGTAATATGATTATGCCAAGTTGATGGCTCGTGCTTCTTTACGAAGCAAAATTAAGAGGTCAATTCTCTTAAATTTAAGCTCTTTGTGAAACTACTAGACAGAATAAGAAAGAAGACGACCTTGAAGAGAGTAAAAATGAAGACAAACTAGAGGAAGAAGAAGCATTGTGGTTCTAATTTTTTTCATTATAGACTCAAATACATTTTTTGAATATCATTGCAATCTGAATTGGAACCATTAAAACTTTTTTCTATAGGGGTCCTATATCAAGTAATGCATTAGAAAATACTGTCTGAAACTCACTGGAGCACATCCGCACTCATTTGCGAAAACATACTTTGTATTCCTTTATTTAAACCATGTTCTTTACTGGTAATGCAAGAGATCATGATCACATTAGACCTTAATTATGTAGCAAAAGGCACAAACATTTGATTCTATCATAATAGAACTATCTTAACTGCTAGAAGTACAGCAAGTTATCACACCAAAAAACAAAACAGTAGCGGCTTACTTAACATTCATAGAAAAATTCGAAAACAATAGCTGACAAGCAACATTGCTCCTACTCTCCAAAAATGCTGTCACCTGTGTCAGATTCCCCAACAATGCACTACTACCAAGGGCGGCTCAACACTAAAGCGGTGGCTAGGGCTTCGAAATTACAAATACTCCAAAAGAATCAAAGCTCACATACATAAACATCCGAAGAGGCAATAAAGTGATAAGTTCGACTAAGAGGCAAGACTAAACGAAAAACCAAAAGCACTGGGCAGAAGAGTGAAGATGAAGGAGATACATACATACAAAGAGACGACCAGGTTTGATGAAGAAACGTAAATTGGGAGAAGCACCGGACCGATAGCCCACTTGAAATAACAAAATACCCAACCCTAGAATACCAAAAAAAAAAGTGCTCCCACCTAGTTAAAAAGACAAAATTACCCATAAACTATTTAAAATAGCTCAAGTTTATCCTTCGTTTATTTTTTGGATTAAAATTATCTCTGTTATTTATATTTTTTATCACAAATGCCCTCATAATATTATCTTTGTCACTGAAACTGACATGACAGTCAACTTAGACAGTCCAACATAACAAAAATCTTTTCCCTCTCAATCATGTTGTTCTTCCTTGTTGAACCTATCAAAAGAAAACACCTGAAATAGTTCCTTCATTGTTATTGTTTGAGTTGTTTTTCGGACTTCAAAACTTCAATTTTGAAGTGTGCTTAGTTTGTTTGAGGTTGTACATACGTATTGAAAAATCTAGTTCATTGTTTGGGTTCTGGGTCAACGTATTTGGGGCTAAAAGTTTAATTTCAAAGGTTGAAAAACTCATGAAGTCATTCTTTGTATGTTGAAACTTAAAAATAGCTACTCATTTAAAGTTTGTTGGTAGGAAAGTTTTAGCTTTTGTTGGAATCTTGAAGTGCAAAAATTTAAACGGATTTAACTTTTTGTAACTGATACTAAATGAAAATTGTTTGATATTGCGATTGAAGCTAGAAATTGACCTTTCACAACTAATTTCTTGGTTTAAGGATTGGTTTTGCGAATCCGTGGCCCCAAATTCCAAAGAATGAACTCAATCCTTCAACACGCACGGCACCTCAAACAAACTTCAACATATTTTGAAATAGAAATTTCAAAGGCCAAATTTAATTCAAACAAGATGTCTCTCCTTTTTGGGCAACATTTTAATTTTAACTTTCCATTTGGCATGTTTAAGACTAAAAGATTAAATGACATTTTGATACATTTGACATAACTTTCATTTACAGCCACAAAATTAAAAAGTCTTCTTTATTTTCTTAAAATTCGTGTCAAGTCAAACTAGGTCATTTTTTTTAAAAAAAATTGAGAGAGTATTTATTGTCACTATTAATTTTTTAAAAAGAAATTCTCTAATCTATTTTAGTTGTCATATTGTTTTTTGAAAGTCAAAAAATTATATTTTAAAATATTGGTTCAAGTTTATACAATTTGACTTTAAAAATGAAAATTATGATAACTAAAATGTGATAGGGAGTAATAGTTTATTGGTTAGTTCTTACAAATACTTTTCATTTTTTAATCTGTCTAATTCACTTCAATTTGAATCAACCATATTTCAATTGTTTTATAAAACATTTCAAGCTCAAACTTACTAGATTATCAAATAATTAAATTTTAAAAATTGTTATCTTAACTTTGAATGTTTTCTAAAGGTAATAATCACGAAAATATTAATTTTTGTAATTAAAAATTATATAAATAAAACTCATATTGGTATATTCAATTGAATGGAGTTTTAAGTACTTCTAGGAAAACATTGATAATTTTTATAACATTTGACTCTATTGAAAAGTTTTTGAAATAATAAGCAATAAAATAAATTTAAACATGTATGTTGTTACGCAACATACAATAAGTTATATATATTTATTTTTGCCTTACAAAATATTATAATGTTATATTGTCAATTAAAAAAATCATTAACAAAATACATGAAAAAATTAAATAAATATAAAAAATTTTAATTTATACCATGCAATTTATAATGAGCAAGATTTACAACAAATTAAATAAAATATAATGCGCATACTAGTTTTTGCACTTACAACAAGATTTTTCTTTAACAATCACGTTTTTGCGCTTACAACAAGACTAGTATATATAAAATAAGGGATCAAAATATATTTTGATAAAATAAGGAACCAAAAATAGATTTTGCCTATATTTAAGGGACTATAGCATCTTTTTCGTCCACTTCAATTCCTACCCCAAACGTTTGCTTTAGTTTTGTAATTTCTCGATCATCGGCTGAAACTTTTTTTGGTATTCTCTAGATGAATTTGGAGTGGTAAAGTTTTCTTACTTCATATCTCATTGATAAACTCTAGTCCCTTTTCATATGATTTTGTGGGTAAGACGATGGCAAATTGATTTTGTATATTTTTAGTGTTGAAAAAAATACATAGTTGATATGTTTGTAAATGTTTTGATTTGTTTCTAATTGTTTATTCTCATATTTTCTGATAAGGAATTCTAAAATCACCACGATTCTCTTCAAACAGTGCCTGCTAGATCTCGTAGTATTAATCAAGGGCGGCTCAATAAATTGCATGGTGTAAATTCAAAAATATTATGTTTATTTAATTTTTTCATGTATTTTATTAATGTTTTTTTTAATTGACAATACAACATTGTAATATTTTATAAGACAAAAATAAATATATATAACTTATTATATGTTGCGTAACAACATAGATGTTTAAATTTATTTTATTGCTTATTATTTCGAAAATTGTGCCAACAATTACAATAGAGAATGGGCTGAAATTTCCAACAAATAAAGGAATAATTAGCATAGCAGTGCCCTTTTTCTCACTATAAATCCAGCTCTTCAGTCATCAGATATCATTTCACAAGAAATCCAAAAGGAACTATTCTTGCCTTTTACCAATGGCAATCTGGGAAGGAACTCAGCTCCCAAAACCAAAATTTTGGGAAGTTGAGCAACTATGCCCATTTGAATCAACCTGATTCTGGTAAGTAGTCGATGGAAGCCACTATTTCCTTTAATTCCTACCCCGAATATTTGCTTTATTTTTGTAGTTTCTCGATCATCGGCTAAAACTTTTGCTGTTATTCTCTCGATGAATTTGGAGTGGTAAAGTTTTCTTGCTTCATATCTCGTTGATAAACTCTAATCCTTTTTCATATGATTTTGTGGGTAAGATGGTGACAAATTGATTTTGTATATTCCTAGTGTTGAAAAAAAGTACATAGTTGATATGTTTGTAAATGTTTTGATTTGTTTCTAATGGTATATTCTCATATTTTCTGATAAGGAATTTGGAAAGTGACATTAAAAATAAATATTTTTATTTATATTTCATTTAATTCAAATATTTATGTATTTTTAATAATCATTATTATATTATTATAGTTTAATATTATATAAATTTTCTTTGACATATTAATTAATTTAATTTAATTAATCATGTATTTTAAAATTCAAATCAATATATTTCTCGTTTTTTTGGACTCTCTCTTCCTAAAAAACCCTAGCCACCACCCTAATCCACTATGCCCTCTTCTCTCTCTTTTCCGTCACGCCTCCCTCTTCCATTTCGACCCACCAAGAAACCCGCACCAACGACCTCCACCGTCAACAACCACCCAATGCCCTCCGTTGACCGTAGTGAACCAAGATCGATCCCAAAAATCCAACCACCGTCGGCAACACATCACGATCGCGCGACCATTCCAACTCCCACAAACCGACAAACCACACCACTTTCAACGTCTTAGCACTCACCAAGCTTCGCCGCCGTCGACGCAGTTTGCTTCCTCAATCTTCTCCGACGTAGCTTCTCCTCACCGGAATCCACCATGGTTTCTGCTGTTTCTGGAGCAGTATCTGGTCACAGATCTTGGTCGTCTCTTTTTAGGTATGTATATCCTTCATCTTCACTCTTGTTCGCAGTGCTTTTGTTTTTTCGCTTACTTGAACTTATTACTTTATTGCGTCTTCGGATGTATATGTATGTTATTGTTTTCAAATTTTGTCGGTTGATTCTTCTGGTGGATTTGTAATTTTTTTGGTGTTTACAAGGTTTTCTGGTTAATTTTACTTGGTTTGCTTTAATTCTGCAATGGTAGTTTGAATTTGTGTTTGTGGTTGTTTATTTAGAAAGTGAATGCTTTTGGTTAATCAAGTGGTTCTACAACGTTTCCTGGTTGTATGGGTTGTTTAATTTACTTGTTTTTGCCTTTATTAGGCAGTGTCTTTTATCATTGTTTTTATGTAGAAAGTGAATATTTTTTGGTGAATCACATCGTTCTACAAAATTTTCTAGTTTGTATGGATTGTTTAATTTGGGCAGTGCTTCTTTATGTAGAAAGTGAATATTTTTGTTGAATCACATCATTCTACAGCATTTTCTGGATGGATGAGTTTAATACTGGATATGATATTTGAATGAGGTTGATCTAGGCTTCTGGGTGTTATTTTTAAAATCCAATCTTCACAGAGTTTGTCAAGTTTTTTGCATTTTTGAATGAAATTTTTAGAGTTGAAATGAGTTTGAAGAAGGTTAAACATTGGCCGAGACAAATCTATTCGTCGGATTTCTAAGCCTCTCCATTCAAAAAGAAGGAGAAATTTAGTTTAGATTAATATTTATTATTTGTCAAGTTTCAAAAGATTTTTGTTTAAGTCCATGCACATATTATTCCCAAACTCAAATTAAATTAAGTTCACGCAAACTATTTTTTATAAATAATTAATTGATTTCCTGATTATCCTTAAGATTAGGTGGCGATTCCCAAAATCAAACTATTTTTCCTAAAATCAAATTAATTTTTCCTATTATTCAAATTCTTTTACTTTTATATTTTTCTTATGAGTTTCCGCGACGTTGCGCCTTCGGAATGTCAACATAAACTCATCACGATTCTCCTCAAACAGTGCCTGCTAGGTCTCGTATTATTAATCAAGGACAGCTCAATAAATTGCATGGTATAAATTCAAAAATTTAAAAAAATATTATATTTATTTAATTTTTTCATATATTTTATTTATTAATGTTTTTTAATTGACAGTATAACATTGTAATATTTTGCAAGGCAAAAATAAATATAGAAAAACTATTGTACGTTGCGTAACAACATAGATGTTTAAATTTATTTTGCTTATTATTTCGAAAACTTTTTCAATAGAGTCAAATGTTATAAAAATTATCAATGTTTTTCTAGAAGTATTTAAAAATTTAGAACTCCATTCAATTGAATATACCAATTCGAGTTTTATTTTTTAATTTATATAATATTTTGTATTATTTTTAATTACAAAAATCAATATTATCGTTATTATTACCTTTAGAAAACATTCAAAGTTAATATAATAATTTTTTAAATTTAATTATTTGATAATCTAGTTAGTTTGAACTTGAAATGTTTTATAAAAGAATTGAAATATTTAAATATAGTTGATTCAAATTGAAGTGAATTAGAGAAATTAAAAAATGGAAAGTATTTGTAAGAATTAACCAATAAACTATTAATCACTGTCACATTTTAGTTGTCTTACTTTTTTTTTTTGAGTCAAATTGTATGAACTTTAACTAATATTTTAATATATATTTTTTTGACTTTCAAAAAACAACATGACAACTAAAATAGATTAGAGAATTTCTTTTAAAAAATTAATAGTGACAATAAATACTCTCTCAATTTTTTTTTTAAAAAAACTAGTTTGACTTGATACGAAATTTAAGAAAATAAAGAAGATTTTTTAATTTTGTGACTGTAAATGAAAGTTATGTCAAATGTATCAAAATGACATTTAATCTTTTAGTCTTAAACATGCCACACGAAAACTTAAAATTAAAATGTTGCAAAAAAAGAGGAGACATCTTGTTTGAATTGTATTTGGCCTTTGAAATTTCTATTTCAAAATATGTTTGAAGTTTGTTTGAGTTGCAATTGCATGTTGAAGGATTGAGTTCATTGTTTGGAATTTGGGGCCATGGATTCGCAAAACCAATCTATAAAAATCAATCCTTAAACTAAGAAATTAGTTGTTAAAGGTCAATTGTAGCTTCAATCGCAATATCCAAACAATTTTCATTTAGTATCAATTGCATAAAGTCAAATCTCTTCAAATTTTTGCACTTCAAAAATCTAACAAAAGCTAAAACTTTCTTACCAACAAACTTTAAATGAGTATCTATTTTTAAGTTTCAACCTACAAAGAATGACTTCATGACATTTTCAACCTTTGAAATTAAATTTTTAGCCCCAAATACGGTGACCCAAAACCTAAACAATGAACTCGATTTTTCAGTACGTATGTACAACCTCAAACAAACTAAGCACACTTCAAAATTGAAGTTTTGAAGTGCTAAAAATAACTCAAACAATAACAATGGAGGAACTATTTCAGGTGTTTCCTTTTGATAGGTGCAACAACGAAGAATAACATGATTGAGAGGGAAAAGATTTTGCTCATGTTGGACTGTCTAAGTTGACTGCCATGTCAGCTTCAGTGACAAAGATAATATTATGAGGGCATTTGTGGTAAAAAACGTAAACAACAAAGATAATTTTAATCCGAAAAATAAATGAAGGGTAAACATGAGCTATTTAAAATAGTTTACGGGTAATTTTGTCTTTTTAACTAGGAGGGAGCACCTTTTTTTTTTTTTTTTTTTAAATTCTAGGGTAGGGTATTTTGTTTTTTTAAGTGGCTATCGGTCCGGTGCTTCTCCCAATTTACGTTTCTTCATCAAACCTGGTCGTCTCTTTGTATGTATTCATCTTCACTCTTCTGCTCAGTGCTTTTGGTTTTTCGTTTAGTCTTGCCTCTTAGTTGAACTTATCACTTTATTGCCTCTTCGGATGTTTATGTATGTGAGCTTTGATTCTTTTGGA
Organism: Solanum medicagineum; assembly: GCA_026153255.1. Lineage (NCBI taxonomy): Eukaryota > Viridiplantae > Streptophyta > Magnoliopsida > Solanales > Solanaceae > Solanum > Solanum medicagineum. The sequence continues at coordinate 15,984,022 of JAPFFP010000001.1, forward strand.
GGATTTTTAATTTCGAAGCCCTAGCCACTGCTATAGTGTTGAGCCGCCCTTGGTAGTAGTGCATTGTTGGAGGATCTGACACAGGTGACAACATTTTTGGGGAGTACGAACGATGTTGCTTGTCAGCTATTGTTTTCGAATTTTTCTACAAATGTTAAGTAAGCCGCTACTGTTTTGATTTCTGGTGTGATAACTTGCTGTGCTTCTAGCAGTTAAGATAGTTCTATTATGATAGAATCAAATGTTTGTGCCTTTTGCTACATAATTAGGTCTAATATGATCATGATCTCTTGCATTACCAGTAAAGAACATGGTTTAAATAAAGGAATACAAAGTATGTTTTCGTAAATGAGTTCGGATGTGCTCCAATGAGTTTCAGCCAGTATTTTCTAATGCATTACTTAATATAGGACCCCTATAGAAAAAAGTTGTAATGGTTCCAATTCAGATTGTAATGATATTCAAAAAATTTATTTGAGTCTATAATGAAAAAAATTAGAACCGCAATGCTTCTTCTTCCTCTAGTTTGTCTTCATTTTTACTCTCTTCAAGGTCGTCTTCTTTCTTATTCTGTCTAGTAGTTTCACAAAGAGCTTAAATTTAAGAGAATTGACCTCTTAATGTTGCTTCGTAAAGAAGCACGAGCCATCAACTTGGCATAATCATATTACGGAAACAGAGAAAATTGTGCCAACAATTACAATAGAGAATGGACTGAAATTTCCAACAAATAAAGGAGCAATTAGCACAGCAGTGCCCTTTTTCTCACTATAAATCCAGCTCTTCAGTCATCAGAGGTCATTTCACAAGAAATTCAAAAGGATCTATTCTTGCCTTTTACCAATGGCAATCTGGGAAGGAACTCAGCTCCCAAAACCAGAATTTTGGGAAGTTGAGCAACTATGCCCATTTGAATCAACCTGATTCTGGTAAGTAGTCGATGGAAGCCACTATTTCCTGTATGCCTTCTGCTTTGTTATCCTTCTAAGTTAACCTGCCATATTTTTTTTTTTGATGACAAGGGAAACCCTCAGCTATTACCCTTTAGATGTGCATAGGATAAAATCCCTGCTCCTATGCAATAGCTCGCTGAGGCCATTTTAAAGATGAATCCAATCACTTTATTTTTTTCTTTCTACACTTGTATTGAACAAAGTTGATGATTCATTGATACGTGATCCATTTGTTAGTCCGATTTGGTAAATACTACATTGGAGATACTGAACCCAAACTTACTGTAGCTGATCCCCTCCCTTCGTAAATTACAGCTGTTCTGTGTAGTTGTGCAAAATGGGCAAGGAGAAAATATGAAATAATATTAAATGATGTAAAATCTATAATCTGGTAGTAGCAAAGCGGTTCTGGTCTTTTAATTGTGTCTTCTGATTTCTGCACAACAATAAATTTACTTATAGCCTAAATGCTCGGACTCCGGGTGGGGGTGTCCAATACGGGTGCGGATCTAGAGGTTGGATCCTCTATGATCAAATGGATACGGGTGCGGGGATTCGGCTAAAAATAATTCAAATGTGTAAAAATAGAGTTATAAAACCTTAATTATGAGGTATTATGTGGAAAACTTGAAGAAAAATATTTCCTTTTTGAAGAAGTAAAGGTTCTCATTGCTGGCAACATCAAACAGAATTACAGCAATAGAAGAATCTCTAAGGTATCTCGGAATAACTCTTAAACCTCTCTAGACCAGCATTATCCCCCAATGCGTAAATATATTACATTAGTAAAAGAATAACGTGATTGGTTAGTCGACAAACTAGGTCAGTAGGTAAGATGAGATTATAATCCAGGGTGCAATGGCATGTAAAAAATTACATCAGAAATTTAAAAATTTCTAGCGGACTTCAATGCTTTTTGTGAAATAGATTACTTCATGTACTTGCCTGCTATGTTGCTCGGACTCTTCAAAAATGTCGATGGGTGCATGTCGGATCATCCAGAAATAGTGTCTTTTTGAAGGGTCCGACACGGGTGCGGCAACATTGTTGGAGAGTCCGAGCAACTTAGCTTGGCTGTATAATGTTTTGCAGATAATTGGGAAAACTAACCTCTGTTCGAAGTTGTATATGCAGCAGTTTGAATAGGCGATCTTATGGATAACACTTCATTTTAACTGTTCCAGTTAACATTACATTTCGACTGTAGCAGCATATGTTTGGCTCTAAAGCACTTCATTTCTCCCGTAATTAAAAAAAATTGATTATAAGACTAGAAAGATATTGTATCCTAGCTAATGCAATTTCTTATTTTTGAGATGTATGAAGGTCAAAATTGTCAACTTTTACAGTATCCATGAAATATTCATGGCTAATTACAAGTATTTGCCTGCTTCTCCTTAATCCCAAATGTTAGCAAGCAAGGATTTAAATGTGGGAATAAAGGTTCCTTCTTATTCATTCGTTTATACTTAAAACATCAATGACTGGCTTGTTGAATTATTAAACGTGAACTTATTGATTTGATTATAATTGAACATTAATATAGTGATCCAATACATAGAAGAACATAAACCTACTAATTTTATTATATGTTGACCAGTAGTTGAACCAAAGGTGTTAAACATCCACTGATGTGATGGTTGTTTGAAAAACTTAGAGTTGTTAGCTTGTTTACATGCGTGTAAATTCCCCCCAAAAAAAGGAAAAGAAGAAGAAAAGACAATATTTTCTATATCCTTTTTTTGTTGCGGGGGTGGGGTGGGGTGATATGTCATTTGTGCTCTATGTGAGACATCCTATATGAGAAAGATTGAGGCGTAGGCAACGACTTTACACTGATAGTGTAATATGTTGAAATGAAAATAATGTCACACTGCTTAATTTGTTTCAGAATGTGCAGTGATGCAATGTTTCTGGTACCCACCCCTACATTCCTGCATTTTCCATGGTGCAAGTTCAAGTACTAGTTGCAGTCGCTGAGTTAGGGGCTCGCAGACGATTCAGGAGACATTGGTGAGCATCAGTAGCTCTAGACATTCTGCAGTCTCCTTTTGTTTTGACGGTCGTCTTTTATATTCAATCACTGATCTTGTACAGTAGTTTGGATTTGTATGTGTAGATTGCTATTCTGGTTATGTATATAGATATGTATATTTTATTTTGAGTCTATAGTAGCTCTGTATAAGTGACTTCCAGGTGTTTGGATAGGTCGTTGTTGGCTTATTTTGTGTGTCGTAGTTATCGTTATGCTTAACAATTAGGACATGTGCCATGAGTTTTGGGTTAGCTTGCCTGTATGTGGGATCTAACTGTGGTCATCATGACTTGAAAGGTTGAGTCGTGATATGGAGTAAGAAAAAAATTATTTTAAATATTATTTTTAAAATTTTGTTTTATTTTTTGGATAGTGATATTTTAATTTTTTAACTAATATTAATAGTTTGCTGAAGTTTTATCAAGGTGAAATGTTTATCCATGTGACAAGATTTAAAATAAATAAATACAAAAGATGTTTTATCCTCGTGGATGTCATGTGTCACTAAGTTTTTTAAATTAAAGAGAAAATGTACTACACACACCAGTGAGTCGTGCTTATCAAACTAATGATTGATAGTTTTAGTATGAACTAAAATAAAACGAAGAAGGAAGGACGGTTTAACTATGCTTTTGACACTTAACCTGCAGACTTTGATGAAATATACTACTAGTCCACACCGTGAAACAAGATTAAAAAAGAACCAAGATGAGTTCAACAACTTTGTAATAAATACAGGTAGTTGAGATTGTGACTTCCTTTCAACTTCTTTGAGTACGGGCTACAAGTATGTGATTCTCAATAATGAACACACATTTGGAACTGTGATTTGTTAAGAGTCAGAATCTTCATAAATTATTTTAGACCTTCATTTAATGATACAGTACTTAATTTTTTTTTTAAAAAAAGAATATTTGTTAGAGCACAAGATAATATGGATATGGTGATGATGGTTTTAGTGGGTGCCAAAGAGACAACGGAGAAAGAGTGGGAGAATCCCTTTACTGAAGCTGGTTTCACTAAATACAAAATAATTTCCGTTTTAGGTTTAAGATCTCTTATTGAGATTTACCCTTAAATGGAAAAATGTACGTAAACATTAGGTTTTGAGTGTGTCAATAATTGAAATACCAGTGGAAAAGAATGAGTTCTTTGGCAGGATATTTTCTATGCAGTACCAAAAAACCTTTAGAAGAAAAAACTATTATAATATCCCGTGCAATGCGTGAATAGTATTATTATTCTGTTAAATTTTAAAATTAATTATATAATTAATAAATATTATAATTATTAACAAGAACTCTTATAATTATTAACAAGAACTCAAATTATTATTCTACTCATATGGTTAGTAGTACAAATCAATAGAAATACACTTTATAAGTAAATAGCAAGTCAGGAGCAGTATTATTTCATAAGGGAAAAAAAGGCAGAAAGATAGAAACAATGAAATTATTTTTTATTTATAATTAGGAATTAAATATTAAAAAAATAATGAAATAGTGATTCTCTAAGGCTTGTTAATATAGTAACATATTCAATTTTCTTTTGCAACACTCTATCGATCTTGTTTTCGAATAGTTATGTATGTGGAACATTTTCAACAATTGTTATTCTTGCATATGATATACTTATTTTGATATTAATATTTATAAGAGATACGATATGTAAATTTCTTCAGACCAACATTGCAAAGGTTGATAAAATCATACTTGAAAAAATTAGTGTGCACAATATAATATTATATTTAATGTTTTATTTTTTAATTTATGCAATATGTAACTGTATAAATAATGGAATCAATTATATATATAAAGAAACTGTAAAATTGAGTTGTGAATCACCATCATAATTGAAAGTTTAAGAAAACTTCAAAGAGTTGCTGATATGGTAATTTATTTTGATCTCTCAATAATTCTCCAATAATACAATTTTCATTTTATTTTTTAAACGTGAGCCATTAAAATTTAAATGGGATCATTTAGTTAGTATAACAGATTAAATTTATCACAAGATTATAATTTTCATATAGAACAGTACAGGTTGGAGTTCCAAATTGAAAATCTCAAACAACAGACATAGGGCATAAGTTGAGAGAGAAAAAATAACGACCTAACCAGTGTAATCCCACAAAGTGGGATCTGAAGAGAGTAGAGTATAAGCAGACCATACCCTGGTTAGTTACAATATTGCGACTTCTCTTTCAACTGTTGAAGTATGTACGTTCATTGTCTTAGAACCTTCAGTACAACATAAAACAATAGCATAACATACACGTGCTTAACATCATTTACCTACAGAAGAAGTTTGCTCACGGAGAGTAAGAGAAAAAAGCACTACCCCAGCCTCAAAGGGATTTCTTCTACGGCACAAAACAGACTTCTAAATATCAAATCTTGTAACTCGGGGTTGCTCAGTGTCCCGTTGGCTGACAATGAAAAGACAGGATCCTCATTAGCAGTGAAATTTTTCAGCCACGGATTAAGTGTGATAATCATCATAAGATAAATGGAACAAGTTACCATTATTTATATCTGACAATAGGATGGTTTCCTCACGATGTGGCTTCAACACCAACAACACTAGCATCTGCGCCTTCATTGGTTGATGCATTCTCAGAAGTCTCAATGCAGGGGCTACTTTTCATTATATCCACTTCATTCTGAGAGGTAGAAGCTTTTGGTCCCTGGAGAGCTGTGGTTGAATTAGTTTCTGAATTTTGTTGCACGAATCTGCTTGGAAAGCCTGGTGAACCAATTGCTTTTCTTTCACAATTGAGCATGGAAAACATTGATGACTTGGGAAATTCAGCAAGTTTTGACGGCAACTCTGATGGGTTATGGAAGAGCAGATGAGCTACAATGCGGTCTATTGGATTCGTCTCTGTCTCTACATGAGGTAGTCTGACAATTCAGGGAAACAGAAAAATGATGAATATGCTCTCAACACCCTGCAAATGACTTCTGTTCCCATAGATGAATATGAAAGAACAAGGAAACAAGTACTGCAATCCCACGGCTATTCACCCTCATAATTTAAAGTAAATTAAAGCTCATATAAAGATGGGTAATCGAGATTATGGGACACATCTCAAAGTTGGGGTCAGCAAGCAATAAGTTGTAGGGAGATCTTCTCTCCTTTCCTCTTTCTGCTGACCATGGAGGGCCCGAATAACATGTAAATTACAGCTCAGAGGAATAGTTGGCTCAAAGGATTCAAGGTCAACAGCAGGCAAGGTGATTTCATGGAAATTACACATCTATTGTATGTTGATGATGCAATTATCCTATGTGATGCATATGCGGAACAAATGAAGGTCCTCAGAATTATTTTGACCATCTTTGAAGAGGTTTCAGGATTACATGACATGTTAACTGGAGGAAGAGTTCTATATTTCCGGTTAATGGCTCTCAATAGTTCCAACAATGCGTGGGTAGCTCAGGAGGACAAGCGGGATCTTTGACTACAACTTATTTTGGCATGGCACTTGGAGCAAATAGCAGATCTATAGACATTTGGAATGGGATTTTTGGAGACTATGTGAGAAGAAATTTACTAGATGGAAGAACTAGTATCTTTCTTTAGGTGGCGTAGGGGTGTCAAATGGGTTGGTTGCGCTGAAATTAGAGAGACTAAAATGGGCTGAATTAGAAATCCGGTTGGATCATGACCCACCCAAATTTACTTGGGCTCAAGATTTGGTTAGGTATTGACTCGCTTAATCTTAAGAATTTCAACATTTTGTTATTGACCTTTTGTAACCATAATTTGAGTTCCAACTCAAACAATAAAAAAAATAAAAGTTTTTTTATTTTGAATCGGAAAGTCACCAAACATTCTACCAACAAAATAACCATATATTTAAGATGACTCACACAACATGTTTTCTATGAAAAAAATAGTTTAGTTTTTTAGTTATTTTGATCCTAGAAAAGCAACATTTTAATTTATGAATGAAAAGTCTAGATAGATCAATCCTAGAAGATATAGAGTAGAAAATAATTCATATACTCAACATGGGAACATAAATTGGCCCTATGCAAAAAAAGAGTTCTAAAACGAGTTGAAATTTGAGATTAAGTTGGGTTAAGTGAAGATCATCTTAACTTATGTCAACACTTGAATGGATTGAGATTGACCTAACTTAAATCAGGAATAATTACAATAGATGGCCGTTTTGCCAAAGCAATTACCAAAAAAAAAAAATGGTCATTCATTATATAATCATGTATAGTGGGTGTATATTTCGTGTATAGTCAAGTCATATTCAGTTTTTTTAGTGTATCATCATGTATATTCAGTGTGTAGATCATGTATAAGTAATATATATTGTATAGTTAGTTTATACTTTCTATGACTTTTGGCAAGCTATATTATATAGTCATTGTATATTTCCTATGATTTTTGGCTATTTTTATGTAAATAAAACATGACTATATTTGTTGTAAATTAATTAGTTTATTGTATATATTTGAAATTATCTCTTTAAATTATCTTGATCCAAACCCATAAATTTACGGATAGGTTGAACGGTTACTTATATTGGACTCATTTTGACAGTGTTTTCGATGGCGAAAAGGCGATAAGGGTCTACCTTGTCACAAGATGAGGCGAGCGTCTTTTTGAAGTATGGCATCAATTAATGTCAAAAAATTAAAATATTTAATTACATATATAAATAATCAAAATCTCAATCTCAACAACATATCAACAAATATTTCAATTCAAAAACTGAAAATAGATAGTAGACACTAAAAGTCTAAAACTTGAATGAGAAAAAACAAAACAAAAATCGAAATAGTGAGGAAAAAATAGAAGTAAAAGTAACATTGAAGTTTGAAGAAGAAGAAGAAGAAAAAAGAAACATAGGAAGAAGAAACCTGAGAAGAAAGAAGAAGAAAAAAAGAAATACGTATTGGTTGGACATTGGAGTCCCTGGAAAAGTTTGGTTGGTCGTTGAAAGAGTCCAGTCGGGTAGTTTGGTTGGAGTCGTAGTCAAAGTCTGAGAGTGCAACTATGTAAATTTGGAAAAAAGACCCTAAAATTACCTTTAACTTTTAATTGGTCGCTTTTTTTTCCAGAAAATACAAAAGGCGATGCCTTTGTTGCCTCTCGCCTTTGTCGCCATTGTTGCTATGGCGTCGCCTTTTGAGGATCGCCTCGCCACAAAGCTAAAAGGCAATGAAGGGTCGCCTCGTCTCACCTCACCTCTCACCATTGGAGACAAGGCAATCGCCTTTTACAACACTGATTTTGACAGCCCTAGGTGGCAGGCTAATTCTCATAAATAGTGTCCGAGACGTTCTACCTACCTACATGATGTCTCTTTCCCCTATTCCCCCTTAAAGTTGAAAAGAGAATGGATATCTTGAAAAGCGATTGTTTTTGGCAAGGAAAAAGAGGTGTCCGTCTTGTCAAATGGAAACACCTGACGCTCAGGAAACAGCAAGGGGGCTTGGTATAAAGAATCTAAGGAAGCAGGATCCAAGTTTGCTTACAAAGTGGCTACGGAGGAGATATTCAAATGAAGACCAACCACTCTGGAAGAAGGCGATCAAAGTGAAGTATAGAGAAGACAATGCATGGAAGACCAAAGTCCAAAACAGTTAACCTTGTATATGGCAGATTTTCAACATCAATATTAGCTTCAAAGTTGGGAAAGACAATAAGAAACAAACCCCTAGCTCATGGCTTGGAACATATATTATTTCGATACGGATTCTTGTGACGCAGAGCATATAATGAATGGTTTTTACATGCAGGCTCTTGATTTTCGAAAAACAGAGATTTACTGGAATGAGATCTGCTAGATTACTTCCAGTGGACGAGAACCATAATTCAATTTTGAGATAGTGTCAGTATTTGGGTAAAAACCTGTGATCGGTGTTTATTTCTTCCAAGCTGACCTCTTTTCCATCCTTCTTGGTTCTGCAACCATCATTGCCACATTGCCTCTGCGTAGCACTTTGAGCCAGTCGGAACAAGCTATCTCTGATACAAAGTCTTATTTTGAGGTCCAACTGAAAGGAACCATTTATTCGGTCATTAAGTTTCTATGAATAAATAATACTATGACATTTACTTGGTGAAAGTATGAGGGCAAACCTTTGAGATAACATCCTGGAGAAGATACAGTGCGGTGTCTTCTGCTGAAACTGCCAAACAAACTGTGTTGGAATCACCCTGCTCTGAAGGTGAACTCGGGTCAAGAGAAGCAATGCAGCTCAAGTTCTCTTCAACAGATCCTCCTTCTTTTGCAGGTTGATAGCTGAACTGCTGCTGCTGTTTCTGAATGGCAAGCATTGCTCTCAATTGCTGTCGCCTTCTTAGTTTTTCAATTTTTTCTTGAGGCGTCATCATCAAAGATTTTGATGAAGCATCTTGAGACTTGTTGAAATGATTTGAGTTGCCTGGAGAAGCTTTACAACTTGAAAGGACATGCTGATGGCTAGCTTGTCCAGAATGGAACTGTGACCAGACAGGCATGGGAGAATAGTAATTACCCGTATCCCCATTGATAGAAGCAGCAAAAAGAGGACCTGTAAACTTTTTGTGTTGCAAACATTCTGGTCCTTGAAGCTGACTTTGTTGAGTGATCTCTGAAGCAGGACAAGGTTGATTCGTCACAGATGGCATGCCAAACTTGTTCAGGTGAGGAGACAAGGATCCACATAATTCATGCAACTGAGCAAATTCACCTTCTTGTTCTAATTTAAGTCGCCTTTGCAAAATTCTTTCCTGGTTATTTCCCTGTGCCATTGAAAACAACTAAAGCAACACTTTGATGTTCCAAATAAAATGAACACAATAATTATATGACACCCACTCAAACAGAATCTCAAATTTATTTTCATGTGCAAGTGCAGAGGGAGGAAAGGTTTCTTTGTCCACCTTTTCCTTTTCATTGAGGATGACAATCCATGTCGATATAAGTGGAGTTATGTCCAATTACTTCATAGTTTTACAAGGTGAAGCTTGTGTATGATTAAAATGATGTCCAAGATTACTTCCACAATTTCACCGAGGCCAAATAAGTTTCAAGTAGACTGTCCATTTAAATTATGTCCTTCAAGGAATAATTTATTGATAATAGACAAAACATCTCCCATGGACAAGCTGTATACCAAAATGTATAGAATCTATAACGTGATTCTCAACAAACAACACCCAGTCTTCTATACGCACTGGAAGTCTGGAACCTCATGAATTCACCAAAAAGAAAGAAAAAAAAACTAGGACATGAGAGGCTATTCCTTAAATGTACGTGGTCTTACTCTATTCCACCAAAAGCTCTCCTATTCCTTTCCTTCCGCAAGATCCACATGAGTGCTAGTGTGGAAATCTCCCAAGCCCTTCGACTTCTTTGAAATTTTTTCAGCTGGATGGTGTCTTCTTCATCATATCCACCTTGCCCATTGAATCCCGAACCATTGCAAAATCACAAACCATGAGGGAGACCCACTTGACAATGTAGGAAGAGGTGGTCCACAATTTTACCTGAACATTTGAACATGACGCACCACTAGAAGCAATTTGATTTACTTTTAAAATTCAAAATGTTCACTACCTCAGAAAAGATAGTTGAAGAAAAGCTTGCAAGTATGCTTGTAAATTAAGAAAACGGAAGAGACGTTAAAGAGTCTGGGATGTTGCGCCACTAGTACTTATGTGGCCTGACGGTCCTGTGGAACAAAAGAAATAGGTGCGCTTTGGATGGGATAGAGAATTACTATGTACACTTTGTTGAATAACCTCTCATTTCTAGATTTGTTTTTGTTGCGCCAATGAGGTTCCAGTATATATAGATGATTGGGTATCATTCGTAAAGAACCATATTATATTGTAGATTTCTCTACTTTTTCATATACTGCTTGCACATGGGAGAGTTTCCAAAACAATAATTACGCCTCAATTCCAAACAAGTTGGAGTCAAAAAAACCAGTATCAAAATTATTTACCTTATCAAAAAAACAGAGTTTCTAGAGCCATTTGAAAATGCTACCTATAGAAATAGAAAAAGGAAAAGGAGGAAGTACAAATCAATTGCATAGAGAAGCTTCCATTGTTCCTGAAAGCCATGAGTTTAAGTACAACCACATCTTTAACGCTCTGGATCCCCCTATGGATTATTTTGTCCATTTATATTATAATTTGACAAAGTTGGACACAAGTTATGTGTTAATTAACAAAAGATCAAAGAACAATACACCATATTATTTATTGGAGGAACCAAATTTTCTACAGTTTTCTGGTAAACAAAGGAAGGGGAAAAAAATATAGCAGGAGAGAGAGGGAGCTGTATACAGTATCGTCTCTAAATATATGCGATCATAACCAAAACAAAGTAGATAATGGTCTTTTCTTACCAGAAATGTGTTAAATGCTCTTTTGCAGAAATATAAGGTTTGCATGGAGCTATTTATTTATGAAATTCTTTATATCTTTATCTTTATTTTATAATTTCTCTTACTAAAAGCTATTTACAAATCTGAAGAAACTAAAAGCATGGATTTCACCAGCTATATGAAGTGGCTTTGCTAATTCTATGGAATACATTTTTTTCCCAAAACTCCTCCCTCTTAACTGGAAATGGAATACTCAATAGATGAGAAACTTCTGTTTTGATGTCTGAAAAAAATTGAATGTGGAAATCAGTTGAGCACAATATTTTGTCGCAACAAGATACTGTAGCCCAAAAGCTGCAAGTATACAAACATTAGAACTCTCTTTTATCAATAAAATTTCAAACCTTTTCTATCAGTCTCGCAAAGAAAATTTTGCGAAAGAAAAGATTTCGGGATGTCAAAGAAGCATGTCTATTTATCCTCGACCTTCTTCAAGCTACTTCGCTACCGTGAAATGCATATACGGATAAAAACATATATACCAATGATATGAGGCAAGGGACGGATGACCTAATATTACCAGAGATAATGACATGTCTTCTACAGACAGTTCTCTATTGAGTTTCTGAAAAAACAATTTATTATCACTCACTTATATGTGACTGAGTGGTGGTTAGACCCACATTGTTGTATGGGACTGAGTGTTGGCCAGGCAAGAACTCCCATGTCCAGAAGAAGCATGTTGAGGAGATGAGAAAGTTGAGGTGGATATATGGTCATACTAGGAACGATAAGATTTGACAACATCTGGGATAGATGATTGTAGCCTCCGTGGTGGACAAAATGAGTGAAGTGAGACTGAGATAGTTTGGACATGTGAAGAGGAGATGCATAGATGCACTAGTAAAAAGGTGCGAGAGGTTGTTTATAGAGGGTGTGAGGAGAGGCAGAGGCAGAGGCAGGCCGAAGAAGTATTAGGGAGAGTTTGATAAGCCAGGATATTATGTAGCTTCAAGTTACTGAGGACATAACTCTAAATAGGAAGGTGTGGAGGACAAGTACCAGGGTGGCAGGTAGTGTAGTGTTGTCTTCCTTAGGATGGCTAATTGTTTATGATTTTTTTTAATAATAATCTATCCTAGTATATTATTTATGGTATTTCGACATCATATGATTTTATTTTTGTGTTGGCTACTTTTGCACCATTCCTTTTTATTTGCTATATTCTCTTCATTGTCTCTTTTTTTTTAATAGTGGGATTTGTTGACACTTGAGACGAGGGTCTTTTGGAAAAGCCTCTTTACCTCCACGAGGTAGTGGTAAGACCTACGTACATTCTATCCTCGCTGGACCTCACTTGTGAGATTTTACTGGTTATGTTGTTGTTATATGTGATGTTAGAGACTGAGGCATAGTAGTTGTTGTTGTAGTCTATGTAGTGTTAGGGACTAAGGCATAGTAGGGGTTGTTGTATACATGATGTTAGGCTTTGGTTTAGGTTAGGCAGAAGTTTCTTTCCTATGAACAAATACCAATCAATTAACTAGCACCATAAAACAAGCAAATTATCATGCATGTCTCTTGCCTGAATCTAGTCTTGTATCTAATTTTTTTTCTTGATATTACTTAACCAACAACATGGAGTGGAAGGGATGAAAAATGAAATATCATCCCTATGTAGTGAGTTATTGTGGATGAGTTCTCACTGGTGAACAAGGGAAAAAAGATACCTCGCTAGAAGATCTAGCAAGGATAGTAATGGTTCTAGCATTAATGGCAAACTAAGTGGTAGACCCTATCCTCCCATCTCTGAAGTTGTCCGTTCAAGATACAATATGTATCCCTTTTGCTTAAAACAACAGAAATACTCCAAGCTTGAACAGGGAATAAAAATCATTTACTTAAGAGAAATACAATTGGTATGAGATAGTTAAGATCCAGTATCAGTACCTTTTCCTTCGGTAGAAGCATACTTTTCCCTCCACCATGGTCCCTCACATCAGTGCAGAGATGCCCATTAGATGTGATATCATTAACATTGTCTTCATCACCAGCGGAGGATTTCTCGTGGTCTAGCCTGTATTCTGCTTTAACTTCTAATCTTTCAGATGGACTTTGTGGAGACCCTAGAGCCAAACTTGGAGAGTCAATAGACAGGGAAACAGGCTTATCTGGGATGCTTGTAACATGTTTACAAGATGGCCATAGATCAAGAGTGTTAGGAAGGCCAGGCTTATCTGGGATGCTTGTAACATCTTTACAAGATGACCATAGATCAAGAGTGTTAGGAAGGCTTGTATCTCCAAACAGTGGGTCATTGTTGCTGCAAGATGTCACTTTTGAGGATTTTAAGCCAGATGAATGCAATCAAGGATAACCAAAATTACACACAAACATATAGTAACTATGGGTTTACTACAATCAGGGATGACCTAAATTACATCAAAAATATTTATATATGGAATTAATGTATACTGCATAACGGACAATATTTAAAGATATATTCCTATCTAGCATACTTTGGTTGGTTACTGTGTACGGCATAACACACAAGTATTGAGATATATTCCTATCTAGCAAACACAAAGTACAGTTAATGCAAAAAATAACTGGAGTCCATAGACATGGGTAAAATCATATAGGAGCGATAGGAAGGGGAAAAGGAGACAATGATTGGCTTTTTCCCAATAGTACAAAGAAAAGGAGAAATGCAAACCTATCTTGGGGGAGACAAGGTTTAGTCAAATAAGGGAGGAGAGAGAGAAAAACGATGAAGGGGTGGAGGAAACAAAGCATCAGGATCGGATGCTTCACATTGGTTTATGTTTTTCGACAATGATGGGATGTGGTGAAGAGAGAAATTATGAAGACAATGGCATCATTTAGGAGTCGAGGTAGCTTTAAAGAGCACTAGCACAACCTTCATTGCGCTCATTACTACGAGATACAATGACAACATACCACGTGTTATCCCACAGGCGGGTCTGGAAAGGGTAGAGGATACACAAATCTTACCCGTCTCATGGAGTTAGAGAGGTTCTTGATGGAACCCCAGCTCAAGTAAAGCAATTTAAATCAGTTTATATGGAAATGAAGGAGACATGAAAACTAATACAGAAGCAATTAGCCTAGGTAGAGTGAATTTACAATTTTAGCACTCTCAAATAGATTGATCAATGGAAATGACAGGACGCCAAAACAACTGTGTTTCAAAGGGTGAACTCACATACAAGCCTGTATATTTCAAGCAAAATACAAGTCAGAAAAGAGAAAAAATTGGTGTCTGCATTACCTAAATATCTTATCAAGGTCATCGAAACTTCCAATGTTAGCCCATCCATAATCAATAAAATCACCTTGCTCCAGTTCCTCATTCTGATGGTGAAAAACTTGAGAATCATCACCAAGTTGATTTGTCTCATCTGATCACAAAGATAACAATTGAATCCAACTAGTAGCTTTTGTTTCTTTTTCGATAAACAAGAAGTCCAATTTTTAACTATGACTGCAGGTTATTTATTTCATGCAAAAGGCTGGAAATATTAGCATTAGCACCTCTAAGACATTCCTGCTTTACAACTTCTGTCAGATTATTACATGCTTCAGAACCCAAGGAATCTTGATTACTCTTTGTAGCATGGGTCAATGACAGATCAGCCCCCAATCCCATCCTGCATCCAGCTGTGATGGTACCTCCATCAGTATCATGTTTGGAACTACCATCTAGCTTAATATCACTCGAATCCATTTTAATGGTAGGTTTATTCTGATCAGTAGGCTTGATGTTAGAAGCTTCCACATCCCATTTCTTCTTACTATTATCTCCATAAGCTGGAGCTTTCCCTTCATTTCCATCAGGATGTGGCACTAAGTGGTCATCGCTCTCACTAGTCTCGCCCCATATTATATCCGTTAGCTGATTCAAGAAATAAATACGTCAGAAGTAAATGCAAGTATAATAACTTGAAATTAAAATTTTACAGCACTTGAAGTCATAGAGAAATGAATATTACCAGACACACTTATATATGCAGGTGAATGATGCAGAAGAGAAGAGGAAAAAACACTATAGTACGCAATACACCATTTTCGTGATCTCACCTGCTACTTGTCCTTTCAAGTTTCAATCAGTTATGTGAAGCAAATACTATCTTTATCATCAAGGTAAGGCAAGGCAAGGGTGACAATAATGTGATTATAATTCACAGAGCAATTTTATTATCCATCAAATCTTAGAATCTGGAGAAGGCATACTAGCAAAACAGAAAAGCAAGTCAGCGATGGTGGATCTAAACTTCGCAAAATTTGCCGCATGCACTAGCAAAGTGAGTGCTTGTTTTCTGATATTGGATTGAAAATAAAGGGTCTCTACCAGGTGCAGATATCATATATTATAACCCAACTAATGGTTGAACAGGAAAGCGCTAGATAGAAAGCGCACAGTGCAGTGTGCTGTAATTGATTTTAATGAAACAATGGAAGTGT
Source organism: Solanum medicagineum (assembly GCA_026153255.1). NCBI lineage: Eukaryota > Viridiplantae > Streptophyta > Magnoliopsida > Solanales > Solanaceae > Solanum > Solanum medicagineum. Next base: position 15,999,840 of record JAPFFP010000001.1, read on the forward strand.
TTAGGGAGAGTCATATCTACGTGAGAGGAGATAACAGGAGCAGCTATCGGGTTTTTGTGAACGGTGACATAGAGAGGAGCGATTTGGAGACCCAAGCTAGGGGTGGGGTGTCTTCAATCAAATAGGAAAAGAGTAGAAAGTAGCGGGTGGATAGGGAGGAGGCAAAGAGTTGTGAGGAAGACAAGGCTATAAATGCTTGCACTAAGCCAGTGCGATGAAACTTAATTGCAGATTGTGCAATCCCTGATTGTATCTAAAATTGCATCAACATCATGTACAATAATAACCAGGTTGCACCAATAAGACACTTCTGTTGTAGATTGTAAATTTCTCCTACACCTTCAAAAATTCTGTCATTTCTTTCGAGACAAACAGTCCACCAAAAAGGCTTGAGGGATGGTCTTCTAAGTCTTTTGCGATCTCTTGCACATCCCTTCTTTGTTTCAACATTAGAACAGCTCCCTAGTGGATTTTGGCATGGAGCAGGACATGTGTAAGATTTACAAAAACTATGCTCCACAGATGAGTAGTAACTTTACAATGCAAAAAGAGGTGGCCAACATCTTCAGAGTGCTCTTCACACATATAGTACCCAGTACGAAGCTGAATTTTCCTCTTTTGAAGATTGGAACGAGTAAGACAAGCCTCTCTAGTATAATCCAAGAGAAGCATGAGATATTTAAAGGTTCCTCGCTGAGTCAAATTTTTTCACAAGGCCAAAAAAACCTGTTGTTACTCGATGTCAGCTTCTTAGAAGCTTCTGACCGTAGAGGGACCTTCGGGATGCCCCTTCTCAGTGGTGGAGGCAGGATTTCCCTCAAGAGGGTTCAAAAAGAATAAGCAAGCATGCTACAAATTGGACTAGAACTTGCAAACCCACCATCATCTCGAGGAATCCTGAACACCTTTGCCAGTGAAAGAAGCTTTCAGCTGAGGGGATTCAACATTAAATATATACACATTAATCAAAAAGATTGATTCTACGTATACAATGTAATTTTTCGACGAAAATGGTTTGGATGAACCCCCTGAACTCCATGTAGATCTACCCCCACCGTCCCATCTAATAGAATAAGCTTACTACAGTCCAAGTTGTGCTGCTTAGCATCTGAAGCAAAAGACACACTCATTCTACTTCCCAGTCATTTACATTCCTTCTAAGAAAGAGATTCCACCATAGTGTTGAATAAAATTCTGCAGTTGCTGCATTGGGCAGAATAGATATTCTAAAAATATCTGAGAATTGTTCTTTAAGAGGAGTGTGGCCCAACCATGCCTTCCCAAAACTTTATTTCCCTTCCATTACCAATAATGAAGCCCATATTTGCCTCAAAGTTGTTCCAGCACCCTCTAATATGCTTCCAGACTCCCATGTCATGAGGTGTCGTGGCCACATAATACAGAAGCGTGCACCATCTTATTGAATCTCCAATGCCATTCTTTCATTGACGCCTCATGTTCTTGACCCCAAACCTCCTATTCCTCTGTCTTCAATAATTGTATTCATTTTACAAGTGCAAACGAGTGAACTTGTTTGTTACCATTCAAGAGAAAGTCTCTCTTTAATTTGTCCATATGCTTCAAGATAGAGGATGGTACTGGGGAAAGCGACAGAGTGTAGGTAGGCAATGCACTGTTGATCATAGTGATTCTATCACCAAGAAAAGTATTGTTATTTCTAATTCATTAACTTTTTCTCCATCTTTTCAAGAACCTCCTTCCAGATTGATAATGATTTGTATTTCTCCTCCAATGATAAGCCCAGGTACTTTGTGGGAAGTGGACCAATGTTGCACTGCAAAATGTTGGCTAACTGGCTGATGTTAGACACATTGTTGATTGGAAAGACAGAAAGCTCTTTGAGTAATTTATGTGCAATCCAGAAACCGCTTCAAACATAGATAAAATCATACTCAAAATATGGATCTTTTGTTCTTCTTCCTCACACATGACCAACGTAGCATCTGCTTACAGGATTTGGGGAAATCTGATATTCACAGTACCTTACGATCCACTTGAAAATACGAAATCCAGTTTACCAGAGCTGCACTGTATATCATTTTGCGTAGCTCTTCCATGACAAGGATGAAAAGAAAAGGCCATAGAGGATCTCCTGTTTGAGACCTCTATGTAAAGAAAAGAAACCTTGGGGTGCTGTTAATGATAACAAAGAATGTTACTGTTGACAAGCAGAATAATCCATTTGGCGTTGAAGCCCAGTTACTCAATAGATCCAAGAGAAACTCCCAAATTTACATCATCAAATGCTATTTCAATGTCTAACTTACAAATGATTCCCCATTTTCCCGACTTCAACCTTGAATCCAAAACATTCATCAACAATCAAGGCTGCATCTGTGATGTTTGTGATGTTTCTATCATTGAAATTAAGGAACAGATGGTTGTTAGTTTCCTCAGTCTCCTCACACAGATTGCATCTAGAGGCAATCTGAAATCCTCTACTTTTTAATTTTTCATATGTAAGGCAAGCTCTTCTAGTTACCAACCATGTGAAGCATTTTAGCTTAGTTGGAATATTGCACTTCCAAATCTCTCTCCATGGTCCAGGTATGCTACCAGGTTGCTCCAAAATATCCGTCCTATGTAGCCTGTTGGCAAAGAACTTCCCATCCCGGTCTTTTTTTTTTTGAAACCGGTAACAATATGCATTTTAGTCAGTACTTAGGTAGTCCTGGAAGAACCATATCTATACTACCTTGAAAAGTACGAAGCCCTTTAACTAAAAGTTAAATTACTAATTTACCCTCCCCATTACACTTAAAAGCCTTAATCACTAAAATTAACTTGCTAGCCATTCGCATCATGTTGAAGAGCCGCAAGACCCTCAGTGTTGCTCCCTGTTTAATAGCAACTACTCGCACACACTACATCAGTGCCAACTCCTACAAAAACACCACCCTTCGCGTCAATTCTCCACATGCCAACTACAACCTGCCTCCCCCATGTCAAATCTCCAAAGGCCAACTACAAACACTTCTAGCCGCAGCAAAAGTTATTTGCCGTTCATCTATTACCAATCGTATGCATCTACCATATGTTCATACCCCGATGCAGCCACAAAGCAAACTATAAGTTGAATTGTTACTACATAGACGCTTCCAATTTCAAAGTCTTCCCCTGAAACAAATATTTTCTGATTCCGTTCTCCAGGCAAGAGTATAATCAAACTTTCTTCTAAAGTGAATTCGCCTTCATCAGTTATGAATTGAATGCATCAACCATCTGCTACCCCTGATGCAGTCGACGTCAAAAGCTTACTGTGAGTTGAAATTATTACATAAAGCTTTATAAATGCCTGCCACTCTCTACTGCTTTAAGTTTCCCACGTGAACTAGGATAAACTTAGTATATTCAAAGTCTCCTCTGGGAAAAAAAGTATTATCTGCTTCGGTTCTCCAAGAACCTTCATTATACTACCATCCTCGAATTCCTACGATTCGCCTATCACAAAGAGCAGAAACAACATAACTGCTAAAGTGAATTTCCATTCACCTGTTCCGAGTCGACTGCATATACCATCTTCTTAACCCCGATGCAGCCAGAGACAAGAATCTCTTTCAATATTGAACTGTAAGTTGACATGTTTACATATACCTACATCGACACATACCACTTTTGCATGCTTTGAATTTCCCCATCGAATAGGACACACTTAGTACTTTTGAAATCCTCCTTTGAACAAAAAACATTCTGATTTAACTCACCTGGCAAGTTTGTTATACTATCATCTTCGAATTCCATAGACCCGTACACTTACAAACTAACTACTGTGTATCCTGCGTCTAAACAACTATTAGATCCAGTTGGCTAACAGCACCCACATCTTCCTGTCTTAACAACTTTATCGCTTTTAAAGTCTTTCTTTACAAAAGACTAATTACTACAATGCATAAACCACAGATTTGGTGCTTCCACAAACGCCAAACATTTTCAAAGGCATAACCTGAATCACTTAATGCCACAGTTACTGCTTTCACAGTCGCCCCCCATAAAATTTATTTCAAATATTCACTCCTCCAGGCAACTTCATAATACTGCCATCTTCGCATTACACAGACTCGTACACTTGCAAAGTAACTACAGCTTATCGCACTTACTCCTACTCCCATCTTCGACTTTCAGATTCCCGTATACTTGCACCCCAACTACTGCTAACACCAAATCTGACTTTTAATACAGGTTCTAGATTTATGCTACCTTTTAAATGCGAGGTGCATTTTAAATCCATCGCTTCTTGGAACTTATGATCTACGACTTACATAGTTATGTACATTTGCATCATACTATTGAATATACCAACTCTGAATTTTGTTACAGGTTCAACAATGATGCAGCATTTTACGTTCTAAATAGAACTCATATGGACTAACCAACTTAATCACTTTTGCAATCTTCATACCGAATACTAATCCCCACTAAGCACAAAACACTAATTTTTATTTTTTTTATTTGCACCGGGTGTCCAAGTCTCTTTGAGCCCCGACTAATCCCGGGGTTGCACAGGCCCTCGGCAAGGAGTTTTCGCAAGTGCACCACGGTTAATTCAAGTTTTATCCAGTCCGATGGCCCTCACAAAACACTGATTTAGAGCTTCGACAATCATATAAGGCAGTAAGAGTCGTAAAAGGGGGTTCATGGATTGAGATTCAAAGGTCATTTTCAGTAGTTGAATTCTATAGATGATTTTGACGGATCTTAGTAAAGATTAGGGTCGCAGAGCAGGGTTCGTGGATGAGATACTGAGACTCAGAGTTTAAGCCTAAGTTTCACTGATAGACATCCATGGTCCGTAAAAGTAACTACGGACCATAAATGGTCCTCATGGTTCCTATTGGATAGTTATAACTCAGAGGTATTCTAATTTTTGCCTATCCTTTTAACTCTTATACTACGTCATTTTGGGTTATGCTAAGTGGGATTTAAGGGTTTTTATTTGTCTAATACCTCATTCTCTCAACTCCCAACCTAATTAGAAAATCTTTTCTCTAAATTCTTCTCCCAAAGAACGAACAAGGTCAAGCTCTAGGGTCCGTCAATTCAAGTCCCCTTTTCCACACTTAGAGCAAGGATTCCACTCCTGGTATATAGGAATTTCATCTATGGATAAAATGGAGGTTTGCCTCTAGAGTATTGTGTGATAAGAAGATACCACCAAAACTTAAAGGTAAGTTTTACAGAATGGTGGTTAGACCGAATGGCCAATTAAAAACTAACATGTTCAGAAGATGCAGGTCGCGGAGATTAGAATGTTGAGATGAATGTGCGGACATACTGGGGGGATAAGATTAAGAATGAGATCATTCAGGGGAAGTTAGGGTGGCCTCTATGGCAAACAGAATGAGAGAAGCGAGATTGCGATAGTTTGGGCATGTGCAGAGAAGAAGAACTGACGTTCCTGTTAGGAATCTAAGGGTTATGTGGAGGGGTAGAGGTAGACGAAAAAGTATTGGGGGTAGGTAATTAGACAGGATGTGGCACAACTTCATATCACCAAGGGCATGACCTTAGATAGAAAGGAGTGGAGGTTGCATATTAAGGTGGAAAGTTAGACGGCTAGTAGGGGTAGGATGATGTCTAACCTTGTAATATAGTAGGTTAATAGAGATAGCCGTGTCTTTATATATATTCTATTGTTATTGTCCCTCATTTATTCTGTTACTTTTATTGTCTTTAGAACTATAATATGTTTTTGCTTTTGGGGATGATATTTTTGAGATGAGCGTCTTTCGGAAACAGCCTCTCTATCTCTATGAGGTGGTGGTAAAGTTTGCACACATTTTACCCTCTCCAAACCCCACTAGTGGGATTTCACCAAGTATCTTGTTGTTGTTGTTGTTGATCCTCTTTCATCCATGGAGTCCCAATTTAAATTCAATTTCTCAAGTTTAGATTATGATTCAAACTAGGGTTCTTATTAATTCTTATGAGTTCTACTTAATTGCATTGAATTCTTCAAAATTTATCTTCTAATATAAGATTTAAGCATGAATTGATGATTTTAAGGATGAATTTCATGAAGTCATACCATGTATAACTTTTATGATTATGAATTCAAATAGTGTGACATGCATGAACTATGATTTGAAGAGAATTACGAAATTGAGATGCTTTTAAGCAATTATCACTATGATTTTTATGAAATATAAACTTGCTTCCGACTGAGCATTTTGCTATAACTTTACAAGATCAGATTACTTTCTATTGAAGTAAACCCTTTTTAATATTATGATTTGATTGCTTTGGGTTGAAGTGATCCTAAGCATGACATTATGACTTGAGATTCCTTCCGATTGAAGTTTTCTCACCATGACTTGATGCTTTAATTAAGTATCCTTTACTAGCTTGTTACGAGATAGTGACATGATTCAGGAGCTATTCCTATAATTTGAGATTTTCATGAAAATATGGGTATTACTAGATTCTTACCCTTTTTTTTAAAAGTTATGATTCATGATTATGCATGAGCATTCTTATTGAGAGTATTACCTAGCACCGAGTTGGACTAGCAGTGATTGCCCAGGTTCCAAAACTATGTGTCACTGTAGGATGTCCCGATTGAACAAAGACTAGCCAGTGGTCCACCTACGCTCATGATTAAGGTCCTCACCTAGCAAGTACGAACAACTCTTTTCGATATGGGAAGACACTGGACTCCATGCTATAGCTCACATGGTTTATGCCGGTCAATGGTATCTCTCACTTAGCTTATGACAGGACTTTCAAATTTGTGTGTTGACCTAATTACATGATTTGATTGATCATTGCATCATCAATTTTTAGACTATCATGTTATTTTATCATGTTCATGCATATTCTGCATACTCGGCACATTTCATAGTACTGATCACATACCTCTTTTGCCTGTATTGTTTTATAGTATAGGTTCAGGCATTTCCCATCCAACTTGCGATTAGTATTAGATTCGGTCAATGTGCTAGAGTTGGTGAGTGCTCATGTTCCGAGGACACGATGCTTATTTCATCTCTTAGACTCGATTCCATATTCAAATTTTGAGTTAGCTAGGGCATGTCCTAGCAACTCTTCTAAGTCAGTAATTCAGTATGGGCTTTTTCAGACCTTAATAGATATTCGGTTTATATTACCACTTCAAATTTTCTTGATATCATATTTTGTTTGGATTGCCCATGCTTTATTCCGCTTCATTATGCTATAATTTCAGTATGCTCATGTATGCCATGTGGTTAGCTTAGGGTCCCTTAGGGTTTTTAATTACTGTGTTATAACTAGATTGTTGCTTTAGGTCGTGACAAGCTTAGTATTAAAGCATCAAAAATTTAGAGCCGCACAAGTAGTGTCTTATTTATGGTTGTAAAGCGAGTCACATCTATAAGTAGGAGGCTGCAAGGCGTTTAGGAAATGTCTCACTTCTTTCATGATCTTGTGTCGTGCGATAGAGTTGAGCTCTATAAGGTTTCCTTCCAATCTTTGTTCTATGCATTTTAGAATCATGCCTCCACAACGAGCTCCATAGAGAAAGAATGCAGATGTGAATGCTAATGAGGAGTAACAGGCACCTCAAGCTCCCAGGGACCCCTTGGCAAAGCAAGTTACCCATGCCGAGTTCTGGGCTGCTTTTCAGGCATTGGCCCAACTTGTTAAGGCTCAAGCTAATAGGGAGGTTGTTGCCCCGGTTAATCCTCAATTCAACACAGCTGCTACAAGGGTCCGGGATTTGGATAAACATTTTGGAGTTTCATGGGTTAAAAGTGGACGAGGATCCACAAGAGTTCATAGAGAGCATCAAGAAGATCACCGAAATTATGAGGGTGACATCAATTAAGAGTGGACCTAGCCGGTCAGATTTTTTACAAATAATGCAAGGAGAATTGAAATAAATTCGGGGGTGCTTTCTTGGACAGGTTTTTCCCACTTCAATTGAGGGAGGCAAAGATCCAAGAGTTCATAAATTTGAGGCAAGAAAACATGTTGGTACAAGAGTACTCGTTGAAGTTTACTCAACTCTCTAAATATGCCTCGACATTGGTTGCCGATTTTGGGGATCGCATACACAAGTTCGTCTCTGATATTTCGAGGTTGGTGATGAAGGTGTGCAAAACTGCCATATTGATCAAAGAGATGAACATTTCATGATTGATGACTTATGCACAATATATTGAGGAGGAGAAGATTAAGAAGAGAGTGTTAGGGAGACAAAGAGGGCTCGAATTGATGTTGGTAGCTATTCTTGTCAAAGGCGTAGTGGTAGTCATTCTCAAAGTCGACAATAGTTTTTACGCCCGGCTCCATTTGTTGCTAGTGGCCAATGCCCAAGCTCAACAAAGATAGGGTGCCTAACCCAAAGCATAGAGTGGTGCTTCCAGTGGACCCTCATTCCCCGCATGTCAAAAGCTTGGAAAGAGCCATTCCGGAGAGTGTTTAGCCAGCTCCGGTGAATGTTTTGGTTGTGGTAAGTCCATGCATAGATTTAGAGAATTGCCCTTCACAGGTTGGTAGGGATGAAGATGTTCGTCGTTAGACTTAGCCTAGTGTTTCTACAGGCTGCTCGACTCAGCAGGGTGGTTCTCTGGTGATGGACAACACCAAGGTAGGTTTTATGCTCTTCAGACTTGACATGATCAAGAGTCTTCTCTCAATCTGGTCATGGGTATGTTACGAGTCTTCCATCTTGATGTTTATGCTTTGCCAGATCTAGGTGTGAATTTGTCTTTTGTGACTACTTATGTTACTATGAGATCTGGTGTAGATCCTGAAATCTTGTTAAAGCTCTTTCCAGTTTCTACTCTTGTTGGTGAGTCCATCCTAGCTAAGTGGGTTTATAGAAATTGTCCGGTCTCAATTTTCAGAGTCAGACCAGCCAATTTAGTAGAGCTTGATATGCTTTACTTTGATGTTATTCTTGGCATGAATTGGCTATATTCATGTTAAGCCTTAGTTGATTGTCGAAACCAAGTGGTTAGATTTCAATTTCCTAATGAGTCAGTCATTGAATGGAAGGGTAGAAGTTAAGCACCTATAGGTCAACTTGTTTCCTATCTCAAGGCCATAAAGATGATTTTCAAGGATAGCATTTATCATCTAGTGCAGGTTAAGAATTCCAATGCCGAGACCACGACTCGTGAGTCAGTTCTTATTGTGAATGAGTTTCCAAAGGTATTATTTGGTAACCTTCCTAGTATTTCTCAACAACAACATACCCCAATGCTTCAAAAGGCTCCTGTTCGTTGCGGGGTGAGGGGAGGTCGGATGTACGCAGCCTAACCCCTATGTTTAAAAACATAAAGCGGCTGTTTCCAGATGACCCAT
>JAPFFP010000001.1:16021471-16034432 GCA_026153255.1 Solanum medicagineum
TCAACTAAGGATAACGACGGCTCCGACGACGAGCAACAAAGGAGGTGAGTGAGTTCACTCTTCAATAGAGTTTAGGGTTTTCAATTTTAATGTGTTGTTGCCCCGTTCTTTCTTATTGATTGTCTGGATTTCGTTAAAGAGGATTTGAGATGACTGAGGCAGGTTGGCTTTAGAGGAGGTGAAGTTTCTTCAAAAACAAAGAGAGAGGAAGCTAGGTGTCCCAGCTGTATCCTCAACAGCATCACAGGTTGCAGCAGGTGGCAACGGCGGGGCTAGTTATAGCAGTGCAGGTGGTTTGGTTCGTAAGGTGAATGATAAGGGTGAAGCGGATGGGGAGAAGGATGAGTTGGTGTTGCAAGATACTTTTGCTCAGGAAACAGCAGTCATGGAAGAAGACCCTAACATGTAATGTCAACTGAATCTTTCAATCTTAATGTGCTATTCATTACCCTAGTGTTGCTGAATGCATGTGGTCACTGGAGTGCTTACTGATACTGATTCAATTGAACCCGGTTATTTTGTCACGGATAAAAGATCTTTATTGTAAAAACAAAAAAATTTCAACAAATGTTAGAGTCTGAACTCGTGATCTAGAATTAAAGTGAGTTCAGGGCTAAGAATTTTAAAGGTTAAACAAATAATGTTAAATTCTAGATATAACGCTGCTTGTGGTGTTGCATTAGGTTGATTATTAGATAGAATTACACTAGGTTGATCATTTCCTCTTTGGGATTCTTTTTCAATCAAGTGCTGCCTTCATCTAGATACAGGTAACCGTAACTATTCCTGTAAGCAGTATATTTCAGGCAGTGAGCTATTCTTGCTCATCAATTGGATCTGTCATTTCATTTGCATGTGGAGCCAAAAATGATCCTACTAAGCTAGATATTAGGCAATATCATAACACTTTGCTATTCAAACTCCCTCTCTCGATGCTACTACTGGGTGAGTACAATATAATTAGAGGTGTAATTGAAGGTCAAGGAGGTTACACTTTTGAGGTTTTTTTATTTTTTTAATCATTGGGACATATCTGCTTTGGTGATCTCTCTGATGACATTGAAGTTTTGGCATTGCAAAGGCTGTATCTTTACTCGGAGTAAGGGTGGCTCCTCAATTTACCTGATTGTCAAGTTGAGTCTGCTTTCCCTGTTTAATAATGCAGTGGACAAAACCTTTTTATAATATCTCATTTTGGGAAAGGCAAGGCATCGTAGCTTCTCCACTACACTCATTAATCCTTGGAGGGTATGGTCACTGGTAATTCACTCAGCGATTGTGGCAAAAGCAGCAATAGCACAAAGCAGATACATATTGGTCATGTGCCTGCCTGAGTCCAACAACTTAAAGCAACAATTAGATGTAATTCAGAATTAAATCCTCTCATTTATCACAACTTTTCTTTTATACGACAATAAAAGGAGCTTAAATGCATGGCATGCTGATACAACAATTTTTTTTTCCTGAAATTGCAACATTCTTCTTTTGAATGTTGATCTTGTATCAGTGTCGTCTAAGCCTCGATTAACTTATGAAGCTGGGCCCAAACAGGTTAAGCTCTTCGCCTTACTGAGGTGGTTTAGTTCACGCACCTAGGTATTAAAGCGTTTCTCAACCCATGGGCTTTGTCTTAAAGTGGGAAACACTAAACAATTATGTTGAATTTGATTTTGCAGTTCTGTTACCATATAAAATTATTCTTGAAAGAACATACAGATTTTTAATTTTTTTGTCACTTGCCCCTTTTTCACTAAAGCCTATGCTTTATTCACACTTTGCGATTAAAGCCTCGAAAGATATCTTCATTACTCACCTATGATAACTCCACTCAACATAGAGCTGAAAATAAACTTATTAGCTACTATGCTTTTGATGTCAGGAAAGTTTTATGAGGAGCCAAAATTGGAGGTTTCTTTCTTACTTCACTGGTGATATTCATCTTAATTTGTTTGGTAAATAAATTGTTTTTAAATAAATAAAATAAAAATGGTTAGTGTGTCCCGTAAAGAAACATGGTTCTATTTGAAATGCTCCAGTTTCTCCAAAAATGTACAAGAGAACGCTATCAATTGCTAGTCACACAAACTCCTAGTTTATGCCTTGGTTGACTTGTCTGAAAAATACGTAATCATAATGTGTCCTGGAAGGCAACCCAAAGTTTACCCTCATCCTGTTGGTAGCTGAAGTGTTGGATGTTTGGGCCATTATGGAGCTGCTTTTCTAGCTGAAAAATGGGGAAGCACTTGGTTTTAGTGGGGGCGAAGTTCTGGAATTTGTTTTCCAGGGGTTTCATATGCTGGATAAAACACTTACAAATTTGTGAAACGAAGTAACATATTCAACAAGTTGGGGTTCAAGTTTTGGACCATTTGGACCTGTTCACTAAAAATTTTTGCTTGGTTAGGGGAGTTGGTGACTTGATTATTGAGTGTTTCAGTTTCTAAAAAAAGTATCAGTTTTAAAATTATGGAGTGTTTAATGGTTATGACTTGCATATGATTTAGACTTGAGTGATCAGAAATTGGCGAAATCATATTAATGGCAGAAACATTCAAAAAAGGCAGCTCTAGGAATACTACCTTGGATAACATTTAGATAACTATGTAGTGTCAGGGTGAGAACTAGATGTTTAATGAACCATCAACCCTCTCCCCTACATTGAATTTACAGATAGGCCTAATAAGCTTCCAGATTTTTCAATAAATAATTAAGCAAATCTATTAATTGACTTCCAAAACCAGCCTGAATCGAAGTAAGAAAGACAAAAAGTATTAATGGTATTAGGATCTCTTGTACTGGACCCATTGAAGCTTATTGTAAATGGTTAGTTATCACACATATATGCTCGCTCAAATACAAGTTTTCTGATTGTTCCACTTGGGTTGATTTTGCAACTGTCTAAGATCGGTACAAAGAAGATATGTTCCAAGCGTGGCTTGTAGGATTGAGAAGGTTTCCCTTTCTTGTACTGTGTTCAACAATCATTAGGAAGTTAATGTTTTTACAAATAGTTGTGCAAATGCTCAATTTCTTGGAGATGGCTTGGGAAACAGAAAGTTGTACCAAAACATTACTAAGTGGCTGACGTTCTAGATCCACCACCCTTGATTATCTCTCTCTCTCTCTCTCTCTTTTTTTTAAAAATGGTATCGTTGTATTCTTCAGCATTAAGGTGGTGTCAGGGACCTTCAAAACTAAAAAAAAGTACTTACAAAGATCCTGTCATGACCCGAGCCTAGGGCCTAGTTGTAACACGGCGGATGAGGAACTCGGAGGTACCTCATCCGAGCCTCTTAGCATTCATCAAGCATTTCATAGGTAATGTACATAAATTGAACGCGAAAAATAAGGGGAAACAGGATTAAAGGAGGATCAATCATCAAACAAAAACTATATCATAAACATTCCATACATGTCCAATAATACCTCTAGTCATAGACTTGGTCGGGGGCTAAATCATGTCCCTAGCTCACCCTCAAATAGAAGTAGCAAAAGAAATACGATAAGATAGTCTAAAAATTGAATACAACTCAAACTTGAAAGAGACAGCCTATTGTCCCTGAACTAGAGGACTCATCAATAACGATCTTCAACAATCCCAAAAGCTAGCCACGCGTAGGAGGAGGAGGAGCATTGGTCCCTATATGGTGAGCTCATGTAGGCGAAAGTATGCGTTAGTACTTTGAATGTACTTAGTATGTGGGTTGCAATGCAATAACGAACTATAATATCATAATAGGCAATATGCTTAGCATAGCAAGGAAGATAAGAGCACAAGAGATGTTGAGTGATCTATGCATCTTTTAAACATAATTTGGAGCAACATAAATATCTCAAATCATTTTATACACACATATGTAGGAGCATACCATAACCGACTTATAAGACCATGTGAGCTACTACATGTAATCTAACATAACCCTTTATGTTGGTTCGGGAGACTACTTGCTAAGTAGCACTCTGTCAACTTGTGCGTGCACTCTTTCTTTAACTTGATGCTTTTGTGGTTCTCTAGCCTAGCCTACAAGGGCTCTTGTGGCGGCACATAGTTAATGAGACAGGAGGTGGCTACTAGGATTCCCTTATCGAACCCTACCTCAAGCCCCATCGGGTGCAAAGTCAGGTTCCACGGAATATATATGGCATATACACATCCATAAAAAGCTTGAAATATAACTTCATCATAATAGGAGTAGCTCATTAAAAACCTTATAATCCATTTAACTGAGAATTGTCCTTTCACAAGAGGATCCATCTTTGGTGAAAATTATCGTTTTACCAACTTTCGTACATTCATAAAAAGGTCTTCCATAACTTCCATAAACATATAGTTGAAACCTTTGTCATTCATAACATATTTCATTTGAGCATAGTATAAAACTTGGTGGGTTCAATGCATGTAGATTGTAAATCATGCAACTCAAGAGGATTATGCATAAATATAGGGAAACTCATCAATTTAAATCATTCATAAAACAACCCACCATAAACATTTTCAAAATCCTAGGTAATAAGTCATGAACCATCTTGTGAATCATCAAACTTAATAATATAGCATAAATTCATAGCATAATACATCATTAGGCAGTAAATACATCATAACATAAACATTTAAAAAGAGATATCATGAGACTCATGAAGATTCTCATAGCTTGAAACTAAATAAAATAAGTAAAATACTTGGGAAGGAACTCATGAATGAAACCAACATACCTTGGTTGGAAATTTATGAGAGAAATCTGAGATTGGGGAGAAAACCTTGAAATCCTAGTTTCTTGCCTTCATTGAGTCTTAAGAGTTGAGTGCCTTAACAGATTTTAGGGAGGAATTAGAGTTGGAAGAGAATGAGCGTGTAATGGTAGGGTTGGGGATTGATATGGGTAGATTTTGGCATTAAACGACGTAGTTTAAGTCTTAGGGTGCGGGGAAATGTTGAAACTGCCCTTTATTAAAAATTGTTAAGGGCCATTACGAGCCCGATCTGCGGATCGTAGATCAATCTATGGCTCGTAGGCCAGGAGTTTCGTCTGGTTACATTTCCTGAGCTTCAAAAACTGGCCTTTGATCCTCGTCTACGGACACCCTTCTACGGCCCGCAGTTTCATTTATGGGTCGTAAACATTCCTCGTACGTCCTCCCCACACTTGGAAAATTTCACCCATTCAGAACTCAAACCACGAAACCCTTTCATGGCTCGTGAAATGGACCAGTGCTTGTACAATGCTCTCATCTGGTTACACTTTTCTCAACTTAATTGTTTTGGTCCTCTATTTTACGAGCCACTGTCTACGGCTCGTGATTCCTTCTACGTGTCATAGAACCCTTCATTCATCAACCCCAAACTCCAAAATTTCACCAAGTGTCTGACCCATCTACGAGGCCTATCTATGACCCGTAAACTCAACCACGAGTCGTGGATGGGCTCGTACATCCCTGTACCAGAACTCAGTTCTACACTTTCTTTCCGGATTCTGACCTTTTAGCATGCGGGGCCTGACAGATCCTAAGAATTCTATAAACTGTTCTGAATCCTCTTGCCTCCAAAAATAATTAAGATACAATACAGTTCCACATATGCAATGTGGAATAAAATCCACCATGTATTTTGTCTCTTAGTACCCTTCTCCTAATCCAACAGCTCATTAATTCTGCAGTGTGTTCAGGCATCGTCAAGTTAATACTTGAACTTTTGAGGAGTATGACCGTATTTGTGATGTGAAGCTTCATTTTGCAAGAATAGATGGTTGTTGGTCTCCTCTGTCTTTCCACATAGTGAACACCAAGATACAATGATCATTCCTATCTTCTTTAGAACTTCATACGTCAAAGATGCCCTTGTAACAACCAGCTAAGTAAAACATTTAACTTTGGTTGGTGCTGAATTCCCCATATCTTTCTCCACAGGCTTTGCTAATTGTTGCTCTGCTGGAGACCCCCAATCTTATATGCCCAGCCAACAGTGAAGACTCCATCCTCACTCTGTGACCATCTCACAGAATCAGGCTAACTGTTGGTGCCTGCCAAATCCCAATTTCTTCTTACAGTTTTGCAACTCTCTCCACTTCCCGACCATTCAAAATCTTATAGAGGTTAGGTTCCAACCTTGTGCATTCCAACATTCATTAATCCATGCCTCGGGTTTGTTGCATAATAAGAACAGATATGGATAAGATTTCTTCAAGGGAAATTGATTAATCCAAATGTCCCTCCAGAATTTAGTTCTCTTACCATCTCCCATCTTTATGTGCAGATTGACCTCTAGTTTCGGCCACAAATTTTTTATAGTTCATGCCCCCACTCCACTAGTGTCAGTGCTGGCATTGCTGCACCATTTTTCATCTTCTCCATATTTGTTTTTGACATGTCCTTCCACAGTGCATGCCCCTCGTCATTATAATTCCACGACTTCATCAGCAAGCAGGCTATTGTTCTGCTTCGTCAAATCTCTAATGCCCAGGCATCCTCTGTCTTTGCTCTTCAGAGCTATCTCCCATTTGACTAGGTTGTAGTCATTAGCATCCATGCGAAAGAAAATCTCTTCTAAGCTTGTCCAGTGTTTGTACTTTCTGTTTCTTTTATGTAATGTGCATCACGTGTAATGGGGGATATTTAAAAAAGAAATAGTGGGAGGCCCAGGGACTAAGCACTAGGTGATTTTTTCCCATCTACCCAAGCCTGGATGGGCATCTAATGGAATAATTGAGGTGCATGGAAGTTGATTTCGACATCACTGTCTTAAAAAGAACCATTCTTGACTAGTTCTTTAAGAGAAATATGTATCCTTATATTGGTACTCAAATTTTTATCATACACATGTTTTAGCTATATATGTTTACTGCTTTTTTTTTTTTTTTTCTGCATTAAAAATTTGACAGGTTGAGATATGTTGAGCAAGAGTTGGCCAAAAAAAGAGGCAAGAACATTGATGTGGCTGATCAAGTTGAAAATGAGGTGAAACGTGCAGAAGATGAACTTTACAACATCCCAGAGCATCTTAAAGTGAGTAGTAGATTCATAATAGTTCTTGTCCCCATCAAAATTGCAAAGGAAATAGGGAAAAGAACATATTTTCTCTTGCCTTTTTGGTTTGTGCTGATGAAGTTATGTTACTGTCTAACATAATTGTATTTGATTTAATCTGTAAAAAGAGAGCCTGTATTTTCTTCTAGGATCTAGCATCCTAACTTTTAAGTTTTATTATGTTCACTTTATCTATATTATGTCCATCTATTCATCTGGATCTTTAATATTGCAGTTTTAATTTGCACATTAATGCCTTGTGTCTTCTCTTCTATATTCATCTTATCATCTGGATACTCATAATCTGGATTTGCTGTAGTCACACAGTTGGCACTACAAAAGCCTGATATTTGGTAGACCATAACCTATTTTTTCTATTTTTGATAATAGTAATGGTTTTATTAATAAAAAAGAGAATCTTCATTTATTGGAGTATTACACCTTCTGTTTGTAGTCAATACTCTTGTTTTTATTTTATTTTATGTAGAGACAACAAGTCTGAATAATGTATATTATGTGGTTCCAACTGTTCTAAGAAGATTAGGGACTAAGGATCATTGTAAGGAAGGGAAATAATTGCACCCTCAATTTGTCTCAAAAATTTACAGACTTCATGAGTTTCTCTTTTACCCCTCTACTCTTGTTCAAAGTATAACTAATACCTCTAAGAGGTGATATGTAAAAAAAAAAAATGTTTTCACTCCTGTATGTTTGAGAAGCACAAAATGTTAAAAATGTGTTAACTTGTACAAATGGCATTTCTAATAGGAGATTGTTTATTAAGTTTTCTTATTCTTTGTGCGACCTCTTTTCTTTTTTACTTTTGCCTTTTCTTTTTCATTTACTTTTTTCCTCTTTCTTGTCCTCTTTCTTTTCTCTGGACATGAAAACCGCCACCAGCGTGTGTTGAGATATCCAAATAGCAAGAAGTTCTTTTTGCTGTTTTCATCTTGGATATGGAAGACTTACATAGAGGGCTTCTATAGAGTGAAAACCCCCCATATTTTTTTAGAATATAAATAAAAAAGTGAAAAACAGCTACTGCTGATAACTAGTATGTGAATTGTTATGGCAATCCAGGAGCAAAGGGGCAGAAGAATTATGCATGAATTACTGTGATGTAGCATTTTACTGCTTGTTTGCATAGTTCAGCTCTGAATATAGTGCCTCCTATAGCAGTCCCTTTGGTTTTGGGGTTTAGAATTATTGTTATTTCATATGAATCTGGTGACTATTGATACGTTTAGTCGGGTGGCGGCTGTTAGGTCACCGCACAAGGCCAAAACATGTGTGCCGGGCGGGCAACCCATCAATCTACTAGCAATGGGGAGAAAGCATATTTAGAGTTAATTTTCATTATTAGTTTTCCAGTTGTTTTAGCTTTTTTTTTTTTTTTTTTGTATTTTTTTTCCCTTTTAGGGGGTATTTTTAAGAAGGGTTAAGAGTTTTAATTGTTAAGAATTAGGCTAAATTTCATGTTTATCCCTTCAGTTCCTGTTTACCCGTGCAACTCTTCAATAAATCATCAATTAATGAAATACATCGCAGACCAAAAAATTTGTTGGTGTCAACTCAACACCTTTCCTTGTATTATTTTATTTTGTATTCATGAACTGGCCTTTTCTTCAGGTAAAAAGGAGGAACTCAGAAGAGAGCTCTACTCAGTGGACTACCGGAATAGCTGAAATACAGCTCCCTATAGAGTACGCACATTTATTCTTATGGTGTGAAACTTGGGTGCCATTAATACAGTTTTTGGATGCTGATCAAATGTCTATTGAACTTTATTTATTTAGAAAAAGGTTTGCTAGGAGAAAAGTTTTTCCTTTTAAGCTGGAACTTGCACTCTATTCCCAAGATGAATCTGAAGATCTTGTCGCGTATTATTTTAAACAGTGGAAAACCTCAAATACTTTACTCTATATTTGTAAACATTTAAGCATGGCATGGATCCATTCTTGCTTGTAGATTAGTACATTTTTCAGTTGATATGAAACCAACAACGGATATGTCGAAGTTGAGCTCTTTAGCTAATTTTTTTTATGTCCCTTTCAATAATTTACTGGTCTAAGGTACAAATTGAAGAATATCGAGGAGACAGAAGCTGCTAAAAAGCTCCTACAGGAGAAGAGGCTCATGGGAAGAGCCAAAACTGAATCTAGCATACCTTCAAGTTACTCTGCAGACTATTTCCAGCGTGGCAAGGATTATGCTGAAAAACTCCGGAGAGGTAGGTTGCAATTGCTTCTTGTGACTAAGTTTGCAGAGTTGCTTGATAATAGAAGTTCCTTTTGTGTGAACTACCAACCTTAGATTAGACAACCTTTGAACAATTTGGGAGAATAATTGTATGCGCAGTTATTTTTTCACTTCCTAATTTTCACGACCTGTTCATGTTTTTTTCTTTGGGGGATGGGGCTTGAGAAAGCTAGCAATTGTATAACTCATCGGCACGAAGGCTGTGCTGTTAGCCAATTACAGATTCCAAAGGAATGCAAAAAACATTTGCTTGTTCTTCTTAAAAGGACTATGATGTCTAAGATTCATCATCAGTTACATAATTTTCTTTACATCCAAATTAAAGTAGTATGCAATTCATAGTTATCCTCTGAATTGAACTGCTTCTATCTCGAAGTACCTAGCTTCCTTTCCTTTCAGACTATCCACCAAATGCAAGTTGGATCAAGTTTCACAGGTTCTTCTATCTTACGTTGCCTGCCAGTACCTTAAAATATTCAACTCTGAACTTTAGCATAGTCCACCTGAGTCAACCAGGCTGGGAAATAGTTGCCAGCTGAGTAGCGACTCCACAATGCAAAAAAAAAAGGGGTGGGGGTGGGGGGTGGGGGGCTATTATTGTCTCTCTGAAATAACATAAGTAGCACCTGGAACTCATCTGAATTTTTCATTTCTGTAAGTTTTCCTGGATTACGCAAGCGCGTAGCCACCAACCACACAGAACAAGCTACTTTGAAAGGAGCCTTGATTTTCTAGATCTGCTTCCAAAGCCAGCAGTTGTCGACCCGACTGTGTCCTGAGAGTAGGGAATAAGCTGACTTCACTTTAAAAACCTTGCTGTTGGTCCCCTTCCTAGTTCCATGACTTCAGTCTATGAGAACCATCACATTTTGCAACATAGGTTAGCTTCTGTTACAGGATACCACAAATGCCATCAATGTTTTCTGATTCAAGAAAAATCGTCACTCTGCAAATACCCATTTATGTTGAAATTCACCTTCATAGTACTGGAGTACATTTGACCTGAATGTTAGAGCCGACATATCTCATGCTTCTGGGATAAGAGGACATGTTTTATGTCATCTTCCTCACAATTTATTCAGCCTCTCCAATCTTGATATCAATCGACCAAGAGATCCTTTGAAGAGTATCTTCATACAATAATCTAATATATTGGGTTTGAATTTCTCATTTGGACCAAGGTTAGTCTTGGAACTACTTGCAACTTTATAAATGTTTATTTTTTATCCCTCGCTGTTTCCTTTATCCCTAATGATGTAAAATCTGTCTTTAACAGAACATCCTGATTTGTACAAGGATAAGAGTAAAGATACTGGAAATTCAGAATCCAAACCCAATGATTCAAGTTCAGATGTAGCCGTTAAAAGGCAAGCTGCGACTGATCAATTCATGCTTGAGCGCTTCCGTAAAAGAGATCGCCATCGGGTGATGCGTAGATAGTGCATGAACACAGTTCGCTCACATGAGCAAGTTGTTCCTCGGTGAGAAGTACATCTGTCCAGCTTCATTTACTGGCTGTGAAGGCATAAGCTGTGCTGACATGGAAGTAGCTGTCATTTCAACTTTACCAGCCCCCATTTTACAATTTGGTAAAGGATCTGTATCAGCCTATTTTATATGCAGGTTGATTTGCCTACAACTAAAATATGACTTTCCTTATGCTTTGCAATTTTTGACCGTGACAGTTCACTGTTTTATATTTTTCTGGTCCTTATCTATCTTTATGCCCCAACATTTAAATATTTTTCTGCTCCTTATCTATTTTACTTTTCCTTGTTCATTCATAGTGTGGACTTTATGCCCCAACATAGAAAATAATCTCATGGTTAATTTGTTTTATTCATAAAAATGTGTATTATCAAATTGGGATGGCTAGCCAATTTATAAGTAATGAAGAGCCGACGTGCTAGACTTTGCTGTGATTGCAATTGTATCTCATTCACATGTTCATGTAATATTGTAATGCCAGTTCTAATACACGATTACTCATATATCACAAATTTGATTTAATTCAATTTGATGATCAGTAGAGCTAATACTTTTATAGAAAAAGAGATTCTAATCGTCATTGAGCTCGAACTCTCTATGTTCACATGTTATTTTATAAGCACTAGTCTTGTTGTCAAATAAGGAAGATTTAGGAGTCTTTTTATAGATAAAGATTTTTATTTTATCACTTCTTTTCATATATTTTAAAAATCAATATCATAAATATAATTAAATAATAATTTTTAAAAAAATAGTGAAAAAATGATTTTCTCTAAAACAAAGTGTTTTAATGAAGGGAAAAATTTGTACCTGATCAAAGCATGTACCTTAATTAGATTTGATAATGAACATACAAAAAGATAAATAATTTACTAATTTTGATAAATTATTTTTTAATAAAGGTATTATACCAATTAGAGTCCATGATAAATTAGAATTTTTTAGCGACTGTAGGGTATTTTCTTTATTCGAATAACGAAGAAGTAGAAGTTTATCAAATAAGGAAGATTTAAGTGTTATTCTATAATTAGAAATCCTTATTATCACTTCTTTCCATATATTTTAAAAGTTAATATTATAAATATAAGGAAACCAGTCTTACGTTACGCGCTTTGCGCATGATCAAAGTGTGTAATTAAATTTAATTATGAATTTATAAAAAGGTAAATAATTCACTACAAAAGTAATTTTGATAAATTATTTTTTTTATAAAGGTCATATATATAGAGATTCTATCACTAATTAGAACCTATGGTAAATTAGGATTTTCCTTAACGGCTATAGGGTATTTTCTAAATTCAAATAAGGAAGAATTAAACTCTATCAAATACGGAAGATTTATGAGTCTTTCCATGCTAGAAACCCTTATTTAATCACTTCTTTCCATATGCTTGAAAAACCAATATTATAAATATAATTAAATAATAATTTAGAGAAAAATGATGAAAATACGATTTTATCTAAAGCAGAGCTTTTTAACGGAGGGCAAAAAGTTCAAACAACATTTCTAAGGGTCTTTGCACGATAAATCGTGTTAATTAATCATAGATGCGTATAAAAATAATATACTATTATATGTATGTGGTATTATTAAGTAATTGTTTCTTAAAAAATAATATAATTTTTTTTTTAAAAATATATATATATATATAAAGACATATTCCTCTTTAATTTTAGATATGTTTCTCTTTTAAAAAATTATTATCATATCACTCAATATATTTAATGTAAGAGTTATCTTTGAATAGAAGTCTTAACCTAATTAATTTTATGAGGATTAAGTTTAGTTTGTTCATTATTTATTATAAATCTAGTTGGACACAATTTTATTAGAAATCAAATTTCATTAAAAAGTTAAAATTTTAGCATATTTTAAAAATATATTGCATCTCTAATGAAAAGTCTTAAATTAATATATAATAGTTCTTTAAAACTGTAACACCCCACACCTTACAATACTAGTACAATTCAAATGAAACATGACATGGTTTGGTCAATTTAGTGCTAATTTTTAAAAGTGCTTGAATCTCGTGTTAATGGGATATATGTGCATCTAACGCTTAAGAAGGTCGAGTGTACACATGTTTTGTGTTGAATTGATGAGATTACGGCCTTACATGAAGTGAGAGAATTGAGGTGCTTGTAGGACTTAATAAGCTAGCAGGTGAGTCACCTACTTGCTTAGCTTAAATCG
>JAPFFP010000001.1:16040766-16075176 GCA_026153255.1 Solanum medicagineum
TTTTTTTTTTTTTGTTTTTTTTTGTTGTTGGTGGGGGGGTGGTGTTGTGTTTTTTTTTTTTTTTTTGTTTTGTTTGTTTGGGGGGGGGGGGGGGGGGGGGGGGGGGGGGGGGGGGGGGGGGGGGGCTTGTACATAGGCTTCAGACGAAAGAGCAGAGACACTTCTCTATTCTACAGTTTGCTATTGCCTGTCTTTAGATAGCTCATGAATTTTTTGTTTTAAATGAACTAGCTTTGATATAAGCAAACTACTAGTTTCCATTCTCAATTTAAAAAAAAAGGAGGAAAAGAATGCAAACATATTTGCCATTAAATTGTGCGACATCAAGTTCATTCATCAATTATTTGAGATGTTACTATATTGATATCCATTTTCATGAAGTATCTGAAGGTGCCAATAGCTGTTAGTATTTGAATGACCAAGCTTATAGAAAAGTAAAAATTTGAAACTGATTGAAATTTGAGCGTTGGTATATGCATTTATGTGCTTGATCTCTCTATTGGCATAACTAGATAAAACATGTTTAATGGTGTTTGTGTTTCTTGTGGACAAAAACTTTTTGATCAAAGATGCTGCAAGATTTCGATTGCTGAAAACTTTATCATGATTGTTTCTTATCTAATCGCGGAACAGGTGCTATATATAAATGGACGGCCGTTTGTCTTGCGTGAAGTAGAAAGGCCCTTCTCTAATCTTGAATATACGGTGCGTTATGGTTAGGATTGATTTTTCATTTTGACATATTGCGTACTTTATTTTATTTTATCAAATGCTCCTGTTGGTTCTGTGGGATTAGGATATTGCACACTTGTCAGGACTTTTTTTAAGCGAGTAAAAGTTTTTTCATTCATATACCATATACAACGGTTATACTAAAAGGTGAAGAATATACAAGATATGATTCTCTACAAACTCCACCTAATCATCTAAACAACAAGGAGCTTACGTTTTACTCCAAAAGAGAAAAAAGGGAGTCGAGTAGAGAAACTCAACTCTACTCCTTCAAAGCTCTCCTATTTATATCTTCATACTACCCACATTAACTGCAAGCAGAGCCACATTCCAAGTCTGTTATCTTCTCTTCATGCTTTTCCAACTGAACATCAAATTTTTCATAGTATTTGACATTGCCCAAGGAGTGCAAAACCATTGAACATATACCATCATAATCTCATGGTAAGCCCGCGATGTAGAAGAAGGTGGTCTACATCCTCGTCGCCTTCTTGTACATGTAAATTCAACTGAAGCAGACAACCTTCTGTTTTTTAAAGATCTTCTGCTATCAAAATCACCCCTCTAGTAGCTAGCCAAGTGAAAAGCACACCTTGCTCAGCACGGTCGGACCCATACACCTGGCAGGATTTATCAAAATAATATGTCATCACGTATCCACTCTAACAAGTTAAACACTCTGATCATGGCATCAATGAGATATTTTAAGATACATTTATTGGACGTTTCTTATACTTTTTGTTTTCAATGCAGCATTGGTTGTAGGACATCTGTCTGCACTTGCTGGGCATTCTTCCTTCCAGAGATTTACCAAAGTTTGTAATATAAATATAAACATAATAAAAAAATATACAGGATTTTCAGACAAGCAATTTTACCTTATTAGGATAGTGTGGCCCTTAATACTTAGGTCACCGAGGCGAAGAATCTTGGCAAAAATTAACCTTCCTACTTCCCACAACGAGGAAGAATGTTCCCAGACATGCACCAATGTTCTCTATTCTTGATATCTTTCCTCACACTAAGACCAACAGGTGGAGGACTGGCTTTTGTTGTCAGGGCCTTAAGCAAGCCATATTTGATTCTTTTAATGTTTCTCAAAAGAGAATTGTTCTCTGTGTTGAACCTTCATAATGATTTGCACATCAAAATGGGACTTCAAACCTCTAGCTTCTAGTTTCCGATTTTAGCCAAATGCCATATTGTTTTTTTTAAACGAAAAGATATCTTCCTGTTTGGATATTTCATCTTAGTCCATTTCAAGACTTACTGTCTGAACGAAATCATCACCAGAGAGTTATTTCTTTCAGCTTCATTTTTGAACTCCAGAATTTCAGCAAGAATGTGAGATCTCCTTTTCCTCAAGTGTTTAAAAGAATTCAAGTTTCGGGAAGAGTGAATGATCCTAGTGCTTCTTATTATGGGTAAAACCATTATTCTGGAAATGCATATTGCTTTCCACACTGCTCTTGTGTATACTTGTAACTTTTCTTTATCTGGCAATTTGTTGGGTTCTAATGCAAGTTATTAACTTTCATATCTTTTTCCTAATCTATCTGTTAATATTCTTCTTGATGTGAACTGAGATTTTTGTTAAATAGGGAATCAACAGGCAAAGACTGGAGGAAATGGAGGAACGTTTGAAAGAAGATGTTCTGCTAGAAGCTGCAAGGTTATTGTTTGCTCTATTTTATTGTTCGTGAACGAATATTTTAGGGTTTTGACAAAATGTCATGACGCTCATGTGATCAACATTTTTATCTGAACTCTTTTATTTGATAAACAACAGATACGGAAATAAGATCCTTGTAACTGATGAACTTCCTGATGGTCAGATGGTGGATCAATGGGAACCAGTAACATCTGATTCTGTGAAAACACCTTTACAGGTTTCATGGGTTTACGAAAGCTTTATTGAAGTTGGCGTCAGATAAGTTTGAATTGATTGCTCATTTTCATTTTGAACATCTCCCTCAAGTTAGGTGTACAAGGAACTGCAATCAAAAGAGTACCTGGTTGAATACGAACGTGTTCCTATTACCGACGAAAAATCACCTAAAGAGCTGGATTTTGATATTCTTGTGAGTATTTGTATATTTATTTGTCTTTGATATTGATTCCTATTTTTCTGTCGAAGATACCTTGGTTGACATCACAAAGGTATTGGAGGTTCCTTTTCTGAAGTTTTTATTATTCTTGTTCAGAGGTTATGTCGAAACATAATACTTTATGCATCGGAATATAGTTTTTTTCTTTTTTTAAAAAAAAAAACTGGTAAAGACTGTATTCCTCAACACTATGGATATCTTGGCAACCTTCAAAAAAGGAGCAAGGCAGAAAAATAACAAAGAGATTACTTACTGAGAGCCTAACAAATCTACAAGTTCTGAATCCTCTGTATCTTTCTCTACACCAAAATAAAAAGATACAATACAATTCCATTTAACTTTGTGAATGGTTTAGATATATCTTCAAAGCTTCTTCTGTTTCTCTCCCTCCATGCAGTCGCCATCTCTCTTCTGGCTCTTGCATTCTTCTCTTCTAATCTAACAACTCAATGAATCTGCTGTATGCTCATGGTCCATTTGTTTGTGTTAGAAAAAACCCATAACTGTGTTGTGAATTTACAATGCAGGAAAAAGACAGTTGTTGGTCTCCTGTATTTCCCCACATAATTGATATCTGGAAACAATAATCTGCCCCTTTTTTGGCAGAACTTTTTATGTCAAGAAACCCTTCTTACTACCAGCCATATAAAGTATTTTACTTTAGTTGGTGCTATGTTCTTCCAAACATTGTTCCACAACGATTGTTGGTTTCTGTTTTGTTGTGCATCGCCTTTTTCATAAGCCCTTCTTAAGTGAAAATTCCCATCCTTGATGTTTCCATCTTAGGGAGTCTGCAACTGAGGAAGTGCCTGTACATTCCTCTAGGTCATGTAGCATGCTGGCCACCTGTTTACTTCTCAATCATTCAAATGCCTTCTAAGAATAAATTCCACCCCTGAGCAGTCCCATACTCATAGACAGTTGCCTCAAGAGAGCTGCATATGCAGAATAAATCTTGATATTCCTCCTTCCAAAGGGTCTGGTTGTTCCATGCATCTTTCTAAGACTTTTCTTTTCCAATGTTTATAATTGATGTTATCAAATACAAGTATGGTGCGCTTAGAGGGTGAAGGCAACAAGGATAGATATAACAAGGTAGGTAAAGAGTCCAAGATTATATGAGGATCAGTCTTCCTCCCAGAGATTATTATTGAGTCTTCCACCTTGACAATCTCTTTTCTGCCTTCCTTACAATGCCACCCCATTTCATTGACTCTTTATGTTTTTTGCCTAGTCGCATGCCCAAATAAACTGTAGGTCAAACTCTGTAAATTTGCCACTTTCTAAATTGGAAACAAATTGCTTTTCCCCCAATTCACTTTCAAACCTGAAGCAGCCTCAAATAACAGAAGTATCATTCTAATGTATCTTAGCTGTTCCTCGAGAGCTTTGCAAAAAATAATTGTATCGTCAGCACAGAGTAGATGACAAATCTCCTTAGTTTGCCCTCTATCACCTCCTATTTGGTGGAAGCCTGTGATCCAACTTTTTCATAATGCTACTCTCATCATACTGTTAAATCCTTCCGTTGCCAAATAAAGAGAAAGGGAGATAAGGAGTCTCCTTATCTCAATCCCCTTTGTGCTGGGAAGAATCCAACTGGTTTACTATCCACAAGATAAGAAAATGTAACCATACTGATGCAAAACCTAATCCATTCCTAACCATTTCTTTTGGACAGAATGCAGTTGTTTTAAGTTGATTTGGAAGACAAATTGTGAGAATTAGACCATAGAAGTTTTTTGAAAACTTTGGGCTTATACAATCAATAAGATTTTTGTGAGTTATTGTATTTTAGTGTCTAGCTATCATCTTTCCGAAATCCAAATATTACGATAGATATTGGTCAATTTGAATAGCCTCTTAATTTAATTTAAAGGTCCAGGGAGTCACTAATTAAGCCCTGTACCATGTGAACAAACCCTGGTATTTAAATGCAAAAAGGTTAAGAGGTGGACCCATTATAGTCAAGTTTTGAAAGTTGGGGTTGATCATTAGGATTGGTCCTATATGAATTTCTTGGTGATAAAAAAGGTCACTTTGAATATTTCCTCTATCTCCATTTATGTGATTTACTTTCCTCTTTAGTTTGTCCTAAAAAAGAATGATATCATTCCATATTTGAAAATAAATTTAACTTTAAATTTTCATTTTGTCCTTGATGAGATCATTATATATATATACGGAGACACTACATACACCACAAACAAAGTATAGCAAGTGATGGCCATGATGTATGGAGGTAGGGATAGTGAATAATAGTGTGTTTTAGGATTATTCTCTCCTAAATCTTATTAAAAGCTTCTGATTAACAAGGGAATTTTCTATATTGATCAATTTGGATTCCGAACCGAGAAATGTGTGTTTCTTCACTTGGTTAATAATCAGAGGGATGTTCTCGTTGACAAAAAATCTGAGGAAAAGGAAGATTACTTATGTTGGTGTTTTATGTGCAAGGTTTGAGGTGAAGATTTTTTCCATCTCCCAATTCATTCTTTGATAATATTGAGATTATGGTAGGTCACATGGTTTGCTATATTTTGAGTGATGCCAATCACGGTGAAAGAGGTAATAGCCTGTCGGAGTTATGGTAGTTGGAGAAAATGCAGCACATGTCAGTTTGCACCACTTAACTCTTGTGTGGTTATTTGGAGTGAATGGTAAAGTTAGTGGCACGAGGAAACTAAGAAGGGAAGGGTTACTAAACAAAGTTAGAGGAGGATTAATGGTCAAAATCTCAGATTGCAGTACTTACTTATGAAGTGGCTATGGAGATACTCTAAAGAGAAAAGAGCTTTACGGAGAGAAGTAGTGACGAAGTTTGATAAACTTAGTCCATGGTGCTCCAACATTGCATCAGAACTTACAATATGGGTGTTCGGAGAACCATCAAAAATCTACGGCCACTGATGGAATCCGATCTTAGCATTAAGATAAGCAATGGAAACAAGACAAAAATTTTGGCATGATGGATGAAGTGATCAATCACCACTTAAGGAGCAATTCCCATATCTCTTCAGGAGCTGTGGAAGCACCGAGGCTAGAACAAGTGCTGGTCAATATAGGGATGTAAATAGGGTGTTGGGGAAACACAACAAAGATGGGAATTTCTCAGTAAGTAGTGCATACAAGAGAGGGCTTCATCCCACCAAGGTAAAATGCTTTCTTGGCTTGTGATTAAGAGAGCATGTTTAACTCGAAAACTTTTGCAGAAGAATGGGAGACAACTAGGTTCCAGATGCTTTTTCTGTAACACTATTGGGGAGGCAAACAAGCATCTCTTCTTACGTTGCAGTGTCACTGCTTAGCTCTGGAAGCTCTTCCTCAACATAACTGGATACATCTGGACCATGTCAGAGCAGCACACATATCTACTGAGTTGCTGTCTTAGGAGAAGAGATGAATTATTGTTAGTTGGCAGTGCATGTGCAAAAGCCAAAAAGGGGTACCTATAGTTTGAAAGGAAGCACAGGGAACGGTTACTTTTCTCCCAGGCACGTTTTCTTGAGAAAATGACCTAAAGCCACTTTAGTACTCTCTCCTTCCTCATCGCTGATGTTTGAGTACAAGTAACGTCAAAATAAACAAAAGCTATCTCTGATGGATTTGCAAAGCACTGAAGCAGGCTTCGTTGCAACCGGGCGAACAATGCAGAAGGTGGGAAAGAAAAGAGTGTGAATATTCTTTCAAGGTAATACAAACTGTCAATAGTTACAGACATTACGTGGGAATAGAGGCTATGCTAGGGGATAACAAAGTTTCCGTTATCATTCTAGAAAGCAGTTACAATGAAGGCTGGGAAGATACAAAGATTCTAAGGTCCACATGTGGATCCAAGATTTCAATTGGTAGATGACCAGGCCAAGTCATTCATGGAGGCTGCTAGGATCCAAAAATAGCCAAACATTGGCAACGCAGAAGTAGGACAAGCCAGCAACGATCATTTTCTCCTGAGGTGTCTCGCAGGTAAATTTGATGATTCATTTAATACAAGCCCAAATTCAGAGGCTATCCAAAAGTGATTCGTGGGCAGGTGACAAGTCACAACAGGGATCAAAGTCACAACCATTCATCAGAATTAATTTCTATTTGAGCTCCCAACCAGGCTGGAGGCAAGCACGGTTAAAACAGGGGACTGATTTGGTTTGGAAGGGTAGAAGGTTGTCACTTGAATGGTGGTCACCTGTGACCGGTTCAAAGATAACAATGAAGAAGTTAGAGCACAAACGGGTTAAGGTTTTCAGCATCCCACTACATGCTTGGTCATTAGAAACCTTCAAATTTATCGAAGAGAATTGTGGAGGATATGTTGGAGTTGTCCAAGACACTATGCACATAACTGACTTTTTATGATCTCGAATTTGTGTGGAGAGGAATAAGATAGTATTCTGAGATCCATCGAGTTCCTTAAAGAGGGTTGGATCTTCAAAATCTCAATCATGGAGGAATTGCATACCTCCATCAGACTTTCTGAAAAAACCCCTAACACAATGACAAAAGGAAGGTGACAGATCAAAACTTGTACCATACTAGGAGGTACAAGGAGGCAACTTTAACTTGAAAGTAACTAATGGTTTTGTCTAGTAGATATAAGGGAGAAGGTAACAGGGTTTTGTCCAGCAGAGATGGGAGAGGAAGTCGTAGAAACCTGCAACTTGATGGAGAATGGGCCTAACCCTATGCACGGCAATTTGGGGCTGGATTCTGAGAAGGAATATTATAATCAGGTCCAGATAATGAGAACAATAAGAATGGGAGAAGTAGGGTTTCGCCAAACTTTTTAAAGTGAAGACTAACTGGCAAGTTAAGGAGCACCCGGCCCATCAAATAGATTCAATGCTCTATCCAATTATCTAGACTACAACGACCTCGATAGTCCCCAAAGTCTTCCATCAAAACCTGTTGAGCAGAGAACAGGAGGAGGCTTCTCAGACGCCGATGATGAAAGAACTCCTAAAGAAAGAATACACAGGCTACTGCGATCACAGCTTACAATTAAAGATCTAGTTTCTTCCTCTAGCTCAAATGCTGAATATCTTCCCAAGTAATAAGCAAAGCACTACTATTAACATGTTATGAAAGTGATCCTAGGCCTCAAGGGATTGACAAGCCAATTGCCATCCAAACTTCAGAATGGACTAAAACTCATAATGGTCAAGGCTTGCAAAACATATGGAGTTAATGCTACAGGATATGAACATGATCTCTTAGATTTGATTCTAAGGATGGAACTAAGAAGGCAAAAACAAATTGACAAGCAGGAATTGAATCAAAATAGGCCTGGGAAGGAAAAGAAAAATAGAGGAGAAGGGAGAGGAAAAGATTAATTTGTGGGGATCAATTATGACAAAAAGGAGTAGCTAAATAGATGAGAGGAAAAGATTAATTTATGGGGATCAGTTATGACAAAAAGGAGTAGCAAAATAGTGGGAACATGGGGATTGAATGAGGATGGAAGAGGAGCACTATAAAGTCCCTCATTCAGAAGTGGAAGATTGACTTACTTTGTTTGCAAGACACAATCATTGATGCTTTAGACTCATTATAGGGATAGGACAGTGCCTTTAGTGTTCTTTATGTAAATATGGTTTTCAGTACGACCCATGTGCTGATTTATGGAAAATAGAAACAGTACCACTCCCCCCCCCCCCAAAAAAAAAGAAGATTCAGGGTATCAATAGTAACCGAGTCCAGCAGTTATGTTACCGGGTAACAAATGGGCTTATTGGGCAGAACTTGAAGCAGTTGGTGCAACTGGTGGTATGATAGTAATCTGGATAAAAGGAGATGGGTAAAAGTAGACTCGCTGCAGGGCTGAACACAATTACTTGTATGCTTGTGAGTTCATTTGAGATTTTCAGGTGGTGCTTTATTGGCAACTATGGGCCACATACTAATCCAGAAAGTAGTTGTGGGTTGAACTAGCAGGGGTAAGTAGATTACGGGAGAATAAGTGGGTCATAGAAGATGGCTTTAATGTATGCAGATGTGGATGTCAAATACTCAATAGCACAAGGAGATCAAGAATAATGGAAACATTCTCAGATACAATTCAAGATCTCGGCATCATTGATTTGCCACTACAAGAGTTCAGTTACTTGGTCTAGAGGAGATAATAATCAACAAACATTCAAAATTAACAAGTTCCTCATTTCACCCAAATGGAGTGGCTCTCTCAAGGCTGTGAGACAGATTGCAATGCTTAAATTTTCTCTTAGACCATAGATCCAATTTTCTCGAAAATGGAGATTGGGATGCCACTCCCTCTTACTTTAAATTTCAAATATGTGATTGGAGGAGAACGCTTTCTGGACAAATAGAAGAATTGGTGGTAGAGCTACAATTTCAATGGAAGGCCAAACTTCATCCTTATGCAGAAACTGAGTAGCCTAAGGAGATCACCAACTGGAATAAAGAGGAATTTGGGAAATTGGAGACAAGGAAAGGCAAAGCACTAAATGAGCTAATGTTTTTGGAACAGAACACAGGGCAAACAACTGAATGCAGCCTAGGCAAGTTTAAATGACAAATTTGAAAGTTGAGATACAATGATTGACAAAAATAGAGGAGATTTCATGGAGGCAGAAATCAAGAAATATTTGGCGACAAGAACACTACAGATTTTCGGAAGATTGCTAACTCAAATAGGAGATCTCAATTGCATAGACAAATTTCTTGTAGGAAATGTTATTATTTAAGAGGAGGCGGCAATTAAAAGGAAGACACTGGAATTCTTTGAAAGATTGTACACTGAGCAGGAAAACTGGAGGCCTTCTGCCAGTTTTGATGAAATTGCATCCAACAGAAGAAAGCAACACTCAAGAAGTAGCTTAAGAAGCAACTTTTGAAGAAGAGAAGGTGTTAGCCACCAAAAATCAAGTTGCCTTTACGAAGTCCCGGGGTCTGATGGATACAATGTGACTTTCTACTAGTTCTCTTGGGGATTTATCAAAAACAGATTTGCCAGAAGCTATGCAGTATTATCATCAGCACTTCTGGATGGTTAAGTCCTGCATTGCATCACTCATAGCACTTATCCCCAAGAAGAAAGGGGCGATGAAGCTCAGGGATTATTGGCTAGCTTATACAAGATCATTAAGGTTCTTGCAGAGAGGCTGAAAAGACTGATGGGGAAACAAGTCTCAAACCTACAAAATGCTTTCATCAATAGGAGGCAGATAACAAATGCCTCACTCATAGCAAATGAGGGCTTGATTGGCAATTGAAACAATGGAATACTATGTAAACTAGATGTTGAAAAAGATTTTGACCAATTGAATTGGTCTCGTCTCATATCTATACTCATGCAGATGAGATTTGAGGATAGGTGGATAAAGTGGAGTAAATTCAACATCTCTACTGTGAAGTATTCAGTCTAATGAATAGGAGTCCAACAAGATTCTTCTTCCCACAAAGAGGCCTAAGATAAGGTGACCTCCTCTCATCTTTGATGTTCATTCCAGCTATGGAAGGACCATATAGAATGCAGGATAAAGCTAAACAACTGCAAAGAATAAAAGGTTTTGATGTAGGAAGGGACAGAGCTGTAAACATTTCACATATTCTTTATGGCTTATGCGGATGACACTTTGATTTTCTGTGAGGCTGACAGAGAGTAGGCCCTTTATCTAAATCTTACATTGCTCCCATTTGAAGCAGTCTTAGGGCTCTACATCGACATTCTCAAGAGTGTATTGTTAATAAGTTGCAGAACATAGAAGATCTGGCAGGCATATTGCATTGTAATATTGGAACATTTCCTACCACATACTTGGGTCTTCCACTGGGGGCTATATACAAGGCAAAAGGCATTTAGAGTGGAGTCGTTTGAGAAGAGGCTTGCTTTTTGGCAGATGCAATACCTTTCTATGGGTGGTAGACTAACACCGATCAATACTGTGCTTGACAGTATCCAAAATTTATGGTATGTCAGTCCATCCCATCACCAATAAGGCATTGAAACAACTGGATAAAATTAGAAAGAACTTTTTGTGGGAAGGAAATAATAGTAGCCATAAATTTCATTTGGTCAAGTGGGATAAGGTCTTGTTGCCAAAAGACCTAGGTGGTCTCAGCATCAGAGACATGCTTACTAATGAAGTGGCTATGGAGATACACTCAGGAGGATCGGTGCCTATGGAAGAAAGTCATTATTGCCAAACATGGAGCTGTGAACCACTGGTGCTCTAAAATCTCAACTGAAACTTATGGGGTTGGTTGCTGGAAAAGCATAAGCAAGCTATGAGAGA
Organism: Solanum medicagineum; assembly: GCA_026153255.1. Classification (NCBI taxonomy): domain Eukaryota; kingdom Viridiplantae; phylum Streptophyta; class Magnoliopsida; order Solanales; family Solanaceae; genus Solanum; species Solanum medicagineum. The sequence continues at coordinate 16,051,856 of JAPFFP010000001.1, forward strand.
TGTTTGCACAAGCACCTGGTAATAGGGAATGATCAACACATAAGTTTCTGGAGAAATAAATTGTTGGGCAACACCCCTCTAGATAATGAACCAGACACTACAATACACCAACACAGGGATGGAACCTGACGGAACCACAACCTTAGAAGAAACATGCAAATCTGGAAGATGGAAGAGTTGATCAGCATTTTAGGAGCACTTCACAATGCCACAATCAACAGCCTTGTACCAGATCAACTAAGATGGGGAGATAGGAGGAATAGGGAGTTTTCAGTCTAGGTCGCATGTGAGCTTCTAGGCCCACAAAATGCAATTGCTGCCATTTGGCCTTGGGAACTTAATTGGAAAGTCAATTGCCTCCTAAAATTAGTTGCTTCAGCTGGACAGCAGTGCATGGAGCATGTTTGACTCAAGATAACCTAGCCAGAGGGAAATTTCAAATGGAAAACAGGTGCTATATGTGCATGAATGCAGCAGTCACACAACCACCTTTTTATGCACTGTCTAGTGGCAGAAGATTCATGGAGTATATTTATCATACTTACTGGACTAAATTGGGTCATGCCACAATGTATCAAGGATGGTTTTGAGAGTTGGAAGACGATATCAGCTGCTATTTTTTTGGAGTATCCATAATGAAAGATATAGGAGATGTTTTGATGGAAATATCAACTACCTACCAATCTCTAAAAGCTAGTTGTCTTATGTTGTTGTATAGTTGGGTCTCTGTATCCCCAGTAAATTACCCTGTTACCTTCTTGAATTTTATTGGCTCACTAGCTCTCTACTTGATATATACTGGAGCTGATGAGTTCTTTTTTCTGCTCTACTTTTGTAACCATTATGAATCAACATGCCTGTGTTATGTTGTTGTATAGTTGGGTTTCTGTATCCCCAGTAAATTCCCCTGTTACCTTCTTGAATTTTATTGGCTCACTAGCTCTCAACTTGATATATACTGGAGTTGATGAGTTCTTTTTTCCGCTCTACTTTTGTAACCATTATGAATCAACATGCCAGCAATGAAATTATTTACTTAATAAAAAAAAAGTAGAGATGGCGGAGATTAGTTCATCATGCATATGGTGGTTAGTCTGGTTGTAGAGAAATGGTAGATGCTTTGAAGATAGGTCCATTCCGTTCATAAAATAAAAAATGGAATCACATCGTATCTTTACTTTTTTGTTGCAAACATTTGTGCATAGTAATATATTATAGATCAGATAGTGGACTTAATAGGAGACTTGTAATTGCTACTATTTTTTTCCCGAAGGTGGTTAGCATGCCGTTAATGCTGGAGAATACAACTTTACCCGTTTCAAAAAAATAAAAATAAATTCACCGAGTCGGTGTAAACTTATTTTGGTTTGTAACTAAGGAGAGAGGTTCTTCATCCAAAGTTATTTTTAGGACATGTAACTGTTTCATGTGCAAGATTGCGAGGGAAAATGTGTATCTTTGCAGCTCATTGCCCCTGACATATATATGATCTAATTTGTTGGATTAAGCCTAAAAGTGTTAGAGCGCTGCTTCGCGGATGGAATTACAAAAAGGGATAGAAAAAAGAACGTGATGCAACTCCTTAAGCAATCATGTGGACAATATTGAATGAGAGGAATGTATGAGGCCTTGAAGAAGTGACCTGTAATTTTGGATATTAGTGGAAGATTGTTGAGCTTTGTACATTTTCTGGAGCATACGTCCTATTCCAATTTGTAATGATGATTAGTTTCTATTTGTGGAAAAACGTGTGTTGTGTGAGTTCTATTATCTTATTGTATACACCTTGTAAGGCGAGTTTTCATCATACTAATACCAGATCTTACATTTATTAAAAAAGGGACAAATATAGTATAGAAGTATTCTTCTTCCTTTATTGTTGCCTTTTTCTTTTAAAGCATTTATGGTTCACATTCCTCGAGGCTCCAGCTTATTCATATCTTCTAGTTTTGGCTTGTAAAAATAGCTATAAGTAAAAAACCAGCTATTTGCATTTTACTACCAAGATAAAATTAGGTGCAAGTTACATCTCTGTCTGCTCTAAATTCAATTTGATCTTGCAAGTAGTTCATTTGTCTTAACAATAGGGAGAACCCTGTATACAAGTTCTATACAAACTAAGGCTGTATTAAAGAGTTGAATCAAGAAAACAATCATCTACACAATAGAAAATATGATGTTTTCTTTAAAAGTATATTGGGAATAACAAAATGTTCTTTCATTTGCAGCAATGAATTTTCTTGTCCTTCAAAAGCTCTGTTATTGCATTTTCTATTCTCCATGACAAGTTGCTCAGACTCTTCATTTTCGATGTTGCACCCTAATCAACACGATGTGGGTGTCAGTGTGAGTATGATTCGATCGGATCTGGTCAACCAATTTTGAGTACCTCGGCCAGAACTACTGGATAAATTTGGGACTGATACAACAGTTGTTGTAATCAAAACAAAAGCTAAGGTGAACCCAAGGAAAATGGAATACCCTCAATATAAAAATTTTTGTGTTGGTCCTTTTCCTTGTATCTCCCTCTAGGGTTTCCTCTTGATCAATATTTTCTCCTCGGCTCACCTTGTTGGTTTTCTACATAATATTTCATAATTTAGTCGAATCCCCACAGCCCTGTATCTGTACCTTCATATATACCTCTACACAACAACAACATACCCAGTGGAATCCCTCTGAATCTTAAAATTTAGATAATAAAGGATCCGACCTCTAGATCTGCACCCGTATCAGTCACTTGTACCGGAGTCCGAGTAGCTTATCCCATTGTCTCTTCACATTCTCCAGCATTTCAAATGTTAAACTGTCTTTGGCATCGGTTTCCATCATTTTAAACATCACAAATTAGAAGGAAAATTGTAGTGTGAGAGTAGGTGATCAACCTCCTTTCAGCCCATCAAATATAAAGCACCAGTTAATAAAATTTACCTTTTTTTGAGATTCTTCCCAGTGAGATCAAACTCCCAAATGTAGTGGCTACTCACAACCAGGGGAGGGGGTTCAATTAAATCCCCTTTGTTGGAAAGTGGTAACGCGCAAATTGGGCAATTTGTTTTCCATGTGTGTATATATATAGTAAAAAAATATGCTTTATGGTCATTATTCAAATTTTATGAATCTCCTTTTTAAAATTCTTGGCTCCTCCGCTTGAAATGCTAATTTTCTAGGTACGTTTTTTTCCCCATATAGCTGCATAAGGAGAAGGCTCTGAGTTTCAAAGTTGATATACCATGGCAAAGATCTAACTATAAAAGTACCTGATGGAATCTCACATTCGAGGAATGTCACCCGCTTGCAGGATCTTAATATCATCAATATTACCCCCCCACCCCCGTCCCAATTATATGACTTACTTTCCTTTATAATCATTTCCAAAAAAAGATGCACTTCTATATTTATTGACAGTTTAACTTATATATGTCCATTTTACCCGTAATGAAATGATTTATAGCTACATACATCAAAACTCTTCGATTACTCTCTCCAATCAACCCACAGCAACACTACTGGAGACATTCCATGCTTTGCATCTCTCCTCTCTCACTCTTCCAGATGGACATCAAATCTTTTATAGTTCTTGGAATCACTCATGGGATGCCAAACCACATAACTCCCACCATAACCTCACGGTTAGGTCACAATGTATACCTTCAGTTTATCCTTGGGAGTGTGATCATGGTTAACTGCCCAACAGCTAATTGCTAGAGCTAACTAGGGTACAGTTAACGACAATTGGGCACTTCATTACAAATTTCGATTGGGAGGACCACTTTTGGGTTTAATTTTCGGTAAAACTAGCGAGAGAAGGTTTCTAGATTGCAAATTATAACAAGGGATTTAAAGAATTCTTGTTTTCCGTTTTACCAATCGAAAAAAAGGAACGGAATGACTTTTTTTTTAAAAGCTAGAATGTCTTTAATCTTTTGTGTAACTGGAGGGGTTTTCGTTTACCTTTAAAATTAACTTTCATGTTTCTGTTATAATATAGCAACCGTCTTGACTTGTCAATCGGACTTCTTTTGCATACATTAACAGGATATGGTTGTTTAACTTTTTTTCCTTTCCAAGCAAGTAGTCTAAAATGGAAGGCAGACATGTGTTTATGGCCACATTTATGCTCTTAAAATTGTGCTTTTGTTTATATCATTACCTGATTGATTTGAATATTTGGTTTTTGTCTTATCTGTCTCCTTTTGATCTTTAGGTTCGTAGAGTTTCCCAAGCTGATGTGAACACCCAGATTATTTTTAATTGCCAAATGGGACGTGGGCGAACAACGACAGGAATGGTGATTGCTACATTGGTGTACCTTAACCGTATAGGGGCTTCTGGTAGTTCTTATTTTCTCTCATGTCAGACCTGGCATTTCCCTTGTACTTTCTGCCCTTAGATTTTATTGATGAAGTAATTTTATTAATGGCATCCAGTGGATGGAGAAAATCAAAAGTGCATAGTGCTAGAAAATATAGATCAGCTCTTGCACAGAGAGGTAAACTAAATAGTTAGTGAGCTGTGAAAATCTTGAAGACTATCTTGGCACTTCAAACTGAAGAGATTATTCCATCTTTTCATTTACTGCACTTTCACCACACACGTCTGGCATTTCATTCTGAATTCTATTTGCGGGGTGGGGGGTAGCTGGGGAATGCCTAGGACAATTACTGAGCTCCTAAAATGGTGGTACTTGAAAGGTCTGGGAAAGGACCAGCAAAGATATGGAGTACAGTGCCCGTTTCCATCTGGCCGATCATTTGGAAAGAAGGAAGACAATAATTTTTGAGAGCAAACAGGAATCTGTTATCAGCTTTAAGGACAGATGCATTTCTTTATTGTTTTTGTTAGAATAGGAATAGTTATAGATACTACAATCTAATCCAAGTCCAACTAGGAAACAACATACTATTCCTATTCCAATTCTAGACAGGACTATATAATCCTATTCCTATTCTAATAGTTCTGTTGGTGTAAGATGGAAATTGCAAATGATATAGGGGCCATTATAGACTTTTTTGAGCTCATTACTTAACGGTCCCCAATGCGGGTGCCGGAGACTAGGTGGGAAACCAAAAAAAATACAGTCCTTTTAGGGATTATTACAAGCTAACGCATTTGGGTGATCTAGTATACAAAATTACCAGCAAATTTGTAGGTTTTATAAATTAAATATAAATATACATATACATTTAACGTAGATAGTCAGAGAATTGAATTTGCATATTTTGGCTAACGCTGGTAATTAAGTTTGGTCAGAAGGACATAAACGAAAATCTCCCAGAACATTTTCACTTCCTTTGTGTCCAGACATAAAAGAGATTATGCCAACTGACTTGGTTATATCTAGACTTTACAGTGTAAATGGGAGTTGATGCACCATCAGAACATATTAATTCCTTTATGTCCAGATATACCAAAATCTCTCTTGCTATTTGTTCTTGGATTTTGTTTTGTTAAGCCTTCTTAATTTGAAGGTCCTCTTTTATTCTCTTTGGATAACAACCTTACCACTACCATGAAAATAGAGAGGCTGTTTCCTGGGAACCCTCATCTCAAAACCCGCAAGGAAGAGAGAACTAGATATGACAAAAGGAAGGGAAGGGAACAGAAAAGAGCGACTAATAATGACAGTATGTAGATAAGATAAACTAACACATAATATGACACTTAACCCTACCATTAGCCTGCTACTCTTTTATTCTCTTTGGATAGTGACCTGAAATTCATTTGGTCAGAGAAGGGATTCAATACCTTACTTTATATCATGAAGAGAAGTAGAAAATGACTTTTGGGGAATAGTCATCAAAATCGATGTTAAAAGGAGGGGTAGAAAATGACTTTTGGGGAATAGTCATCAAAATCGATGTTAAAAGGAGGGGCTCAATACCCAAACTGTAATATGATGAAAAAGAGATGAAAAAGAATCTTTCTTTTAGGATTAGGTATCAGAAATTAAATGCTTAGCTTAGGCACTCAATATCCAAATTCTGATACGTGAAGAAAAATGAAGAGAAGACTCTCTCAGAATAATGAAGTTCAATGTTTATAAGTGGGACTACTTATGGAAAAAATGTTCGGAGGAGGGTCTCAATCCTTTAACTCTGATTCCACGACTAAAGAGAAGAGAAGAAGACTGTCTGGAATAATTATCAGAAATTAAATTTCACTGGTATGCAACACCTAAAATTCCATTTCACGAAGAGAAAAAAAGAGAGTTTCGGAGTATGTTTCGGAGTATATTTACTTGAAAAAGTTACACGAAAAATGCCAAAAAAGTATAGACAATGCCTCCAGAAGGAAAGAGTCACAAAGCCATTGAAAGGGTCACTGAGAGTAACTGAGTAAGTGTAGTGTTGTTGAACAGTTGAAGTGATCATATAAAAAACTAGTATTTTGAGAAGAATGAGCCTTGGCCAGATTGATGGTGAAAGCTCATGGATAAGTAAAGCTACTCCATCTCTATCAAAATGTAGAGACTTTAATGCCATATGAAATATACGAGATAAGGGTCCCATCAGTGGACAGATGGATGAAGGAATAAGAAGACAGAGAGATTGGCAAGGGCCTCATTTAAGTAGTGGGCCTACAATTTCCACTTCAATTGAATAACATTTTAAGCTCAACAACCTTAGGCCCAAAGCAATATCAGAAGCCTTTTACTGAGCCTTTCACTGACTTTATCAACTTACCAGATAATGAAACATGCAGTATGTTTTTTATGGAAGTTTGAAGGGGAGATGGAATGCAATATACTGGGAAGAAAGGGAAAGGAAACAGGGGAAAACAGTCAAGAAGAACAGCTGCTAATAGACATGCAAATCCAGGGAGGAGGAAAGCCAGAATCGAATAACAGTTCAATCCAAAAAATTGACGAACAGGAGGCAGATTTCTTAGAGTCTCTAGTTGTCATGTACACAGAACTTGGAACGACTACAGGTTGATAATAGTGCTCACGAGGAGACCCTAGCTGAGGCTGCTACTAACTGGGTTCAAGCAAACATGATCAAGCTTGGACATTAATTTGGTGTAGATTTCAAAGGATTCAAGAAAGAAGCCTACACGATGTTAACTAAGATGGACCAAAGGAGAGCCAAGGAGAAAGGAGAAGAGGATATGGTGCAGGTATCCAGCTCTAAAAACATTGTACCAAAGGAGGTATGGAATTTGTTCTGTGATTTAAGCTTCAAAGATGGAGAACCAAGCTCTAGTGGGAGGATTCTAGCATTAACTAATCAATGAGAATAAAGTTAATCTCTTGGAATGTGAGGGGGTTAAATAAGAGTGATAAAAGGGATATCGTCAGGAAGTTATCTTATCAATGGGGGCAGACATTTATATTTTAGTTGAAATAAAATTAGAAGGGGCTTTGATGGAGTAGTTCAAAGTATATGGAGTAATAGATGGGTGGGAGAGTTTCACAAAGAGGCAGTAAGGAGCAGTGGGGGTAAGGTAATCAGATCACAACCCTATTGCTCTGACATGTGGAGAATGGACCTGGAAGAAATCCTACTTCACATTTGAATCATGGTGGCTGGAAGTGGAGGGGTTCAAGGACAAAGTGAAGTAGTGGTGGAATTCATTCAATGTGGATAGCAGGCCCGACTTCATATTAGCGGAAAAAATGAAATTATTAAAGTCAAAGCTGACGGAATGGAGTAGGGACAACAAAGTAACTGGAAACAGATAAAAGAAGATGTTCTGAATTAGATAGCAAGCTGGGAAACCATACTGGAGCACAGTGTACTCACTGATGATGAAGTATTGTAGAAGACAAACCTAGTTATGGAGTTTGAAGAGATAGCTAAGAACGAGGAGATGGCTTGGAAACAGAGACCCAGGATATAGTGGCTGAAACAAGGTGAACAAAAATACGAAGTTCTTCCATAGAATTGCCACTTCACATAAAAGAATTAATTTCATGGAACAACTTGAGGTGGAAGGAAGCATGGTGAAGGGTCAGAACTTGATCAAATAGGCAGTTCAAAATTTTTACATGAATCTATACAAAGAACATGAATAATGGAGGCCTGATCTAAACATTCAGATGTTAATGTGATATCTAAGGAAGAACAAACTTGGTTCCAAAGATCTTTTGAAGAGGAAGAAATTTTGGAAAGTGTTAGGATGTGTGCAAAGGAGAAAGCACCAGGCCCAGATGGATTCCCAATGATTTTCTTTCAATCTTTCTGGGATGTAATGAAGGGAGACCTAATCAACACTATGACTCACTTTCACTCGAATCAGGCTTTTGAGAAGAGTTTCAATGCAACATTCATAGCTCTGGTCCCCAAAAAGATTGGAACGTCAGAGTTGAAGGACTATAGACCAAGGAGCATAAAAATCATAGCCAAGTTATTCGCGGAGAGGCTGAAAAAGGTGATAAGAAGACTGGAGATAGCTTCCATTAAAGAGAAACAGATCATTGATGCGGCATTAATAGCTAGTGAATGCATAGATTCAAGGTTGAAAGGTGGAGATGCAGGTGTATTATTCAAGTTGGATATCCAAATAGCTTATGACCATGTAAATTGGTCGTATATGGTGAACACTCTGAGACTAATGGGATTTGGCAATAAGTGGCTGAAATGGATACAAGTATGCATCAAGACAGTTAGATTTTCAATCCTTGTGAATGGAGAACCAGTTGGCTTCTTCCCCTCAGAAAAAGGATTGAGACAGGGGGACCCTTTATCTCCTTTCCTCTTTATTTTAGCAATGGAAGGTTTTGATAGTATAATGAGAATATCAGCACAACATAGATGGATCAAAAGGCTTCAATGTAGGGGACAAATCAGGAAAGGCAAAAGAAATCAGTCACCTACGGTATGCATACGATACCATAATCATGTGCGAACCAAAAGCTGAACAACTGAATTTTATCAGATTGATTTTGAACCTCTTTGAAGCAATGTCAGGCCTAAAGGTTAACTGGGGGAAGAGTAGCTTGATTCCTGTTAAAGATGTACCCCAAATTCAAGGTTTGGCTAACATTTTGGGGTGTAACATTGAAGGATTGTCAACCACTTATTTGGGTATGCCTTTAGGGAGCAAACACAAAGCACTAGATAGTTGGGATGGGATTCTAGTAAAGACAGAAAGGAAGCTCGCAAGGAGGAAAGCACAATATCTTTCATTGGGAGGCAGACTGATTCTAATTTACTTTGTGCTGACTCCCTGCCCACTTATGTTATTCCCTTATTCCCAATACCTTCTAAAGTTGTCAAGAAACTAGACAAGCTTAGAAGGAACTTTCTTTGGCAAGGAGGGAAAGAAAGAAAGGGTTACTAGTTGGTGAAGTGGTATACTCTAATGCTAAGCAAGGAAAGAGGAGGCCTGGGCTCTCTTGAAGGAGGTGATAACAACAAAATATGTGGAGCTGAATTCAAGATGCACAAAGACAGTTACAGCATCATATGGATGGGGAGTATGGAGAACAGTCAAAGCATTCCGAAAGAAAATTTGATTCTCAAAGTGGGGAACGACAACAGTTCAAATTTTAGAGAGATGGTTGGATTGATCAAGACCCCTTTGAGTGAATCATTTCCAGACCTCTTTTCCATTTGCATCAATCCTAATGCCATGGTCAGTGATTGATGGTCGGTACAATTATGGAACTTACCCTTCAGAAGACTTTTGAATGATTGAGAAACTAAGGTGTGCGGACTCTTCACTTTCAATGCCCCACCGTGTCGGATTCTCCGGAAACACACTACTTTTGGCGAATCCGACACGCACCCGTTGACACTTTTGAAGAGTCCGAGCAACATAGTTGAGAAATAGAGAGTGTGGCCTCATTGTTGGAAAAATTTGGGGGCACTAGCCTTGACACGAATGCAACAGATAGGATTACTTGCAAACACAACAAGTAGGGCAAGTTCACAGTTAATAGTGCCTATTTAGGGAGACATGGGGGATTTGGAATTGCTCAATATCAATGGAAGCATATTTGGAGAGGTTTAATTCCTACAAAGTGCAATGTTTCACCTGGTCAGTAATTAGAAGAGTCTGTCTAACCCAAGAAGTCCTTCAGAAGAAAGGAAGAGTGTTTGACTGTGTTGTGACTAGAGCCTTCAAAAAATCTGGGAAGTTTGCAATGTAGGTATAGGTGTTGTCACAACACAGTCAAGAAGTTCCCATCATGTTATAAATTTGATTTCATAAAATAAAAAACATAAGTAGGCTCTAGTCACACTTTTTCCTTAACTGTGACACCATTGAACATGATATGTTTGGAATTAAATGATATTTTTGGCTGGTCGTTACTCCAAAAGATGCTATCAGCTCGCAGCAAACCCCTCATATAGGGAAGCTTTGATGCGAAGAAGATACCCATTTAAGGTATAAAGCTCGTGTAGCCCTCGAACGAGTGGGTGGGCGGGACAGTATATGACATATCCTCTTGATTTCATACTTGGTCTAACTCAACAGAAGGCCAGAGTTCCATTTGATGGGTGGATCTAGGGCTAACAAAAGAGGTGTAGCAAAGGGCAGGTGAGGCATTGTCTCGTTGAACGAAAAGAACTTTGCTTTTCCATTTCTTTCTTAGTAGGAGTGCTCCTTATTCGGAGGACATTTTGTGCAAGAATTAGGTTTGATGTTAAGTACCTCATTCCTGCTAGTAGTTGATTCACACACTTAGTAGAAACGCTTAATTGGACAATGAGAAATTATACATCTTTGTATGTTTTGGTTGCCGCTCAACCCATTCTACTACTTGCAAAAATGTCTATAAAAGGGGGAAATGAGTGGCGGAGGATGAATAGGCATGTGTAATTTGCAAGTCAAGGTTGGTCAATCCTGCAGAAAAACTCTGAAGGGAAAATAAAATTCAACTATCGGGGTGAAGAAGTATCATTCGGTCAGTCAGGAGATTGTTATGATAGCAAAGTATTGATCTGGACTTTACTTAGGAAAGTGGTTATGGAGATTTGGGGTTTGCTCTTTGGAGAGAGGTGACTGCGAAGAAATGTGAGGTCCTGGAAGGGAATGGAAGAGTAAATATGTCGCACCTTTTATCCATTTTGCATATAGACGAATTTATTGAACAGATGGAAGAGTTTAATGGGAATGTATCATTTGAGGAGGGGGATGGAGGTAGGGTAAGTTTTTGGTGTCACAGGTAGTGTGTAAATGATGCTCCAAGAATTTCATTTCAAAACATATGCTAGATCTCAATTAGTTTAATTGGTAGCATTTACAATATTGTTGCAAAGACCCTAGCAGGATGATTAAAGAAAGTGATACGTAAGTTGGTCTCTAATCAACAGAATGCATTCATTCAAGGGAGGCAAATTACAGATGCTTACCTCATAGCTAATAAGGTCCTAGACTGACAGCAAAAATAGGGGAATGCTAGTTTGTTATGCAAGTTAGACATTGATAAGGCATTTGACCACTTGAATTGGTCCAACCTCATTTCTATCCTCAGGCAAATGGGGTTTGGTGAAAGATAGAACAAGTGGATAACATTCAACATATCTACAGTTGAGTACTTAGTACTCATCAACAGAAGCCCAGTAGGATTCTTCTCCCCCCAAAAGGATTAAGGCAAGGTGATCCTCTCTCTCGTTTCCTGTTCATAATACCAATGGAGGGACTAACAAAATGCTGGACAAAGCCAAGCAAATGCAATGGATAAATGGTTTTGAGTTAAGGAGGGACAACATCTCACATTTGTTATGCACAGATAACAAACTGATTTTTTGTGGGGCTGAAAGGAGTCAGATTCTATATTTAAACCAATTCTTTTGATTTTTGAAGCTATTTCAAGTCTCCACATTAACATGCTGAAAAGTGTAATGCACCCGGTTAATAAAGTGCTTACTATAGAGAAACTAGCAGCTATCTTGGGGTGTAGCATTGGAGTATTTCCAACAACCTATTTAGGACTTCCTCTTGGATAAGTTCAGAATATAAGGCATCTGGGGTGGAGTCAGAGAGAAATTTAAAAAGAGACTGGTTTCTTGCAAATGCATTAGTTATTTATGGGAGGTAGACTTACTCTAATCAGTAGTGTGCTAGATAGTATTCCAACTTATGATAGGTCTCTCCATCTCATTCCTGGCAAGGTTTTGGAAAAACTTGATAGAATAAGAATGGGTTTCCTTTGGGAAGGAAACAACAATGTGCATAAATTTCACCTTGTCAAGTGGGACGAAGTCATTTTGCCTAAGAGGCTAGGGGGTTTGGGCATCTCCTGATGAGGTGGCCACAGAGATACACACGAGGAGCACAGTTTATTGGGGTGGGGGGGGGGGGGTGGGTGTGGGGGTGGGGGGTGGAATGGAGTTATAATTGCCAAGCATGGAGCATTGAGGTCACTGGAGATCAAAGTTGTCAAATGAACCATATGGAGTATGGAAGTATATGAGCAAGCCATGGGAAGAGTTTTCACAGTTCCACCATCTTGTAGCAGGAAATTGCTAGAGAATCAGTTTTTGGAAAGACAAATGGCTTGGGAATTCTCCTCTAATGTCTGACTTCCCCAATATTTTTCAGATAGCTAGTGACCTGATTCAACAGTCCATCGGAATAGGGAAGGAAATGCTTGGAAATCCTCAGAAGGAACCTTCAAGACTGGGAATTAGAGGAAATGATAAATCTGCTAGCAACACTTCGCTATGCAAACATCAACCCCCTTGGCCCAGACCAATTCAAATGTGAGTTACAGATAAAAAGGAATACTCAGTGAAGGCAGCTTACAGATTTCTAGGTCCACTTAGCACAATCACATAGAGTTGACCATGTAATTTATTTGAAAATGCAAATTCCCCTCCAAGATAAGTTGCTTCAGTTGGAATGCCATGCATGAAGCATGTTTGACACAAGATAACTTAGCAAAGAGGAAGTTTCAGATGGTCAACAAATACTATACGTGCCTAGGTCAACGAATGCTATATGTGCCTAAGGGAAACAGAAACACTTAGCCACCTTTATCTACAATGCCCTGTGACATCGGATCTATGGAGCATGTTTATAACACTTTTTGGACACAAATGGGTCATGCCACAAAACATTAAAGATGCATTTGAAAGCTAGAGCAAAAGCAAAGTTGATAGCCCCATCAAGATAATATGGAAGATGATATCAGCAGCTATTTGTTGGAGTATATGGAATGAGAGAAACAGAAGTTACCATGATGGGATATCAACTACCTTTCGATCTCTAAGAGCTGAATGCCTTATGTATCTGTATAATTGGGTTTATTTGTACCCTATAGATTCTCCAGATATCCTTTTGAACTTTGCTAGCCTTGTCTTTAGTAAAATTAGGGGTGTGCATCGGTCAGTTTGGTTCGGTTTTATACATTATTGGTTTGGTTTATCAGTTTTCAATTTTTAAATATACGAAACCAATAAGAAACAAATAAAATAATTTTTATCGGTTTTCGGTATATCGGTTTTAAGTCCTTAACGGTTCGATTTTCGGTTTATTCGATAAGAATGATAATAAAAATTTGCATTAATAAAAAGCACGAAAATTATGTTTATAAACTTGCAAAAGCTATAATTAGTTAATTACAAACTAAAATACTAAAGTGGATGACTAATCGCTTAAGTACTAAAGATTAAAATATGTAAATTATTGCTATTTTTCGGTTTACCCGATAAGAATGATAATGAAAACTTGCATTAATAAAAAGCACGAAAATTATGTTTATAAACTTGCAAAAGCTATAAGTAGTTAATTACAAACTAAAATACTAAAGTGGATGACTAATCGCTTAAGTACTATAAAGATTAAAATATGTAAAGTATTGCTATAGTGTCTTATTAATATTAAATTACTAATATTTAATATTTAAAAGGGGATAAAATAGTAAATTATTATAATCTTATTGGGTTATTGGTTTACCCAATAACCTAGTAGTGAAAATCGATATCGAACCGATAACCCAATAATATTTTTTTTTGAAAACCATTAAAAATCTGATAACCTAATAACCCAATAATAATAAACCGATAACGTTTTTATCGGTTCGGTTTATTGGTCGGTTCGATTTTTGCACACCCCAAGTAAAATGGCTGTAATGTTTGTAATGGAGCTTCTTAGTTATTTTTTCTACTACTCTTTTGTAACTTATCTGCATCTCCTTGATGCCAGCAACAAAACCTTTACTTCATAAAAAAAAAAAAAACACATATGCTAGATCTCAATCCAAAAGGAGATGCTAGTCCCACATGTATCAATGTTATAAGGTGTTTGGTGTTGAGGAGAAACTTGCGAAACTGAGAAGCTTTAGATGTTCAACTTTTAGTTGAATTTTTCCTCGAACACAAGAAATGCACGATATATGGAGTTGCAGGCCAGGGAATGGTGGCACATTTTTAACTCCTAGTATGACAAACTTTTGGTAATGGAGGAGATTCTTTTTACATATCTATCAGTATGGATCCCAAGTTTTAGACATTGGCTAGCAGGAAGAGGGGGATGATCTTGACAATTGAGAATTTGAGAAAGAGGCACTGTTAGTTGGCATTTTCTGTGTAAAAGCTCGAATGAAGAAGTGAATCATATTATTTTACATTGTCGGGTAGCATCTCGCTTATGATGATGATTTGCAGTTCAGTGGAAGATGCCAGGCAGCGGAAAACCGGAAAAAAGTGATGTTTGGACCCTTAGAAGACGGAGTGATTTTGTACACTTGCAGATAGCCTCTTGTCCTTGTTTTTTCTCCTGTGCTCCCACTAGGTTTCTTATTCGTATGGATGATTAGGTGATGTACTGTCGTTTTTAGAAAGTCGTTATCTTCTTGTAAATCTTTCTACTTTTTATGTATACTCGTATACTGGCAATTTTTTCCCCTTCTTAATGAAGTTTTATTACTTTATTACCTCAAAAAGGAAAAAAAAAAAAAACTGTGAAGGTAGATTGTTAGTACTTGATCCAAAGCTATATCACTAGACCTGTATGCCCTTCAGGGTCAGCATGAATCACTCTTAGTTTTCATCAGTTCTATTTTTATATCTTTGCTGGAAACATTACTTGAGATGTTTTCATCTAACAGGAATTCCGAGGAGCAATTCCATTGGTAGAGTTTCTGACTGCATCTCCAATATGAATGAGAAATTAGCAAACTCAGAGGAGGCAATCCGTAGAGGGGAATATCCTGTAATTAGAAGTTTGATTCGGGTGTTAGAGGTAGAAAAACACTTTCTATTTCAATAATTTTAGCAGATTTGGCATTTTGTTGATTTAATATTGACTGGAGTTATGCTTTATAGGGTGGTGTGGAAGGCAAAAGGCAAGTGGACAAGGTTATAGACAAATGTTCCACTATGCAGGTAGGGGTATATTATGTGAGAAAATGTTTTGCTTCTACTGTGTTTTGCATTTTGTTATTTTCTCTGCACATCTGCTATTCTGTCTTCTGTTGGTATGATCTGCTTCTTGTGATGAGAACAATCCATGATGAATCTTTCTAGCATCCCTTTTATTTCATTTCATTTTAGAATGCTTGAAATTTTGCAGTTTATTTTTGTGTGGATCTGAGATAAAAAAATTATGATGCAAATTTTTTAATTTAATATGTGGATCTACATGCAGAACCTACGTGAAGCCATTGCCATATATCGCAATAGCATTTTACGCCAACCTGATGAGATGAAGAAAGAGGCAGCACTTTCATTTTTTGTGGAATACCTAGAAAGATATTACTTCCTCATATGTTTTGCTGTATATCTCCATACACAACGAGACGCACCTTTTGCTGGGTCCTATGGTCATTGCAGCTTTAGTGATTGGATGAAAGCGAGACCAGAATTGTATAGTATAATTCGTCGGTAAGGATAAATATGCTGCTATTATGTCTAAAGTGCTTTCCTTACATGATATTTTTTGAGAATGGTAACTTGTATATTTATATATCCACGGGTATACTACATCAATTTAGTCCCCCTTCCAAAAAATGTTTCAATCTAACAGACTTTATCTGTGCTTTTTATCACAAATAATCTAAAGCATCAAATAAATCTTCTGCCTATACTACTATTTCCTGTTTACACCAAAAGTAATAAAGAGGTAAGCAATTCGTCTTAAAGATGTGTAACTTGTTCTTCTTGTCCTCAAAACATTTTTGATTCCTTTCTTTCCATATTGTCCACCATATGCAAGCTGGGACAATCTTCCATCTCTCCTCCTTTATTGTAGTATTGCTTACATTGATCCAGCAATTTAGGAGTTGTGCTATGTTTCTTGGTTTCACCTAGGTGATCTTCCTTAGAGTGTTGAATATTCTCCATAAATTGATTTGCCCATTTGCAATGCAAAAAAAAAGATGGCTGGCTGTCTCTGCCTGTTCCTCACATAAGCAGCACCTTGAGCACTGTTGAAACTTCCTCTTTCTCATATTTTTTTTTGTGTCAGCACCACTTCCTTTGCTAGTAACCATGTGAAGCAATTTACTTTGGATGGGATTTTAGTTTCCCGGATCATCTGCCATGGCCAGAACTCCATCCATCCTATCATCTGAATGACTGAGGTAAACTTTGTAAGCTGCTTTGACACTAAAAACCCCTTTGCTGCCAATTTTCCAAATAACCTTATCCTCTCCATTAGTCAGATTACTGAACTGTGCCATTGTGTCATGGAAAGCCTCTATATTTCCCATCTCCCAATCATTTAGGATGCAACTTCCACCCTTGTCCTGTCCTCAATCAGACACTGTTGCATTTGGTTGGAGACTTGGTGCATACCAGTCTGGGAATAAATGTTTCAGGGGTCTTTGGGCTATCCATTTGTCCTCCCAGAATAGCACCTTCATACCATTACTCACCTGGAATCTGATTGTGGAGAGGAGCACAGGCCAAAGATTTCTTATTGATCTCCAAATACGCCATCCATATGGTGTAGTCACCATCCATGTCATCCACCTATTCTCCATTTTATATTTTTCCCCGACCACCTCTTTCTATAGCATGTTCTCTCCCGTGATAAATCTCCACATCCATCTTAACATCAGGCTTTTGTTTTGCCTTTTCATGTTCCTAACCCCCGTTCCCCCCTCGTTTTTATTTTTAATGACCTCTTCCCACTTGATTAAGTGGAACTTCTTTTTATCTTCAGTTCCTTGCCACAAGAAGTTTCTTCTCAAAGCATCTATCCTCTTTATGACATTATCTGGTGTTGGGAACACAGACATCATATGAGTAGATATTGCATCAACCACACTGTTGATCATAGTTAGTCTATCTCCCCTACACAAATATTGGCTCTTCCAGTTGGTAGCTTCTTCTCACACTTTTCTGTCACTCCATTCCAGATCCACTTTGATGTGCTCTTAGTCCCCTGTGGCATACCTATGTATAAAGTTGGTAGCTCCTCTACTATTTCCTTCTGTATCTCCTCTTGTTTATTAAGATCTTCTCCTCTCACTTTCAGCTTTGAAACTGTATTCAATTCTCCTAATGCTATTCTGGAGGTTATCTCTTTTATCCCCAGGTTTCTGTGTTCTTGTGTCTCCTCTACTTCAGTTTCAAAACATTGAGCTTGTGTACACCCAAGTTCCCTGGTGCAGTTTTACTCCATTCGTTAAGCTTCTCTTTAAGTGCTTTGAGCTTTGCAACCGGCACATGATCAGGTTTCCCTCTGAAGTTGAAATTTTTTTACCACTCTTTAACTTTATCTTTGAAACCCTCTATGCTCAGCCACCAATTCTCAAATTTAAAATATGACTTTGTGTTTTCCCAATCACCACATTGTAGCATTATGGGAGAATGATCAGAGGTCACTCTGTTAAGTATATTTTGTCTTGTATTTCTAAAATTTTATTCCCACTCTTCAGAGAACAAGATTCTGTCAAGTCTAGCTGTTGTTGTATGTCTGTCCCCTTTCTTCCAGGTGTATTTCCCCCCAAATAATCTAGGATCCACAAACTCCATGTCTTCTATGAAATCTGAAAAGTCTTCGTAGGTCCAGGAAATTTGCAAAGTTGGATTCTATTGAACTCGAGAAACTGATTCAAGGAGGAGGCAATGATTATAACGAGGATGAAGTGTTGTCATTCAGAGATAAACTAGATAAACTTTTTGAGATGTTGCAAGTGAAATGACAGTCCCTTTCGACCTGAAAAGGCTAGTCTCGGACCTAATATCCAAGGAGAAAACCTCTTGGGTCCCTAAATAGGGTTCCACGTGGATTGGTCATGTGGCGATTTTTGTCCACATAGCATGCATGGTGGCATATTTGTTAGAGAGGGGTGTTTTCTTTTTGCAAAATTTTAAGAAGGGGTATTTTTGGTCAATTTCTGGTAGTTCGGGGGTATTTTTGGCCCTTTTTTCCGCTTCCGTTAGAGAAAGGGGTATACTTGAGCCAAAAATATTACTGAGGGGTATTTTTGAGCCAACAAGCGGAGGGGCATTTTTGAACCAAAACCTAACAGAAGAGTATTTTTGCTCCATTTCAAATAATTTGTGGGTATTTTTGGTCTTTTCCCTGTGTGGCATTATTTTTGTTGGTCCACATGTAATTTATTAGACCCAATTCCATTCACAATCATACCCATTAACCCAAACCTATTTCCAAAAAACTGAACATAGTTTCATCTTCCGTCTCCAAAATTGTTTGGAGGGGTGGATAAAATAGTGATTTGTTCTTGCCGGAGTTTCGTACACTTTTTCTCTTCCATCTTTCACTATCTCATCGATATTATTACTGGGCTTTATCCTCTTCGAACTTAACCCATTTGTATAGCCTATATTGTCCATGAAATTTTTGAACATAAACGAGAATCATGATGGAGATAAAATGAGCCATCACAAACAAAAGCATTTGATTGTCTCATCAGGTTTGGCCAATACATCAAAATAATTTCTTTAATCTGATTCACTAGAAAATATAAAATCCCACAAACCAGTACTCTAGGATTAGTGCTTCCTCGAATGCGCTGGCATTGTGCCTTCTCAAATGAAAGCACACAAGATGTGCATTTATAAACGACTCCTCATGATTGAAAACCCATCTTTTTTTTGTTCTTGCAAATGAAATCTTTGAATTTGTTTTAATAGTAATTAACAATAATCTTAAAGGGTTTAAGTTTCTTTAAGTTCCTAGTTTCCCCACCTGCTCATAGACTAAATAGTAGGGGAAAAATGATGATAGGTGACTGAATAATTTTGGAGAAGGAAGATGAAGAAGTGTTGGGTCTAGAAATTGATTTGAGTTAATGGGTATGATTGTGAACAAATCTAATAAATTACATGTGGACCAACAAAAATAATGCCACATATTTAATTAAAAAATAATTTATGCCACATCAGCTTCTGTTAAAAGAAAGGGGTAATTTTAGGCTTAAATTCTGCTGTAAGGGCATTTTTTATCCAACGAAGGGCATTTTTGATCCAATAGGTGGAAGGAGCGCATTTTTGAGTCATTTTCAAAACCATAAGGGTATCTTTGACCCTTTTCCGGTTACTCTTTTATCTTTTTTGACACGCATATATTACTGCTGCAATTGACTCTTTCAGGTGTTTATCTTACTCAATTTTTTTATGTCAGTATTGTCACTGATTCATGTGTATACATTTGTTTTTCGGTCTGAAAAATTTCCGTGAACTTACAAAATTTGAATCTCTTATATTTATGTGAGAAATTAAAGAGATGCCTCTAGAATGCGAACATAATTTGGCCAAAATTAACGCCTAATCTCCATATACTAAACTGATGTTCAGATCTGTTGTTGAATGGCATCTGATCATCCTAGCAGTTGTGCTATCTACTTGTTCATTAAATACTTGAGTATTCTAAACCGCCAATATTATATGGAGAAATTTTATTTTAATATTCCTCAAGAAAATCTATGCAATCACTAGGTTTGTTCATTTGGTCCCATCTCAGTTCCCTTTTAAGTTAGGGATTGGTATTTGGAGAGAATAGGTAGAACATCTCTGTGAACTTGTGGATCTAAACTTTGAGAAGCCTCTCAAAGTTTAGTGAGTCAGTCTTCTCTACTATGTGATGCCTTGATCTAGTTACTTCCCATTTGTAGCTGGTGTTCTGATTTGCTTAAATTTTTCTAATGAAACGAAGGCTTCATTATAACATTTCATCTCTGTGAATGATGGTTTATATTGAAAAAGATATTACTGCCTACACTAGTTTATGATTCTTGACATTGGACTAGTGTTTATAGAACTTCCGAGCACTTGTATGTGCTTAAAAGGGATGTTTTTTTAACTGTAAAATCTCATTATGGAAGACTTATATGCTAGAGTTGGCTGCAGGTTGCTAAGGAGAGACCCAATGGGAGCACTTGGCTATGCGAGCATGGAACCTTCTCTTGCTAAATTAGTTGACTCTGCTGATGATCGCCCTTCTGAGATGGGGCAAGTAGCTGCTTTGAGGAACGGAGAGGTTCTCGGACCTCAAACTGTTCTTAAGAGTGACCACTGTCCTGGCTGTCAACATCCTGGTTTGCCAGAAATATTAGAAGGTGCTCCTAATTTTAGAGAAATTCCTGGATTTCCTGTATATGGTGTTGCAAATCCAACTGTCAGTGGGATTCGATCTGTAATTCAAAGGATTGGTAGCTCCAAAGGTGGACGTCCCGTCTTCTGGCATAATATGAGAGAAGAACCTGTTATCTACATCAATGGAAAACCATTTGTACTCCGTGAGGTTGAAAGGCCCTATAAAAATATGCTTGAGTACACGGTATGAATGCAATTTCTTGCAAATTTTAGATAAATTACTTCTCTCAGATCTTGTTACTGCTGATGATGCATAAATCCTTCATTTTTGCATTGAAGTACCATTGCCAAATGTGTGCGACATTGTATAGTGTCATTATACGGATTCTTTAAAACAGGCATGTTAAAAACGATAAATAATTGAATGGACCTGTATCATATCCATACTTGTTTCGGATCTGTGTGTTCGGTCCTCGTTTCTATTATTCTTACTTGAATCCATATCTTTAGAGTTCTATTATGCTGCCAGAAGCCGTTCCTTTACCTTATGTTTTTCTCTGTTTGGAAGATTGCAGCTCGGAAGAATGCTGCTGCTTCTTTCTTTTTCCTTTTCTTTTCACATCAGAATCAAGAAAAGTAGATCATGGAGCTTCTGTTTGATCATTAAGTTTTTGTCTTACTACCTTAAATGTTTTTTGCTATTGATATTAATTCCAGTGAGATCTCAATACACTTTGTTTCAATTGATGTGTCTTTCTTTCTTTATTGCCCGGTTGAAGAAACAATGATATTTTCGATATTTGGTAACTCTTTTATTCCAAAATCCTACTTGGCATGTTTAAGACTATAAAGATTCAAAGGGCATTTCGGTACATTGTACACGTTTAGTTTAGAACCATAAGAGGCAAGGATCTCCTTATTTTCTTTAACTCCGTGCCTAGTCAAATTAAGATAATCAAATTGAGGAGGAGGGAGTAGAACATAGTGCAAATATTTGCTTTAAGTCCCTTTTTTGAACCTTCAGTTGATATTATTTCATCTAGAACGACAATCTAATAAGTATTTCCTTTGTACTGAATAATCAGATTGCATAAACTGGAATTTGTTCCAAGCTGATTTTGATAGATTTCAAATGGTACCGGTAGTTCTATTTTGAATTATGCTTGTGTTTCAGTAACTATTTTATCTTTCACTTGGAAGTTGTTAAAGTTCCTGTTCTCTATCTTAAAACCCTTATTTTGTTTTCTTTGGTATACGCTGCTTTCATTTCTAATCAAAGGTTTCTTTTATTACAAAGTTTGCTGAAAGTACAAGATATATCCTTCTTTTAAGTGGATTTGCTTTAGGTTCTTGACTCGTCTATTACTTATGACTTCGAGTTATGATGATTAAACTGGTTAGTTACAACTAAATGAATATAGGGGATCGATCGTGAAAGAGTGGAAAAAATGGAAGCTAGATTAAAGGATGACATTATGCGAGAAGCTGAGCGTTATCAAGGAGCAATAATGGTTATTCATGAAACTGATGACGGTCAAATATTTGATGCTTGGGAACATGTGAGCTCTGATGCAGTTCAAACTCCTGTGGAGGTCTTTAAGTGCTTGGAGGCTGATGGTTTTCCTATTAAGTATGCTCGTGTTCCTATCACTGATGGCAAAGCTCCCAAAAGTTCCGACTTCGATGTACTGTCTTTAAATATAGCATCTGCTTCCAAGGATACTGCTTTTGTCTTTAATTGCCAGGTTACCTACTATCTTCTTCACTTGTATTCTCTGAGACATTTGACTCCAAACAGATGATGCTGATTTTACTTATTTCTGCGAATACAGATGGGTATAGGGAGGACTACTACTGGAACTGTAATTGCTTGTCTTTTGAAATTACGTATTGATCATGGGAGACCAATTAGTGTATTGCATGATGCATCAAATCCTGATTTCAGTAGTGGTATGTCAAGTGGTGATGAAAGTGAAGGCCAACCCCATCCACCCGCATTGTTAGCATCAAAAAGAAGACCTGGAACATGCACTAATGATGCATTTGGGATAAATGACATCCTGTTGCTCTGGAAAATAACAAGATTGTTTGATAATGGGGTGGAATGCCGAGAGGCCTTAGATGCTATTATAGATCGATGTTCAGCTCTGCAGAACATTCGCCAAGCAGTCTTGCAATACAGGAAGTTGTTTAATCAGCAGCGGAATGAGCCTAGAGAAAGAAGAGTAGCACTAAATCGTGGTGCTGAATACTTGGAACGATATTTTCGTTTGATTGCTTTTGCTGCATATCTTGGTAGCGAAGCATTTGATGGATTTTGTGGACAAGGAGAATCAAGGATGACATTCAAAGATTGGCTCCACCAGAGGCCGGAGGTTCAAGCAATGAAGTGGTCAATTAGATTACGGCCTGGGAGATTCTTTACCATCCCTGTAATGCCTCTGTTATCTGTCTCTTTAATGGTTATGGATTCTTTTGAAGCTCGATTTGATTCTGGTGCAATTGTTTGCGCAGGAGGAACTAAGAGCTCCACATGAATCACAACATGGGGATGCTGTTATGGAGGCTATTGTGAAAGATCGGAATGGCTCTGTTCTTGGGAAAGGGTCTATTCTCAAAATGTACTTTTTCCCTGGCCAAAGAACTTCCAGTCACATACAAATTCATGGTGCTCCTCATGTTTACAAGGTATGATAAATTTCCACTATTGTCCGAATTTTGATTTCCCATGCCTAATATGGAGATAGTTATACTTATGTTAGAGTTTTCAAGAGAGATGTAGTAGTACCATTTACAATATCATACACGCAACTCAAGAATTTCATTACATAGATTTGAAGCCAATTTTCATATGGCAAAGCACTATTGTCAACTAGGTAGAGTAATAATGGTTTGAGACAAATTTAGCATACAATATAT
>JAPFFP010000001.1:16081727-16100085 GCA_026153255.1 Solanum medicagineum
GGCAGATGTTGATGCTGTGATAGAAAGGTACACATCCTCTACTTTATCCATAAATGCGGTGAGTTTTCCTCTTGCTTCCTTTAGCAGTCCAGCTTCCTGAATACTACACTGGAGATTGGTTGAGGGCATAGATTCCATAAACTTTTAGATTCAACTAGGGATTCTCTATTCAACAGTAAAAGGAACTAGTGACTGACCTTTCCTGACTTTATTGGGTGAAGACAATTTGTGAGTCAGATATCGTGTAATGCTTATTAAGATCTTAGTATATTAGGTGAATTGGGTAAACTAATTACTCCAAGATAAGTGAGAGGTATAGAGAAGGAGGCAGTGGCGAGTCGTGTAGGTAATAAGGCTTAGGAAATGGTGCTTGTTTTACTGGTAAAGTCGTCTTACTATGGTAAGTTGCTTTATAAAGATGTACAGATCTTACAACCTGTCCAAGAATTTTTTTTTTTTGAATGGTTAACAAGCGATTCTGAGTGCTGAAAACTTGAGGAAGTGGAGCTATTATGTTGGTGTTTCATGTGCAAAAATACAGGAAAGGATGTGGACTGCCTTCTATTGCCTTGCCAGAGAGCTTCACGACTTTAGTTGAAGATTTTGAGATGGTTTTGGACTTTGCCAGATACGGTGAAGGATGTTATATTCAGTTGGGATTTTAGATGACAGAAGATAAGACACGGGCATGGTACATTGCTTCATTGGCTTTAATGTGGGTAGTATGGAGAGAGAAATAGAAGAGCTTTTGAAGGAAGTGAGCTTGAGTTTGTACATGTGAAGAAAAGGTTCTATCTTAAATATATTTTTGAAATACCATGAGCTTCTTATTTGTATTTAAGGATGGGTCTTTTCTTCTGTAGAGAAACATTTATGTACTTTTCCATTCCTTTAGCCTTTAAGTGCTTTGACCTTGCAAGCTAGAATATAAACGTGAGGGGGTTAAACTGTATGGAGAAAAGGAGGATCATAAATAGTATGATTCAGGAAGAGAAAACAGATGTGATATGTTTGCAGGAGACAAAGCTTGAAGGAAACAGTGGGGAAGTAATCAAACAAGTTTGGGGAAGTAGAGGAGTCACATATGGGAACTGGTGGCCAGTGGCACTGGGGGAGGTATTTGATGTTGTGGGACAGCAAAGCTTGGGAAGGGGAAGTAGTGGAGATAGGCGCATACGGTCTGATTTGCAGTTCTAAGTCAAGGGTAAATGGCTTCACTTGGCATATGGCAGGGGTATATGCACCCACTTGCGACATAGAAAGACAAGAGGTGTGATGGGAGATAGGGACTGTTAGGGGTTTATTTTCCGGGCCTTGGGTTCTTGGGGGTGATTTCAACATTGTCAGATACGCTTCAGAAAAGAGGAATGGCTCCAGAACCTCTGTGTACATCAATGAATTTTCTGATGTTATTGAGGAGATGGAGTTAATTTATCCACCACAAGAAGGGGGAGCTACACTTGAGCTAGGGGATGGAAGCTGCTTCAAGAATAGACAGAGTCATGTATTCATCTGAGTGGGGAGAGCAGTTTGGCAATGTGAAAAAAGAGTTGCTACCTAGAGTGTGTTCTGACCACACACCAATTGCACTTGAAAGTGGCAGTTGGAATTACACAAAATCATATTTCAATTTGAAGGGTGGTGGTTGGAGACTAAGGGTTTTGAGGAAAGAATAAAAACATTGGAGGACATCTTTTGATTTTGAAGGGAGACCTGATTTTATCCTAGCTTTCAAGTTGAGCCATGAAGACCAAATTGAAAGACTGGAGTGTAACCACTTACAGGAATTTGGAGAAGAGAAAGAAGGAAATCCTCAGCAAAGTTCATGATTTTGACAACACCCAAGAGTCCAGGCCTTTAACCACATAAGAGGCTCTTCAAAAAGCAAGTGTGGTAAAGGAGTTTGAAGACTATGCAAAGGAGGAGGAGATAGCTTGAAGACGGAGATCTAGAACATTGTGGATAAACCAAGGGGATAAAAATACCAAGTTCTTCCAAAGAATGGCAAATGCTTATAAGAGGATCAACCATGTTGTTAAACTAGCGGTGGAAGACCAAGAATCGGTGAACCCTACAGATATCAAAAGGGAAATTATCTCTTTTTATAGAAAGCTATATGAGGAAAGTGAGAATTGGAGGCCATCTTTCAACATGAACCAGTGCCCTTCCATCAGTACAGAGGAGCAACAAGAGTTACAGAAGCCTTTTGAAGAAGAGGAAGTTCTACTTGGACTTAAAACTTGTGCTGTAGACACAGCACCATGTCTAGATGGATACACCATGGGTTTTTTTTAATTCTGGGACACTGTGAAGGGGGACTTGATGGCAACTATGCAAAACTTCCATTCCCAGGAGTTCTTTGAAAAGAGCTTCAATGCAACATACGTAGCTTTCATACCCAAAAAAGAATGGTGCTAAGGAATTGAGAGGTATCATACCAATCAGTTCAATTGGGAGTGTCTATAAGCTAATAGCTAAAATTCTCACAGAAATATTGAAGAAAGTGATGCACAAGATAGTAGATACTCAACAAATGGCTTTCTTGAGAGGAAGGCAGATAAATGATGCAGTCCTAATTGCCAATGAGTGTCTGGACTCAAGAGTAAAGGAAAAGGCCCGAGGACTCATATGCAAACTAGATATAGAGAAAGCATATGATAATGTTAGTTGGAATTTTCTACTTGAAATCATGAAGAGGACGGGATTTGGTTTGAAATAGATTAGATGGATAAAATTTTGCATAAGCACTGTCAGATTCTCTATACTAATAAATGGATTTCCTGAAGGGTTTTTTTCCTTCGGCTGAGACAAGGTGACCTTCTCTCACCTTTTTTACTCATTCTAGTGATGGAAGGCCTAAACAATATGCTAAAAACTACTCGTATCAGTGGATGTAAGGGGTTTCAATATAGCAAAAGAAGGGAACCAAGGATTGGAAGTCACACACCTCTAATATGCAGATGGCACTCTCATTTTTTGTGATGCAAAAGAAAGCCAACTTACGATTCTAAGAGTAATACTTATTCTTTTTAAAGCAACTTTTGGGCTTCATATCAACTGGAGGAAAAGTCATATGTTTCTAATTGATTATGTGAATTGAATGCAAAATCTGACAGAGATCTTGGGAGGGGAAATTGGCCAATTGCCAACAATATATTTGGGGATGCCGCTGGGAGCCAAAAGCAAATCCAATGAGAATTGGAATGGGGTGATAGAGAGGTGTGAAAAAAGACTATCAAGATGGAAAGCACAGTATCTGTCCAGAGGTGGAAGATTGGTCCTGATCAATTCAGTCTTAGATGCCTTGCCAACATACTTGATGTTAGGTTTCCCTCTTCCAGCTAGGGTGGAAGGAAGAATCGATGCTTTAAGGAGGAATTTTTTGTGGTATAGAGAGAAGGAGAGCAAAGCATTTAACTTGGTCAAGTGGAAGACAGTAATTCTTTCAAAGAAACAAGGTGGTTTAGGCATTAGAAATTTGAGGAAACAGAACAGAAGCCTAAGGATGAACTGGCTGCGGAGATTTCCTGAAGAGGAGCAGGCTTTATGGGTTAAGAGCGATTCAGGCCAAGTATGAGAAGATACACAAATGAAAAACTAAGTTTCCTCTGCCTATGGTATCAGCCTGTGGAGATCAATCAGAATTTTGTGGCAAGGTTTTTTTGAAAGAACTAGATTCAATGTAAACAATGGAAGTAAGGTTTTGTTCTGGGAAGCTAACTGGTTAGGGAATGGCATCCTTAAACAACTCTTTCCAGATATCTATTTGTTGAATCAACAACAAGAAGCGACTGTGCAAGAAGTTTGGGCCACACATGGATGGAACTTAACATATAGAAGGATGATGCAAGACTGGGAGTCTGGGAGATAGACAAACTTGTTCAATTCTATGGCACCCTAGACCATCTTGGAGGATTGAAAGAGGGAGAAGACACTCTCTTGTAAAAGAGACAGCACTAACTCAGGAGAATCTCATGCAGAGAGGAATATATGTGTCCAATATATTTTTTTTTTTTGTGAGCAACATGCAGAGACAATCAACCATCTGTTTCTTCAGTACAGGGTGGTTAGACAACTTTGGAACTTCTTTGCCAGGGGCATAATTTGGACTACGCCAGAAAAGGCAGGTCAGGCTATAGAAAGTTGGAAGAACGAAGGTAATGGCAGTACATACAAAAACAGATGGAGACTTGTTGCAGTTATTTGGTGGACCATATGGAAGGAGAGAAATCTGAGATGTTTTGAGAGCATTAGCAGTCCTTTGCGTAGGATTAAGATGAATTGTGTTATCACTTTTTGCTATTGATGCAGTTCTTAGTATGTAGATGATCCGGCAGCTATTATAGATATTTTAGGTTCTTTGTAAGATGAAGTAGGGTCTAGTTTCTATTTTGATCTGTTGAGTCTTCTCAATTGTGTGTAGCCCCATGATCGGGTTCCCCGCCTTTGGTGCTGAAGATTTAAAAAAAAACTTGTAACCTTTGTCCAAAAAAAAAAAAAAAAAAAAATTACGTTGCCTGCAACCTGAAAAGATGTCCACTATTCTCTTTTTCTTTCCACAAAACCTTCCGTGCTCAACCACAACAACAACAACAACAACATACCCAGTGAAATCCCACAAGTGGGGTACCGTGCTCAACCACTAATTCTCAAATTTGAAATGAGATTATTTCTGTTCCCACCCATCATAGTCAATTCTCTGTAGAGGTTTGATATTGCTGAACCATCATCCCCCTCTTATGATACAAGTATTCTGTCAATTGTGGAAAAAATCATGTGATTTTCTTCTTTGAACCAGGTGAAAGAGCCCTCTTTCAGTTCGAGGATCGATCAATGCCATATCCTGTGTAACATAGATGGAGATCTCCTCGTACAATTCATTTCAGAAAGAAGTCTTGTGATGTTGATATCCCCAAAAACAACCAGGGACCACCCGTCAAGCACCTAACTGCTCCCATCTCTTCCCAAACACTTTCCCTTTCATATCTGCTAATTGGTGCATATACCCTTGTTATGTGACACTAAGTCTTGTGAGAGTGCCTCAAACTTGCAAGTTAAGGAACATGAATCAATTTGAAAAGAGGTCCTTCACCAAGTTCTACTATCCTATGACATGAGTTTACCCTGTACCACTAGCTTATAAGTAGACAAATTTCACCCATCTATCCCTCCAAATCTCTTTAATGATCTCCTTACCTTCCCTTCTAATTTTGTTTACTGAAGACAAATGATATCAGCATTCTGTTTGTGTATCAGGCTCCTTGTTATTTTTGTTAATCCTTATTATTAAGCCTTCTACATTTCACGAAATCAAATTGATCTCCATTAAAAACAAATTCCACCTTTTCCCCTGTTCCCCTTCCCATCATTCTTGAACTTGACATCAAAGATAGTATCCTTAGATTCGTGCACTCTTTTCTATCTCGGCCTCTTGAACCTCGGCTTTCATTCTCCTGGTCTGCCTGCAACTGTCTGTTTGCTTGAGCAGTTCCAAATCTTCTCCTTCCTATGTCCTTGAAAATCCACAGCAAAAAATTTGCCCATTTTAATCTAATTTTGGTGCACCCAAATTGTTGTATCCATCTCCTTGTGTGGTAGCAAATTTTGATGTTGTAGAAGAGGTTCTGCATCTTCAAATACCCATTTACCAATCTCTTTCCCTTCTTGGATAGCCATTAAGTTATGTTGGTCTTTCACTATTTGCTCTCCCTCCAGAGTTATCACCCGTCATAGTTAAGTCATGGTATTTGCACGTTTCAAGCCTTGCATGTCTGCCTCTGTTATTTTCTCCACTAGGTTCAGGAGTTCTGCTTGAATTGACCTGTCTGTTTTTGTTGTTGATGAAGAAATTACTCTTCAGTATGTTTGCGTTGTTTGTTCGACTCAATTTGGTCAAAACTTCACTCCAGATTTTTGGATTTAAGTCGCTGAGAATGACTTGGACTGCTCTATCAGGCCCAAATCCTTTTTAGACCAAAATAGCCTGCTAGATTGGCCCAAACTTTTGAGTTAAATCCAATGGGGACACCATCTCCCTTGTATGTGCACCTAAATAAGATTCTAAAGCATTGACAGTTGTCCCCCTCGTTTGAGCTCCCCCACATGCTCTTTTATCAGCTGCACATTCTATAGCCATGTTTTCAGTTCTGTATTTTTTTTTAATTTTCTTTTGTGGTTCATAAAGCACATGTTTGGCTTAAGATCTGTAAAAAGCCTTGAACCAGCAGTTTCTTCGCCAAACCTGACAGCTCCAGTTCCAATATCGCTGGTTTGAATCGGACATCTCTCTCGACTAAAATAGGAGTATGGAAGTTAAAGCCATCTTTTCTATGGTTACTTCACTGGGGCAGCTCCGACCATCTCCTATAATTTGAATTCTTTTCACTTGCGGTGGTTCTTGAACTTTGTTTTCTCTTCAATGAAACACCCCTCTTCCACAAAGATTCCACAGAAAATCTTTTGCAACCACAGACAAAGTGGAACGCCAGAAGCCCTTATCCATGTAGTATCATTGTTTGGAGAGATTGGAGAACAACCAACTGTTGGATTCCACCACTCAAGTCACATTTTGCCCTTTTCCCATCTCGATTCCTCTTTTGGTGTCTGCTCTGCCATATTTCTGTTAGGAAATTCGAAAAGAAACATATACCCTGCCCATTTCATAGATATTGACCTCAAAAACCACCTTCCATGTAAGAGACTACCATCTTCTAATATCTGCTAGCATAACTCTCTCTGCGGTCTCCTGTCGAAAATGCCCAACTACGCATCTAGCAGGCCATTACCCTTTATCGTCAGTGGCTCTACAATGCGAATATTTCATCCACCCTCTGCAGCTATTGACTGTTTAAGGGTATTAAACTGCCAGTTGCTCTTACGGCTCTCGTGTAAGGATAATCCTCCTTATAAACTCTGAAAGGCTCTGCCTTGAGCAGTAGGTTGGGGCATTTAATAAGCTTCTCTATCTCAAATGCTGTATCATTCCAACCCACATGCAAGGCTAACTCAGGAATTTTTAGGAGTGATCTTTCTTTCCCTTGAAGCGATAGGATGTATCTTCCTTGCATTAAGTTTCCTGGTGCAGAAGAGGTCTGCAAGTTTCTCCTTGGTAGTCCACTTCCTAATCATATCTTTCCCATCTTTCAACGGTTCCTTAAGGATGAACGACCTCATGGTATTTGAACTCAAGTCGGAGAGTCTCATCATGTTGCGACTTCTTTCTACCCATTCGTACCAAGCCTCATTTCTGGCTGTCCATCTGGTGACGTCAAAGGACTTGAATCCTTCATTGAAATAGACTCTATTTTCCTCCATGAATGAAGAGAGGAAAATCTGAGAAGAAAACATGAGAAGAGAATGAAGGAAGAAGCTTGTGAGAGATCACACTGGGTGCAAACAATTTATGAGAGCCATCGGACTGGGTAAAACCTAAATCAACCGTGGAGCACTTGCGGGAAACTCCTTGCCGAGGGCCTGTGCACCCCCGGGATTAGTCGGGGCTCTAAGAGACTCGGACACCCGGTGCAAATCAAAAAAAAAAAACTGAGCTACCAAGCCAAATGTTGGCTGGCGAGAGTTGCCAGAGAATAGCTATCTTATTGTCCAAGAAACTAGGCAAGAGTAAAGCCTATCATAATCTTCTGTTGAGGGAGGAATTAGTTTTCCATGCTTTGTTGGTATAAATTCCTCAACACCAAAAAAAGGGCTCTTTTTACCCCTTTTTTCCAGCGAGTGGAGCAATATTGATTACTGAGAATTGAAAAAGAAGCGGATTACACATGTCAGTTGGTGCTTCATATATTATTTTTAAGGTGAAGATGTGCACCACCTCCACCTATAATCTGGTGGCAACTCGATTGTGGTGTGGTATTTGAGATGTCTTGGGCTGTAAAGGGCAGTGTTAAACATAGTGAAGGAGGCACTCTCCGGCTGAAAATTTAGAAAGTAGTCACAGAGACGGGAATGTTGCTCGACTAGACCTCATGTGGGTGCTGTCGAAGTAACGAAATAGGGGTTAAATAGGGGAGCTTTCAGTGGGATAGAAAATGAGTCTTTGAATTTGAGGAATAGTCTGTCATTTCTAATTTCTCCTTGGTGAACTGATGAAGTTCCAGAATCCAGTGCGTTTAGAAAATTGGGTGTCATTTGGGGAGAATCATATTACTCCCTCCATTTCAAGTTTTCTGCCCTAGTTGACTGGATACATAGTTTTAGAAAGTAAAGACTTTTCATAGTTTTAGAAAGTAAAGACTTTTGAAATCTTATGATTGATAACTAAAGATACGTATAATGTACCAAAATTCCTTTAATCTTGTGATCATAAGCATGTCAGGTGGAATGTTGAAATTAAAAAGTTGCCTAATTAATGTACTAAAACGGATAGTAAGACAAACTAATTGAAACAGAGGAGAGTATGTCATGAATTTTCTACTTTTTAGTATCTGCTTGTGCACAGGAGATTTTCTTATTACTAATAAAATCATTAGAGAGAAGGTGTTCTTTATACAGCAGGAAGTGGGAAGATCATTGCTGACCAGCTTTTTAGTGTAAGTTGCGCGGACTCTATGCCGCACCCATGTCGGATTCTCCAAAAGTACACTACTTTTGGAGAATCGACATGCACCAGTTGACATTTTTGAAGAGTCCGAGCAACATAATTCTTAGTTTGAAGCTAATAGAAAAACTGAATTTTTCTACTTATGGGTAGACTCAAGTCATGCTTCTACTTTGATGTGATGTAGGTGTAGGAATTGATCTAACTATTTTGATCTTGAAGCTTTAAATCAACTGCATTGCAAGCCACTGTTCTGATGAATATTCTCTGACAGTTCTCTTTTTCAATTTTTCAAAGGTGTGCTGGTGCAGGTCATTTAGGAGATGATATAGTTCAATATTCACAGGACCTGGACGGGAAATTAGATGAAGATGAAGAACGTCGAGCATATCTAATGGATATGAGCATTAGAGCTTTAAGGTTGATTCTCTTTCCATCTCTTTTTAAGGAAGAATGTGTCAATAAAAATGGAAGGTAGAATCAGTTTACCAGATGTACTGTTTACAAGGAACAAACATACTGCCGCTACACCATCTTCGAGGTCCTCTTTTGAACGTTTGATTAAGATAAAGCTGAAATTTCTATGATGCAGCAGAAATGCATATAAAATAATGGAAAGTTGTTGGAAAGTGGGGAAATTTTTCCTTTAGAAAGTGGATGAAGCCAATACAAACAAAAAATAGATAACAGAATGCATAATCTGGACTGGAGTAGTACCAAATAACTGAATAAAGATTTTGTGCCCATACTTCATATACTATATCGTCTTATACAGTTAGCCTCTTCCTTGGAATGGGAAAACACCATCCTTTTTCCTAGAGCGATGGCGAGTTAACATTACATCCAAGGTGCTTTGCTGCGAAACAAGCAAAATTTATAACTGTTTAAAGATAACGGTTTTATTTCTTTTCTTCTTGCAGGCGATATTTTTTCCTGATCACATTTAGATCCTATCTCTACTGCAGTTCTCCTGCTGAGATAACGTTTACTGAATGGATGGATGCAAGACCTGAACTTGGCCATCTATGTAATAACCTCAGGATCTGACATATAGTGAGGACAGGGTCAACACACATTCAACATTAAACTCTAGTGCTCCCTGTGTGCATACAAACATAAAGGGATGTGGAATAAAGTTGACTAGATTGAGAAATTGCTGATACTAAAATCAGAAAAGTTAGGTGCTGGTAGCTATTGCATTTAAATTCGTTCAGAACATAGATGCCGTGCTGCAGCCTAGCAAAGAGGAAGCAAAACTGCAGCGAGAGAAGTCAATTTGAATTGAAACGACTATTGTCATTTGTAAATTGAGGAAACAAAACTTTGTAGGTTAAGGTAAGTTGCTAGTTAAGGAATATTTATGTACTCAAGTTGTCTGCAAACTGTAAAGCTGCTTCTGAACAATTATGTGTATATTAGCTTTTATCTTGTGATAACTTATAGAAATATAAGTAGTCTTCAGGTTGTAGATGTATTGACATGTTATATGTGTTAATAACTGTTGACATGTATAGAAGCTGCTTCATTATAGACATGGACTTTATATAAGTTTGCTATCTACTCTATGGTTATGTGCTAATAGAAGGGCAAATTATCCCTTGCTCTTTGCCTAATGTAAGGGATAAAATAGAATGATGCAGATCAAATGGGGTTGGCAAAATTAAATCCAACTCACCCAATCTGTTTAAATTTGGGTGGGTTAATAATCCGTTCATTTATTAGCTCAACTTATCTCAATCCAATCATTTCGATCCATTAATTCAAAACTGTGTTGATATGCCATCCAAATTAATTCGAGAGAAATTTTGTTAAAATATTTTTAATTTTTTTAATTTGATACTTCCTTTATTTCAAAATAAGTGAAATCTTTGTCACGACTCAAGCCTAGGGCCTAGAAGTGATCGGCGAATGGGGAACCCGAAGGACCCCCAAACGAGCCTCATAGCATATCATTACATATTCTTGGTCGCGGAAGCAATATAAAACATCATATGAAACATGAACAAGGGGAAATGGGACTAAGGGATAAAGACAGAGTTTAATACTTAAATAACATGGATGAGTCAAAAGTCAAACGTAATACATAATTTGTTCAACAACACATCTAAATATAGATATTTAGCAGGGGCCCAGACAAAGCAACTGGGCTCACCCTCATTAGTCAAAATAGCAACAAAGAAGAGGGAATCAATACATAACATACGAAACATAGACCAACGTCCCCGGAATGGAGGATCCACCAATAAGCTTGAGTGAACCTGTACTAGCCACATGGGTGGAGATGCTCAAGTGAGAGTTCAGTTCCTACATGGTCATATCATGTAGCCATAGAGTATGCGTTAGTACATTTGAATGTAGGATGCAATGCAATAAGAAATAGACAATGTAATCAAAATGCATAACAATAGGCAATGGGCATAATATAACAATATGGCATGCATGGACAATGCTTGCAGTAAAACATGCTCGAAAATATCCTTTCTTTCATAGCTTACTTAACCCAATAAGATAACATAATTAGCTTATACAATTACCTTGTACTAGAGGGTTATAGCATGAGTTCATAACCCCAAATCATATACGAGGGTAAAGAGTACATCCTAGTTCATAACCTCATAAAGAGTAGCATAACCTCATAAAGAGTGACATAACCTCAGAAGGAGTAGCATAACCTCATAAAGAGTGACATAACCTCAGAAGGAGTAGCATAACCTCATAAAGAGTAACATAACCTCATACGGAGTAGCATAACCTCATTAAGAGTAAATGTTACTCTTATAAGGAGTAGCATAACTTCATAAGAGTAACATAACAACGTGAGATCTCAACAATTCCCTTTCAATACCAAAGGTGCTTTACATGATTCAAACACATATATTCATTCCTTTCATCCTTATATACATATCTTCCCTTTTTATCATCATTTGGCCATCACATACATACATCATTTCATCATCATATAATCATCATAACATCATTCAACTCATAAGACATGCATTCGACCTACAATTCCTCAAGAAAACCCTAGCCAAACATTTTATATCAAACACTTGGCAGGTGTGTAATGGGGGTAAAAGACCATGCAATCTAGAGATGAAATCATACAAGAAAATCCATTGTAAAACCATCAATCAACACCTTGCAACACCCTCAAGACATACATATCAAAATCCCTTATCAAATCCAACATAAGATCCAAGATTTAAAGCTCAAAACATGTTAAAACAATCATACTTTCATGAACTCAAATCACTGTGCAGTAAATTTCTTAATGTACAAGACCCACATGTAAAATCAACTTAAAATCATTCAATATTAGTAAAAAATAGGCTTAGGCACCATGGGCGGAAGGACCCAATGGTTCAACACCACATACCTTAGCTTTTGGAGAAACCTTGAAGAAGGCTTTAATTGGGACTTGAAGCTTGAGTGAAATCCTTGATGAAATCTTGAGTTTTGGGACTTGAATTTGGGAGTAAATATTTGGCTAAGTGCTTTGGTGAGCATTGGAGAATATTTAGGATGATACAAGGCTAAGTATATGTATTTTCAAGTGTACGAACCTTTAGGCCCAAGACTTAAAAGTCTTGGACCGAAGTCAAGAGAAAACATGATCAAAACGGACTGCTCACTGGAATTGCATTTTCTGCACAAACGAGTTCCACTAAAATGTGCATAACTCCTCCATCCGAACTCGAAATGAGGTGAAACCAAGTGCATTGGAAAGCTAATTCAAAGAGATTTAATTTGATAGGTCGTGGGCCACCCATTCTTTGCGTGCTAAGAGATATGTCCTTCAAAGTTGACCCTCCAAAATCGCGTTTTTGCGATTTTTGAATTTTGATACAGTTGTTCTAAAATTCGGGTTAGACCCATTTCCCACTCAAATTGACCCCCTAAACAAGAATATGAAGTCATATTTTCAAAATAATGAACGGATATTTAAATATATGGAAATTACGATTTCAGGCACTTCCGAGGCACATTTTCGAACACTTTTGGGGCCGTTTCAATATCTCCCCCTTAGGAACATTCGTCCCCGAATGTCAAAGAAACGTAAAAGAGAAAAGTAATCATAAAGAGATTAGCCCCAACAAGAATGCAACAATACACTTTTAAAACATCATTTTCAAAACCTCGGCATAAGTATAAAATCATCATAAACTTGTCAACTTAAACATGAATACATATGAATGACATAGGGGCTGAAACATAAGACTTTGAATCATAGAAAGGACTTGACATGTGATCATAAGCTTGAATAGAATGAAAGAAATATGGATATTGCTCCTTCATGCCCGTTCCGACTTCCCGCGAGACACATACGAATAGACGACTCTTCCAAAGGGCCTTAATGAACACCACATCCCCATTAATCAACTTCTCCACGCATCCATCAACACCTTTACCCAGACCTCCTTCCAAGCTAACTTATCCTCCACCTCACCCACAACTTCAAAGAGTTCTATAACACTAGAGTCACCAACACATCTCATCCACCTAGAAGCATGAAGAACCGGACGAACCATATCTACATCCATAGTCAAATCCCCAAACTTATGCAACCTTACCAACCTCTCTCTACACTCTATAAGGACTCATAATCCTCAACTTAAGTGTCAACCTTAAATTCACCTAACCCACTTGGTACCATACCACCATCTCCCTCTTGGAAAACAACCTCCACTCTATTGTCTTCTCCCCAAAACTTCCAACTCTAGTAAGGTGGAACCAAAGCCTTGCTTAAACTAGACCCCCTCAACCAAAGAAGATTTGGAACCACCAAGAACACTATACCACCGTAAACTTATTAGAGTAGGGACTAAAGATCTTACTCATGAGACTTATATGCATAACCGGCGTACTAGTCAAACCAAAAGACACTATCCCAACTTCAAACATCGAAAAGGGACATTCAAGGGCTTATCTATCACCAACGACAATTCTATAAATAAACAACTTAGGTTCAACACCCCCAATTCTCACAAGATGGTAAATGCAACCCCTTAGAGACTAATTGTACCTTAAGACATGAAATGGACCTACCTTCCTTACTATCGCTTAACAACCTCCCCCTCAAAGACGGGCTCATTAAGGATTTGGGATCTAACTCTACGGGTCCTACCATCCATAAAGACACAACATGCATGCAGCCATTCCATCCCTATAATGACATCAAAATCCACCATACCAACTCCAACAAGCCACAAAATAACACCTAATGCAATACAAACCCGAACCAACACGTGAATTGTTAGGGGGATTTTTTAGTTTTCAAGATAATTGAATTTTTCACTTTTCAAGGGATATGTTGGAAATATTTTTCAATTTGCCATTCATTAATTGAGTTAGTAAGGTTGAATTTTGTATTAGAAATAAATGATGCATTAAATGAATGTTTGGAGTTTCAAAAGGGTAAAAATGGAAAAATATGATTAAATTTTGTCTTTGTTTTTTTTCTTCTTGTGATATAGCCCAACAATTCACTTATTTTAAAATAGAGGAAGTGTATTCTATATAGTTATAATAAAGAAAAATATAATTTTATTAGATATTAAAATATTATAAAAGAACAAATAAAATAAGTAAAATTTAATAAAAAAAATTGGGTTGGGTTGGGTTCGATCTTGACTTGTTCTATACTACCCAATTCGTTTTGACTCAAGCTAATCCGGATTGGTTAGATTTTGATCTATTATGATTCCTCCAAATTTGATTCAACCCGTCCAATTGCTACCATAATATTAAGACAATTGAACATAAGAAAATTAAAAATATCGAACATGCCCCAAGACTAAAATCTTCGGCTATTTAACTCTAGAGCATTGCTGATAATATCTCTAAAGGGCGTTACGAGTACCTCTAATATTTTATAAGTTTGCGTGATTTATACAGCATTGGTAATTTATGTTTCACTATTTTCAAATATTTTCTACTATTTGTATAAATTTCTAGAATCCCTTTTTTTTCACTAGTATATCCGCATAAATGGCTTACGCTCAATATAAGTGCAAGTGTATCCGCATAAATGGCTTATGAATCATGTATGAGTGTCAGTGTATCTGCAGACCATGACTTATGAATCCGCATAATGGCCACTTATGAATTATGTATGTGCCAGTGTATCCGCAAATCATGACCTATAAATCATGTATGAGTGCCAATGTATTCGCAAATCATGACTTATGGATCATGTATGTGTCAGTGTATCCGCATAATGGCCATTTTAAGGGATTTTAGTAAACATACAAATGGTTGGGATATATTGAAGTTTCTTTATTTCACTATGAGATTTATATAATGTATACATGAGTTATAGAACCGGTCAAGATCTAACCGGATCCAACTTTTACTAAGTTTTACTTACTTTATTTGTTCATTTTTAATATTTTAGTACTTAATGAAATTATATTTTTCTTTATTTTGGCTATATATAAAACATATCAAATTAAATAAAAAGTATTTTAAAAATATTTTGACAAGATCTCTCCCGAGTCAATTCGAGTTGAATATCAACCTAATTTTAAAGGGGTTGAAATGGGATGGATTGAACTAATAAATGAGCGAGTTATTAACCTGCCCAAACTTCAACGAGTTGGGCGAATTGGATTTAATTTTGCTACTAAGCAAAATAGAATTATGGTGCCATTTAACCACGCAAACCTAGTGATTTAGTGAGTTTGAAAATTATATGGTCTTGATTCAAATCTAACCAATCTTTTTAATTCGTGAAATTAGTTGGCACACACATAAATCTGTCCTAACATTATTTGTAAGAATTTATTCATATTAAAGAAGGTTAATCATAAAAAGATTTTTTTTCAGAGTATAATTTCAAAATATATGTTTGATTATAAATTTTAAAATTTGACTAGCTACCGATTTATTTTTTATATCATCGATCACATAGTCTGCAGTATTTTTCATGCATTAAATTATATTTGGACCGACAAATCTTCCGAGTGACTAATGACTTGTAAGCTAACTAGAAATTAAATTCTAGAATTTTCAATCATTTGAAAAAGAACAAAAATTGATTTCACTCCAAATTACTCACACGAATTCAAAAACAACTTTAATTTTGTAATCATGGCTAAGCACAATTATAATTTTCAAATATCATTTTTTACTTTAAAAATAAATATTAATTTTTCAAATTTCACAATGAAACATGATTAAACGCCCTCTAAGTCTTTGCTCATCGTCATCTTCTTTTCCAGGCATATACCTAAAAAACCCCTTAATTTGATGTGTTTCTTCCCAAGTCCCTCCAAACTGTCGATAATCTTGAATCTACTATCCCTGAACATGGCTAAGCCATAACTTATGGAAAATTTACAGTTTGAATTTTGTATAGTTTACGTGATTTATACAATATTGAGCGCGAATCAAATTGTATAGCGAAAAATACACACTGCGAATTGTATACCGAATTATACAAATGTTGTGCACAAATTATATAACGAAATAGCGCTATATAAAAACTACAAATTGATAGTAAATTATACAAATGTATATAAATATTGTGCGATATACAGACGTTTCTATAACTATAGTTAGAAAATATAATTACCAAACTATGACAATAAAATATAATTAAAATATTTTTAAATGATTATATATGAATATTTCTCAATTTAACCCATTTATTATTTTAACCCATTATAATATGTTCAATTTTAACCCAGTCGATTCAATTGTGACCTTCAATTTTGCCCCCTATAATTTATAGCACTTCCCTTGGCTAAGCAAATAGAGTGGGCGGATTTGATAGAAAATGATAACAGTAGAGGCCCAATTCCCGAGGCAAAAACCAAAATGCAAGTACAGTACCAGTTGTGGTGGCATACGCATACCTCCTCACTTCCCCTATCTTCACTTTTCTACCGTCACGAAGCCGTACCAACAGCTGCGGCTCGGCACCGCCCCGCCGCCGCCACCGCCGTACTCAGCTTCAGGCTCAGCAGAAACACTATCCTAACCTCACGGTCACGAAGGTTTCGTCTTGATACTGTCACGTCTTCTGTAAACGTCGGGGAGGACGCTACCATTGATGATTATGACGACGGTGGTACTCGGAATGATACGGGAGAAGAAGGCAGTGATGATGTTGAGGAGGAGGAGGAGGACGGCATTGAGATTGAGATTGAAAAAATGGGGAAAAATCGTCGGATGATTCGATCTAAGATAGCTGTGAAGGCCAGCTTGCAGAACGTATGGAAAGTCATCACTGATTATGAAAGATTAGCTGATTTCATCCCAGGTCTTGCCGTCTGCCAGTTGCTTGAGAAGGAACCAAATTTCGCCCGACTTCTTCAGGTTTTTTCTGTGTAATTATTTTTTTATTTTTTACTATACAAATTCACCCTGTTATATTATAGATGTACTAGTTTGATCGTTAATGTGTTGTGGCGTGCCATTGTTGATTGTATTCTGGAAGATGTTAGACCTGATACTTTCTGACAACACAATACATTTTCCTTCATAGTTGTAAAATTCTAAAATTATTCAAATTGCTGATTTGTTGTAATAATAACAGCTGCTGCTGGTACCACTACTACTATTGAGCTTGCAAATTACCATACATTAGGCCTGTTGTAGACTATTGCATATCTTGCTTTGTTGCCCCTTGACTTCATAGTTTGTACCGCCAACACGTAAAATGTCAAGTAGTACAACGTGTTGTTAGCTTGTCAAGTTCAAAATGTAAAACTCCCTAAAAACTTAGCATCTCATCACAAACCCAAAAAGAAAGAAGTCTCCAGACATGCTTACACTACAATGTATGATATGCTTTTCAACAAATAATATGGAACTAGATCAGAGAGAAACTAAAGCACCCAATTAGAAACTGATATATCATTGTGCTAATTTTGTAGCCTGTTCTGGTATTGCATTATTGTGGCAAGGGTCTATTGGAAACTACCTCTCCACCACTACCAAAGTAGGGTATCTTGTTGTTATCATCGGGGTTAATTTACAAATCCAAAGCTTGATCTCTAGTTGGTCATACACACTGACATTCTGCATTCAAAATACTGGCGTTCACACAGGCAAATGCATACACGCCCAACAACTACTGCACCTCAATCTCAAATAAGTTGGAGTTGGCTATATGAATCCTCATTGACGATGTTCCTCCATTTAAGTCAACTCATGTCGTTATCATACAAAAAAGTGAAAATGAGTTATATACATATATATAGTGAGAGAGAGAGAGAGAGATAAACAATAGTAGTAATAATAATAATATTTAAAAAATTTCTCTATTTTTTACTGGCATATAAGATCTATGATAAGGTTAAGATACTCCTAGAAAAGTAATAGCTAAAATTAAACTAATACCTATTCCCAACTAGTAGTTAACTCATTTACCTGTTGCATCTTCTAGATGCTGTTGAAGAATCAATTTACTTCATTAAAAAATGTGTACATGTATGTATTTGAAACTCATTACTGTACTCCAACAAAGAGAAAGAAAGTTGTTTATATTCAATTTAATGTGAACTAAATATTTCCTTTGATAACTGGCAGCATGCTTCTCCTTATTGCATTCTCGAGTTCGACATTTCTCATGTATTTGATATTTATGTTGGTCTATCTGATATTTGAATCTATAATTTACGTTAAATACACGCCATGCTCTATGTATTGTATGGTTCATGAATTTCCGAGATATTAGTACCTGTTAGAATCCTTAATTATAGGGATTCCTTAATTATAGGGATTCCTTAATTATAGGAATTCCTTAATTATAGGGATTTTTCCTTAATTATAGGAATTTTTAGAATCATTAAAAATATT
>JAPFFP010000001.1:16100179-16112625 GCA_026153255.1 Solanum medicagineum
CGAACCTCGTAAATTATTTGTGTTCTTTATTTTTCTCTATCATAAATTATTTGTGTTCTTTATTTTTCTCTACAGTACCTTAGGGTGATCCGGTCCATCTGGATTTAAATTGTAATATTGAACAGATTGGAGAGCAAGACTTAGCATTCGGGCTCAAGTTTAATGCTAAAGGTGTCATTGATTGTTATGAGAAAGATCTTGAAGATCTCCCTACCGGTCAGAGGCGTGATGTTGAGTTTAAGATGGTAGAAGGTGACTTCAAAAATTTTGAAGGAAAATGGTCTATTGAACAGGTATAGGGTTCTTTCCTCTCTTTTTTCCATCAAAACCCTTTGTTTCGTATCTGGAAAATATGTGTCTAAATGGAAATTCCAACATATGATGTTGCCTTAGAATCATTCATGTGCATTTTTTTCCCTTGGATGACTGCTCCTTCTGCCTTTTCTTATTTACTCCCAAGCAAATTTCCAACATAAATATTCTTCTTGCTATTCATTTGCAATTAGAAATTCAGTATAAACTCTGCGATGTGTGTTTAAAAATGGAAGCAACAATTGCAACTTTCCTCTGTTCTTTCTATAATGTCTTAAGGTATGTATGATAAATAGGTGGTAAAAGCCATATTGATAATTTTACTGATGTCTACATAGCTAAGAAAAAGTAAATCTTGAAAACCAAGTCCCTGAATCCATGAGTTAAAAGCTGATTTGCAACAATTTTAAAACTATGTGCTGGTTCTCTTTTTGAAGTGTAATCGGGAGTTCTCCATTGCATGTTGCCAAAAAACAAGTTATTGTAGTCCTTGCGTTATTTAGTGTTGTGAAAACATGCAGTGCAAAACAGGGAGTGACCAAGAGCTTGATTCTTCTATGGGCCAACCATTTCATACAACTCTCTCCTACATTGTCTATGTTGAACCTAAGCTTTGGCTGCCTGTGCGGGTTATTGAAGGCAGACTCTGTAAGGAGATAAAAATCAACCTGCGGGCTGTTCGGGATGAAGCACAAAAAGTATCTCTCTCTTCATTTTCATCTTATTAATCACTTATTAATTACTAATACCATTTATTGCTGAAGAAATGTATATATTACCATTCCCGTAATACAATTTTACCAAAATAACTTCTACTTTAGTTGCAGTCATTTTTGATTATGTGGATCAACTAGGTTCATATTCTTTTTCTTTTGGCCAATATGAGTACAAGATTGAAAAATAAAGAGATCGTTTTTTAGTAAAGACTCTGTTGCAAGGAAAATTTTTGTCTGGCCTGTTGACATCTTTTCCCTAGTTGCTTGTTTTTTTTTTGTTTTTTTCTGATGAAATAATGTAATTTTATTCGAAAACATCAAGTGGATGAATAGATTCTTAGGAATTTCCACAAGGCTGCTTGCATTCTGAGCAATTTCTGTTATCCAGTGATCCTTACTGAAATTCTAACCTTTTATGATGTGTGAGAATTATTATCTTGTTTTATTTTTCATATCTCACCTTGGATTATTTGTTTTTCCAGAAATTCTCTCAAGTGCTAGTCCCATATAGTGAATCATGTTATGTTTGCTCCATATCCCAAAGGTCCACCTTCTTTAATATTCCCATGAGAGGACTCTGTCCAACACCATCGTTCATCCTCTCTGTTTGTTGGGACTTTCTTAAAAGAGAATCTCATGTAAATATTATGGAATAAAGTTTGATCCTATTCGAAAGATGAAAAGTCAACACAATTGGGTCCTTCAAGTTGCTCGTTCCTTACCAAATTTTTTGATAACATTCCTCTAGGAACTGATATGGAATTGATTTCAGCCAAATTATGAGCATTTGATTTTGGGGAAAAGGTTTGAATTTATATCTTTTATCTCCATTAAAAATAAATTCACTTTGTATAGGCACTTGCCATTAACAGAACTTCACCATGAAATGAATCGATTCCACGTGTGAAATTTTTTCGAGAAAAAAGATTTAAATTTATACCTCAAATTTTGGCTATGGTTTGAAATTACTTTTGAGTTCGTTCTTAATGGGAAGGGTAATATTTAAATCAAAGCCTAATCAGGCGCAAAATTGGATAGGACATGATAAGTTTGACCTCTAATTTATTGGAATTTTTTTATCAAACTAAGCTATTATTTAAATTAATTCATCAAAATTATATGTTTCTTAAAAAATTTACAAAACTAATATAAAGGTATTTTATAATAACATTTTAGACTAACAGGTAAACTGATAGTGAATGTTTTAAGAATAAAACGTACTTGTGAGTAACGTATTATAAAATATTACTCACAAATACATTTTAGCCTTAAAATGTTACCGCAGTAACGTTTTACTCTTATTTTCCCAAGTGCGTTTTAAGATTTAAAGGTTCAACAAACCCCAGTTTAGATCTGTTTTTTCCGTTGAGTTGAGATGATGCAGATTTTTATTTTCTATTTTTGAATAGTCAAATTTCAAAAGAATTTATTCATAATATATATAATAGAAAAAGAAAAAGAAGAAAAAGTGTGTTAGGTAGTTGAGAAGTGAAATTAATATGGAATCTGATGAAGAAGAAGAAGCGCCGGAGCAGGAAATTGATGGTGCAGGAGGGGAAAACTACCAAACAAGTAACAGGCATTCAACATCAAAGACATAATCCCAAAACATTGATCATGTATCAAAATGTCACAAGCACCAGATGCAACAACGCAAAA
This sequence comes from Solanum medicagineum, assembly GCA_026153255.1. Lineage (NCBI taxonomy): Eukaryota > Viridiplantae > Streptophyta > Magnoliopsida > Solanales > Solanaceae > Solanum > Solanum medicagineum. Next base: position 16,102,867 of record JAPFFP010000001.1, read on the forward strand.
CAAAATTTATATTGGTGATAAGTTAAAGAAATAATTTTGACCCAGAAAATAAAACTCCAGCTAAAGTAGATCCTATTCAACACTTTGATGGCATATTTCCTTAGTGGGAAGTACATCTCCTCCTTCTTCTTCTCTCTCTCTCTCTCTTCAAGGATGCCTGATGCATAGTCAAACGTTTGCGGATTGCACTGGTTTTCTAGGGACGAAGGTCAAGAGGCAAGTATTTCTTGTTCTTGTAAACTTCCCGAAGAGCTGCCTTTTGCTTCTGTGAGAGGACAGTCAAAACCTGTGCATCGACAACCTTACCACTTTAATTTTGGATAGCTTGTTAGGAGCACCACCGGTGACCTTTGCAACACGGAGAAGAGCAAGCTCCGCCTTCATATCCTTCAACTGAACCAAAAGCTCTGTCTTCGACTTGTTCCTCAGCTCATGAACCTTTATTCTCGCCATGGCTGCTCCTTACGCTTTACTGCTTCAGATGCCAAAGGAGATTAGGGTTTTTTAAATTACCAAACAAGTGGAAGAGAAGTTTACGTTTTTTCTTTTTTGATAATTATAATTTGTTGTATTTATTTTAGTGGGGCTGGTATATTTAAATCTTATAATATATTTTAGAAATATGTTTTATTCTTGAAATGTTATTATGTGTGACGTTTTAAGGTTAAAACATACTTGTAAATAACGTTTTATAATACGTTATTCATAACTACGTTTTATTCTTAAAACGTTAAAATAAAATGTTACTGCCAATAACATTTATTCGTTAACACTGTCAATCTATCAATTAGTTACTATCAAATACGTTTATACTAATTTTGTAAAATATATTATTTTAATAAATTAATTTAAATAATAGCTTAATTTGATCCAAAATTCAATTTATTCCAACATAGGACTAGCCAATATATATTTAGCCTCGACGAGAACCAAGGATATGTACTTTGTGATCTACAAAATGATTATCCATCGATTATTCGTTTTCACGCATTTCCTAAGTATATACTTTATCCAATTGTTCTAAGGGATCAGGATTAAAGTAATGTGGGTACTAATAATATTATAATTAATTATAACAAAATTTATATATTATTTTATGTGGGAATTAATTATTTCATCTTTTATTAGCATTGGATGTATTAAATTTTATATATAGCAAAAGAATGCTACTAAACATAATATGTATTACTTATGCAAGATTTAATTGATAAATAATTTAGTTCCTAATCAATTGTTAAACGACTCTTAAGAGATTAAAAAAGTATTTCACTAGCACCACCACCATCATCATAATAAAATATTTCGTGAAATTTCATTAAGTGAGATATAAGAAAGATAAAGTGTGTGTATACATTACCATTACCTGGAGGAGTTGAAGTGTCTATTTCCCAAAATCCTTTTTAAGTACACTTAATTGAAATAAAAGGAGAAGAAAACGATGAATAAAGCATAACCGTTAATAAGATATACCGTTAGCACCAATGGGGATATACCTCTAAGGGTAAAGAGAACAAATTGAGACGAGTCAAAACCATCAAGCCATTGGGTGTATGTTTTTGTCTTCAGGGACAAGGACGTAGCTATAAGTAGATTTATTGATTCAACAAAATTCAATAGTTTCGATCAAGATATTATATTTTTAATTAAGAAATTTATTTAATATGTAATTAATTTATTAAAAATTGTATAAATTGTAGTTGTATGTAGCTATAAGTCGATTTATCGATTCAACAAAATTCAATAGTTTTGATTCAGATATTATATTTTTGATTGAAAAATTCATTTAATATATAAATAATTTATTAAAAATTGTATAAATTGGAGTTGTTAGAATTCAAAATTATAAATACAAAATTCTAGCTCTTCTTAAATAAAAAAAAACGTTAATTTGAGTCCTAAAAGATAAAATACAATAGAGAATACTTTACTCCTTCATGGAGTTGTAAGTACGCCTAGGTTTCGGGTTTGAGTCCCCTTGCATACGAAGTTGCCTTTATTAGGAAGAGTTTTATCCCCAATATAAACTTTTCAGCATAAATTTAAATTTAATCAAATTTCAATATGAATATTAGACACTGAGTGACGTGAATTTGGATAATACATGATTAGCCCATGCTCCCCATGTCCATCGTTTTCAATTAGGTATAAATTAATATTACTAATATTGTAAAAAATTCTTGCATGCTCTCTTCTATATGACACATTGCCAACTAGTGATCTTTGTGGGAGTGGGAAAAAAGGGCCACGAAAAAGTTCATTAGTGGGCGTTTACCTAATATTCTCCATTTTAAATTATTCCTACTCAATATGAATTTTTATGGAATGATTGAAATTTCTTCATCAAGTCTCGAATTTGAATTTCCAAGAATAAAGGGAATTCTACGAGTATCTTCCTCAAAAATAGGTGAATTCAAATTTAATCAGATTAATGACAGAAATTAAAAAGAATAAAAAATTATGGTACCCCAATATGTTTAAAAAGTAAATAAGGATCTACTATAAATATGCTCCAATTCTTCATGAAATAGTCATCATCCAATCAAGGCAATTATATATATCCCTGCATCATACGTAATTTGTATCGTGTAGGTGCAGGAAGCTGCTGTCGAGCTAGCTTCTTTCCTTCAAGATTTTCATCAGCCAGGTAATTTTATTAAAGCATACACTTTCTGTGGTACTATTCAACAAAAACATAGTCTAAAAAATTTTTATAATATTAAACATGTCACAGTGTTTCTTTTTTATGTATGAAAGAATAAATCTCATTGCATCAGACATGATATTATTTCTTTTTCCTGTAAAGAAAAAATCATCGATCGATAAATTAGTTTATTATGTATATAAAAATGATCATTTCTACTAAAACATAGTACTATTTTCCCCAACTTTTGCTGGTAATAAGTTATCTATAAAGAAGTTATCTACCTATTCGGATTTGATATTTGATATTTAAATTTAGTATATGGAATATACGTTCGATTATCCTCAATTCTCCTACCTAACGTTTCACCCAAAGCAACAGTTTCTTAATTAAGAGACTTTAATGAATTTTGATGGTACATCTGACCAAGCTTGTTGGAGATAACATACATAGTAATTAGTTTTTTAGAATTATTTATTTCATAGATTTAGCTGAAGTTGAAAAAAAATAGTAATTTGTTTTTCCGAATATTGATCAAACACAAATTGTTAATCTCTAAAAGTACTTTTATTTTTAAAGCATTTTTAATTAAAAAATATACTTTTCAAAATAAGTAGATTTTAAAAGTTTGGCCAATTGAACTGATATTTCTTTGTGCACATAATAGCAAGCGGAATCTACTCTTGAAAATGGAAAGCGTGGCAAGATCCGACTGTCTTAAGTACGAGTGCCTGCTTTTTGGTATGTTTTTTTCAACTATTATTATTTGTTCACGTCACAGGTATTTCTCAGATTCTTGCATAGCAAAAGCGTTAATGCATCGAACTATATCTTTATTATCGTTAGATATGGAATGATTTTCTTATCAAAAATATATTTATGTTTTACCAGATATGGATGACACTTTGTATCCTCTTAGCTCAGGTGTCAACTTAGCTTGTAGGAAAAATATAGAAGGTATATTATACTTTATTTTTTCATGTACTAACTGTAAACAACCAAATAAATTATATTTCATGATCAATTAATTATTATATATAATTGTTGGCGGCTAATTAATTAATTAACATTGTTCTTAATTTCCAGATTATATGTTGCATCACCTGAATATTGAAGAAACTGAAGCGCCAAAAATGTGCTTGGACCTATATAAAGAGTATGGCACAACAATGGCAGGATTGAAGGTAAAAAAAAAAATCATGAAATAATTTGCCTTTAAATTAATTAACTTCTCATCTTTTTTTCATATGATTTTAATTTCTATGGTCATATAAATGCGCGCTGTGACATATTTAATTAAGACTGCTAATTAAATATAACTTGATTTTTTTTTTAAATTTCGTGCCCAAATATTCATATTCAGGAGCTAGGATACGAATTTGACAACGACAAGTTTCATGAATTTGTGCATGGAAGATTGCCGTATGAGGTGCTAAAACCTGATCCATTGCTAAGGAACCTACTACTTTCCATGCCACAACGCAAAATTGTACGTGCACTTTTAGCAAAATTATAAAGTTGTTGTTGTGATTTGGGAGGAGCAATTTATATTTTTGCCATTAATAGTAAATTGGGGAATTTTCATAAATGGTTTAGATTTGAAATTTAATAAAGTGAAATAGCTATATTGTACATAATTACACGGCATAACTTTGGCTATGCGACCTGGAGGGGAGGTAGAGGCGAGTGAGATCGAAAAAAGGAGAGAGGCGAATTGTATATGTATATTTGTCAAATTGTATATGTATATCTATCAAATAATTGTATGTGTGTAACTAATATACATATATATTTGTATATCTGGCAACGAGATTGGGAGAGGGAGGAGAAAGACGAGCGAGATCGAGAGAGGGAAGAGGGAGAGAGGCGAATTGTATATGTATATCTGTCGAATTGACTATGTATATCTGTCAAAATAATTGTATATATGCAGTTTGGTATACATATGTAATTGTATATCTGACAAGAAATTGCAGAAAGTGAGAGGAGAGAGGCGAGAGAGAGGAAGACCGGAGAAAGAAAATAGCAACCAAACTCTAACTATAGCAACAAAATCCTAACTATAGCTATTTTTCAAATTATAATTGTATAATGTAAATACATATAATATGTTTATTTAGTTACATTATTTTTCCTAAATTTAATTATTGGTTTGGTGAATTAATCAGATATTCACAAATGGGGATAAAGCACATGCAATTAGAGTGCTGAGCAGGTTGGGTCTGGGAGATTGTTTTGAAGGTATTATCTGCTTTGAAACTCTTAATCCAGCTGCTGATACTGCAACTATTTTATGCAAGCCCTCCCTCAAGGCAATGGAGGCAGCTATTCGAATTGCAAATCTTGATCCAAACAAAACTGTAAGTTGTTAATTATTACCTTCCATCATCATGATATGTAGACATATATTTTCTCCGTTCCAATTTATGTTTTGAGATTCAGACTAATCTATTTTTTATCATAAAATTTTCATATATTTTTTAAATATTTTGAATTATTAATTATTGTGACTTATCATATTTTTTATGTAATTTGAAAATATATAAATTTCATTGCGAAATATTTGAAGATTTCATGCATAATTCTCAGTCAAATTCAAATTGTTTGACTCTCAAAAGCGAAAAGTATCACAATAAATTGAGACATGGGGAGTAGTATTTAGGAATTAGGATACCAAGGTTATTAGCTTTTACAATGATATCAAGTAAATATATGATCATAAATTTATGATTCACTATCACTTATATATTATTAATTTATATAAATATTTAGTAGATTTTTTTATTACTAATATAAAAAAATATGTACAGTATTGTACTTTCTGTAAATCCCTCACTTGCGGATCACCTAAGATATGATGCTGTTGTTATTCTTATAACGAATAAAAGATTTAAGCAAAAAACTATTGTTTCGTTATATGAAATCATGATTTGAAATTTATGAGTTTGTGTAAAAGTATCAAATTTAATATACATTAAAATAACTAGATGTACTTGAACCAGAGTTTACTTGAACATCAACTTATTATATATTGGGAAAAGTACTAGAAACATCTTTCTACTTGATTAATTGAATTTAAATACACTCTTAATCTGGTAACAAGAGTGAAATACACCCTTAAATTCTTGTCATTAACGAGTATTTTTAACACTAGTGATAATTCGGGGTATATTTTAATTTAGTTAATTTTTAAGACTGTCTGATAAAACTAATAATTTGCGTTAAATTTAAGTGTATTTTTTAATAATTTTCTCTAATATATTAGGCTTAAATATACTCTTAACATGATATACTTTCGACCAATCCTTTTTCAGATTTTTTTCGATGATAGCGCTCGAAACATAGCAAGTGGCAAACAAGCTGGACTGCATACCGTTATTGTAAGTTCCACCTTCTTTAATTTTTTAACTCATGATCTATTAAAAGTATACAATTTTTACCATCGATCTATTCATATTTGGGAAAACTAAACTTCAACCTCTTTAAATCAAACTATTTACATTCATATATTTTTTTATATTTTATACTTCATACTATTAAAATTTTACCCCCCCTCCCCAATATTAAAATTTGTATGCTGACGTCAGCACCTGCTTGTATGATATACCAATAGTGTATACATATCGATATGGTATAAATAGATCGACAGAGTATATAACGAATATATTTTCTACTAATTTAGAATTTAATAATTTTTTTATTTGTTTCTTAAAAAAATCTTATATACCAATTTGGTATCAATATATCACCAGAGTATCACAAAGAACTGAGCTCATTTTATATGATACCACTACAGTATATATATATTGCCGCAGTACTGACGATGACGTCAGCACGCGAAATAAAAAGGGGTAAGTGGGTAGAAAGGTATATAGTTTAGGTAATGGGTCCATTAAGGATAAATAATTTCAAATTAGGTCTATTTTACGTACTTTTTCCTTCATATTTTACATCAAACGTACTGAATTCGATTAAATTCTTTAAGTAATGAATGTTTTGGTGCAGGTAGGAAGCTCAAGTTTAGTGGCAGGGGCAGATCACGCCTTGAGAAGCATACACAACATAAGAGAAGCCCTTCCTCACATATGGGAAGAAGAAGGAGATTTACCACACCAAATTATCCAATCCAATGCAGCTGAAGTAACTACTGTAAAAGCATAATTATCAAGACTTTAATTTGATGAAGTAAGCCATTATCTATAGTAACCAATAATGTACGTGTTAATTACTCTAATATAAAAAGAGTTTGAGTTTCTTGCAAATTGTATTTGCTCTTTATTCGTATAAGTAGTAAGTATTTCAATACTAATTAGAAAGACCACAATCAATTTATAGAGATTTTTTTAAAAAAAAAATCTGACATATCATGTTTATTTTTGCCGAGGGGCTTGATTGAACTCCCTCAATAATACTCTCCAGATTCGTGCTTTGTATAAGTGTATGTAACTATATATCATTCCTAACAATTATTGGTTGGACTTTAGCTAAGATTATACACATTCATTTTATATGTATATCAAATTAATTAAAAAATGTGATTACATAAAGGAATTTTTTTTAAAAATGTTGTTTAATAAATTAATTAAAGGAGAATATAACTAAAGGCATATTGTCTTTATTAAAAGGTAATATTTTTTAATATGAAATTGTAAAGGTAAATGACAAGAAAAATAAGTGCAATAAAACAAATCATGGCAAAGGATTTTTGAAATAACAATTTATGATCCTAATTTTCACCATTCAAATATAAAATAATATTTTAATATTCAAATAGGTAGTCTTCATATTCACAAATTACATCTTAAAAAACAAACAAGCCTTTAGATAATCCAAGCTTAATGTTGTTTTAATCTTACAATTGAGTTCCTTGAAGCCAACCATCAAAGCAAACAGTCTTTACGCTTTATGTTCGATGTTTTGCTTAAGAATAAAATAAAACAAAACCAAATATTCTGAACAAGAAAATAAATATATATTGGTAATACTTTTTCGTTTATGTTTACTTGTTATCTTTTATTTTTTCGAGAATTAATTTGACTAGTTTTTACAATTATTATAAATTGAATCATTTTCATATTAGTAATCTATATATCTATCTATACTATATTAAAAACGTAAAGCCCCTTAGAAATATTGTTTGAATTTTTGCCTTCATTAAAAATTTTACCTTTAGATAAAATCATCTTTTCACCTTTTTTTTAAAAATTATTATTTTATTAATTTTTGTAATATTATATGTTAAAATAAATAAAAAGACTCTTAAAAAAGAACTGGAATGAGACAATAGACAAACTATCATTAACTATTTTCGTCAAATTGTTATTTATTGTAATTATATGTTGATATAATTTAATTTTCCTTCCATATTTAGTGTAATTTGACTTTTCTTCCATATTTTAAATGCTGGATTTTTGTAGAATTTGTATCAAAATTTTACATGCAAATCTTTTTGGCTCGATGTCCTACTGCACTTTGTGTAGAACTCCAATTTGAAAGCCATCTCTTAAATGTTTATTTTTATGTAAGAATTCTGCCTAAATTTAAGGAAAACAGCCTAACTAATCGTCATTTTTATAATACATATACTTACTATTTAATTATTTTTATAATATTAACTTCTAAAATATAGGAGGGAAAAAATTAAAGAGTCAATGATATTTAAGAGAATTCATGGAGAATACGAAAATAGATAGGAAAAAAAATAGAAAAAGCCTCTTAAAGTAAAATATATAAAAAGAATTAATGCTTAAGTAAATGTAATTTAATTTAATTTTTTCTGTCTTTATTATTTTTTTATAAATAACCTACTTTTAATATTGTGCCACAAAGCAATTAAGATCAAGCTCTAGCAAAAACAACGGCACATACCACTATAAAAATTTGAAAGACAGTGACATCAACTATGCTTTTTCATAATAAATATATTAATACTCAACAAATATAAATTACACTATTTGATTTTCGAGTAGCCTCTTCATTGTACACTATTTGACTTTCGAGTAGCCTCTTCATTGTATGAGAAATTACTAAAGTACTAGATTGCACCACAGACATATTCATCTATATTGCACCTAACTCCCCAAGAATTCTTTATAATATACACCTCAAGAATTCTTTATAATATAAAATAACTTGTTATCGAAACCAAAACCAACCATGAATATATCATGATCAATTACCCTTCCATAATCATCATGACATAGTCGTTCACCTTTTAAAGGAGAATAAACACCCTCAAACAAAAAAAGAATCAAACAAAATTGAACTTAAATATAAGCTAAATTTAGCTTTAGACAGTAACCTCAATATCATTCTTCAATTTAGGTGGCCTATTTGATTAACACTAACAACATTTTGCTACCCACAAAATATTGAACAAAAACCTACAAAAAGCACCAACTAATAGGAGTAGTAGGTATATCTATCCATATATATATATATATATATATATGATAAAGGAGAGTCAACTGGCAAACTATTGAAAAACCACTGGATAATTTTAAAATAAAGTTAATAAATATTGTATACAATATTTGAATTAAAGGATAGCATGTATTTGAATTTAAAAATACATAAGATTTTAGAAAAAAGTTAAAAAGAAAAGATTCTTATCATATCATCATCATATATATCATATATCATATATTATTAAAAGTGGGAAGCTCCAATCTTTAAAGTTTGGATTACCATATTGTTGCCCCTACACTAATTATAAAATATCTAATTAATAAAATATTTAAAAATAATTTCAAAAGAAAAATTTAATCAGTAAATCTAAATGTATATTTCAGTTATTCTTTTTTTATTTTGTATTATCTCTTGTAAAATAATGCAAATCAATTTAACTTAACAAATAACTTTATTTTTGAATAAGTTTGTCACACTTCAATAAGCATATATATTTCAAAACAGTTTGCACATATGCTATACATGGATCAACATCACATCAAAAAGCATCAACTAACATAGTTTAAGTACCATAATGACATCAAAGCAATTGTCAAGCAACTAAAAATACATAAGTTGTTTAGCAACATCATGGTTTTTGTCTTGTTTTTCACCATGAAAACACATAATCAACACTGTTGGAATGTTATGGAACCCACTTGGATTTGATT
>JAPFFP010000001.1:16119331-16147401 GCA_026153255.1 Solanum medicagineum
AATTGGAATGCCCAGGCAGAATAGTTTTTGCCATTCAATCGAACAAGAAAGTGTTCAGATCTTTCCAAAGACATGATTGAACCAGAAACAAGAACTACGTAATCAAGTCCAGGAAAACTGAATAGATGAACACGAGAAACCAAGAAAAAAAATGCTAAGATCTCAGAATTCCAGCTCTGATACCTTGTGAGAAATAGAGAAAAGAATGAGAAAATTAAATTGAGAGACTTTTGTCCTTGAGAGATACTTCCATTGAATGCTTAATAAATGAGAATGACCCTCCTATATATACAAGTCTTTAAGGGCCATTTCTAGCTGTTTATGGCCGTTGCTACAGTACCGCTATAGTGCCCTGACCATTACTACAGTACCCATAGCCGTTGCTACAGTACTGCTACAGTACTATTCTAACAGTTAGCCATGTACAGCTGTATACAGTCTGTAATTATAGGTGGCAGCCGTATTAATTACACAGCTTCTAGACTAATTGCAGCTAACTTTACCAACTCCTACCGGAAAGAATAATATATTGACATAAAATAGGACAGAGGGGGTAATAAAGTCCAGCAGGACAACATTTGCGTCTCATTTTTAGTTTGTGGATGACAAAAAATTAGGGAGACACTAGGTAGATACCTTGGGACGTGACATTAGAAGGGAATTTCATGATTGGAAGGTGGCTGAGTTTCAAAGATTGCTGGCTTTACTACATAAGCCAATCAATTCGGTTGATAATCCTGATGTTTGGTGGTGGATGGTGGGGGCCTGGCCAGTCAATCCGGTTGATAATCCTGATTTTTGTTAGTGGATGGTGGCGCTTTGGGAATAATGGAGCATTCTCTATGACGTCTTTATATGAGAAACTTTTGGTTAGGAATATGTTTTTCCATGTAATGCAATATAGATTCCAAAGGCGCTGAGAATGTATGCTTTTTCACTTGGCTAGCCATTGGATGGGTGTGATTTTGACAATGAAATTTAATAGAAAAACTTAAGGTTGTCTGCATCAGTTGGTGTTACATGTGTAAAGAGGCAGGGGAGGTCGTTGATCATCTTCGGCTTAATTGCATGATATGAGATTGTGGTAGGATATGTTTGGCTGGTTTGACACTCCAAGGGGAATGCAAAAAACTGTGAAAGAGTTTATGTTTAGTTGGAAGAGCGGGAGGAGGATAAGACGAAGGGCTTAGAACATGGTTCAACTTGTGTTAATGTTGGTTTTTTGGCGAGAGAGAAATAGGAGAGCTTTTAAAGTAGAGTCGAGCTGCTCTTAGTTGAGTAGTAGTCTCTGCTCCCTTATTTTTGTTGGTGCACGTAGATACTTCCTTGTTGTATAGACAATTGGTGGAGTTTGTAGCGAATCATATTTTTGTAGATTCTTTGCCTTTTGCTTATGGCCATTTTTAATGAATGAAAATACATTTACTTGATCAAAATAAATTAAGAAAAAAGGCTGCCTCTTTAGCAACTAGCCATGTATTACTTCAACTTGGAGCTTTAGATTTCCATATTTGTTTTTATGGCCATGGCCTGATCTGTTGCTTTTCTCTAGTTAGCACTCTGTTATGTTACTTGACAGTATACAGGCTCCACTTTGTTCCTTCCTTTTCAGTCTATACTTCTCATTATAGAGCCCTGAAACGCCCAATTACACGGTAAAAATATTCAAAATCCAGCTTTCTGTAAATATTTAACTATTCTAAATAGCAGCAGCTAAAACCTAGAGCTTGCAATCCATGAGGTGCCCTTTATTTGCACGTACGGAACCATCGTCTTTTCCTCGAGCTTTGAGATAGTGAATTAGAGTTCAATGTTACTGTCCAAACAAAGAATGCATTTCCACCCGTACGTTCATAATCCAAATTATTTTATCAGACACTTGCTCTTCTCTACTTTAGACAGAAGAATAAGAGCACAAGTTCTCCCTAGTAGTATACTGCAATATCTCTGTATCTCTTAGAAAATGAGTTTGATAAAGAAATTCTCTAGAATCTTTAAAATGAACATAGTGTTCGTTCTATAAGGCTTCCTTCTTGTTCTCGGTGAAGGAATCGGAGCTGCTATAGAATTAGCATCTTACTCTTTAATGGCAAGCGCAACAATGAGTTTTCCTCTGCTGGAAAGCAGTCCTTCACGGATAGGGTAGCTTACTCCGCTGTTGCTGGTTTAGTAAGCTGTTAAAGCCCGACCTCCTTTTAAGTAAGACCTGGTAGAAGGATTTAATGTTGAAAAACATACGATTTGTTTGCTTGCCTTGTAACTTGTTTTTTGCTCTTCTAAATCGGCCAATGTGTTTATCGTTATGCTAATTTCACGCTAATGGACAACTGGGTGTTTAAGAACTACAGTTATTAGCTAAAAGAGAGTATGGACTATTAGGTGACATTTCATCTACATGGCATGCATTCCGATATATGTGTTGCACATCTATCCATTTTGGTTAAAAAGATTTCTGGTTTCTCCCAAATCTGCATCTTATACAATAGGAGACAGTAAAGATACTTTGTTTTGATTATTATAATCTGAGAGCCTTCCTGTGTTGTTTATTAGAATTACATTTATCCCACCTTGTTAACATGCAATCATTATCTTGTGAATAGATGAGAAAAATTAGACGCAAGTGGTAATCGAAGTGGTAAAATATGAGAGACAAGTTTGCTGTCAGTTCACTTTTCTTTCAAAAATGTCCTTTTTCTTTTCCCTTTTTATTTTTATTTTTTGGGGTTGGGTTGGGATTTTGACATCATTCTCTCAAGAGTAAAGGAGAATATAGGGTTTAAAATTCTTGAGCTAGAATTTGAAGTAGTGCGTGACAAAGACCCTTTTATCTTTTTCTTTCTGTTTTATCTATCCTATGCCTATGCAAGGGCCTCTCTCTTTCTGACGAGGTTGTGGATTTCGACCCATTGATTTTTATCAATTTTGTTTGCTTTTGGTATGAATTCTCTGATATGCTTGTAGATCTTAGCTGCTTTGGACATTGTCCGTCAAGGTGCAGATGTTATGCCGAGAAGTCAGCTTAATCAAGTATTGAACAGTGAACTAGGCGACGATTGGTCGTCGAAGTTGAAGAGTTTCGATTATGAGCCGATGGCAGCTGCCAGTATTGGACAGGTGATTTAGTTTCAACAAAATCACCATGTTGTTTCTCGTGTTTAGTTGTTCGCTTCTAGCCCTACTTTAATCTGCAGATGCTTCTTACTATCATCTTTCTTGTATGAGATGTCTCAGTATGGTCATAACATTTTATTTCACTCAAAAGTTTCCCATACCATTAATTTAGAGAAATACTGGTAACTTGTCATGTTTCTTCAGTCTAGGATTATCAACAGTTGAGCAATTTTTCCTTCAACTTTAGTCATTCTAATATTAATTTGTCTAGTTTAATTTCAAATAAGTTTTATAATATGCTAAGAGAGTGCTTCAATCGGCTTATTTTTAGGTGCCTTTGGCTTTTAAGCACTTTTTAATTTTTGAAGTGTTTGACAAAGATACAAAGTGGTTAAAAGCACACTCTGCTTTAGGCTTAAAAAGTACAAAAATAGCCAAAAGCAAAAAGTAGGTAACTACCTATTTTTGGCTTTAGGCTTTTGACTTTTAAATAACTCAAAAGAAGCTTATCCAAACAGCTCCTAAATCATATAAACAGTTTTAACTTTGCTTTTGAAATCATAACAACCATTTTAAGCAACATCCTTATACTAATATTAGAGCAGCATAAAGTAACTTTTTTATAAAAAGAAAGATCTTCAAGTACTATGTCTACTTTTGCCATACTTGATATAAGTGAAAAGCTTTATATTGGATAAGTGTTGCATTTCTTCTTAAGTGAGTGGTGAAATCTTCTTAATTCACACCAGTTGATCTCATTTGTGCAGTTTAGATTGACTTGTCATCTAAAATATTAATCCCTCCATTTAAAAAAGAATGACCTAGTTTGACTTGGCATGCAGTTTAAGAAAAGAAAGAAGATTTTTCAATCTTGTGGTTCTAAATTAAAGTTATGTTAAATGTACCAAAATGCCCTTTAATCTTGTGATCTTAAACATGTCATGTGGAAGTTGAAATTAAAGTTTTGCCAAAAAAAGAAATAGGTCATTCTTTTTTAAACATACCAAAAAGCAAAGTAGGTCATTCTTTTTTAAACAGGGAGTATTTAACATCATTTAAAATTGCAGTAGACAAAGTAATAATAGGATAAATGGCACTGCCACAAATAAATAAAATACTTTTGGTGTCACTACTCTCAATTTGATGAAAAAACAAGGTACTGTTTTAACATGAAGAGTGGAAAGAATATAGAGGATTTGTACAACCGGTGGAATCAGCTTTGGATTTGAGTTATAGTCGTTGATATTGCATTCTGTTAATGCATATGGTTCTTATACACGCGTAGGATAGGTACTTCTTCATTTTTATTAACTATAATCTAGGAAGAACTTAGAGGGAATTGACCACTTTTAGCTTCTTTGTTTCCCAACATGGACTGCCAAACACCTTTTCCTTAGCGCTGAGGACTTGGGGAATCCTTATTGCAGAACATAAAAAAATTCATAGACTGAAGTAACCCTTTACTTAAAACAAAAAGTTTCATAATCTGGCCGTATTTCATTTTCAATTACTGAATGGTTGTTTCATTGCATAAAAGAATGGTATTTGAAATGATTGAAGAAAACAGAGATTTAGTACATTTGCTTGGAACGTGTTATTCAGTATATAATATGTTCAGTTATCTAGGACTGTGTGTCGGTATTTATAGCTTTTGCCACATGCTTACTACTTCTAAACGGTGTCCAGGTCCACCGGGCTTTCACAAAGGACGGCATGGAGGTTGCTATGAAAATACAGTACCCAGGTGTTGCTGATAGTATTGAGAGTGACATTGAAAATGTGAAACTTCTATTAAATTACACAAACTTAATACCAGAGAAACTGTACCTGGACAATGCTATGAAGGTAAACATATGTGTTTATTTACATATCAATCCCTGCATTATACGTTTCACCCGTGGTTTGTATAATTTAAAAAACAAGGATAAGCTAATGTGACCTATTAGTTCTACTAGTCGTAATGAGGTAGACTTTGGAATGTTTGAAGGTAAATTTATCTGTTTATCAGTTGAAATTCTGGCATTTGACGTGTCTCCTGTTAGAGTGTAACTTATTTTTTAACTTTAGTTGAAAGAGGAGGAATAGAGTGGAAGCCTAAGAGAATGGTCAGATCTATTTGAATTGGTTGGTTACAAATTAAATAAATATGGGAATCAAAATTCAAAGGAGATCTTACCATTCCGTTTCAACCTAAGACTAGTCTGCAAGATGATGGAGTAGGGAGTGAATGACTATCATTTCCTTTTGTTGGGAAGTAGCTGATGAATGCTCACTTAAGGGAAGTGAAAATTCCTCTTCCCTGTCCCCTGACATAATGATAAGTAGCTTAAAGAGGGGGCACTTTTCATACAATGCTACATTTTGGATGAAGTTTCACTGTTGAAGTGCAATTTGGTTTCCAGTTCACATTTGGGAAGTAGTACCCTGCAAAGACACTAATTTGATGACACATGGTTCCATGCTCTTTATGCTGCAACTTTGATGAAACATATTAGTTTTATTTGTCAACCTCAGGTTGCCAAAGAAGAACTTTCTTGTGAATGCGACTATGAACTGGAAGCAAAAAATCAAAAAAGATTTGGCATACTTTTATCTGGCAGAAAGGGATTTTACGTTCCGGTGGTCGTAGATGATTTGTCGAGTAAAAGAGTGCTGACTTCAGAACTTGTTCCTGGTAACTGCTTTTTAAACTTTAGGTTACTTTTGCTCTAGCCATTTCCAATGTTACAGAAATACTACCAAAATAAAGCATTAGAGTTGGTTTCCTTTCATCACCTGATGTATTTGGCGTGGGGTCCATCAGATAATTTGGAGTTCACTCTGTAATTTATAGTGCTCTGATTATCTTCTGTAGGAATTCCAATTGACAAGGTGGCATTACTGGATCAAGAGACTCGGAACTACGTTGGAAGGAAATTACTCGAGCTTACTCTGATGGAGTTGTTTGTCTTTCGCTTCATGCAGGTACTTCGTTCATTACAATACAAAATCAGTGGGTACAATTTTTAGCTATTAGTTCTATGTAAGATCCACGGATACAATTTCCTCCTTGATCTAGCTGTGTATTATTAAGTGATGTAATCCGCCCATTCGCAGTAAGAAAGGTTGCTGAGAGAGTGTTCCAGGGAGGTCCCTGTGGGCCATCTACGGTCTCGATGTTTTACATATTACTCCTTCATTTATGATTTCTTCATGATCTGTACGTGACTTGACAAATATAAGCATACCATGCTATGCTAAACTAAGGAGGTGAGAGAGTATCGCGCTAAGCAAGGGGGAAGATCATCATGCATGGTTCACATTAGCCCCTATCTTAACCCACAACAACAACATCAACATACTCAATGAAATCCCACAAGTGAGGTTTGGGGAGAGTAAAATGTACACAAACCTTTACAACATTACCAATTTCCGTTAAAAAAAATGTACTCAGAAATTACCATTACCTCATGGAGGTAGAGAGTCTGTTTCTGAAAGACTCTAGACTTAAGTACAATGAATCCTGATATAAAGGAGGCAATGAAGAGAATCTATCAAATAACAAGGAAACAGTGCAACGACTACCAAATAGGAGCCAAAACAATAATAAAATTATGTGATAATTCGAAACACAACAAACACATACTTAGGTTATTAAAGACGATAATAAACAATGATAAAAAATAAAAAATAAGAACTACAATAGTACCATTGCAGACACCAGGCACTCTAAGTAAGACAACACCACATTACCTACTAAACTTCTGTTTTAGTACGTATCCTCCACACCTTATTATCTAAGGTCATGTCCTCGTTAACATGAACCAGTATGCCAGTGCCATATCCTGTCTTATCACCTCTCCTCTATACTTCTTCGGCCTATCTCTGCCTCTCCTCATAACCTCTATAACCAACCACCTCTTGCACCTTCTCACTGGTGTGTCTATGCATCTCTTTTTCACATGTTCAAACCATTTCAGTCTTGCTTTTCTCATTTTATCTACCATGGAGGCCACTCCCACCTTATCTCGGATATCCTCATTTTTAATCTTATCGCTCCTAGTATGACCTGGGAGTTCTTGAATAGCTAACACTCGGTCACATACAACAATGTCAATATAACCACCACTCCATAGAACTCACCTTTGAGATCCGGTGATACATTTTTATCATACAAGACTACAGAGGCAAACCTTCACTTCATCCATATCGCACCAATATGATGTGTGATATCATCGCCAATGTCCCCACTTCCCTGGATTATGGACCGAAGATACTTGAATCTATCTCTCTTGGGGATATTTTGTGTGTCAAGTCTCACTTACATGCCTACTCATGCATTGGATCATTGAATTTGCACTTTCACATATTTTGTCTTGGTCTAGCACAACCTGAACCCTTTTGTCTCCACATCTCTAACTTAGCATTAACTCCATTGTGCGACTCATCAATCGGTATTATGTTATCTTCAAATAACATACATAATAACACCTTATCTTGAATGTCTCGCGTCACTAAATCCATCACCAAAGCAAACAGAAATGGACTAAGATTGACCCCTAGTGTAACCCCATGTCCACAAGAAAGTTCTCCAAGTCTCCTCCCATCGTTCTTACCCGCGTTTTAGCTCCTTCGCACATGTTCTTTATTGTAGGCCACCGACATACGTCTTGCCTATAGACATCACCACAGCACTTCCCCTCGGGACTTTATCATAGGCCTTCTCAAGGTCAATGAACATCATATGTAACTCCCTCTTCCTTTGCCGACATTTTTCCATCAGACTCCTCACAAGCTTAGCAAACCTGGTATTATTAGAATAAAATGGGTATAAACCATGAGAGACCAAAGAATACAGGGGGAAAAGAACCCATCTTGAATAAAATCAACTGAAAGGGACTCATTTTGCCCTACATTGAGTTAGGCGAGATCAAAATTGACATATTTACTTGGTTTTAATTAGTATAAGTTTGTTTGAAGGTGGGAAGCTAATCATAGGTTCTTCTCTCCATCGGAACAATAGGGCCTGATCAACCCTTGACACATTTTGGTTCTGATCTTCATCTATACTTTTTTGATGAGAAACGCCTTGAACTTGACTCCCTGCATCGGCACATTGTCATAGAGGCGGTCCATCTAACCTTCAGCGTTGAGACGTTGGTCCCTGTTTGGGCAAGCTCTCCTTTGAGTTGCCGATATCCCTCCTATCCTAATGACAATCAGATGAAGTTGAGCTCTTCAGATGAGCTGCCTGTGACGTGAGTTTCCTTAGCCGAAATAAGTATAATGGAAAAAAATTGGGTTCCAGTCGATGCGCAGACTCCTGTTTTAGGCCAAATCACCAAACCATAA
Source organism: Solanum medicagineum (assembly GCA_026153255.1). Taxonomy (NCBI): domain Eukaryota; kingdom Viridiplantae; phylum Streptophyta; class Magnoliopsida; order Solanales; family Solanaceae; genus Solanum; species Solanum medicagineum. The sequence continues at coordinate 16,127,774 of JAPFFP010000001.1, forward strand.
AAGAAAATACTTATTAAATTGATTACAAGAATACAGCTACAGTAACTATTATCCAAAGAAGCTTAGAAAGTAGTAAGGTGTCTATGGGGACGGTGAATTGACTGATGCTATACGGACGTTGATGGCTTCTGTGGTCGAACGCCCTGACTTGAATCCAAACTGATTGTCTTCTCAACTCACAAGGTTCTTATTTCAACTGCAAGCTTTAGAAATACACTGGGAAACTTTCCCTAAACAATTTTAATTTTGCTATCTCAATGATCTCTGAAATTATAGTCGTCTCATGCTCACTGTTACAATAGTTTACATGGTTCTTTCGATATGTACAACGATACTAGGTTTTAGTAACATGATTTAAATATTGGGTAGGAGCACAGGAAGTGAATAACCAGAATAGGTGAGGAAGCCCTAATATTGTGTATCCCTACCTGAAATCTAAGCTTCCAGCTAAGGACAATATGGAGCTTTCGGAGACTTTTTTTCAGGAAAAGCAAGCACCAACAGAGCTGGTTGTCCATAATTGTCGGTTGGAAGGAGAACTGGACAACAATAGTGATGTTGCCTCAGAAGAACCTCTCCAGGTATGCAATAAGGAGACTGAACTTTCTCTTTTACCTTGGTGTGGGGAGGAGATGACATGCAAGGTCCACAGAAAATAAGATGGTTATGTATCCAGGATGGTTAAGAAATAATGTCTTGAGACTTGGCAGGCAAATAGTAGCTGATCTTCTTGAAGGGGTAGCAGGTAAAAACTTTTGCAGTCTGCATGATACGGAAAGGGCAGAAAGGAGGAGATGCATAGCAAACAGATCCACAGATAGTGCTAACAAAAGGGTTCTAGGGAACTTAAGAAGCTGGTTTTTGATGTTGATTGGTGATATCAAAGAAAGGAACAAAGGGAGGCACCATATGATAGATGACAAATGAAAGTCAGTTGGAATTTGCATGGGTTAACAGTAGGTATATGGAGGGTTGACCTTTGCTGCTTACAACTTGCAAGCGAAGCAAATGGAGAATTGGGACATGACAATCAAAAGGGTAATCTGGGACAAGAGATAGGCAAGTTTTGCATGTTTTAATAACTACAATTCACGGAAGCAACAAGGATTGTTGAAATAGGAAAGCAAATAAAGATACAAATTTAATATTAAATAGGCAATAATTGAAGATACAACTCAATTGCCTCCCTGTAATATGATTCCAATAAGCACCTAAACTATAGAACGTGACACGTTGAATATAAGTTGGGCAGCAATTGAAGAAAGAAATCAATTGCCTCCTTAATTTGGAACCCTAGGATGCTGGGATACCAGCTTTGAAATAGTCATGAGGAGAAGAAGGAATAACCTCAAAAGCCATTTATCTTGGAGGAAGTAGAAGAAGCATTGAGAAGCTATGATGGTGACAAAGCTCCAGCCATCGATAACTATACAATGGCATTTTACCTGTAGTGTTGGTAATTGCAGAGGAGTGTCTGATGAATGTTTTTAGTTGTCAACATGAGAGAGTTGAGAAAAAGCTTCACAGTACTCATACCAAAGAGAAGTGATGCCAAGGAGCTAAAGGTTGATGAGACTATACATTTGGTAAGAGGCATATACCTTTTAGAAATACAATTCCACTACAAGTGCTTTCTTTTGAGGAGCAACTTATTTCCTACTTTGCTTTCAGAAGACTTCTAAGTGTAAGTTTCCTTATTAAGAAACATGTTTTTCATTAGAGCCGTCAATTTGGGCCCGTTGGGCCCCCTGGCTTAACCCTTGAGGTTCGGTTATGATATGATATTAGTATCTTCTTTTTACCTTCAGGTTCGGTTTGTGTTGAAAGAGTCTTTGTTGATAAACTATGTGGTGGTATGGGAATATGGAAGCTACACCTAAGAGAAAAATTGCATGTCTTTTAAGTGTAAATTGCATATATCTATCTTTATATAATCTCTATCACATCAAAAAAGAAGAAACAAAGGAAAAGGAAAAAAAGTACAAGCATAAGAAACTTCATGGCAAAATCTCCCTAATGTTGACTTGTTTGGAGCAGACCGATCCTAACTGGAGCAATTTCCTCTATGATGAGTCTGAAAAAATGATCAATCTCATTGACTTTGGAGCAGCTCGTGACTACCCCAAAAGTTTTGTGGATGATTATCTTAGAATGGTAAGATTTCTTTGCCTACTTGAGTTGCTTTGGAATTTGTTATCATCTATTTACAAGTTATAGCTATGTTTCACTTGACAGCTCAAGGGGAAGCTTTAAATAATTATATGGTTCAGGGAAATGACTAGTGATATGTCTTTGCCCCACTTTGGAACTATCAGATCTACATAAAAACTAGTGCTCAAGTTGTAGTGGTCTTATTTCTTATTTCAACTATTTTACTGGCATTAGAAGTTTGCGTTTCTTTTGTTTTTTTTTTTGTTTTTGGGCCAAGTTCCTCAAAAGATTATGTATGAAGCATTCTTTTATTGTCATAAGTTACCATTACAGTTCTCTAGTAAAAGCATAATCATCTCTCGCAATCTACAAATTTAAGATCCACTTCGACTTTAGCTTTAGGTTGTGATACATGGTTGACATTGAGTCTTTAGACCTAGATAAGCACACTTTTATATTCCATTATTCTTTACTCTGAGATACTTATCTATCAACAAAACCAGGTTTTTGCTTGCGCAAACAATGACCGGGAAGCAGTAATAAAGTTGTCTCAGAGGCTTGGTTTCCTCACAGGAGAAGAATCTGAAATAATGATCGAGACACATGTTCAGGCAGGTTTTGTTGTGGGGTTGCCATTCTCAAAGCCTGGAGGCTATGATTTTCGAGCTAACAATATTACTCAAAGCATTTCAAATCTTGGGGCTACGATGCTGAGGCACAGGCTGACACCACCACCTGAGGAGGCTTACAGTCTTCACCGTAAGCTTTCTGGAGCTTTCCTTGCTTGCATAAAGCTTGGGGCTGTGGTACCATGCAGGGAGATCTTACTTGAAGTGTATGAGAAATATGAGTTTGGCGAACATGATAGTGAGAGATTGGCGAGTGGATCAGAGTCATGATGGAGATCTGTCTTTTGCGTTGTAAACTTTTCGTTGGATTCAAGGATGAAGCAGAAAGTCCTTAAGAACGAGAAAGCTAACTAAAGGCCTGGAACGCATTTAAATGACAGTGTCTGTAGCTCAATTTGCTGTCCCATTGACTGTGCCTCGATTTAGTGCAGCCTATGTTACATCATGTCATGAGTGACGTATATTGATTATGGTCTTTCTAACACAACTTGCTGAAGTTCCGTTCCGGCTTTTCAGGAACTGCGGAGATCTTTTTGGAATTATACAATTTGAAAGGGGGAAGATGTACAAATTTGAGGTTTATGTAATGACTATAGGAAAATTTAAGAAAAATAAGTCTGAAAAATGTGCACTTTAGGCATTTTTTTGTCTTCAATAAAAGTAGTATTAGTTGAATTACCTCAAATGGAATGAATTGCTCAAAAGAAATTGTTCAACTTTAGCCAGATTCCAAAGTCAAAATGCAGAATAATACACTGTTGAGGCCCACATACTGCATTGTCTCCCAGATCCGTTACTGAGTAATAATTTTCCTTCTTTATTATACACTAACATTGATAATTAACTACAAGGGCGCGTGGGGCTTGACAAATGCATATAATGTAACAGCTGGCATCTTTTGATGAGAAGTTGATAATTAAAAGAAACAGCTGCATCTGTGTGCATTTTTCAAACGGTGATTTCGCCACCCCACTTTTTGGATTTTCATTTCGAGAATAGAATTAAAAACTAGCGTAAGTTCATGGAATTTTTAAATATATATATATATATATATATAAAAATTTATTTCGAGAATAAAATTAAAAACTAGCGTCCAGTTTATTGAATTTTTTAATATATATATATAGCATAGGAAAATTTTAATAGCCTCTTCATTGATTAGTTATATCTTTTGTTTGTGTCGAGTTTCGGATGACTATTTTTAACATCTCTGATAATTTGAGGATATATTTTTGTTAAATTAGTCAAGTAGAATAATATTTTTAAGATTATCAATAGTTCGAAAATAAAATTAAAAACTAGCGTCAAGTTGAGGAGATTTTATATATATATATATATATATTAACTGAAAGCACGTTCCATAATAATATGAAATTTTGATTTCTTTTTATTTTCCTTTCGTATGATCTTGGAAATATTCTTGATTCAATTTTTAATTAAATCTATTAGGAGTTTAAGGAATGTTTTGTTTTTTCCAAAAATATACTCCATAGCTAGCAAAATTTGCCATAAGAATTAAAGTGACTGAATTAAGATTTTATAGGAAATAAAAATCCTAGCAATTTTACCTTTTACTATTTCATTCCAAATAAGTATTTTTGATATGTCTTTTATTTCAGATTTTAAAACAATATTTAGAGGCAGTGCTGCTTGTACCCCGATGCTCTATATAAGTAATAAATCCATAGAGTTAGGGCCTATAATGTTCTACACAAATATCTAATCAAGGTGTCGATCCAACTCTTTCCTTAACAGGATCTTGATACTCATCAAGACTTTCCTTCCGTAATGAATCAAATCCAACAGCATAAATAATGTTCGAAGTTCTCCCTCCATGAAGAATCAACTCAATATCTACACTTTGGCTTCCACCGGAGTGCAGAACACAAGGTCTAAGGTCATCGACGAATCCCCAAAAATCGCAAAAACTCAAGAAATTATGGATGGTGATATTTGTTATAGCATAGTTACTGCCTAATTAAGGTTCGATAGATTCTAGTTTGCTACATCTTTCAACAAGGATCTAAGCCCACCGTAGCAACATTGAGGCATTTAAAGCAAGTTTTCATCAACCTACACTAAGGCCAACAAGCTTCATAGTACCAATGATAAGAAACCAATACTAATAATAGAACTACAAAGTAACAACAACGAATCACATGCTTTTAGATACTCGAAAAGGACCTAAAACATGATTATGACCTAAGGTTTATAAATAAGTTACTCAACACTAATATTTCAACTATTCCAACATGTTGGCACACAATCTAGCTCAGTCTAAAGAAAGGAAAGGTGTAACCTTCCAATAGGTCGAATGCATGTGCACCAAATCACTTAGCTGGAGCTTTTTCTTTTCGGATGGCCTCTGAGCACTACCACACAATTAAAATAGAGTCAAAACATCATTACTATCATTTATACACTAAATTTGTAATTTCCAGAGACATCAATTTTAAGGTCTAAAACGGAAAATGTGGGATCCGTATTTGAAATTTTGGAACTTACCCCAAACATCGATCCAAAATAGCACCCCAAGCTCAACTAACAATTAGAAACTCGATTGAAGTCGGAAAACACGAAGAAACATGCAAGCAATGAAATTTCATAATTTAAGTGAAATTAAGAAAAGGGACAACAAATATGTGTAGCAAATTATCAGAAATGGAGCTCCAAAAGCCAAAATCAATCACCACACAACGATTTTGCATAATTCCCCGCAAAACAAGGTCTTGAATCGCTAAAAATGGGTCTATAATGATCCAAAAATCCATTCCCAAAGATGACAAGAAACTCACTTCCAAAATCACAAAACTAGTAACTAAAAATCACATAATTACTGCAAAGCAAGCTTCTAACTATGTTTCCGAGCACTCAAACGAATTTCCTCAAAATTTTCTTGAAGTTAGTCCTTTGAATCATTCAGTTTGAACTTAGAATGAGGAATTTATCATTCTTGAAAATTTTTTGGAACAAAAAATTACCTGTTGGGACCTTGTGGCCCATGATGTTACCAATGTTGTGAAAGCTTTTTTCTGTGGTCAGTGTTTATCAAGGTATGTGACTCACACAAACTTGGTGCTACTATCAAAGAAAGAAGAGGTGCAAACATTTTCTGTTTTAAGGCCAATCAATTTGAGTAATTTTATAGACAAAGTTATCTCTAGAGTTCTGCGTGAGAGATTACTCATTGTACTGCCTAAGATAATATCCCCAAATCAGGCAGGCTTTGTAAAAGGCAGAAGTATCTTAGAGAATGTACTTCTTGCCCAGGAGATCATTGAGGATATAAACAAAAGGAATAAGCACATCAATGTTGTGGTGAAGTTGGATATGACTAAGACATATGATAGAGTGTCATGGATCTTTCTAACAAAAGTGCTGAGGAAATTTGGTTGTGGAGAAATGGTGATAGACATGGTTTGGAGGCTAATTTCGAATAACTGGTACTCAGTATGTATTAATGGGCAGACTCATGGGTTATTTCAATCTACTAGGGGCATAAAGCAAGGGAATCCTATTTCTCCTACTCTATTCGTCATTGCAGCAGAGGTGTTAAGTAGAGCGTTGAATAACTTACACACAGATAGCCAGTACAAAGGGTATAGCTTGCCAAAGTGGAGTTCGAAAATTAATCATCTGTCTTATGCAGATGATACCATTCTTTTCTGCTCTGGGGATAGGACGTCTGTCATCAAAATGATGAATGTTTTAAGGGATTATAAGGCAGTGTCTGGTCAACTAATTAACAAAGCTAAAAGTTATTTCTTCTTGCATGAAAAAACACCTCGCATCTATTCAATCAGGCGCAGAAAGTTAACAGGAATAAGGCTGGGGGATTATCCCCTAACTTATTTTGAGGGATTAATGAGAAAAGTAGTTAGGATGATTCTATCTTGGAAAAACAGGTTCCTATCTCTAGGGGGCAGACTCATACTCATCAGGCATGTGCTTCAATCAATGCTCATCTCTCTACTAACTGCTCTCACACCTCCCTCAGGGGTGATACAAAAGCTACATCTGACATTTGCCAAGTTTTTCTGGGGAATCACTTCTATTAAAAAAAGGAAGCATTGAGTGGCCTGGGACAACATGTGCTATACTACTGATAAAGGAGGGTTGGGTATTAGATCATTAACAGAAATTAATAGAGCTTTGCACGCAAAGCTCTAGTGGAGTTGTAGAATATCTACAACATCTCTATGGGCAACATACATGGGGAATAAGTACTGCAAAAAGCTACATCCCCTTCTTGCTAAAAAGTACTGGAGCTTCACAAGCATGGAGGAGTATGGTCAGAATTAGGGATGAAGTAGAACCATTTATATGGTGGCAGATTAAATTAGGTAATTCCAGTTTCTAGTTTGACAGGACCAGGCTTGGTGCTTTATATTATACAGAGGCTGAATCAACAGAGGAGGAGGAAGTGGAGGTCAAGGAGTTTGTCAGGGGAGGAGAATGGGATGAATCTACAATGCTGCCAATGTTTCTTCTGAGATGCAAGATCTTATCCTCACTAATGGTAGGCCTCCAGGTGGGAATAAATTAGATAAAGCTTGGTGGATAGCCAGTAAAATAGGTGAATTTACAACTAAATCAGCTTTCCTAATAAGGTCTCATTATTCATGTGGAGGATATTGCAAGGAAGAATCCCAACTGATGATAATTTGAGGAGGTGTAGAATTCATATAGTCTCCAAGTGTGGATATTATAACATAAGGTGTGAGGAGACAACTAATCATTTATTCCTAATTGTCCCTATAACCCAAAAAGCTGTGGAAACATTTTGTCTTGTGCAAGTTATAGGGTAGAAGAAGGACAACATGGGACATTTTTGCACAGGTGGTGGGTAGCAATGGAAGACAACAGGCCGAAGGATATCTTAATAGGCATCCCTTCTATCCTTATATAGGAGCTATGGAAAAGAAGAAATGCAATTAAACATGGGAAATTAATCACATACTCTACTTTGCTGGAAAGATGTGAGTTTGTTGTTCATCAAATGTGCAAGATGAAATACACAAAATGGTTGACCTTACCCAAACAATAGGATGAAAGTTTGATATTAATGCAGAGGTTCTGGAAAAACCTATTCTATAAGATGGTTATTTGGCAATATCCTGAGGATGAATGAGTGAAGTGTAATACTGATGGGATGAGCGAATGTAACCCAGGCATAAGTACATATGCCTTCTGTGTAAGGGATAGAAATGGTAATGTACTGTATGCAGAAGCTTGTAATATTGGGCTAGCAACAAATGTTGTGGCTGAAGCCACAGCAGTGTTGAAAGCCATCCAGTATGAAAAACAGGCTAAGTTTCCTAAAATGGTCCTGGAATCAGACTCTGTCAGTGTTATTAAGTTCTTAAAAGGGGATTGGAGAGTCCCATGAGAGCTAATGGAGATATAGAGGACATTCTAGCACTATCTCAAGAAATGATTGTTCACTATGTTCATATCTACAGGGAGCGCAATCAATTGGCTGATGCATTAGTTGACAGTATAATCAGTCAATCACAGAAAATGCAATGCAAGGAATTCAATCAAATGCCTAGTGTAGCTAGGAGAATATGTAATATGGATAAGGCACAAGTTCCAACAATCAGAATAAAACAAGACATATTGAAGACATTCACATTTAAGCTGATTACCGGAATAATGTTTAGAGCACTGACAAGATACAGTTTACATGAGATGAGCGAGTTTATGCTCTTTATATTTACAATCATTTACACAAAAATCACAGCTAAATTACTAAGGATTAGTAGGTGTGGGAGAAAAATGTTGTGTTACATACATACAGTGCATCCATACAAAAAGAGGAGCCACAGCACCGCAAAAGGATCAACAAGGTCATGGTATTTCAGGCGGCGTTCCTAAGGACCCAAAACTCCACCAGATGCTGACAGATTCATAAGAGAAACATGTAAATATACAGATAGAGGAAAACGGGAAAAGATGATGAGATAGAGCCTAAACATATCAACTCTCAGGACAAAACAAAATCATTTTTTCAGAAAATGAGAGGAAGGCCATGACAGATTTGCACAATAGACACTGCGACGAAGAAGAAATCAATAAGGCAGTCACAACAATCGAAGTAGAGCAAGAGGAAATCACTTACAAGCTTATGATGAAGATGCACAGAATCAGAAATCCAAGAGCTCAGACATGAGAAGGAAACATCTTGCTGAAGATGAAGTTGAACGGATACATTGGGAAAATGAAGAGGCGAAATGGGGAAATATGTTGGTCCTGAGAGTTGGGCCTCCGGGTCAATGTAATAGATTTTTTCAGTCCAATAAATAAAATGGGCTTTAAGCCCCTAATAAATTAAAAAAATATATATGATGAATTGATAAAAGTACTACATTTGACCTCTACGATTGCGGTGAACAATATCCCTTAATCGTGGAGTACAGGCAAAATGACCTCTGCGAACGTCGAAGGTCCTGTATGAATGTGGAAAGTATGCTACCAAACTTTCGCGAATGCGTGATTGCGAACACTGATAATGCTAACCTCCGCGAATGCGCCAAAAGCCCACAATTGTGGAGTAAAAGTTTGTTGCACTAGATATTATCTAAAAGATGATATGCACCAAGTTTCCCAAATTCTCGATAAAGTGTTCAACATAAATAGACTATGCTACCCTATTAAATTTGGCATTCTACACTTAATAGCACAACTGAAATTTTCATATGAAGTCATTCCAATTGAATATGTGTCCCACTACCATGGTCATTTTTAGTCAAATTCTACCGAGGGGCTCGAGATGAGTTCGCAAGCCTTGAAAACTAAATGAAAGGTCGTTACGGACCAAACTCGACATTTTGAAGCTAACTACACTATCAAAATTTCCATTTGAACATGTTTTCCAAGAATATTAACCAAAGTTAACTATTGGCCAGTTTTAAAGACTAAAATGCAAAACTCGATACAAACTCACATTAAAGGCTTCGATAATTGAGGTGACCATGCTTTTAGCCAAATTTGATAATTTTAGAGCTAATGGAACTGTTACAATTCTGTTCAAAGGCCATTTACTTGCATTTATATTATAGTCAAACTTTTCAAACTATAAGATCTTCCAAAAGACGAAAAATTGCACAACATTCAAATGAACAATTAGGCGATCGAGCAACCAGTACTGGCAGGTCATAAATGACTTATAATTACTATAGGAACGCTCCAAATGATAGAATGGCACAATATAAGCAAAATGACCCAAATGCTCATTACAACATTCATTACTAAGAGAATTTTCATTTGTGAAAGTAAAGATAAAGTCATACCTGAGGACTCAAATAAGCGGGGAACTGCTGTCTCATCTTCTTGCCGATCTCCTAAGTAACCTCCTCAATTTGAAGGTGTCGCCACAAGACCTTAAATACTTGGATTAATCTAGAATGAAGCTGGCAAGATATCTCTAGATAAAATAGTAATCGACTCCTCAACAAAAGTCAAAAGATCATCCAACTCAAAAAAATTATACTAGAGTATGTAGGGCTCATCTGGGATATACTAACGCAACACAGAAACATGGAAAATTGACTGTGTAGCCAAAAGTGTTGGAGGTAGGGCTAACTTATAAGATACCTCACCAACTCACCTCAAAATCTTGAGAGGCCAATTTACGTGAGGCTATACTTGCCTTGCCTTTTGAATCTCATTATGCCCATCATAGGTGACACTCGTAAGAACGCCTGATCTCCAAGCTCAAAGCACAAAAGTCGGCGCTAGTGATCAGCATAACTCTGGTGTCTATTCTGAACTATTCTCCATCTATCTTGAATAAGCCTGAGCCTGACTAAAGCATCCTGAAGCAAATTCGTACCATACGACCCAGGCTTTGAAGCCTTGAACCACCGAGTTGGAGAGCAACAATGCCTACCATATAAGGCCTCAAATTGCGTCATCTGAATACTAGAGTGATAGCTGTTTACGCGAACTCTGCCAAAGGCAAGTAATACTCCCAATAACCTCTTCTAACACTTAAGCCCGTAACATATCCTCCAAAACCTTAATGTGTTCTCCAACTAACCATCGGTATGCGGATGGAAAGTAGTATTAAGATCAATTCGGGTGCCCAACTCTCTCTGAAAGTCTTTTTAGAAGCTAGAAATGAACTGAGATCTAATATAACAAACATTGGTACCCTATGATATCAAAACACCTCTCATACATAAAGACAGGATAACTGCTCTGCACTAAAGGTAGATTGAACTGTCAAAAAGTGTGTTGACTTGGTCAATCGATCAACAATGACCCAAATACTATTATTACCCCTAGGTGTCCAAGGCAACTCCATCAGAAAGTCCATGGATATATGCTCCCATTTCCACTCAAGAATGGGTAATTTTTGAAACATCCCACCAGGCTTCTAATGCTTAACCTTCACCTGTTGGCAACTCAGACAACAAAACACATACTCAACTATATCTCTCCTCATTCCATATCGCTAGTAATGCTACCATAAGTACCAATACATCTTCGCGATGCCCAGATAAATAGAGTGGTCGGAATCATGGTCCTTGTGAAGGATCAATAAACAAAGTTTCCAACTCTAGGAACGCATAGACAACCATCAAAGCATAGTATCCTATCTGAATCTATAGAAGCCTGACCACCCTCGCCTCACAAGAGTAGCTCTCTAAGTCTACCAAAATCTCTCTTCAAATTGTTAGCCACAAATTTGATCCATTAGAGATGATCATCATTTTTAAAATATGTAATTTTGATAGATCACATAAAAAATTTAAGACACACGTTTGTATACAATTTATACAATATCGATACATAATTACATACTATTTATATAATATTGATATATACTTATACATAATTTATATAATACTGCTATATTACATAACTATCTATACAATATTGATATACTTTTATATAGTTGTATACATAATCGATACATGATTGAGATATTTAATTATCAAAATATACCAATTATTTCAAATTTTTCTTGTCCTCTCAATTCTAATGTTTACCTGACCAATAACGCATATTCTTTCTAATGGCATGCACATCACCTCTTGTTTCATATAAAGAATTTAAGATATTTTTAATCATATTCAAGAGTAATGGTATTTATTTTTCATATATTTTTCTTACTATAATAAATTATTTATTAAAAAAAATAGAAGGACAATAAATTCTCCTAATTTATAGGAAAAAGCTCATAAATACCACTCTTCCATCTTTGGGTCTAAAAATACCTCTAAGAATTATTCTAAGTTCAAACATACCCTTTAATTTAACAAAAATAGTCAAGTCAACTTTAAAGCCATGTGATATTTTTTAATGGCTTAACTCATATGCAGTCTCTTAAAATTATCCGCATATTTCACTTAGACACCTTAACTTAGCTCGGTACCTTTGAACACTTTAATCTTAAAGAATTTATACCTATTTGACACAAAATCACAATCAATAAAAAGACACACATGCATGTATCTCAAGCGTATACACAGAGAAAGATGACCAATTAAATTATGACACGTGGATATTGAATTTATTTTTAAAAAATGCTAAAAGGAATTATAAGAAAACAAAAAATAAAAATATGTAAGAAAATAAAAAAATTATACATGAATTAACCCACCCCATCCTTCTTCTTCTCCAACAAATCTTAATTTTCTTTCCACTGTGCAACATTTCAATCGCCAGTCATCTCCACCCTTCGTCTTCTTCTCCGTCAGATTTTATTTTTCACTCCACTAGACTACTATACCTCTACCATTATTAAATCATAGCCTCCAACCATCTCTTTCACCTCCACACATTGTCTTCAACTTCTTTGCAGTAGCACTTATTTATCACAATTACGTGAAAAAATAACGACTTTTATCAAAAAAGAATAATTAATTTATATTTTTTCAATCGAAAACAATGCAGTTTCACCGAAATATTTGAAACTTCATTAGATCTACACATAAAAAAAGGAAAAAAAAAAGCAAATAAGAACCAAAGAGGGTGAGAGAAAGATAGAGAGAAAGGTGGACGTGTTGGTTGGGGTTTTGGGTTGTGGTTTGAAGGTCGTTTTGGTGGAAGGTCGAGGAGAGAATAGTGTTTTATGGTGGATTTGGGTGGAGGAGTTTGGGATTTTACTGAAATGGGTAAGGAAAATGAACAGTGGTGGTTCTGAAGAAGTTTTTGGTGGCGAAGAGAAGAGAATGACTTGCTGGAAAGTGAGAGATGGCTGGAATTAGAGTACTGATGGAGCTGTTGCAGTGGGATGGGGAGAAGAAGACGATGATTATTTTTTTTTAATAATAATAATCATTTAAGTATCATTTATTAATTTACTACGGAGCGTTATTCGGACCCAATAAATATGTTTGATTATTTTGACACTTTTATTCATATGATTAAATTTTAAATTTAAAATAAAATATTTTATCGTTTTAATTTGTTTGTGTTTTTTTAGTTAGTTTACAAAAAATGTTTTTTCTCTCTCTTTCTTTTCTTGATAACTTTTAAAATTTAACTTTACACATGACATGTAATTATAAGGCAAAAAAATATTTTTTTAATATTTAAGTCAAATAATTTGACATATATTTAATTTAAGATACAAAATGTATAAGGTTTGTTAATTCTTTGGTCAAATTAAATAGAAACAAGTAACTAAAATGGAGATAATATTAGTTTGGTTAAAAAGTTAATCCAAGCACTTGGGTCCAAAATATTTTTTTGTGTGTGTGTTGATTTTTTTTTTTTGTCTTGATTTATGACAAAAATTTAAGTTACAAATTATTGCAACTTTTTAGGTTAATCTTAAGTAATATATGTTATTTACTTTGTTCTCATTTATGGTTTGCATATAAAATTTTGAGATCATTTGGATTTTTGATTAAGTAATTAATTGTTATAAGTGGGTTCCACTATTGTTGATATGTAAAAATGGAAGAAAATAAAAAGGTTGCTGCCAAAAGCATTTTTCTATATTTGAGTCAAATAATTTGATATATATTTAATTTAAGAGTACAAAACGTATAAATTTTGTTAATTAATATTGTACAATCATCATTAATAGTAGTTAAAGAAATAATCAATAGAAACAATATAAAATCAAGTAGCTAAAGCAAGTACATCAATCGCCAGCCACACGCCTAAGGAAGACTTAATTTATCATAATTTTAATATTTATATGAATTAAAATAATTTATTGGGACATTACTCACTTGGTTTCAATTGAATTGTTTGTTATATTATTTTATTAAATTATATTTATTAATTATTTAATTAAAGTAAAAATAATTTATGTTATTATTATAATTTAAATATTTAGAAAGCCTAAATTTTGACAAAAAATTGTTTGAAGGAGTAAAGATTAACTGAGGAACCACAAGAAATATAAAAGGGGAGAAAGAGATTAAGAAAATAAGGGGACCCACAGGAAATAATAAAAACGGAAGAGGGAGTTCAAGATAATGGGGGTTTCACGTGGGGCCAAAGAAGGGACACGTGGCGGCTTAATGTGGGTTTCATGGTAAAATAAAGCTCACACTTATATATAATAATAATGATGATGAAGTTTATAAGTTGAAAAAAAGAATATTATTTATTATGACTTACGCGCTCAAGGGAAATGAGACACATGTTATCATTTTGTGTCTAATAGAAATCACTTTTGAATATATAACGTGTTTAATAGCTATAAGATCTGGATTAAGATGTCATGAACAACTTTAAGGAGTCATATATAACTTAAGTCTTTCTTAATTGGACATTATAAGTCATGTGATATTTTTCTATAGATTAGGGGTATTTAGCATGTGGCTGAAAAAAATGAAAAAATAAAATTTCTTTGGGTTTATTTCAAGGGAAAAGTACATAAAATAGATTTGATTCGAGGTTATTTATCCTTAATAGGCCCAAGTCAAATTATTTATCCTTAATAGATTCATGATCCTTAACACTTTTTATTTCGTATCTGACGTCAGCATAAATACTATGAAATATACTCCGACAATATATATATATATATATGTACCATATCGGTATCATATAGAATAAGTTCAATCCTCTGTGATACTCAGGCGGTATATATATATTCAATTAGTATCATATAGGATTATGTTTTTTTTAAGAAATAACGAAGAAACAAATAAAAAATTTATTAAACTCTAAATTAGTAAAACATATATTCGTTGTGATATTCCATCGGTATATTTATACCATATCGGTATCGTATAAGACTAAAAAATTATTAAAATTATAAAATTATTTATTAAACTCTAAATTAGTAGAAAATATATTCTCGCGATACTCCGTCGGTATATTGATATTCTATTGGTATTATATAGTTTTAAGTTTTTCTTTTAATAAATAAAATTGTTATGAAAAAAATTATTAAAATTATAAATTTATTTATTAAATTCTAAATTAGTAGAAAATATATCTTTTGTGATACTCTATCGGTATATTGATACTATATCAGTATCATATAGACTTGAATTTAATCTTTTGTGATACTCTGTTGATATATCATATAAGGTGATGTTAACGTCTGTGTGATATCAGCATGTAAATTTTAATATTAGGGAGAATAATTTTAATAATATAACGGTATAAAATATAAAGGATTATACGGGGATAAGCTTACATTTCCCTTTTTTCAATTATAAGATATTTTTGACATTATGAAAAAATATTGAAACATATTTTGCAGAAAAATTACACTGTGTTTAGATTAGAGTACAGGAGGTCTGGTGCAAAACCCAGGAAATGGAGGATGTTGCTCCAGGAGAGGAGAAATCAGTTATGGAGTATTTGAGGAAAGAAGTCCCCGATTGGGACGATGAAGTGAAGTGCACTGTGAGGTTCAAGGCGTTCAGCGGTCAGAGAACTGATTGGGAACCCCTTTATGTTTTCTGGAGGGATTTGATTCTCAAAGTGGCTCGACATCTTCACATCTTCATCGTTCATCCTTCTCAGGTTTCTCCTTTTTTTACTTTCCACTTTCCCTTCTACAATTTCTGATGACAAGAATTGACCCTTTTTGTATTGTGAATGGAAGGTAAAGACTTGGTTCAACAGAGGAGGTCTCGTCCCTTTGTGCCTTGATCAAGTACTGGTACGTGCCACATTGTAGGAAGTTTCAAATTGTTTTGGTGGGCTTGGAAATGTACTGTGTAAAGATATACTTGTTTAAGTTAGCTTGTGATTTTAGCAGTCACTTGAAATTAATTAACATATGCTCAAGTTTGAGTCTTTAATACAACCATAACAACATACTAAGTGACTCCTGCAAGTGGGGTCTGAACTAGGTAAAATGTATGCAAACCTTTATCACTACCTCACAGAGACAGAGAGATTGTTTCCGGAAACCCTCGTCTCAAGAATCAAGCCCCAAAAGCAGAAAGTTTGAGTCTTTAATGTGTGTTTTAAATAATGTGTTAATATTTGACTCAAAAGATAAAAAGATAAAACTAGGGCAATTCATGGAATCCAATAGTATTCTCTCCAATGTCGAGAAAGATTTCCTCAATCAAGGCACATTATTGAAGAATCTGGAGTCTCTGGAGAATAACTAAGTTGTGTGAGTGATTCATAATTAGGCATAAAAGATTGAAGAACTTCAACCTGACTACGCAAAAGAAAGAATCTCCAATAAATTCTGACAAGTGGAATTGAAAAGTCATTTTCTGCATTACTGAAACAATACAATAAGAACAACAACATACCCAGTAGAATCTCACAAGTGGGGTCTGGGGAAGGTTGAATGTACGTAGACCTTACCACTACCTTATAGAGGTAGAGAGACTGTTTCCGGGATAATTATAGAAGACTGGGTGCCAACAACAACCAAATATAGTCCCACAAGTGGGGTCTGGGGAGAGTGGTGTGTATGCAGCCTTACCCCTACCTTGTGAGGGTAGAGAGGTGAATTCCTATAGACCATCAACTCAAGTAAACGAGGGTTCTAAACTAGAGGCCAAAAAAAGTGACATTTTTCCATTTATTAAAGCATGGGTGTATAGATTATCTAGTACATCTATTGGTGGGAGAATATAGAAATCTGGTGAAACTATTGAAGTGTGTGCAACTTGGTGCTTAATACAGGCTAAAAGCGTAGTATTAGGACTTCGGGGAATGGTCACAAAGGAGGATGGAAGGAACTTCGTGATAATAGATAAAGTTAGCCTCAGCGCTTGTGCTAGAAGAGGAAGTCTTTGCTATAGAGCAATGAGTGATGGAAAACTTTCTTTGAGACCTCTATCAGAAGGAAAAGAAGATGGTAACATTAGGAGAAGAGTATCTGGTCAAACTATGGGAAGCTCAACTGCCTGATAGAAAGGATATTGATTCCCAATTGGAAGTTGTGATTCCTCTATTCTGGTTACTCAGTTAATCTAAGCATGGAAGTGAATGAGATCTATAATATCCCCAATGAAGGTTCTAATAATTTTATCACAATCAGCTTCGATTTATCAGGGGCCTGCTTCTGTCTTGAATTTAAAGAAAAGAAAAAGAAGTATCTGGGCAAAGTACTTATTAAAACATCCTAAATTGTAGGAAATGTAAATTTTTGAAATGAAAGACCTGAAGGATTATTGATTGACTTGAAGAAGATGCACATATCTGGAAGGAAGTTAGCAGCAAAAGATTACTCATTTTGCGGAATAGTGGATAAGAACCTAGGGAGATGTACTTTATTTATTGATACTGATGAAGCTGAGGAACAGGAAGCAAACTGTAGCTGCAGATTAAGTGGATGTATCAAGGCTAAATGCCACAGTGACACTGAAACTAAAATTTCATTTGCATCACTGCTCTTACTTGTTAATGGCAGAAACTTATACCATGCAAATATGGAAAGAGTCAGGTATCCCTGTAATTAGGTAATTAGGAGATTTTACAGGAATGCAATTATTTCCTTCATTTCTTTCCTCACTTATATTTCTTTGTGAAGGTTATTTAAACCCTAATGGCTTAAGGAAATAATCAAAGAACCTATTCACGAATTCTCTTCTTCTATTCTTGTTTCTCATTATCGATGCTTGACCACTTAGAACTACTGATATGAACATGAAATAATTGTATTTAATGCCTGATTCAGATTGGAATCAATTAAAGTATATTGGACAAGACTTAGGCAAGCTCATTAAAATGCAAATTTGAAAGAGCTGATAAGAAGGTTAACATAGGAAGAGCAAGAAAGAACAGTTAAGAAGTTTCTGCTCTACATAAAGAAAACCAAGAAATGATGCTTGTCTCGGATTGCTGGATGGAGGAATGAAGTTCACTATAAATTAGGTGAACACAATGAATTGTTCTAACAGGTTTGTTTTCTGTGAGGATAGAAGGGATCTTTCATTAGTCTATCTGGGTTCTTTCCTCTTCTTTTAGTATACTCTGTTGTATGTGGGTTTACCCTGCCTTTTGTTCTTTCTGATACAATCTCCTTTGCTGGAAAATATATCAAAATTACGTTAATTGAACAGTATCATTAATCATCTACAAGAGATTGTAAGAAAATTATCTTAAAATCTAATGAGTTGAATCAGTTTACCAATTTTACATGTGAAGTTTAATGATTAATCTGGAATTAAATTCTTTCCTGCCCCATGCATTTGTATGTCCATACAATGCATCAGCCTGAGGCATGATAATACTGGTCTTTACTTAGCTTGAAATGAATGCTATTGTTCTTTACTGAGCTTGAAATGAATGCTCTTGTTCTTTACATAGCTTGAAATGAATGCTGCTGGTGAACTATTGCTGAATGTGGGAGTAGCTGATCCAGCTAGTGGTTGGGTTTCTCAAATTTTCCGGAGAGTGGTTCATTTGGGAGGTCTTCTGAGACCTTCTACTCAAGAAAAGCTTGCCGAAGACTATTACATAATTCCTGTGTTACTGAAGGTAATTGTTTCTTGTTCTTAAATTAATCATTAGTAATTATTCTTCTTTATATACCGTTTTGAAGGGGATGTCATCAATACCAAACTGATCCTTTCAAAAAGCCCAAGTGAAACTAGAACTGTTAATTAGAAAGTAGGCTAGTAGAATTATGAATGGCCTTATCTCAAGCATTGCCTATCTCAGACAGTCTATGACTAATTTCTCTATTCATGCTGTTATAGCCGTCTTTGTTCTTGCTTTCTTTTTCTGCTTTCGTCGGTTACTGTTCGTCTTTTCGTTTTTTCCCTCCTTTCCTGTGGCTTTCCTTAATTTGTTTCTTGGCTTTATTTCCTCTACTTCCCTTTTGAGATAGCCCTAGTAATCATTTCATTTTACTTATCTTAAATGATTATTGGATTTTCTAATCTTTCAACCTGCCACCCCAAAAAAACTAAACTAGGAAAAGGCTCTTCAAGTAGTCCAAGTGTTATCTGAAAGACACTGGACGGCTTCATGTGTGATTACATGGAGGAAGTTCCAGGAGATTTCTGGTGGATTGAAGGAAGCTCATGCAGTCTTGAATCACTTGTGTGACCACGGGAAAGCAAAGTACCTTGTAACAACCAAGAAAGACTTAATGGAGGTAATGTTAGTTGGAGTATTGCTTTCCATTTACATTTCATGTATCAATACTGTGTTTGATTACACAAAGGGTGCTGAAAGGGTGAATGAAAGAGAAACTCATCACTTCCTATTGAAGGACTTGACATCATTTATAGCTAGTTACTTAGTACAATTGGAAGGGAAATAAAAGAGACATGTTTTTCTCTCCATTTTCGTAGTTGATACCACCGCTCAGTATTTACTTCCCCTCTTCTTTTACTTTCATATAAAGCAAGTGAATTTCCTTTTTGAATTTTTTTTTTTTTTTTTTTTTTTTTTTTTTTTTTTTTTTTTTTTTTTTTTTTTTTTTATTTTTTTTTTTTTTTTTTT
>JAPFFP010000001.1:16156921-16167611 GCA_026153255.1 Solanum medicagineum
TTTTCGACTTAATATATACATACTATTTTCATAATAAGGTACTTAAAAGTATACGAAAATAAATCCATTTATATAAAATATCTTATTATAAAAAAAAGTTTAGAAAATTAGGAGTAACTTACAATGAACTTGTCGAAATTCCCCGCAATAAACCACCTCCCTTCAACTTACTAAAACTCTCCAAACTTATTATTATTACTATTATTTTCCTTGTGTGCTAGATACTTTAAATGAGCAGCAATATGTTGCTATATATAGAGGGAATTACGGGAGTGTTGGCAAGTGGAAAGACCACCTAGGAATAAAGAATAGGTGACCTAACATCAATAATTACTATAAAAATTTAAAAGCCACACTCTCTAATAATTGACATAAAACAATTGAAAGGTGCGGCACTAGCAATCCGTCTTTATCTTCTTTTTTTTTATTATTATATTATTATTTTTTTCAATAGGTCATCACATTGGCGATGAAGGGTTAAAGCTTTCTTGCAGAGAACATCAAGAGCTTAGTGCACGGAGCTCTCTTTACACATCTTCCTTCATTTGGAATAACTCTTTCTATCTTTTGTTCCATATCTTCCTATAGCATTGTCAAACTCAGTAGAAAATCTTGTCAAGGAGTAAGAACAACTTATAACATGAGTAATGTTTAACTTGGTAAATCTTCATCGACATTTTTTCTTTTCCAACTTTTACCTTGATTACAAGTGGTAGCAAACATTTCAATATCTTTAATGATTCTTGTATTAATGGTTCTGAAAAATATTGAAGTGCATAACTATAACTTTACTGAAGTACCAAACACATGACAAATCAACAGGAATTCTACTGTAATCTCCTACAAAGTTTTGCATTTGAGTCGTTCTATTTCTAAAACGAACTATTTCAAGCAACCTTTAAATTCAATTTTGACAGTAGAAAGAATCTCATTTTCAAATATTTGAAATATCAATATTTCCATTGTAAGCACATAAACTACTCTCTTATACGTAATTCAAGGATCATGAACCAAGGTCATTAGCTCGAGGAAGCTTCTAACTATGATAAACTCTATTATCTGACGCTTGAAACGAACATAATCAGTTCAATTCCTAATGTTGTCACACCGGCTACACAAAAAGGATTCGAGGAATTGCGTTTCTGCAAAAATGTTGATATGAGCATCTACTGTAGCGCTAAGCTAGTGAACTAAAGTTAAAATAGACTCCATAAGCCCCTAAAAAGAAAAAAGAGAAGGAATTCACTCCTGGAAAATAATGTAATAACCACGTTTTAGGGACACATGCCTAGAACGTTCTTCTGAAAATCTATGGGAAGTCGAGACCATCAACCAAGAACACCCTCTTTCAAACATTCAGCAACCACGAATTTCAGCTGACGCAGCTTCTCCCTTGCAGCCTACATAAACAAAACCCTTGCAGTTAGAGCACAAGTGACACTCATTATATATCCTCCAGAACTGGAGGTCGATGAAGTTATCCAAACTATGTGCTTTAATGTGGCAAAACTGATTGTGATGCTACTATTACATGTTAAAATTCAGTTACTTTCATGTGATAAAAGATAGTTGACTTTAATAGGTATAATGAGTAAAATTCCATGTTAATATGTTGACGTTAACTGCTCCATAGCAAACATGGCAATAACATGGCGCTATAGATTTAGTATACAACATTTTGACTCTCAAAGTGTCCATTGCTTTATCAGCACAGGAATGGAAAACTGAAATCATGTACATGATAGATATTTGAAGCAACTATCCAAGTGTATAAGATGTACAATGAAGATAATCTGAAAGCTCTCCAAATTTGTGAGTGAAGAATACTTACATGGTGAACTGAAGAAACCCTTCTTTCAGCATTGTCAAGTTGGGTCTCTATTGATTCCTCCACTTCCAAAATTAGCTTCTTAGTTGATGCTTCTACAGTAAGAAAAGCAAACATCGGAATTTAGCTTATCCTCATGATTAATACGCACAGTCCAATATGTAATTGTAGCTCCTCATCAATAATTAGTTTCACGAAATGGATGTGCAGCAAAAGCATATGCATGGGAAATTTAAGATATTGCTTCAATAGCAAAGAAATAGCATGCTACGTCACCAACTACAGGCCTTCCTGTTGTCTGAATGATTTAAAGTGCAATAGAGGAAATATTATTCAAGATATAGACAATTGCTGGATCCAAATAAATAGTTATACTTTAGCAAAGTTCATAGAAGATCTTGTCATACTTCTCTTTTCCAAAGTTGCTTTTACTTCAACTTCATGTGCTTCTAGAGATTCAAGTGTGCTCTTGCAATCGTGGAGATGCCGGTTGACCTCTTCTTTAAATCTTTCATATATGGCAGTCAGATGTTGTTGTTTATCTGCGACGTAATTCAGAGTGATTAATTTTCAAACAAAAAGAACCATATGGCCCTCGAAAATAGGAAATCAGAGAAAACTCAGGAAAGAAACATAAAAGAGCAAATTTCCATGTGTATGTGCAGTTGCATTAGTGGAAGATGGAATTAACTCCACAAGCTCATCATGTCAAGGAACCAAACTCTGTCTAACTAAAACCGATACTAAATGAGAAAAATGAGAGTGATCATGCTGGGATTTATTGCACATAAAACTAATGGATCCAAAGTGATGGTTATGTACAACAACTCATACATGCAGAATAACACCCAATCCTGCGGGCTCTGGCAAAACATGTTAGAACATCTCAAGGATGGAAAAACTTTCCATGGCATAAATAAATAGGAAATACCAGAATTAAGCTGCTTCAGGCACTCAAATTTCGAACAAAATGCAACAATGTTCAAGCAGATTAGAATCAGTACATATCAAGTGAATTGTCAGTATTTTGTTAAAAAGTTACCTTGAAGTACTTCTTCTACATGATTTCTCTTTGATTTATTCAGATTGGTTATTCTCCCCCTGGAACAGAGCAAAGTCATACTTAAAGAGTCAGACTTCAAATTGTTACGTCCATTTTATGCTACTTACATGTCTGCTTGAATCTGAAATTCAGCATTCTGCAACTGCATATGTATTTTCTCAGCAACTGACTTCAGGATCTCAGCAGATCTTCGGTTAGTCACAGACTTTAGTTTGCTCCTAACTTTCTCCAACGAGAAGGCAAATAAGGTGATGGCACTGCAAGGTGATATTGAAGCTCAATGAAATTCTGAAAAACAAAAACTCAGTGCAGAAGGATTTTTAGTTCATTAACTCCACAAAGAGAACTCCATGCTGAAGAAAGCTTTTAATTCATTTACTCAGAAAATGCAAGAACTACCTAGTTAGCGGATCCTCTTCATTCTGTTCTAAATGCCTCTGAAACTTCATATAATCAATTCCTGTTGAATTTATATGGAGCAGAGAGAGAGATTAGGAATGAACAACTGGAACGGGAAAAATAATTTTAAGGAATGACACTAAGATCCATCAGACAAGCAGAAAAATTGAACTGATGGACATAAACCTTTAGAAGAGGCTGCAGCAAGCATAACTCCAGAAAGATTAGCACAACCTTTATTGAAGAGTTTTTTGTTGGGTTGAGGAGGTTGTTCCCGGGTACTATAAATTTCAGGAGACAGTGGTTGATGTATACTAGCTGCATAGACATCATAAAGTAATAAGAGTAACTGATTTTGCTTCAGCTAACAGGGAGGCTTGATCAAAAGATTGCGTATTCCTAAGAAAATTCATTTCATGTTAAGATGGTCAGCAGAACAATCTAGTTACTAATGAAAAGTCAGCTAGAAGTCCCCCACAATGCTCCTTCAGTCAGCTAAAAGATCAATGAAATAGAATTTATTTCAAATGAAAATCGATTCTAAGCTATATCATTTTTTCAGGTAACAGGCTCCAATTTCTAATTTCTGTATGCTCTGGTTAAGAATCTACAGATTAACCTGTGGCAAAGGTACACTCTCTGGATCTTAAAAAAGTTCTCTCAAGACTACAAACTCCATTTTCACTGCGCATTTTTCCTTTCTCTCTAAGCAGTGGATGCATCAAACGAATCTATATGCATCTCTTCAATTTTGCCAATGGATAGTCATTCTAAACTAGAGAAGATCTACAAAAATGACAAAGGAGCTTAGTATATTACTACTCATCCAAAACGCGGACATTATCTTACCTTTCAAACCAACTCACTTGTGATAATATAAAAGCTTATGAAACACATAAGAAGTGAAGGAAACGAAGCACAATTATAATCATAATAGGTGAGCATCAGTTGCACCGATAAACACCAAATGTCAGTCAAGGGGAATTGTATAAAGTATGCAAGGCAACGCTATCTTGTCAACAGCATAAGTTATACAAACTACAAAGTTTAGAAGGGACTTTAGTCCCTCTAGTAATACACAAAAAATAATCATCACATAACTCCTTCAAACCCAGCCAAATGTGTACTTGAAACTCCTGCCACAGTACACCTTAGCCATCGAATGTGACACATTTCTATATACACACAGAAAAACTATTTCAAGTTAAGCAGACAACACCCTTGAAGTAGGAAAATTAGTTGTCAAGTTGTAGATCAGTAGCAAATGTAATTTATATCCAGTATGGATCATCTAGAGACTTATGATTACATTTGAAAGAAACTAAGGGAATCGAAAACATCACGATGAATTAATATTAGAACATGAATCATAAAGCATCAATTTAACCTTGAATATTTGAACTGTCTTCGGAGTCCTCAGGATCACTTTCCATGGATGATGGATTAGAGAACTTAATCTGTGTATCTTCTTCAATGACGCGCCTTGATTCCAGAATAGGAGTACTTTCCAAATTTCCTGCATCATCCTTTGCATTTAATAAGGAAAATCAAGAACTCATTCCTACAATCTATGACAATCAGCCACTAGATTACAACTGTTGAGTCAAAATAAGAAGGATACTGATGACTCATCAGGTGTATTGGACTTATATTCTCGTTTAAATCCATCAAAGCTCTTGATCTTACAAATACCCTCAGTTTTTGATGTTATATTTTCATGATCATCACTATGCAGTTGCCCCAGATTGCTTCGTGGTGAAAACCCTGGAAAAGATTTTCTGCCAGGTGTTGTCAAAGCAAAAATTGGGCTTTGTTTGTCAGATTCTGAGTCCAATGTTTTCCTCTTTTCTGATGAGTTTCCTTTCTGATCTATATGTTCTTGCAGATTTCTCAGCTGCTCAGTAATTTCTACAACAGGGGATTCTAGGTTACCAGCATCTGGCTGGACCATCTCATCCTTTTTCTCCTGAAATAAAGTAGTACCACCACTAGGATATACAAATTCCTCAGGAACTGGTACTCTTTTACAATTATTTCTCGTGTCTTCGTCTTTCATTTCATTGTTCTGCTCGCAAACTTTAGATGCTTCCATGTGGTGACTCTTCCTCTTGCCTCTCCTTCCATATACCATCAAAGGACCATCAGTGCTAGCATCACGTAACGTCCTAGACAATAGATTTTTAGGAACAAAGACATTTTTCTCTAAGTGGTCCTCTTTACTTGCTGGTGTTCCCTTTCTGTTTTGTGATTTCAACTTAGCGGGAGATCTTTTTCGAGCTAAAGAACAAGTAGTTGGTCTCCTGATAACGTACTCAGGACTTTGAGTATCACTTTCTATAGTATCTGAATTTTGCCTAGGTTCATCACCATGATTTCCACTGTCTTTCTGCTCTGGTTTCGAGGCTTGTGCATCCTGCTTGAGATCAATTGGACACTGTTTGTTTGGGGAAGAAACAGTTCCTAAGATCTCTTGAAGCTTCAACCTTAATGATGCATTGCCTGCATTTTCTGCTTTGGTAATTTTTCCTTTGACTTCTTTCTCAGGCATGTCTTCCAGCGCAACCTTGCATGCAAATTTCCCCCTTCTCTCTGTAGAAGCATCCTCCTTTACCTGCTTGGATTTGTCCAACGGCAAAGTCCTTGTCTGGATTAAGAAAGACCTTAAAGAACACTCTTCTGGTCCTATCTCCACTCTGCGTGATGTGTTGCACATCTCAACAACACCCTGTGCAATTGAAGGTTTCTCTACTAGAGTAACTGCCTCTGAAGTTGGTTCATGGTGGAGCGTTTTAGTGGATATCCAAGGAGATGTCTGCTTCTCTGTGGACTCTCTTTGATTTCTGATACCAGAAGTGCTCGTTATTTCCTTCTTGTTTCTGTAATTTGTGAAGTTCCCCTTGCTTGAAGTTTTCTGAGCCATTGTTGTCCCATTGTCAACAGATGTCTCCTTGCTAGAAGTTTTAACTGCTGCCATGTGCACCTGATCTTCAGCTTGCTGTACTTTTTGTATTCTGCATTTTGAGACTGAATCTATTATAATTCCAATGGACATCTTTCTAGATTGACAGGATTGGTGGTAATTGCTACCAAAACTCCATGCGTCACTGGCAAGGTCCTGACAAGAACAAAATAAAAGCGTTTAGACATCTAGCTTTCTAAGCATACCAACATTCAGTGAGAGGGCTACCTTTTTGGTAGTAACAAAATTTGAAAATTGAACGCCAATAGAACGGAAAAACTTAGAAATTTAAACTTATCGGAAAAACCAACAGACAACAGGGAAGGAACAATATGCTTCGAGAGAGAGATGCCATTATAGCATTCAAATGAGATCTTCAAAATGCTTCAAGTAGATAACCCAGATTTGAATTGCAAGCTGACCACTTACATCTCGTAATTTTGACTTCTTGTTGACGTCCATAACAGCAAATTCAGCTGATCCAAAGAGAACAGAGAGCTGGACGTCAAAGCAGAAAGAGTGATTTATCAAGTTTAAGCAACATATTCCATGTTTTTTTTTTTTGACATGTATTGCTAATTGCCTTCGCGAACCCACATATACACACACGCCATACTCACCTAGAATAGAATTAAGCTTCATAGAACGTAGGTCTCTCCCTTTCACAAACACACAAACGCGCACATGTAGAGCAGAGAATAACTAAGAACTTCCAGAAGCACTTGTGATCCTAGTTAGTTATCAGTATCTACAGCAGATCACATATAAAACTTCCAGATTCAAAACCCATCCGGAATTCCAAATCGCTTGAGAACAATTTCCGTACTAAATTAAATCAGAAAAAATGATGAAAAAATTTAAATCTACGAACGAATGATCTACAACCCGGTGAAGCTAATATCTCCGGCATCTACCATTTACAGAAATTTGAGCAGAGACGAATATAGGACGACTAATTTAAATGCATTATCGTCATAGAGTTATTGTGAACTTACGCTAATAAGCAGAGAGGAGAATCACCATGCGCCTTCCTTCGATCGTTTCTGAGTTTTGAGAAGAAAAACTGCAGAATGAGCAAAGGATTTAGGCTCCTTTTTGAAATTTTAGGAAATGGGTAACATTTTGCGTGATCAGTGTGATAAAAGAGGCGGGAAAACACGAAACAATGGAGCGTGTCTCTCACTTTCACTCTTTTATAACTGCGCACTAACAGCCTGACATTGACTTCTTACACCTCGTGTGGATGATTTTCTTATACATTTTCATGTATCGTATTGTTTTAATGAATATAAATAATTAGATACATTATATTAATTTTTGTCATTATATATTGTAACGTGATGTATTATTTTGATATGTATAAAATGTGCATTTTTCATCATTATATTTTGCTAGACATTAATAATTTGAACGACATATCTATGTAAAAGATTAGGGTCCAAATAGAATTGGTATAAAATGGTACTCCCTCAGTCTCATGTTATATGACTCATTTTTCTTTTTAATTAGTTCCAAAAAAGAATGACACATTGTTATATTTAATAATAATCTAACTTTTAAATGTCTATTTTACTCCCTCCATTTTAAATGATTTATAACTACACAAATATCTATCACTTATTTTAAACCATAAATTTTAAAATCTTCTTTCTTTCTTAAATTTTGTGACAAATCAAACTAACTCATTGGTGGTTTTTTTTTCTTTGTTCTTTTTGTATAAATTGAAACTCAGAAGTTCCCATTATAATATTGAAACTCATAATAAAATTCGGGAGAGTTTTCTCTTCCTCAAAATCTGATTGAGTGTGAGAGCACCTCAATAATGATGATCAAGTAATTTCAATTCAAGCTAAAGCAGCTGGAGTTTGCAAGCATAAATAATATCACGAGTATCTTTCCCTGATGATATATAGTTAGAGGAAAAGATTTTAATATGGATATAGAATTTTTAAAGCAATGCTATCAAATGTTAATAATTGAGTTATAAAGTTATTATGCCCGTAAATTTAGTGAATTTTGCAACATAAATATATTATTTGAGAAAAAATTACTGGGTTCAATCAGATTTGTAGTCAGACTTCTACCTCTGCCACGATTGTAGCACCATTTCACCTAGACTTCTGGAGTCAAGTACTTAGGGATATGAAATGATGAGTTGAACTGAATTTGAGAATGTCAAAATAAATTGAATTAACAAATAGACGAGTCATTGACTTGCTTAAATATTGCTCCATTTCGATCTGAAATAAGCTATAAATTAGATTATAACCCAACTCGTCAAATTCTTACGAAATTTTTGATGAAAAATTTATTTTCTTCTAACATGGTTAAGTACCTAATAATTTTTTTTCTTTGTATCATGGCTATAAAAAATATATTAAATTTTGTTTTAAAAAATATTTAGATAAAAATTTTATCGATCGTTACATATCATCATAGCCTTAAGATGACCCGAACTAAATGATCCAAAATAAGCTCAATTAATAAAACAAGTAAATTATTAACCCTCCCAAATATAGACGAATTGAAAGAATTATAAGTTTAGGTGCTGATTTTATCAGCCCTGCTTCTACTATTCTCATCTAAGTTTTATAACAACTTCAAACAATTTATTCCTTATTTGGGGTACCTGACCATTTGACTAGCGAGCACTTGTTATATTATAACTAATATATTCTCAACTATTTCCTCTCTTCCATATTGTGAAGTCATTTCACATATATTAAGAAAAAAAAAAACAAAAACAAAATTTGATCATATTTTTTTAATTTTACTCTTTCCAAACTCCACACACTCATTTAAAACATCATTTATTTTTCATACAAAACTCAACCTTAGAAACTTAATTAATGAAGGATAAAATTGAAAAAAATTTCCAACACATTCCTTGAAAAGTGAATAATTCACTTATTTTGATACATAAAAAATTCCCTAACAATTAATTTAGCATGAAACAGAGGAAGGATTTTACAGCAAATAGCACAATGAAGACAACGAATCAAGGTATAGCGTATACCGTGATGAATTTCAGTATTAGCCTTTGTTAACCAACCAACTGACAGTCAATTTAGTATATGACATTTTCATGGTTTATTTTATTTCAGCTATGTTTACAAAGAAAGTCCATACATGTTTTCTTTCTCTTCTTTTAATTTGAAGTGCTCGACCAACAAAAAAAATATTTATTAAGCAAAAAGATTAGTAATTTTTAGCGTTCAAATAAGACTTCAAATACAAATTTGTTTTACTATCTACTGGCTTATTTTTTTGGAAAAACATATGTGTGCAACGTAATAAAAATAATGCTTACTAAATACAATTATTCAAAATGTTTGATATATAAAAAGTTTCTTTAAAGAAAGATGTATAATAGGCACTAGTTACTAAAGCCCATGTTAGCACGAACCCAATATAAATTATTTTTTGATCTTGATTTATGTGAAATTAATAGATTTTTCTTATATTTTTAAAAATTTTAAGTTGTTAATAACTGAGACCTATAGAGCATTTTATTTGCTACCTATTTTATTTTAATTTATGTTGCACATATAAAATTTTGATTAAAAATTTATTCATTAATATACATACACTTTTTGTTTTAATTATACTATTATATTTTAAAACTATTTTCTTTTTAACATAAATATAATCATTAAAATAATTATTTAATTTTATTTGTCCAACTTAAAAAGAAAGACTCAAATTTTTATTTTATATTTATTTTGTCCTAATTTTAACATTTATATGCTCAAAATAAGTTATTAGGATGATATAGTAAGTAGCTGAAAAAATGATTTATTAGTAATAATACTGTAAAATCATAATTGAAGCAATCGAACAAATATAAGAAAGCAACCGAAGCAAACACGTCAATGCAAATTATTTTAGAAAAATTAAATTAAAAATAAATTTTATGAGTTATTTAAATTTTTTAGTGTAACATATAAATAAATTAAGATAAAATAGTTAGGAAGAATGACTTAATATAAGGGAATTTAACTGCAAATTCGCCCATTAACAAAGAAGTTTGGAATAAAAGAAGGGAGGAGAAGTAGAAGTAGACATGCACCGATTTGTTGCAACACAAAACAAAGCTGTTGGGGAGTTCCGATTTGTTTAATTATTTGGCCGCAGCTTTTATTCATTATTACGTGTTTGTTAGTCGTCAATTTTTACAATTTCTTTTTTCAATTATCATTAGTTAATTAAGCATTTAAGTTTGACTTAACAATTTCCTAATATTCTTATTTTTGACTGCTTGCCACCTTATTGCTCCGCCAACTTCACCTAAAAATGAACTTTTGAAACAAATTTCACGCATATTGTCGATGATGATCGAGTTGATTGGTCCATCACACTATGCAAGTGTTGGAACAGATGCGTACAAACGTAAAGAAGATAACAAGATGGAACACAGAAGTTAACGTGGTTCACCGACAAT